>JAMPIV010019581.1:0-667500 GCA_024509875.1 Oreohelix idahoensis
AAAGGCAGCTCAACAGGGATCCATTTTTGTTTATTTTATACGGAGTCACTTATTAATAAAGGAAGTGCCGTCATCCGATATGGTTTACTGGCGGACGTGAACAAATTTGAAGCAGAAGTGAGGTGATCGTCTGCAAGGGAGATGCGGCTTGTGTTTGGAAGTGTGTGGACGTATGTGTTTTGAGCTCCTGCAGTATTCTGTGTTTTTCCTGAATTATTCCATCACCAGGACATCAATATACTTGGTTGAGGTGTCCCTGTCTTATTCTAGTAAGGAAATGTGCTTATTCATAAAGATGTCCAAAGGACGATATTAAATAAAGTTTGACTGATTGCGAATGACCAGCGTTTGATAGGGAACGAATTGGACGAATACGTACCACTGCATTTTTGCCTTTGGGCCTATTTATATATATATTACATGGAGCTTTCTGTCAAAACGAATAAACTGCATGTTTGTAAAATTGTGTTGGTCCACTCAGTGCAGTTATGCTGATTTCGTGTTGTATGACTGCCCCTAGAGTCTACTTTGGCCACGGAGAATATCTCCGGAATAATTAACATTACGACACGTAACAGCATCTCCGTAGAGTTTTTCTAGGAATGGTACTGGTGACGGCAATGTGCGCTTTCTCTGTTCCTCATATGTTGGGCACCTTTGAAGCAGATGTTCAGCAGTCATTGTATCAGTGCTTCAATTACACTCACCGGTAGTTCCTATCTTTAGCTTGTTGAATAGATAATATCCTAAACTGTTGTGGCCTGCGTGAGGTTTGAAGATTACCATTTGTTCACTTCTGCTAAGCGGGTAATATACATGGTTTTTTGGGTGGCGTAGATGTATTGCTTCCCACTTGATCCTGTATCTGCTCTTGATAAAACTCTTGGCCTCATCCTAAGTTATGCTTGTGTTAACTTGAGGTAGCTTTCCACTTTCTTTTAGATGGGTATGAAAAAACAATCGAAAAAAGGTGATTGGTCTTACGAGGACATAAGACAATAGCCAACGTTGCGACCACAAGGCCTTCGTCGGGGAAAGGAGAGGAAGAAAGTGAGGGCTAGATAGGACACATGGGAATCTAATTAAATTTAAAAATAATAAAAACAAAACATAGGTACTTCCCTAAAGGCAGCTAAGACCTAGCACGCCCGCCGAAGAGAGGGTGCGCGTCACCCGGAAAGCAAATGACTGCCACTTCCGGATGTAAACAGTACAGACTTTCTTTTGCCAGTCTGTAGTGACAATAGGAGTGATCTCCCCTTGCCAATATGGCGACTTAATTTTTGACGGTAGCGTTTTCTACACGTTTTTTTAGAAACCAGTCAGGGAGACCACACTGCTGCCTTGCAGGTAGGCTGGGGACAGTCAACGGCTAAGGAAGGCAACCCAACATAAATGTCCGTTGAAATCGGATGCACTGGGCCACAGGCCAAACGTAACAGTGCATGATGATGACGTCATTACATAAGTAAGCAAAATGTCACTAACTCCGTAGAGTTACGCTGGGCTACACAGAGGTCAAATGGCAAGAATTAAAATGTCTGCAGAACATATGCTTCAAAGTTGCCCAACAAATGCGGAACAGAGAAAGCGCATATGGCCGACACCAGTACCATTCGTGGAAAAGCTCTACGGATATTCAAATAGCCTCAATCTGACTACTGCTTTCTTTGAAAACATTCAAGTAGACGCCTGCGAGTGTATGAAGAAGAAGAAGAAGGAGGAGAAGAAAACGAAGAAGACGAAGAAGAAGAAGAAGACAATATTGTAGTATTTTATTTGTATGTCTCCTTGTATGTCCGTGGTTTTAAATTACATTTTAAAACGTTTAAATAAACGTGTTGTCAAACTTTATGTTCATTTTCAGAACATTTATTAAATTTAGTAAATTGCATGTTTATTATTGTATTTCTTTTACTAATGGAAGTTGAGCAGGTATAATTACATGTTACCTCATTCTGATTTTGAAGCATTCTAAGATGTAAATGACTACGAAGGAACAACAGATAAATATAACTTTTATACCAAAAAACTGTGCTTTCAGTTCCAGACTTGGTTGTAAAACAAAAACAGAAAATGACTATCAAAGAATAGACATGTCTGACAGTATGTGAGAAAAAGGTTAGTGACTCGAGCGTAAAACAGTACACTTGACCAGGTCGTGCACAGATGACGAGGCTAATACTTGGATGTTCCCGAGAACAAATAACGAAGCAGCACAATTTATTTTGAACTTGATGAAATGTCTTCCTTGTCTGCTTCTTCCTTCATTTCTGTATCTGTCTCTTGCTTCTGTGGAGCATAAACCTTCAGTCACTTCACACACAGTCCTTCTGTGGAGCATTGACCTTCAGTCACTTCACACACAGTCCTTCTGTGGAGCATAGACCTTCAGTCACTTCACACACAGTCCTTCTGTGGAACATAGACCTTCAGTCACTTCTCACACAGTCCTTCTGTGGAGCATAGACCTTCAGTCACTTCCACACAGTCCTTCTGTGGAGCATAGACCTTCAGTCACTTCACACACGGTCTTTCTGTGGAGCATAGACCTTCAGTCACTTCACACACAGTCCTTCTGTGGAGCATAGACCTTCAGTCACTTCACACATAGTCCTTCTGTGGAGCATAGACCTTCAGTCACTTCACACACAGTCCTTCTGTGGAGCATAGACCTTCTGTCACTTCACACACAATCCTTCTGTGGAGCATAGACCTTCAGTCACTTCACACACAGTCCTTCTGTCTTGCAACATCCGGTAAAGTTCTCACCATAACTTTGTTCAAATCTGTCTCCTATTCTTTGCTCCTTGTTTTTGTGGGTATGCCTCTACTTCGCTATCTTGGGAATTCTAAAACACGGACTGCCTTGTATTGCATTCAACATAATTCCTCAAAGGGTGTCCTACACTATCGCTTTTTCCTCACCTTTCGTTTCACTCGTATTTGTCTGATTGGCTTCCTTCAGAGAGATACATTACAAAGTTTTAGGAATCCAAAATAGCTAATTAGGAAGGATCAATGATGTATGAACACACAAATAACCCGATCTTGTTATTCTAAAGGTCATTAAAATAATCTATGTTAGTTAGTATCAAAATTTTTTGGCATAAAGATTTAATAATATACGAACAAGTTATTTTGGCAAGCTGTAATATGGTCTTATTAAAATGGGAGCATAGAACCACCACTATAGCTGGTTCAGCAGGAGGCCTGCACAAAACTGTCACATGATTTTGTAGCAGTTGTTTCTGTAGTCATTTATTTTTCATCATGAGGTTGCCAGCCCCATGCAAAAGGAGAATGGAGATGATTGAAATGGGGTTTTGGTCCTAGACAACACAGAAGTTCTAAAACTGCAATAATCGTGGATATGTCGTGAAACAGAATCTGAAAATAAACATGCGTCACAATGGAAGTGTAAATAGAAATGAGAATTGTCCTTTGTTGTTCGTTTTCCGTTAAAAATAAAATTATTAAATAAAAATAAAAAAACCCACCCAAAAGTCAACAATGTTTAGATTTGCCTTAAAGCGTGATAAAAATTAAACAAAATAATGTTTTATTCACTCAGGGCAACTCAGACAAAGGATTTTTATAGCAAAGAATAGTAAAAGAAACACATCGTTCAAAAAATTAATCTGTCCATCATGTTTGCTTTCTTCTCGAATGTTGACTGCATGGCTTTCAATGCTCAACGTAACACGTGATATCTTGATAAGACCTGCATACTCTCTTACACATAGCGAATGAAATTGCTGGACAGGTTTTCTTTACAAAATTTGAATTCTTTAAATGTTGTGGCGGGTCGAGTCGAGGTGTTGTCAACAGACAGACAGAATGAGAAAGACGACAGAAATTACAATTTACACTTTCTCAACAAGATTTGGCTCGTGCAAAAGAAAGAAATGATTGCCGTAACCTCCCCTCCCCCCCCCCCCCCCCCCCCCCCCCCCCCCCAATCAGCGAGGTTTGAATGAAGAGAGAAGTAGAGTTTTTGTAATGTTTATCGAGAAGTACTTAAACATGTGCGGACATATTAATATCACGGCCTCACAGACTTTCCAGACACATAGAAAAAGAAAAGGAATTAAGCCCTCGTTTAATTAACAGAGAAGACCGACCTAGCTGGTCATATACAAACACACACATACCCTGTTTACATACAGCTCAATAAGTAATGGGCACTGTAATTAGTTTGACGAGATAATGAAAACGAATAATTATTGTTTGTATGGTGATAAAGCAAGTATATGAAGATTATGATGCTGAACGAATAGTGAATGATCAATTCTACACTAATTATAAACAGAAACAGTCTATGTCCGAAGCTTAAATTGTCATAGCCTCTGTGTCATCATGTTTTGGCATGTGGAAGGGTGATGCTGCTAGGTCGGACATTTAGCTCAGAGGTGAGGAACATGGTATTCTGGTTATCTGCCTGGTGCCAGCTTTGTCTGACAGTTTTCTCTTGCGACTCGGTTTAGTCCTACTGTTTAGTACGGCTGCGAGACTTGGACACTCAATAAAACAGTTGCAAAAAAGGTTACATCATTCGAAATGAAATGCTACAGAAGGATGTTGAGAATACCCTGGACAGAAAAAAAGATCAACAGAGAAATACTGCACTCACTAAACGTAGAGGAAAATTGGCTCCTAAATACCATCGCAATAAGGAAGCTGAAATTTTTCGGTCATATAAAAAGACATAATAGTCTGGAAAAAATAGTGATGGAAGGCATGGTCCCTGGGAAAAGGGGAGGGGTTCGACCTAGACGACGGTGGACCCAGGACATCACAGAGAGTCTGAACTTGTCTTTGGCTGATGCAGGTCGACTTGCCCAGAATCGCGATGCGTCCAGAGCAGCTGTAATGGAGACAACGTTCTGGAAAGAATATGTCACACGATGATGATGATGAAGCGTCACGTCAGGTTGAAAATCTAACCTGGCTGTTTTCTAGCAACTGCTATGATGCTGAAACTCAGGCTAGACACCTGGCCAGATAAACCACCCTTCACTCTCTTTCTGTGGCTGAAATACAAAATCCTTTGACATAACAGTCAGATGCCTATATTTCTGGAAAATATGAACTCAATAAACATAATCATTGAATATCCTATAGCAAAACACAGCACTAGGGCACCGATGATCTCTATTGTTATTGTTAATGAGAATCGGCGTCATTGCACTCCGGGTAAACCAATAGGTGCTCAGTTTCCCTTAGAAAATGTCGAAGGGTATGAATGATAATTGTGCCAGTTGCGCACTGGCTATAGACACGCCGAATGCATCCTCTCATACGTCCATCTCTAGTGGTCTTACTTTTGGTGCCAAATTCCAGCAATCTTAGTCTTAATGATTCATCTATAGCAGTGTCATTCTATAATAGACAATCACTAATTTCTCTCAGTATTTCTCCCTTATCCATATCCATAGCACCGTCTATGGATGCTCTGGAAGCTAGTCTTTCAGCTCTTTCATTGCCGCGTACTCCTGCATGACCAGGACAATAGATCCACACCAGTGTCTGAAGATTCGAGGCTTCTATGGAGGTTTTAAATTCCTGTCGGAGTCATCTACTTTGGGCCTTCCTCTACCTCCATCCTCATGCTGGAGGTTGTTATCATGTAAGCCCCACTATGTTCAGCGACGAGTCTGCCTTTTACTCTAGCAGAGAAGCCCTATCCAGATTTATCACCACAGATTACAGACCCATCAGTGTACATAACTACATCATCATCTCCAGCATGATCATTAATCAGTTGATCAATTTCCAGCTCTGCTCTCCCATTGGCCCGAGTTCTGCACACTCTACCAAGGCTGATAATGACCTACTGGAGGTTAGTACAGTTATCACCTGACGTACTCCACTCTTCCCCCTTGAATATATTTTCAACCGTGGTCCTTTGTCTAACAGTAGTCTCTACCTACGCCATCCATGACAACCCCCTCTTTATTGTTGCGCCGTTGATGTCAGCTAAGTTCATATGCAGGGAATGGCTTTTATCTGTGGTTACTCGCACATAAGCTTTTTCCTGGGCCATTGCATATCTGGAACTTCGTCTTCTTCTTCGTACACTCTCAGACGTCTACTTGAATGTTTTCAAAGAAAGCAGTAGTCAGTGTGAGGCTATTTGAATCTCCGTAGAGCTTTTCCACGAATGATACTGGTGTCGGCCATATGCGCCTTCTCCTGTTCTGCATACCTGGGTCTAATGACAACAATCCAAGCATGTGCCGCATCGTTACAAAAGGAGTATCTCGCGTACAGTCCAAGACTATACCCATCCCGTCATTTTGAATGCGTTCCAATAGTTCACCTGTGTTACTGCCAGCGTGAGTATTCCCAGACAAAATACTCGAATACCAATATGACTAGCTGATGATACAGGAGAAATAGTAATCTCTGCTCCAGGTGCGTTGCGGCCATTGTTTTTAGCGCTGCTAGATCTCTGTACTCTCTACCAAGGCCGATGATGACTTGCTGGTAGTTCATCCAGCTCTCATCTGACTTACTCCACTCTTCTCCCTTAAATATATTTTCAACTGTGGTTACCTGTCTAATTATCGCCTCTGCCTGCGCCATCCATGACGTACCCCTCTTTATTCTCGCTCCTTTGATGTCAGCTATGTTTCCATGCAGGGGATGCCTTTGGTCTGTGGTTACTCACATATACGCTTTTACCTGGGCCATCGCATGTCTGGATCTAATTGACAAAAATCCAAGCATGTGCCGCATCATAACAATGAGGGTATCTCGCGTACAGCCCAAGACTATATGCATCCTTTCATTTTGAATTCGATCCAGTCGTTCACATTGTGATATTGACAGCGTGAGTATTCCTAGTCCATACTCGATTACAGAAAAGACCAGCTGATGATACAGGAGAAACAGTAGTCTCTGCTGCAGGTGGGCTGCAGCCATTATTTTTAAGGCTGCAAGACCTCTCTTGCACTTCTGTATGATGTGATCAACGTGGTGCTTATTCGATAGCCCGCGATCAAATGTTACTCAAAGGTACTTCAGCTTGTCTTGTCTTTCAATTTTCTGCTCATTGAGAGCAATATCAGGAAGGTTTGCTTTCTCTATGGCATTGTTCAAGGAGCACCACATCACGCACGTCTCGTTGGGATTGACGTTAAAACCAGTTTCCTGGCATTACTTAAACATCTCACGTAGAGTCCCGTGTATGCTATTGACTATATCCTGTCGGCCAGAATCAGTCATGTAAACGAGTATGTCATTTACAAAAGTCAATGTTAGTTCCAGTCTAGTTGGCTGAATAGTGGCTGCTTTTGCTGTGTAGATGTTAAACAGCACCAGTGATAGTGGAGAACCCAGGAGTATTCCAGGACAAATGCGCATTGGTTCTGATGTCCATGTTCCCGAGTGAAATGCAACTGATTTATCAGTTAAGGCAGCTGCTATCCATCTTGTTAGCCAAGGGTTAACACCGCAAGCCATTACACAGTTTATTAAGGTTACAAATTTCACACTGTTATAAGCATCCTCTAGGTCAATTGCTACAGCAACCGTTTCTAGTTTACCCTGGAACCACTCGTACACATCATAAGCAAATGTTCCAGCGTTACTTTCCATGTTACTTTCATGGACCAATAGCTTTCCAAGGTATCAGGGAGGATGTGTGCATTTTCGAGGTGGTTCATTATTTTTCTTCCTACGATCTTTCCTAGTAATTTACCTTAGACTTTCTGCAGTGTGATAATCCTAAAGCTGCAGAGAAATGTGAAGATTTTACCAGGTTTAGGAAGTGGCTGTATGTAACTATGAAGCCAGTCTTTCGGCACCTCAGCATTATGTTACACTGCTGTTGAAATCACTTACCACATTCTTAATGCCCGTGTCATCGAGCTGTTTTATGTGATGATACTGTACACAATCAGGAACCGGTGTGGTGAGAAGGATATTGGATAAACAATTTAGAAAGTATAGTTCCCAGAACTGGAGAATAGAACTGGTGAGCTAGGGGGTAGGGTTGGCACAGGACAAGTCATGTAATTAACTACATAGTTCTAGATCGTAGCTGTAGAAGAAAGCTGTGTAGCAAGTCACCTTCTCGCTAGACCTATCCTATGCTCCATGGGTGTTATATAAAATATGTGAGTGCAGCTCGTATTTATTCCATACCAATTTTAAATTATTAATATTTCTTTGATAACACAAGAAAATTATATCTGGAAATTTAAATAATTCAATAATTGTAGTTATAAACAAATAAGTGCATTTTATTGATTAATGATGTATAGTAAAAAAACAAAACTATCACCTTGTTTTATCAATATAACACAATTTTACACAATTTCCCGAAAAAGTAAAGTGTCACTGTTTGGTCATTGCCATCATGTTATAGGCTTGGGTGTCTTAGGTTTTGTTTTCATGTTAGGTTTTACTTAACTTGCTTGACACATTGTAGTAGCTGACTTCCCTCGGTTAGTAAAACATCTAGAAATTGAAGATGCTATGCTTATACCAGGAACAGTGTTGGCCCACTGTTAAACAGTAATTTCCACAACTGTGTCACGTTTTTCACCACTAGTTGAACCTGCAAAATATGACCAGGTTATGGTGTCTGTGGTTTATAATCAAGACACCCCTCTGATGCTGACTGGCCACTGTTGATCAGACTTTACATTTCGACAACACTGTCTTGAGGTCAGTCAAAAGGGGGATTATCATACAACAATACAATACATTTAGACATTTTAACATCAATTAAAGTCATTTTCCAAATCCGGTCATGATTACTCCCCTTTGGCTTCGCGTTATGCCAAAGTTAACAAAATTGTTTCCCTTACAATACATCGAAAAAATCTGCAAACAAAGAAAAAAAAAAAAAGAGAAGACGAACTCTTTGAGCACAGCACTCAAAAGCAACCCCCCCCCCCCCCCCCCCCCCCCCCTCCAAAAAAGGATTTTATTGCTAGTGTTGGTCTTCTAGCTGAGCCAAAGGTGTCCAGGATTGAGGTTTTATAGTGGTGTAAGCCATCTTCCTTCGGGCACAAGGTAAGTTATAGAAATGAGGATTTATGTTAAGCATAACATTAATTTTAAACATTCATCAATTTTAAATGTACGTTAATTCACTAAGATATTATGTACGCTTAAGGATCTAAACAGACATACTTCATACAGAGGTAGTTCGAAGTCTGTGGCTGTTCGAAGCTTCGATCCACATATCGCTGACAATAGCTGTCAGTTGTGGCTTCTTCTCAGTTATCTTGTTGTGTTATTGGTTAAGACTTCTAGTATGTAAGAGTCAGCCCTTTGGATATTTTCTCAACTCTGTCAGATCTTGAAGTGATTTCGAGAAGGAACTGTGTCTGAGACGGGTTTATATATCCAATCTAGATCTAACCCTTTCTTTCTCGGAGGTCCGCGTCTAAGTTCACTTTCCTTCTTGTAAACATTTGTGGGATTTCCCTGCTGTAGAGCAAATTTACCAATACAATCATAGGCTACTTTCCTCTGTGGTGGATTTTGATGTTATGAAATGTTGTTGATATGTTTCCTTATTGTACTGAATGTGGCCAGCTGTGAAGGTTCCTGATGCTAACAAAATTAGGGTTGAGTTATCAGGGTTATGCTTGCTGCTACCACCTTATGGCCTCAAGCAGACTTATTCTTGACTAGTATGAATGATAGCTACGTCTAATGTCTAGGGATATGCAAGTGTGGAGTGATGGTACTTTAACAATAATACACATCTATACAAACAAGTATTAAGGTCTATGATTAAAGGAAATAACACCTGGGATAAATTTGTACAATTAATAATTTTCTGTATGATTTATTTGGTCCTGAACCTAGTATTCTTCTGGTCAGGACTTTAAAATGAAAAGAATTCAAGATATATACAAAATGTAAATTTTGACCCAAAGGGACAAGTGTCCAAACAAATACTGTTAAACTATGCTAATAGGGTTACTAAAATTTGTCTATTACTGGTTTCTAACACTGGATGGCGGTTTGGGATTCTATAATCACTCCCAGTCTCTTTAATATACAATGTCACTGTTAAGTTCTCTGGGGAAATAGTTTATTCTTGTTATACAGGAGTGTGTTGGTCTTTAAGCTGATGTAGAGTTAGGGTGCCAGATATTTTACTTATCTGGGCACACTTGAACAGTCTGTAAACTTGGTGTCACACTATTTCGCTATGATAATGGCCAAAAGTAACAGGGTAGACTCTGCAGGTCCCTGTCACTACTGTGCATGAAACGACTTCTCACTGCTTCTCATAGACATCTGGCACCGGACTAGTGCCAGATAAAAACCCTGTAACAATGAAATAATGTCTCCTTGTTGATATCTTACTTCAACTGTGTTTTATATATACAAAAGAGAATACATAAGAAATAAAGAGCTAGGACATATCTAATGGACCAATCCAGCACATCCATTCCACAGTGTACCAGTGTTGTTCCCATGTCTCTCCTACAAAGGCGGTACTGCATCTGCAATAATATTATTACTTTTTCTTTTCTGCCATACAATAGGATAGGTGAGCTGTGTCCCTCTGGTCACCTAAGAAAACCTTTTTATTTCACAAAACATGTGCATTTACAAAACTGGCAATGTGTTATAGCCTAATTATACCTTCAGGCCCTGCCTAAATCAGCTTGGGACCTGATTACTTACAGTCGTGATGGCAGCATCTCTCACTCACATTTTTAAACAAAATATATATGAATAATGTCGGTCTTACCAGAAATTCAATGAAAAACACAGGTACGTTGAATAGCAGACTCCAGATATACTGCTGGCTGAACTGTGATGCCTATTACTTTAATATATATTTGCTTTAATAAGGCTAATCACTTTTTCCAGAAATACACAACGTCCTGCTCTAGGGACTATCTTCTACAAATGGCGTCAAGCCTTTGAATGTACTCAATAATATGAAATGTTTTGACTAATGGGATCTACTACTAAGATTTTCCATTCAAATTTTTAAATCTAAGGTCCAATTTCGGTCCAATGTTAGTGTACTTCTGTCGGTCTGTCCGTCCGAACTTGGCATTCACCAAAAATAAACTTGGTTTTGGCCTAACACTACCAAAAAAAATTCAGTTTGAGCCATCCCATAATTTTTTCTCCCCTTTCTACATGTACCCTTTCTTGCCTTTCTCAAGGACGCGTCAAAAAATGTTACCGTTAGTGCAAGTCCAAACGAGCATGTGTTGGTCTGTCTGTACGAACAAATGCAGTCTTTTGTCCATAACTTTATTTCTATCTGTCGGATTTTTTATTCGAAAGCATATTACCCATCAGGACAAGACCAGCTCTAAGACTAGCTAACTTTTATGATCTTAAACCTATTAATAAAGAATTCAATATATTTTCCATTTTGGTGTTCGTTGTTTTCTAAGTCTCAACTACTTGAATGTTATAAAAATCATCGCAGATCTTCCTTTTTCCCGGTAGGAAGTAATTATGCGTGTGTGTATATATGATTCTACAGTGTGCCTTTTGTTAGAAAATGTATTGGACTTGGCGGTTTATTTTTAAATTTTAAAGCTCGCGATATCGTTTTCGACACAAGCTAACGGCATCGTCTCGCACTGTCGGCCTGAGTAGCTAATTCAAACTTCTAACACTTGACAAGCCGGCAGCATGTGTCCGCTCTCTCAATCTTATGCGTTCGTGTGTTTTATTCTTTCTATCTTTCCTGGAACCACTACGCTAGTAGATTTTTCAAATTTTTATCGTTAACCCTTGACGGGCGCGTTATAAAGTCCAATACTACTAGCGCTGCAATAAGGCTTTTGACTACGTTCTATCCTACCTAAATCAATGCGTTTTCTGGCGCAGGGAAGAAGACGCGGTACAACTTTACTAATTCTATACATATTATTATGACTTTATTACATATATGGTAATTAATGATTTTATCGCTGTATCAATGTACTTCATCACATCCTCCTCAAATACCAAAGATAATGATAATTTCCTACTACCATAATTACATGTATTTGTAGTTGATGTTCAAATCCCAGTAAGAATTATCCTGCTCAGGTCATTAACCATAATGCATAGGACCTGTACCTCCAAGAAGGTAATAAGCAGCTCACCAACAGCTCCTTCTACCAGCGCCGTGACAATGATGCGACAGTCCTCAACAATCGTCTGGTCCATGACACCATCAAAAGTCTTATCGCCAACAAGTCCTTACCTTCTAGCGCTTCTCATCTCCGTATTGACAATAGTGGTCTGGGTAAGCCTGTGTTTTATATGCTTCCCAAAATTCATAAACCCTCCAACCCTGGGAGACCCATTGTCTCTGCGTGTGCCTGCCCTACCGAACGTATATCAGACTTCCTCGACGGCATCTTCCAGCCTATTGTAGAGCAGCTTCCTTCCTTCTTAAAGGACACAAACCATGCTCTTACTACTTTTTCCTCTATTCAGCTTTCTCCAGACCGTACCTACCGTTTATTTCTGTTAGATGTTTGCTCACTTTACACTTCCATTCCTCACTCTGATGGTCTCCGAGCTCTCCGGTTTTTCCTGGACCAGCGTACGCACCCCTCTATCGCTACAGAGACTCTCCTGCGCCTTGCAGAACTGGTCCTTCGACTCAATTCCTTTGAGTTCAATGGACAGTTCTTTGACCAAATAAGTGGAGTTGCCATGGGCACCAAGATGGGTCCCAGTTATGCCTGCCTCTTCATGGGCTACCTGGAGTATCAGGTGTGGCAGCAGTATCCTGGACCTTTTCCATTGATGTATCATAGATACATCGATGATAGCATAGGTCTCACCGATATGCCAGAGGTTGACCTATCTAGGTTCATTAATTTCATTAACAACTTCCACCCTGTGATCCAATTCACCTCTCACATCTCCACTGTCTCTGTTAATTTCCTTGACATTGTTGTCACTATCACTCCGCCCCACCTCACCACTTCGGTGTACTACAAACCCACCGATGCACACAGTTACCTCCTTTATACTTCCTCTCATCCTCCGGCTTGTCGGGACTCCTTGCCTTTCTCACAACTTCTCCGCCTCCGTCGGTTATGCCAAGATGATGACAACTTTCTATGCCGAGCACAAGAAATGTTGGACTTCTTCCGTAACAGACAGTATCCAGAAGATGTTCTTACCTCTGCCTTAGAACGTGTTCTCCCTATCTCACGTCTAGAGGCCCTCAAACCCAGCCAAAAAACCTCCTCTGATAGAGTCAAGTTAATAATGACCTATCACCCTCACAGCACTGCTGTCAAAAGGATCCTGTTTCGCCACCTACCTCTCCTCCAAGCTGACCCAGTGGCGCGGGAAGCATTTAGTGAGCCACCCTTGCTGGCATATAGACGGGACAAAAATTTGAGGGACCTCCTAGCCCACAGCCGTCTGAAAACCGTCAACGATGGCCACTTTGGAACCAAGCCATGTAACCGTACACGATGTAAGACATGTCAGTATGTAATCGAAACACGTTCAGTCTCGTTCCCTAACGCCAAGTTCACCATCACCCATGGCTTCACATGTGAGTCACGCAACGTCATTTATGCTATTATATGCAAACGTTGCACCATTACGTACATCGGCCAAACGGGCACACGACTGGGCGACCGATTCTGCAGACACCTCTATGACATCTCTCAGTTTAATTCCACACCTGTGGCCATCCACTTCAATGGCCCTGACCACCACGGTGCCACTGACATCCAGGTGACAGCCATCAGATACTGTTCCTCGGACGCCAACAGTCGGTTTCGCCAGGAACAACGCCTCATCCATCTTATGGGTTGCCTCAAACCACACGGTTTGAATACCCAACATTCTTTTGTCTGAGACGCCTTTCTCTATCGAGTCCCTGTTGTATGACTTTCTACTTTGATGCGATCACCCTTTTTTTTTTTTTTAATTTAATAATTTTTTTTTTAATTTAAATTATTATTATTATTATTATTTTTTTATTTTTTTATTTATTTATTTTTTAAATTAATTTTTTCCTTTATTATTTTTTATTTTATTTATTTCTTTATTTAGTTTTTATTTTTATCTATTTATTTATTTGTTTTAAATTTATTTATTATTATTATTTATTTATTTATATTTTATTTATTTATTTTTATTTTATTTA
This sequence comes from Oreohelix idahoensis, assembly GCA_024509875.1. NCBI lineage: Eukaryota > Metazoa > Mollusca > Gastropoda > Stylommatophora > Oreohelicidae > Oreohelix > Oreohelix idahoensis. Next base: position 14,114 of record JAMPIV010019581.1, read on the forward strand.
TTATTTATTGATTACTTTTTTCTCACTCTTTTCCAGTCCTTGTTTTCATTATTTCTTATTTTTATATACTATCAACTTCCTCTTTCCAGTTTAGTGGCAGCCATCTTGCTTTGCTTCACATGTGACTGGACTTAATATTAAGGGAGTTTCTTTTCTCTTATTTTTATAGTTTCATGTTCTCTACTTAATTCTCATTTTCTTTCCCTCCTGTCTCTTGTTTTTCTGTCCCTGACGAAGGCCTTGTGGCCGTAACGTAGGTTTTTCTTGTCCTTCTCCTTGTAAGACGTATTACTATTTGTGTGTGTGTGTCTTTTTGTTTTTTGTTCTAATGTTTGTTGTGCAATTCATAATTTATCATAAAGACATTAATTTACGTGGCAATTCCAGAGTGTTGTAGCCTATGATATGACAAACAGGGCAGTGTGTCTACTGGTTTCTAAATTGCACACAACGTCCTTTTAGGATATGAGGTCGAAATATTTGTCGCCTCTTCTGTCGCTTTTCAGGACATAGTCTTTACTTTCTTGGCGTGCAGCTTTATCACTTTTATCTGTCTGAGTAATATAACGCTTGAGTAATGCATGTCCTTTCTCGGCATCCGTCTTCAGGTTTATTCCTGTCAAGCTTAGAAAATTACGAATTGGTTGGTTTGTACTGTTCCTATTCATCCTTCGATATCTTCTTCTTTTTCTTTGATCCTTAGCCACCAACTGTCAAAGCAGTCAGTGGCCATCACGCCTGATATCGTCTTAAAGGGCAGCAACAAACTGCTTCCACTTTGCTCGATCGGATGCCATCCTTCGTGCAGTGCCCCAGCTCTGGTTCATTCTTTGCATCTCCACCAAGTTGTTTTTGGTAGGCCTCTCTTTCGCTTTTCTTCAGGAGTCCACAGCACAGCTGTTCTTGTGATGGCATCGGGATATATATTCTGTGGACGTGGGCAACCCAACTCCAGCATCTGCTAGCTATGATGGTTTCCTTGTACTCTTGGCTGCTCCTAGTAAGCAGTTCTTGGTTGGTGATGGTATTCGGTCAAAAGATTCGGAGAATTTTCCTTAGGCAGATAGTATTGAAAGAGGACAACATTGTATGGAAAGAGGGCAATTTCGACAATTACTCTCTAGCATTCCGCACCATCGACTAGCACTTATAGTACACAGCTCTCATATAATCTTAATTTTGTGTTTATGCTGTTCTCTGCCAAGTTGTTTTTGGTCGGCCTCTCTTTCGCTTTCCTTCGGGTGTCCATAGCATAGCTGTTCTTGTAATAGCATAAGGGTCCCTTCTGAGGATGTGGCCAACCCAACTCCAGAGTCTGATCGCAATGCTGATGTGCATGTCCTCTTGGTTACTCCGAATAAGACGTTCTTGGTTGGTGATGGGATTCGGCCAAAAGATTCGGTAAATTTTCCTTAGGCACATTGTGTGGAACGAGGACAGTTTCAACATTTCATTCTCTGTTACTCTCCAGCATTCTGCACCATAAAGAAGCACATAAAGTACACAGCTCTCATATAATCTTAATTTGGTGTCCGTGCTGCACTGTGAAGACTTCCAGATGTTGTTTAGACAAGCAAAGGCTGTTCTCGCTTTATTTATTCTGTTGTTGGTGTCTTTGCGTGTTCAACCGTCTTGTGTTACAATGCGCCCTACGTATGTAAATGTGTCTGTCTGTTCTAGATTCTGGTTCCTTATTGTTATCGGCTCAGGATTGCCCACATTGAGTATCATGACCTCTGTCTTCTTTAGACTGATGTTCAGACCACCTGCTGGGTATACTTATTCAGTCTATCTGCATTTTCTTGTGAGTGTTTAGTAGTGCAATGTCATCTGCATATTCCAGATTTTCCAGTGTAGAAAACATTGTCCATCTTATTCCTCTTGGACTGCCCTCTGTTCTCTGGCGCATCACCCAGTCTATGACTGTAAAAAATAAAGTGGTTGATAAGAGGCATCCCTGTCGTACATATGTCTTCATCTCAAAAGTTAGGTTGCTCTGCTCAATATTACATATATAGTTAGCATAGAGGCTTTTTATGATATAAACAATACAGCTAGAAATTCCATAAGCCCTCAGTATTTTCCAAAAACTGTCCCTATGTATACTGTCAAAAGCCTTTTCAAAATCAACGAAATTAATGTACATAGCTGTCTCTGCCATTCTGAGCACTGCTCTATAATGTTCCTGAGGGTAAATATATGTTCTACACATCTTCTGTTCTTTCTAAATCCTGCTGGTTCTTTCCTCAGTTTGTGGTCTACTGCTTTTGAAATTCTATGTATAATTATCCTGCCTAGTATTTTGCTGGGAAATGAGAGAAGAGTGATTCCTTTCCAATTATTGCAGTCTGCAAGATCTTCCTTCTTGGGCAATTTGACAATTATTCCTTTGTTCCACTCCGTTGGCGTTGTCCCTGTTTTCCAGACTTGTGCAAATAGTGGTTCTAATAGTTCTGCTGCTAGTTAAGGGTCTGTCTTAAATAGCTCTGCATTTAAGTTATTATGGCCAGGAGCTTTTCCATTCTTTGACCCTTTGATAGATATGATGATTTCTTCCCTTCATGGAATGTCAGTATTTACGTCTAGATCAAGTTCGGCCCCAGGAACATTCTGCTGCGTCTCTGGTGGTTCCTGGTTCAAAGTTTCTCTGAAATGCTCTGCCCATTTTGTTTTCTGCCCCTGTGCTGTGGTGATGAGATTTCCTTATTTATCTCTTACTAATGTAATACATCTGTAGTAAAATCTGCGAGAATAATCGTTCATTTCAGTAAGAGTTTAGTCATAAAATGATAATAAATAAACCCGCCCTATTGTGTCTGACGGTGATCCTCTCACACGCCAGCAACGCTGCCTTTTGTGCAGTGCAAAAGCCTATAGAACGATTCCACGGTAAAAATCTAACACGCGTTTTAGTTTCGGTTTCGAAAACGTACTACCAACATTTAACATTTTGCCAGATCTGCTGCATACATTTTGCAGCCTAGACTTATAATTAACGATTTTGCGGAAGTGTGCCGCAAAATAACTATCTGAATTAACGTATTCTGTCAACTTTAACGCTGGTAATAAGTAGTAATCCTTACATTTTTTGGTAGTGTTACACGATACAATACAAATTATTAACGCCAATTCTTAACCCGCCACGCCAACACCCCGCTTCGCTTGATAGTCCGCCATGCATATATACGCTGGAGCAAAGCCAACAGAGGCAAAACACGCAGACAATTTTATTGCCTCCTCGCGGTAATGTTTCTGACGTCACAAAAACAAGTTAGTTATTTGAAAAATACATGCTAGAGAGAGGGGAAGATGGCGGTCTTGTGTAAAATTTTATTTGACGATTGCCGGTGAGAAAATTGAAAAGCTAAACCAATATGAATCTGATTATAAAAATCATATGGTAATATAGCTTAGAGTTCACTGAGCAAGAATGTGTTTTAAATAATATAATAGTCCCAGTATTTGCCAAGTTATTGAGAAAATACTAAATGTCTACGAACGCACGACCAGACGGACTGTTGTTCCTGCTTGTTTTTTTCATAACGTTAGTGGGGACACCGGCTTAGAAGGGAGGCATTGAGGTACATTCAAATTCGCTTGGGTAACAAGAGTATAGGAGGAGAGGGGAGCGGTAGGAAAATTGTTACCAAAAACTAACATCGTTTTGTATTGGCATAACTAAAGTGGACTGGCCAATCGACTACCAGACGCAGAGTATGTTTGGAATTAATGTTGTTTTTTTTCAAAAAAACTGCATTTGAATTCTGGTAGTCGCAAGCTTTCGATTGGCCAGTGCTACTAAATATTAGCAAAAAGCTTTCACTATTCATTGCCAGTTGAACTGTATTTTTTATTCAGACACGCTGAGAACAGCTGTGATAAATTTAAAAGTAAATTAAATAACTACATAAGTATTTCACAGTCTGGACGGAGCAGAAGAAACTGAGGCCATTTCTTTGCAAAGTCAGCGTCATTTGTTTATATTTCGTGATTTGTGGTAAGAATGCTTTATGAATTAAATATGTTTAATCCCATTACCAAAGTTAGATACTGCTATTGGGAAAAAGTGAAGGACGTGCCGGGAGCAGACATTGTTGAGTCCTCACGTTGAAATGTATCTAACTAATGTATGTTGTCATGATTATGTTTGAATATTATTGTATTAGAGTATATTAGTAAGCCTCCGTGTTCCATGAACACTGTTCAACATGCCTGAAGCATATATATATATATATATATATATATATATATATATATATATATATATATATATATATATATATATATATATATATATATATATATATATATAAAAGAAAAAGATGAGAAAAATATATAAAAGGAAATGTGGTTACCCCACATTATATTATTGAGGAAAACTATGTAAACGTACAGTGGCGTATTTGCCATAGGGACCTGAGGGGTGGTCACAGCAAGGTGGGAGTCATGAAAAATTAGGGGGTGAGTGCACCTGAAATGCACGCGAGGCTGACCCCATACCCACGTATGAACTTAAATAAAAGAATAAGTGATCAGATGTAAAAGGCCAGGGTGTCCTTTTGTTGCAGAGGTTTTGTTTCCTGTTGCCAGCTGGTGACAGGAAACCTGAGGAGTGACGATAACGCCAAGAAGTCTCCGAAATTTCATGTATGCTTTCAAGAGATAACAGCAGGAGCTTGGGCGTGTGATGTGATATCGACATTTCTGCAACTACACAATATCTTATCTTTCAACAAGAAACCCCAGGTGATATGTTAAGGACCTGGGTACATCTGACAGTTTCGTTTTAAATAAACCTTGGTATTTCAAGTCATACTCAGGACTTTTGTGGGGCATGATGCCATTACAGCCCCTCATACACAGTGACTCTCCCTCTTAGAAGAATAAATTTAAGCTGTGAACATTTCAAACAGGAAAGACATATATTAATATTGTAGTTATTTGGGCAGATTGTCCACACAATTTTAGTTACTCTTTTATGTAAACTATCTTGTCCTCATTTTCAAAGACCTGTCCAAACGATATGACTGGACAGGCAAAATAAATTGTACAAAAAATTAATTTAAAGAAAAACTTGACCACAGGTTTTATTCACTTCCTCATAGAAACTTAAAGTGTTTTTGTGTTGTGTACCATCATTTCATTTCTCCCCTAGACACTAGGTACATCATACACCATACACTAGAGCCAACATAGTGACCGTGTGAGATCTAGGGAGGTAGCGTTAGGTTCCCTGCACATAATTCATCATCATCATTTATAGAGTCAGGGGCCTACATGTGCTTGACCTCACACGGTAAATACATACACGGATTTCATTCTTTTTTAGGATACCATCATAACCTCCCCAGCAAAATCTAACTTTGCTACATAAATTGGGGGCTCGTCCGGGATTTTGAATTTCTCGTAGTACTACATACATTGAGGTCTGGGTCTTAGCATAAACAACATTCTATTGTCCCAGGGAATCCCCATAATCATTATTGCCCAAGATTTGGGAAATCAAGAAACTGACAGTACCCAGATTTAATTAGATAAATTTATACTTATATAGAAAGTTAGTTAGATCATTTTGCATTTATCAGAATGGCAGATCTGGCCAAGTTTCGATCTGCGGCTGTTCAGACTGCAAAAGAAATGAATATGGAGGGTCAAATCTTAATTGACTATGTCACATCAGAATGTGATAAATTTATTACTAGGGAAGAACATAGGTTAGCTGAGGAAAGGAAAATGAAATTAGAAGATGCTAGGGAGACTAAGACATTAGAGGCTGATAGGGAGGCTGAGATTAAGAGGCTGCAGTTGGAGGAAAAGAAACTTGAGGCTGATAGGGAGGCAAAGAAACTTGAGGCTGATAGGGATGCAAAGAAACTTGAGGCTGATAGGGAGGCAAAGAAACTTGAGGCTGAGAAGGAGGAAAAACGTCTACAGAGGGAGGCGGAACGAGAGAAAGAAGAAAGGAGATTGGAGGCGGAAAAGGAAGATAAAAGATTACAAAGAGAACATGAGATACGACTAAGGGAGTTAGAGCTGCAAGGCCATGCTCCTGAAAATGGAACTAGCCCATCCACTTCCGACTCAGCTGCAAGCCAGGGGCCTCCTCATCAGCCATGGGGTTCCATTTAGATTACTTTGTGGAAAAGGATGATGACATTGAGTCGTATTTAAGCAGATACGACATATTAGCCACTACTTATGGGTTAGAAAGAGAAAAATGGTGTGTAAAGTTGTCTCAGGGTCTTCGTGGAACAGCTTATGAAGTGTTTTCCAAAATGAGCAGGGATGACCAAGACAACTATGACATGTTGAAGCAGGCTCTTGTGTTAAGATACGAAAAGAACGGAGAGTTTTATAGAAAGAAATTTAGGAATGCCAGGCTACTGTCGGGTGAGACCTATCCCCAGTTCTCCGCCCGGTTGGAGACGTATATGGAGAAATGGGCTTCTTTGGGGGAAAACCCAAGATCTCAAAGAGATGATACTCATTGAACATATGAGAGAGTCCATGGCTCCAGACATGAGAAAATTTCTCATGGAACAGGGCGCGGAGAGGCTGGGTGAGATCATAAATGTCGCTGAGAGGTATCAGGCAGCCCAGGCAGAGGTAGCTGGTATCAAGAAAAAACCAGTAGATCAGTATAAGGCTCCTCAAAACCATAATAAATTTGATAACAGAAATAAGCAGAACTTTGATAGGCCTCGGAATGATTTTAAAAATAAAACCTCACATTTCAATGACAGAAAGAATGATGAAAGAAAACCTTTTCATCAAAGTAGATTATATTGTAGCCGGTGTAGGATGGACAACTACATGGATAACTGTCGTAGATTTTTTGATAGGAGTATTAAGACTTAGGTTGGTCCCTTCTGAATAGGTTGGAATGAGTGATAGTCACAGTGAGAGATGGAAATAAAAAAACATAGACTTCCACGAGTGAGGTGGTAGAATAGTGATAGATGCTGTCTCTGAGAGCGGAGAATCTTCTCTCTCTCTCACCTATCTTCTACGACAGATCTAAAGTAGTCAGACAGTCTAAACACAGATATATATATATTACATATATTTCTATCTAATCACGGGCACGCACATACACGTGACGACAGTTAAACAAACAGACGTGGGAAATCTATAACAATGGATATATATATATTTTTAGAACGAGCTGACCAACGCACTGATTAGTTCAAGAGAGATTTTTATTATTATCATCAAAAAAAATCTTCTCACAACACCAAAGAAATACATCAAGGAGAAACATATACAAATAGTCATAAAAATTAAGAAAAAATTGCTACAAGGATGATAGCCCGTTAGAATCTTACTCTAGGTTTAGCCCACAGCCCCGTTAAGAGAACAGATGATGGCCCAAAGAGTTATAGATACATAGGGTTGAGTCTAAGAGGTTTCTTTCTTTCTCGTAAATGTATGAACAGAGTTGGATAATCTGATTTAGCCTAAGAAAAAGAAACTCTAGCATTTGTAACAAATTCTGCAGATTTAAAATTTTAAGATAGCAAATGGGTGACAATAATACACCGGTAAAATAACACTCTGGCCTGTGTACTCTCATTCATTCAGCCATGGCTTTGCTCACACATATATACTCACAACTTTGCTCGCTGCCTCTGGGAACATAATAATTCTAGGACCTTCGCACAGACCCGAAAAATGCAGTCATTGACCAAGAAACCCCCAGTTCCAAAAGACGTACTGAACTCTCTGTCTCAGGGAAACGATTCCTTGGGTGTACTAATTTTTTCCGAATGTCTGATTAAGTCACATAAAATTTGTCCAGGCACGAAAGTTAGCAGAGCACAATGTCATTAGCTTTGGATTCTAGGATTTTAAGGAATGTCAGATCGGTGTCTTCTTTCAGGCAGGTACTATATTTGGTCACCACAATACTATTCACAATCTCTGTCGGAATGTTAATGTTATTCTTGTAATATTTTCGCCGCCAGGCAGCATGTACATTTAAATTTGTGGAGCAATATGAACTGGCTCAAAAGCCCAATATATATTTCTAGTCTTTAGAAACCGTTAGTGGGATTGCTATTACTGTCTCTCTCTGATGGCATATGCACTGTCAGACCAGTGTTACTTGAAAGAAAAAACCCACGTGGTTAAAGATAGGAACTGTCTATGCTTTACACAAATATGTCTCTTTACTAAACGCTGGCAAGTTGGGTACCACCGTTTCACTATATAAAATGGAAAGAACACATATCAAATAATTTACAATATGTACTCAATATAACTTACATTTTACACGATAAGCCTACAGCTTGACTTATGTTTAAAACTTCCCGTGAAATAAGTTATATAAAAATCAATCATCAGGAATTAGGAATATCTTCGTATTCCGTCAATATTCACTGATGTCGCATCTAGCATTTATAAGTTAGTTATTAAAACAGTTTCGACTGAGTATTTAACAGTTAAATTAAACTCATTTCAGCTACTTGTTTAGTAAGCTAAAAATATAATTTATTTTGTATTTCCACTACAACTCGTCGATTAAAGAAATAACAAACTATCAAAATATTTACTCTGCACACAGAACTAGTTTAAAATGAAATCGGCGATTTAACACTTAATCACTTCACAAAATACTAGAGATCTATTATATATAATATTTACCTAAAACACAGAAGTACTAAGAACTTAAACCACTTCGACCAAACTAAAGGCCATCTCTATTTACAGAGATTATTTAGAAATCGAACGAAGGTTGTTCTAGTCTAACTGCAAAGTTTCTGAGTGAAATGAAATAGTTTCAAACGTGGGTTAATATTTTAAACCAGACAAAGGATGAACTATCTCCCCCGCCCCGATCTCTCCCCCTTCTCATAACAGCTATGTTTAACTTAGAGGCGTGTCGTAACTGCCACCAGGGCGATTACGCACCTGCGTTAACAAACTGACCGGGAAACGCGCGTGTCAGTTGCAAATCTCAGACAACCGTCTGAAACTGCGACTATAAGGTGTAAATATTCGCTCCTACTTTAGCGTTCGGCCGATGCGACTCGCTGTTGACCGATGAAAATGCAGACGGATGTCGGCTCTCTCCTAGCATTCTCACGCGTTTACGTCGAGAATCTAACTCAGGAGTGTCGTGTCATCTGAAGGTGCAGACCCAAGTCGGCTCGATGTCTGAGATGGACTGCAACTAAATCGCACTTCACGTCTGACTGACATCTATGTAATAGAATTACGTATCCCAGTATGAGAACAAACACAAGGTAAAGTTTGAGGATACTGAAGAAAATAATATTCGCAAAACAAGTGATGCGAAAAATACAGGAAAAACAAGTACGGAAAGATAATAAAATAAAAGGATTCGGGCGAGAGAATAGGAAGAAGATGTAGGCAATTTAATGATATAAAGACCTACGTGACAATAACACCGAAAATTGTAGAAGGAAACCTGTAGTAATGGCCACGCTTCAGGTCAGGTCGACTCCTAGAAAGGAGGAGGAACCACCAAAAACAATGTCTCGTAAACAGTGGAGAAAGGCACAGGCTGAAGATAGGTCACTGAAGCCGTGTTTTGAGAAACTCCAAAAACTCCATACCCTTCCTAGGAAAGGAGACTTCTATTTGGACGATGGACTGCTTTGCAGGGCGGATAAAGCAGGATTATCCGGGTGTGGACAGGTAGTAGTGCCATCGAAATATAGGGCACAAGTTATGAGACAAACACATGTTCTAGATGGTGAACACCAGAAGATGGGTGCCACATGAAAAAGAACATCTGTTGGATATTTCTGGCCCGGAGAAGTTGAAGACATAAAAAAATTTGTCGAGGACTGCGAACAGTGCAGCAAGAAAAATTAAAAAGGGTGGAAAAATAATAACCAAATGCAAGAGAAGCATTATGGCAATCCTGGGCCAGAAAATAAAGAGGGAACACCCACACGTGGGAAAATGAATCAGGACCTAGACACGCCACGGGGCAAACTTGGGCCTGGAAAGAAAAATAATTATAATAATGTGGACCAAGGGGAATGGGAACCCCCTTTTCACAGACAGTCTTCACTCGAATGTTTTCACAATGGCCACTATGCAGCGAGTACAAAGAACTGTTATACCTCAGGATAAGCCGACAATCCCTCGGTCGGACGTATGTAAACGGGAGGAAGATAAAAGAGAGCAAAGTTCTCTCACTTTGAATTTGAACCTGAGGGGAGACAACCCCAGGAAACGAATCTGTAGTGGAAGGTTCTTAGGTGATGACAAAAGAAAGAAAAAGTCACCACCACCACACTTCCAATTTCATGATAATTACCGGGTGCCATTCCAAAAGTAACCCGCAACACTGTTATTTGGGAGGCCAATAAAAGGTCCGTTAGAAGCTTTGTTAAGGACCTGGACAGATGAGAAGGCAGAGGAGACTGTTACCTCATCATATCAATATGTGAACAAACTGACCACTCGTTTAAAAACTAGTTGGAAACTGGCCAATGATAATTTGAGACAAGCCAGGAAAAAGCATGCGGCTTACTATAATAAGAAAGCAAAGGATAGGGAACTTGCTGTAGGGGAGAAGGTACTTCTTCTATTGCCAGGCAGCAACAATAAACTTCAGATCGGATGGCAAGGGCCATATACAGTTTTGGAAAAGGTATCCAGAACAAATTACAAGATAGACAAAAAGGGAAAGGAAAAAGTCTATCATGTGAACCTTTTGAAGAAATATCTGAACAGACAAATCCAGGAAGGAACACACCTATTGGCCTTGTCTATTGCAACCGAAATAAAAAATGACCCTCTCTCCTCATTCGAATATCCACTGAAACCCAGTGAAACGTTTGCCCAGGTGAAGATCAGTAATCACCTGACAAAAGGACAGAGGGAGAAGGTTCAACAGGTCCTTGAGAAACATACAGATATGTTAACGGATAAACCGGGGCACACCAATTTGTTGGAATATGATATGAAACTACTAGACCCAGCACCTATCTGTATGAGGCCCTATTCTATTCCTTTCGCTAAGGAAAAAGCTTTGAAAGAGGAGATTGATTATTTGTTACAAGAAGGGATTATTTCTCACAGTGAGTCTCCTTATAGTTCCTGTGTGGTTTTGTTGCGGAAACCATCGGGAGAACATAGACTGTGCATAGATTACAGGAAACTGAATGCTGTCACAGAAGGTCAGTCGGATCCATTACCTGATACTACCCAACTATTTGCCAGACTGAACAAGGCAAAATATTTGTCTAAGGTAGATTTTAGCAAAGGCTATTACCAAATTCCAGTAAAGCCTGAGGTTCGACCTTATTTAGCCTTTAGCACCTCGGAAGGTCATTATGAGTTCAACATGTTACCGTTTGGGTTGAAAAATGCCCCGAGTGTGTTTTCAAGAATGATGCGAAAATTATTGGATCCCCTGAAAAATCCATGTATTTCGAATTTTATGGACGATATCCTCATTGCTACGGAAACATTTGAGGAACACGTTACCTCTTTGAAAATGCTGTTTGATAGACTCAGAGAGGCTAACTTAACCGCTAGGCCAACAAAATGTTGTATTGGTTGCAAAGAGTTGGAATTCTTGGGACATACTGTACATCAGGGTAGCATGACCCCTGATCCCAAGAATCTGGGAAAATTGAAAAGAGCACCTAGACCAAAAACAAAGAAAGATGTGCGATCTTTAGTGTCGTTGTGTGGTTTCTACCAAAAGTACATTAAAAATTTTAACTCTATATGTGCTCCTCTGACGGATTTAACTCGCAAAGGTCAACCTGATACAATAAATTGGTCAGCACCGTGTGAATTGGCTTATCAGGAGTTAAAAGAGAAACTTACAAGCAGGCCAGTATTGCAATTGCCTGACTTGAATCAAGAATTTATCGTGAGAAGTGACGCAAGCAATGTGGGCCTAGGCACTACATTGTTGCAAAGGTCCTCCTCACAGGATGGGGAATTGAACCCAGTCACTTATGCAAGCCGCAAGTTGAACAAGGCGAAAAAAAAACTATTCAACAAGTGAAAAAGAATGTCTAGCTTTAATATGGGCTATAACAAAATTCCAGATTTATTTATATGGCAGGACATTTGTGGTCCAAACGGATCATTCACCACTCGTATTCCTGTCACAGGCCAAGCATGACAATTCCAGATTATTGAGATGGTCCTTGGTATTGCAGCCATACTCATTTCTGATAGAATATATTCCCGGCCCTCGGAACGTAGGTGCAGACTTTTTGAGCAGACATCCTTATGATGAAGATCAGAAAAACGCGTAAGACTTCATTGAGCTAAGTTATCTCGCAGATTATAACCTGCTAATGATTGCATGTTTTAGGATGGGAGGTGTGTAGTAAAATCTGCGAGAATAATCGCTCATTTCAGTAAGAGTTTAGTCATAAAATGATAATAAATAAACCCGCCCTATTGTGTCTGACGGTGATCCTCTCACACGCCAGCAACGCTGCCTTTTGTGCAGTGCAAAAGCCTATAGAACGATTCCACGGTAAAAATCTAACACGCGTTTTAGTTTCGGTTTCGAAAACGTGCTACCAACATTTAACATTTTGCCAGATCTGCTGCATACATTTTGCAGCCTAGACTTATAATTAACGATTTTGCGGAAGTGTGCCGCAAAATAACTATCTGAATTAACGTATTCTGTCAACTTTAACGCTGGTAATAAGTAGTAATCCTTACATTTTTTGGTAGTGTTACATTTTTACAATACAAATTATTAACGCCAATTCTTAACCCGCCACGCCAACACTCCGCTTCGCTTGATAGTCTGCCATGCATATATACGCTGGAGCAAAGCCAACAGAGGCAAAACACGCAGACAGTTTTATTGCCTCCTCGCGGTAATGTTTCTGACGTCACAAAAACAAGTTAGTTATTTGAAAAATACATGCTAGAGAGAGGGGAAGATGGCGGTCTTGTGTAAAAGTTTATTTGACGATTGCCGGTGAGAAAATTGAAAAGCTAAACCAATATGAATCTGATTATAAAAATCATATGGTAATATAGCTTAGAGTCCACTGAGCAAGAATGTGTTTTAAATAATATAATAGTCCCAGTATTTGCCAAGTTATTGAGAAAATACTAAATGTCTACGAACGCACGACCAGACGGACTGTTGTTCCTGCTTGTTTTTTTCATAACGTTAGTGGGGACACCGGCTTAGAAGGGAGGCATTGAGGTACATTCAAATTCGCTTGAGTAACAAGAGTATAGGAGGAGAGGGGAGCGGTAGGAAAAATATTTACCAAAAACTAACATCGTTTTGTATTGGCATAACTAAAGTGGACTGGCCAATCGACTACCAGACGCAGAGTATGTTTGGAATTAATGTTGTTTTTTCAAAAAAACTGCATTTGAATTCTGGTAGTCGCAAGCTTTCGATTGGCCAGTGCTACTAAATATTAGCAAAAAGCTTTCACTATTCATTGCCAGTTGAACTGTATTTTTTATTCAGATACGCTGAGAACAGCTGTGATAAATTTAAAAGTAAATTAAATAACTACATAAGTATTTCACAGTCTGGACGGAGCAGAAGAAACTGAGGCCATTTCTTTGCAAAGTCAGCGTCATTTGTTTATATTTCGTGATTTGTGGTAAGAATGCTTTATGAATTAAATATGTTTAATCCCATTACCAAAGTTAGATACTGCTATTGGGAAAAAGTGAAGGACGTGCCGGGAGCAGACATTGTTGAGTCCTCACGTTGAAATGTATCTAACTAATGTATGTTGTCATGATTATGTTTGAATATTATTGTATTAGAGTATATTAGTAAGCCTCCGTGTTCCATGAACACTGTTCAACATGCCTGAAGCATATATATATATATAAAAGAAAAAGATGAGAAAAATATATAAAAGGAAATGTGGTTACCCCACATTATATTATTGAGGAAAACTATGTAAACGTACAGTGGCGTATTTGCCATAGGGACCTCTGGGGTGGTCACAGCAAGGTGGGAGTCATGAAAAATTAGGGGGTAGGTGCACCTGAAATGCACGCGAGGCTGACCCAATACCCACGTATGAACTTAAATAAAAGAATAAGTGATCAGATGTAAAAGGCCAGGGTGTCCTTTTGTTGCAGAGGTTTTGTTTCCTGTTGCCAGCTGGTGACAGGAAACCTGAGGGGTGACGATAACGCCAAGAAGTCTCCGAAATTTCATGTATGCTTTCAAGAGATAACAGCAGGAGCTTGGGCGTGTGATGTGATATCGACATTTCTGCAACTACACAATATCTTATCTTTCAACAAGAAACCCCAGGTGATATGTTAAGGACCTGGGTACATCTGACAGTTTCGTTTTAAATAAACCTTGGTATTTCAAGTCATACTCAGGACTTTTGTGGGGCATGATGACATTACAGCCCCTCATACACAGTGACTCTCCCTCTTAGAAGAATAAATTTAAGCTGTGAACATTTCAAACAGGAAAGACATATATTAACATTGTAGTTATTTGGGCAGATTGTCCACACAATTTTAGTTACTCTTTTATGTAAACTATCTTGTCCTCATTTTCAAAGACCTATCCAAACGATATGACTGGACAGGCAAAATAAATTGTACAAAAAATTAATTTAAAGAAAAAATTAACCACAGGTTTTATTCACTTCCTCATAGAAACTTAAAGTGTTTTTGTGTTGTGTACCATCATTTCATTTCTCCCCTAGACACTAGGTACATCATACACCATACACTAGAGCCAACATAGTGACCGTGTGAGATCTAGGGAGGTAGCGTTAGGTTCCCTGCACATAATTCATCATCATCATTTATAGAGTCAGGGGCCTACATGTGCTTGACCTCACACGGTAAAGACATACACGGATTTCATTCTTTTTTAGGATACCATCATAACCTCCCCAGCAAAATCTAACTGTGCTACAACATCTTGCATCCCGTTTTCCCCTGGTGTCAGTTATTTTATGTACAGTGCTTTGTTCATTTCTCAACGCTGCCTCTTCTGCCCGTCTTGCAAGGTCGTCTAGGAATTTCCTTTAGTTGGCTCGGGTTTGACGTTTTACTTCCTTGTCCAGCTGACTGTACTGTTCACTGTATATTTCCTTTAACCTGGGGTACTTTGCTTCACATTTATTTCTTTTCCTTTCTTTTCTCATCACTATAGTGTTTAATGTTTCTGGGATTATCCAATCTTGCCTCTTCCTTCCTGGAATCCTGAGCATGATTTGCTACTTTCCTTATATATTGTTGAAAGAGTGATGAATTTCTAGTCAACAGCACCAGTCGCTTTTTCCTGGCTTTTGGTGATTTGATATGGTCTCTTTATATCAACTACAAAAGCTTTTCTGGTAATGGGGTCTTTCAGTTTGACGATGTCATATCTTTTCTGTTTAGTTACAATAATTCCAGCAGTTCTGAGTTTCCCCTTCAGTCTTGTTACTACTAAGTGGTGATCGCTTTCCACATCTGCACCTCTTCTTACTGTCACATCTTATTGTCGTAAGTGTATATTGGTGTAACTACACTTTTGTTGTTATTTTTTAATCAGATCAAACTGGTACTCTGGTTTTTTGTTGGTTTTTATTTGTGTAACTACAACAGTAGTTGTCGCTGAGGATGGCCTATGGAATGTTATAAAGAAGGTCTCCAGAAATTGGTTCGTTAAGAAAGAAATAGACCTATTCAAGATAAATATTTGACACCGACAGCAAGAGTGATACATTATCGAACTAGATAACGAATAAAACGATTATTGGGTTTATTAATTAAATATATACACATATAGGGTTAGTAGAAAATAAAAAGTGATGACGGTGAACGACAATTAACACACACACACACACACACAAACACACACACACACATGATATATAAATAATGTAGTTAATTAAATAGGAGAGTGACCCTATGTGAATAGTGAAATAATGATTAATATATTAAATGTTACAACACTGATGTCAAATCTACACTGTATATGTGCCTCTCTACTTTACTCCATTGTTTGATTATACACAGTTATGCATAGACTGTCTGATGTAGGTGTATGGTATGTTGTGTGGGTTTATCTCCAAGACGAGGACGTATTGATGAAAACCGTTGTAGTAATGAGAACTTGGAAGATATACTGTCCTTCAGGATGTGGAAATCTCTCTCTAGCGTTGACAAACTGATGTCTCAGGAAAATGTCTGCTGTTTGATCTTGAAAAGGCACTGACTAGACTGGAGCTCTTCGCTAAATAATTTTCTGATAGCAAGTAAGTCTCGTGCAATGAAGCTGGTCTGAGTGAATGTACATCGTGCAATATACGATGAAAGTAGATGAATTCACTTCATGAACTGACGAAGTGAGTAGTTGAACGGTGATTTGAGCCTGATATCTTGGCGAATCAACATTTGACTAAGTAGGTAGACTCATCAACTTGTGAGTATATCTCTTGATTCATAAAATACGCTTTTGAGTGAGTCGATCTTGATATAAATATGAGAATAAACTTGTGCATGCTTAAGCTTGACTCAGGCGGTAAGCTTTCGAGTGAGTTGAACATGATATATGTTTATGGAATCAACTTGTGAGCACTTCATTTGCAAGTGAATAAAATGCTGCGTCAACAACGTTTACAAATGCGGGCGGGACTTCTTTGTAACGTTGGAGGTTTGAATGCCCTTTCTTGTGAATTCTGCTATCCGGATGTACGTTTTCTTAGCTTCTTTCCGGTTAGACGCCAAGCACGTAAAGTGTAGACTCGGACTTCTGCTGGACTCCTTTTCCCTTCACAAATTCCTTAAGAACATTATAAAATTAAGCTCCACAGATATGAGTCAAACATCTACACAGGAATGAAATATTAGAACAAGTTGTATACAGGCTATGTGATAGGGAAGACTTATGCGCCGCGATGTTTTAAAGCTCAGTACTGCCGTTCTGGCGAACATCTCGTTAAATTCCTGGTTGCCCAATGTGTCAGATTTCGTCGCTTGTTGGTCTGACTCTGCCCCCAATCCAATATATAGGTGTCCATCTTACATTATGATGCTGTCATGTATGCAATCCACGTCAAGCGCTAAAATGGGTGGGCTCTCACAACCAACTCTTCAATTCTTCAACTTTCAATTTACGGGTTCGTTTTGCGAGTCTACGGATTCGTTTTGCGAGGCAAACCATGGTTTTGGATTGGTCGCCCAATGCAGAAGCCACACAGCCCCTTCTGTGATAGATAGATAGATAGATAGATAGATAGATAGATAGATAGATAGATAGATACATAGATAGATGGGACCTAAGACGCGTCAACAGTGAGGAATGCAGTTAGCTACCCATAGTTAGACTGCTTGCGTCAGGGTCAGCGAACCAGAGCTGACCAAGACCCTACTCCACCTCCAAGTGGTTGTCCTGGAAACAGGCTGCACCACTGCCGTCTGGCTGAGTGAGTAGGGATCGAAGAGGGAAGGCTAATCCAGTCCCAAAAAATGCCGTGCTGAAGTTGGATGTGTCGGCCGGAAGGCGCAAATATCGCAGCTTTGCTGTAAACGGACACAATGCAACCAACGTCCTTTTCAGGACGAACAAAGATGAAGAAGAAAAGAAGATAGATAGATAGATAGATAGATAGATAGATAGATAGATAGATAGATAGATAAATAGATAGATAGATAGATAGATAGATAGAGAGATAGAACTTTATTTTCAAAGGGTTAAGAATTGGGCACGCAGGCCCGTCTGACATTCTGCCCTTCCTCTCTCTCTCATCATGTATACTGTATCCTTTCATCCTCACATTTACTTTAAGCGTTATTAAGGCATTTATCATTATAAAAGTAATTTAACATCATAAATTTGCAATAATCATCATAATTAAAGTATGTTTTTAAAATAAATTAAATAAAAAAAATAAAAAAAATAAAAAATAATTTAAAAAAATAATAATATTTTAAAAAAAATTAATGAAAATGAAAAAAAAAATAGTAATAATAAATAAATAAATAAATAAAAAAAATAAACAAACAACAAGACTGATAAAAATCGAATTCCTCCACAGTAAATTAGTGATTTGAGACATTCAGAGGTGTGTTATAAGAACTCGTGAAATATTCAAACGGTCTGCTGCTACTGAATGACTCAGGGACTCTGTGTTTTTTCCAGTGCACGCGAAAAACTTTTACGAGAGGTGAGCAGCTTTGAGTCTCATAGCAGATACTGCTGCAATTAGTGCAATGATAGGTTCATCAAGATAAGGTGGGGTAAACAGTTACTTTCCTTGCTGTCTTTGCCGTCGCAAACTGAAGACCAGAGTCAGACTAGGTAGATAGTTCGATAGACATATACGAAAGCAATTAATTTGCCAAGGGTTGAAAATCGGGCACAGTCCCCTCTTGCATTCTTCCTTCCTCTTGCTCATGTTTTGTTACTGTTACTCAAACATTCTCCAGCGTACTTTAAGTATTAATTTAAGGGCAATACAACATTACAAGGTAGTAAAACAGCATACATTAACAGTACCTGATCACAGAATTAAGAATAAGTATATTGTAATGAAAAACGGTAGATAGATAGATCGATCGATAGATAGATAGATAGATAGATAGATATATAGATAGATAGATAAATAGATAGATAGATAGATAGATAGATAGATAGATAGATAGATAGATAGATAGATAGATAGATAGAACGAACGAACGAACGAACAAACTTTATTTTCAAAGGGTTAAGAATTGGGCACGCAGGCCCGTCTGACATTCTGCCCTTCCTCTCTCTCTCATCATGTATACTGTATCCTTCCATCCTCACATTTACTTTAAGCATTATTAAGGCATTTATCATTATAAAAGTAATATAACATCAAACATTTGCAATAATAATCATAATTAAAGTATGTTTTAAAATAAAGAAGATAGATAGATAGACAGACAGACAGACAGTCAGACAGACAGACAGATAGAACGAACGAACGTACGAACGTTATTTTCAAAGGGTTAAGAATTGGGCACGCATGCCCGTCTTACATTCTGCCCTTCTTCTCTCTGTCATCTTACATACCTTATCCATTCAATCGCACATGTATTTTGAGCACTATTTAAGCATACAACATTATCAAGGTAAAATAATAACATACATTTACAACATCCAGTCATAATCAAATATAAGTATGTAAAAAAAAAAAAATAAAATAAAATAAAATAAATAAAATTAAAAATAAATAAATAAATAATTAAAAAATAAATAAAAATAAAAGTAATTTAAAAAAAAAATTTAAAAATTTAAATTAAAAAAAAAAAAAAAAAAAAACACAATTTAAACCATTCATACGGAAAATTAGACATAATTTGAAACGTAATCAGATTATGGTGGTATATAATAAGAACTCGTGACATATTGGAAATCTGCTGCTGAATGACCTGGGACTTAGTGTGTTGTCAGCGCAGATAGATAGATAGATAGATAGATAGATAGATAGATAGATAGATAGATAGATAGATAGATAGATAGATAGATAGATAGATAGATGGATAAATAGATAGATAGATAGATAGATAGATAGATAGATAGATAGATAGATGGATAAATAGATAGATAGATAGATAGATAGATAGATAGATAGATAGATAGATAGATAGATAGATAGATAGATAGATAGATAGATAGATAGATAGATAGATAGATAGATTATTCTATTAGAGGCATATACCACGCTGAGGTGAATAAAGAATAATGAAACGTTTGAAAGTCTTACCCAGAATAGTCTATAAATAGGTTTTGGCGCATTGAATAAGAGAGGATTCCCTAAAGATAAGATGAATAGATGGTGATCGCACCGAACACGAAGAAATAAAGGGAGATCGCGTAGAGACAAATGTACTTTAATATAAGGATCCTTTTCTAATTACTCAGAGTTATCCTGAGTGTACATAATATTATTACACACATTCTTTGAAATGTAACCTGTTTTATTTATTAATTTATTTGTGAAGCTATAATTCCCTGTGACAAACAAACTTAGCAGATCAATGCAACACAGCTGACAAAAACCAAATTTTTTTTTTTTTTTAAACGACGGAGGTTTTATGAAGCAGCTAACTGGAACTGACAAAGGACCATCTGGCATATCGATGAAACGCAAGCGAAGAATAGAAACGAGTCACGGTGGTAGAAATATATCTTTTGGTCAAGTAAATTCACAAAAGCCATGTCGATTTGGCGGTGGGGGCGGGGTGATTTCAAACATTTGTCGTTCTTATGCCACGAATATTGAGATCAGCCGATCAATTAACGATGCAAAAGCGTAGGATGTGTGTTCCACACCTTTGTTGTTGCTTTTCTTAATCTGATCGAACTGGTGCTCTGGTTTTTTGTTGATGTTCTTTAAGGTGACCAGACGTCCCAGTTTTTCCGGGACAGTCCCGGTTTTCGACCATTTTTGATAATTTGTCCCGACTTTTTTTCGATGCAATCCGGGACGCCAATTTGTCCCGGTTTTGGACGAATTTGCCAATTTGGCATAAATCTCACAGATTAAATAAAAAAAATTATTATTCCATGGCTGACTTGAGGGAATTTTTAATTACACTGACTAACAAAAAAAAACTTTTTTTTTTCTTTCTCTAACATTTCTATGTTTTTCTGGTCAATTTTAATGCGCTGTTTTTAAATCTGCAAACCGTTTTTCTCTATCAGGTCGGGATCTCTAGAAATACGCAATTG
Organism: Oreohelix idahoensis; assembly: GCA_024509875.1. Taxonomy (NCBI): domain Eukaryota; kingdom Metazoa; phylum Mollusca; class Gastropoda; order Stylommatophora; family Oreohelicidae; genus Oreohelix; species Oreohelix idahoensis. The sequence continues at coordinate 34,773 of JAMPIV010019581.1, forward strand.
AAGTTTTTTTTAACAACGCATACAGTATTACAACATCATTCGTACAAGAAGTATAACAGTTATGTAGGCTTGAATTTCTTTGCAGTCGACTTTCGTCGGTGAATGGCATGTGGTACATCGCGATGAAGCATCCAACAATAATCGGCAAGCATGGTCACACTCCACCGTCCTTGATAACGTGACTCCATTACGGCGATATCTTGATGGAATCGTTCTCCATGTTCATCGCTGACTTCGCCAAGGTTGTCAGGGAAAAAGTCAAGATGCGAATCGAGCAAATGGATTTTGAGGGACATGTTACAGCCCATAATTCTGTATGCATCTATGCACTGCTTAACAATATGCAACATAGTCGACAGATTTGTGATTTCCCAGAAAGTTATCGACGATCGATTTGAATGCCATCCATGCGCGAAGTTCACTACCATGTAACAAGTTCTCGAATTGTTTGTCTGCAATAACTTTCCTAATCTGAGGTCCTACAAAGATACCTTCCTTTATCTTTGCATCGCTAACTTGCGGAAACTTTTCTCGAAGATAAGTGAAAGCTTTGCTCGTTTTATCTAACGCTTTTACAAAATTCTTCATGAGCCCCAACTTTATATGTAACAGTGGTAAAATGAAGCTGTCTTTGTTAACTAATGGCTCGTGTATTACATTTTTATGCCCGAGCTGCATACGATCCCGGATAGGCCACACCTTTCTTGCATAATGTTCCTGTCTGTTGCGGCTGTCCCATTCACATCAGAAGCAACAAAATTTAGTATACCCAGTCTGCATGCCCGTGAGAATTGCAATGACCTTTAGGTCTCCACAAATCCGCCATTGGTAGTCATTGTACTTTATTTTTTCCAAACGTATAGCCATATTGTCATAAGTTTCTTTCATATGAACAGAGTAGGCGACTGGAATTGATGAAAATAAATTTCTGTTATGCAATAACACGGCTTTTAGACTAGTCTTGGAAGAATCGATGAAAAATCGCCATTCGTTGACTATGTGCTCATGACCGTTTACATTTTTGCAATAGCAAATGTCATCATCCATCTCAAAGTATTGAACAAGTTCTCTGTGTCTATGACGAAATTTAGATATCGGAGTATTGGGCGCTAAAAGATTCCATTCTTTGAGTCGCGAACCGAGTAATTCCGCTTGTCCTTTGGTAAGAGCGAGATCACGTATTAGATCTGAAAGTTCTGAATGGTTAATTAAGTAAACACCATCATTCACCGGTATGTAATCTGAGTCAGAATTAGTTTCTAAAGCAGGTAAACTATCACTTTCTGATGGTTCATTCACGTCCAACGGATATTGTTCTGGTGGTACTTGGATCGGACACGTGATTGGATCATGAGGCACTGGTTTCGAAACCAATTCAATATTTGAATAAACCACAGACTTTCTAGTTTTAAAAGTGAAACCATGGATATTTGTCAAGCAGAAGTAACAATCAGTAGTGTGATTTGTATGTTCACGCCATATTACTGGCACTCCAAAAGGCATCGACTTATGCTTCGGCGATTTTCGTAACCAACCTGCCAATGTATCGAACAAACTGCATTTGGCTTTCAAGATTTATTTGCATCATCAACTTTCGAATCGAAATAAAGTTCATATGCTTTCTTTAGTAATGGTGTAAAGTTTTTCTGGTCAACACGATCGGTAAAATATCCGCACACGTAACAGAACAGATCAGCCGAATTTCTACAACTTCTAGAAGCCATATTTTGCTCAGAATTATTTCAAAATACAGTAACTATTTGAAAAATCGCGTAACATATGTCATGCATCTTTTAGCAGTATAAAAAGTAGAATTATGTTGCTTTTTATTAATTTTTAATAAGTTATATAGTAAAAATGAAATGGAGCAAATAACGGCTTCCCAAAAATATATTTATTCAAAAATATCTTAAGAACCCGACGTGATAGAGATAAACGGATTTCAGATTTGAAATCAGCGCAAGAAACTGACCTAAGAACACTTATTCTTATATAAGAAAGAAAAATGTTGTTTGTCAGTGTTATTAGTGAACTGGCGCCGAAACAGCACAAGAGGTTGACAGGACCGCGAATTAGTTTAGTAGTTCTAATGTGATATTCGCAGTTAATTGAAATTTTAGGTAGTGGTAAAGTACTAAGATTTTGCGTACGGTATACGTTTATTTAATTTAAACGGTGAACTATTTGTGCATATTTTGTTATTGTAAGAAAATGGTACCAAAGCGTAAATGCAGTTTCAATGAAGATTTACAAAAGTAATATCCGTTTATTAAAAAGAGTACATCAAACTTCAATGTACGATGCAATATATGTGCCTCCGGGTTTTCGATAAGCCATAGTGGACGTGGTGATATTAAGAACCACATAAGCAGTGAGAAACATAAGAGAGCCGTCGTTACAGCTGCATCAAGCTCGTCGTTAACCACTTTCTTCAGAGCTGATAAAATTGGTGACCAAGAAGAGCAATTAGCTGCTATAGAAGGCGCCTTTGCATACCATACAGTGCTACACAATCATACTTTCAGGTCTATGGATTGCACATCAAAATTACTTCAGGTTACTTTAGAGCCAAAATTTGCATGTGCACGTACGAAAACAGAAGCCATTATTCGAAATGTCTTGGCACCCCATATTCTAAATGAGTTAAGGTGTGACCTAGAAAAGTCTACATTTATTTCTGTACTGACAGATGCATCCAACCACAAAGAATCCAAGATTTTTACTTTGCTTGTCGGATACTTTGATCACAGTAATGGAGTGAAAATTAAAATATTAGAGTTAAAGTCATTGCCAGGTGAAACATCTGATACTGTAAGTAGTTTTCTTAATGACTGCATAACTGAAAATGGTTTAGACAGGAAAGTAGTTGGATTATGTGCAAACAACACAAATTCCAATTTTGGAGGTGCTGAAAGGAAAGGACAGAACAATGTTTTCAAAAAACTGCAAGAAAACCTTGGAAATTGTCTTATAGGAGTTGGGTGTGCAGGTCATATTTTCCACAACACTGTTTGAACAGCTGCAGATGTACTGCCTGTTGATGTCGAGCTGATTATTGCTAAAATTTATCTACTCTTCAAATAATACACAGTAAGAATTGAAAGACTCAAGTAGTTTTGCCAGTTTGTGGAAACAGACTTCCAGATGATCTTAGGTTATGCTCAGACTAGGTGGCTTGCTCTGCTGCCTGCTGTTGAAAGGGTTCTTCAGATGTTCCTGCCTCTAAAATCACATTTTCAATCTCAAGACAGATGCCCGGTTTTTATACAGACATTCTTTGAAAATCCTCTATCTGAGGCATGGCTTGTTTTTGTTCACAGTCAGGCCTCTCCATTCCACGAAGCAGTGCAAAAAATAGAGGGACAGACGGTCAATGTGTTTGAAGTCATTGACAGCATCAACAGGTTGAAAACTATTTTGAAGTCCAAACTGGAAGACTGTTTCTTGCCATCAAGAGTTAAGCTAATCCTTGAAAAGCTGGAAATGGAAGGACTTCCAAAGGAGGATGTGAAAAAGTTTCATGCTAGCGTTTCTTCGTTCTATGAAACAGCTTTCAATTATTTGAATAAATGGACTGCAACAAATTTTCAAGACCTAGAATCCTACAGCTGGGTAACGCTGAACAGAATACCAATTTGGTTAGATATTGAGATATCATCATCACTAGTGATTCAAACATTACCTTCAGCCCACTTTACAGAAACTGAAATTTATGACGAATATGTCTATATGAAGCAGTTTGTTACTTCTCAGAAAATTAGTGAATGGAGTGCCAAAAAAAAAAAAACATTGCCACCACAACGTTGGATTGAAATGGTTTCCCACTACAAAAACAATAATGTGACATTTTCAAATATTTGAAGTTGGCAGAGTTTTTTTTTCTGTCTACCTGGAACAAATGCTGCCACAGAAAGAGTGCTTTCTTTCATGAACAGCTTATGGGCAAGTGATAAAACACAGCTAGGTGTTGAAACTTTGAAAGCTATGTTGACAACCAAAGTGAACTGTGAGGAAACATCTGAAAAGTACAGTAACTCAGCTTCACCTTAAGTAAGGATTATTGATGTTTTTCTCTCTTATTAGTTTAAGTAGTTAAACTTATACAGTAAAATGTATGTTATTCAATGTTATTCACATGTATATATATAAAATGTACATTATTTTTAATTGACATCAATTTTTCCGGGACATGTCCCGACTTTTGACCTTTTCTTGACCCTTTTGTCCCGATTTTTTTGCATTGAAATAGGTCAAATCTACTATTTTGTCCCGGATTAGGGTTTTGAAAATATGGTCACCTTAATGTTCTTATACTTAATAACGTTCAATATCATTATAATCACCTTTCAGCTTTCGAAGGAAAGTAGACCTTCAACAAACTTACGCCAGGTCTCCCTGTCCCGTGCTATCAGCTGTAGGTCTTTTCATGTTCTCTTTATCCCCTTGATGTGTGATGTGACAAAATAACTACGATCGTTACATTTACCTGTGCCATCTTGTAATTCCTTCTGTGCTCTTCACTTTCTTTTTTCCTACCTCTGACAGTATTTGGTATTTTCCATTCATTGTTTACACTCTATTCCTTTAATGCTTGTCCTGTTGGGATTTCAGCGACCATCCTTACTGATTATTGAAATCAATGACTATTGTTTGAACCCATATTGACACCTGAATATGTGAAGTGAAATGTTGTTCACGTATTAATCGTAACACATTTCCGACTAGACAGTGTGTGGGAGCGCTCGATTAATAAGTAAACAACCTTGAGATCTTTTGGCCAAACACCATCAGCAACCAAGAACAACTTATTCGGAGTAACCAGGAGGACATGCACACCATCATAGCTGGCAGACGCTGGAGTTGGGTTGGCCACGTCCTCAGAAGGGACCATGATACCATCACAAGAACAGCTATGCTATGGACCCCGAGGGAAAGCGAAAGAGAGGCCGACCAAAAACAACTTGGCGGAGAACTGTGGAAGCTGAGATGCAAAGAATGAACCACAGTTGGGGCACTGTACGAAGGATGGCCGCCGACCGAGCAAAGTGAAATCAATTTGTTGCTGCCCTACAAGACGCCACCAGGCGTGATGGCCGCTGACTGCTTTGACGGTTGGTGGTTATGGATCAAAGAAGAAGAAGAACCTTGAGATGGCCACAGTCGATTGTCGTATCACTGATAATATTTCCTATCGTGCCAAGGTGTTGTTTGATAAGGTTGGCTGGACCGGGTAAATGACATAATCATTTCCGGGCAGACTTGTTGTAAGCAATGGTTACGCTTAGGCATTCATCTTGAAAGATATTATCATTGATGCATCTGTGGAGTCGTGAGTGTAAACATGATCGATAATAGACCGAAGCTGAAAAACCTTATATGGGAAGTGACTTGTAAACATCCCCTTTGGTGTGTCACGCAAGAATTTTACATGAGAGAGTAGTGGGAGATACCCCTACCAATATTACCAAATTGCATGCTATAAGTTTAACATTTGAGGTGTTAAAATACAACATTCCTGATTGGAGCCTTGTAATATAGTAGCAATGTGGACGCGTGGGCCGAATGTTGCCATATAATCTAGTGCCTTTTGAGTTTACGGCACTGTAAAATTCAACTCGACAAGAAGACAGTCAGAAAAGCCAGAATAATGAATAATATCAGGATTCTACTTTAAAGAACCGAACAACGTCTTTGAGCATCTTGTGGATTTACGCAACAAGAAAACTCGCCCTTCATTAGTACGGAAAGCTCGGAGTCATAGGAACCTGAACACTAAGTCATTGTGGGATTCTATTTTGCACATTAATACCCCACAATACATTTAAGAGGCATCTTAACTAAGTAGCCGACACTATATCTCTGAGCCAGAAGTTTGCATCTCCAAAAGATATTTGGGGTGAGTTGTACGTTTGATAATTCTATATTTTTCATTATTGCCATGTGAAAATTGCTCGTGAATGTTCATACGAAGCTGGCAACCTCAGTGTCGTAGATTTCTGATAGGGAAATTAAGACTTGGGTTGGTCCCTTCTGAATAGGTTAGAATGAGTGATAGCCACAGTGAGATGTGATAATAAAAATAGAGTTCCACGAGTGAGATGGTAGAAATTTATAGAGGCTGTCCCGGAAATCGAGAATCTCTCTCTCTCTTTCCGCCTATCTTCTACAACAGATCCAAAGGAGTCAGACAGTCTATAAGAAATAGGTATATTAATATATATCTATCCACTCACGTGCCCGCACATACAAGTGACGACAGTTAGACACACAGACGTGGGAACAACTATAACAATGATTATATAGATATTATGGGAACGAACTGACCACCACACTGAAATAAATGTAGGTATAGTTTAATTATCATAGTAAACTTACATCACAACATATAAAATACATCGAAAGCATACACATAGTCATAAAAATCAAGGAATGCTACAATAGTGATAGACCCGTTTGTAAGGTCCTCCCCTGGATATATATATATATATATATATATATATATATATATATATATATATATATATATATATATATATATATAGCTCACAGTCCCGTTAGAAGAAAGTGATAACCCCAAAGAGTTACAGATACATATGATTGAGTCTATGGTTTCCCCCTTTTAAGGTATGGACAGACTTGATACTCTGCTTTATTCTAGGGGTAAATATTGTTAGCAATAACTTGCATAAAGGAAGTTACAACGTGGGTGACTCAAACAAAGAACACCCTTCAGTCTACTTTCACTCGGTTCTTTCATCAGGGCCCTGATATACTTACAATCGTGCTGTGGTTCGCCGTCTGGCGCAAACTTTGGGACACTCACACACTTTTTATCTGTTACTGTCGTTAAATGAAGCGGATCCCAGCTCTGCAGATTTGTTTGTTGGTTTCATCAAAATGGATCCGGAGAGCGTCTGCTTCATGCGATAGTTATTTCAGACTAAAGTTAGTGTCACTTGACTCACGAGGTAAGAATTAGGCTTAAACGAGCACACAATGTCAGAACACGAGGTTTCCCTTAATTAGGAAGATGACCGGTGGACAACTTCTCTCAACAAATAATCTTGGTTCACCACACACTTTGTCAACAATGTCGGGAAGTTAATGTTTTAGATTTCTGTAATTTTTCTCGCCACAAGGCAGCATGTACATTAGAGTTAGTGTAGAAATATGATCTGGCTCAAAGGCCCAGTATAAGCATTTATTAGGTATGTCTCTGTACAAAACGCCGGCAAAGTTTGGGTTATCCAAGTATTCACTGAATAAAGAAAAAAACACATATGAAATATGTTACATATTATGTACTCAATATAACTTACATTTTTAAAATGCAAGCGTACAGCTTGACTTATCATTTAAAACTTCCCGTGCAATAAGTTATATATTTAAAAATCATCAATCCTCATGAATTAGGAATACATACGTATTCCGTCAACACTCATGAGGCATCTATCATTTATAAGTTAGTTTAGAAAAATTGTTCCCGTCAGATTATTTAGCAGTTAAATTAAATTCGTTATAGCTACATTGTTGTTTAAGCTAGAAATTATAATTTATTCTGCTTTCCACTGAAACACGTCACTAGAAAATAATACAGACTATATAATTAAGCACTCTGCACCAAATCTAACTAGTGAAATATGAAATAAGCGATTATCACTTTAAACACTTCACAAAATATTAGATAATTATTATAATATATACCTCAACACACAGAACTACAGGTAATCGCACACTTTAGAATTATACGCTGATATATTTATTTGAAGTCTAGAGCTCGGTAAATTTCCGAACAAACTAGGGCTTCGCTATACAGCTTATTCTATTCACGAACAACCTGTCTACTGCGAACTTGAGGACTGAATGAAAATAAAGTTTAACATTCTGGTTATATCTATTATCAGACAAAAGGTCCCACTTTATTTCGCCAAACGAAATAATCTCCCCTTTCCGTCTAAAACACCTTACATCAACTAGAAGACTACCATTAACTGACACTCGTGCGTTTTCACACCTCACGCTGACCAGGCTAACAGTAAGTGCCTTTTCAGCTGAGATTTCCAGACAAATGTCTCAAACTGCGCCGAGGAGATGTCGGCTATCGCGCCTCAACTGAGCACTCAGCCGATGCAACTCGTTGTGGCAGGTGAAAATGCAGACAACTTTGTCGCCTATAGGTCTGGCGAAAGCGAATATTCACAGTGTATTTCGTCTGGTGCAGGGAATGCTGTAGACATATGTCTGCTCCTATGTCTGGCCAGACGAATATATTCACAGTTTCGTCCACTGACACCTAATGCAATAGAATGCATTTTAACGCTCTCTCTCTGACACGTTATGTCATAAATGCGTTTACCAGTATGAGAAAGAAAACGGTAAAGTTGAGAATGGGGAAGAAAATATTTTTCGCGAACGAATGGATGCGAAAAATACAGGAAAAAGGTAAAGAGTGATAATAAAATAGAGGATACGGGTGAAAGAAAAAGAAGAGGATATAGGCAATTTATGATCAATAAACTCTCTGTGACACTCAGTGTCGTACGGAAGGTTACTTGTGTTATTTTTGCCCGTCTGAGTATATAGAGTGGATGTCGATAGATACGCGAGAATGTATAGAAATAGATTTTTTCTCACAGGTGGTAGAATTGAGAAAAAATGATCTGTCTCTTGAGTGATTAGATAATTTCTTCCAGCCTATCCGTACGACTGTACTTTTAGTGCAAGACAGCTTTTATCTCCCTATCAAGAATAGATAAGTTAATCTACACACACACACAGCTATGTGACACAAGATACACAAACGTGAAAAACTAAGGATAAATGGGTATGGGTCTGACCAACACACAAAGGTAAGTTTCTTTATAGTTTATTTTCATTAAAACTCGACAACATCAAAATATCTAAAGGGAAAGATCAAAGAGTCATTTACATGCATATGAAATAAAGCAGAAAAAAAAACAACGTGCACCCTCCCCAAATGGAGAAAAAGAACCCTAAAAGTATTAACCCAAAGGTTCGTGGTTAGCACTCTGTTACAGAATGAACAGTAGTGGTACTCTATGAGACCCAGTAAAATAAACAAACTTTTAGACAATCAGATATATGGATAGTTTTCCCTCAAAAAAGAAAATACTCGCACACTCTTGCAAACAGTGGCCACTCTCACACTCTTACCTAATTGCCTGGTATGGCAGGTCTGTAATATCCCTTGGTAACAGAATTACTCCGTGAACATTATTCAATTCACTTAAGATTCTGTCACCCCAGTTGTCGCAGCTCCAAATTTGCCCAGTCCATACCCCGAAATTAGTTCATGAGGTGAACGCCTAATATGGTTGCGTCTCCGATAAGTGTTATTACAAGTAGTTAAAAAAACTGAGAGAGTTCTTGAGGTTCACTCTATAACAGGAAAAATACTTCCAGTATTGGAAAACATCTGGTTGCTAGAACTTTGTTCATAGGCTGATGATGGTTCTTCTATCGGCCAACTTGTAAATATATATATATATATATATATATATATATATATATATATATATATCGAACAAAGATACGGGACATCACTGACCTAAAGCAAAAGATCACTGATACCATTGCCACCATTGATGAGGCTATGCTACAGCGAACATGGCAAGAACTCGAGTACCGTCTTGATCTGCTTCGTGCAACTAATGGTGCCCATATAGAGGTGTATTAAATGAGGCAAAAAAAACTTCAATATCTACTTCTCATTTTGTAATAATTTCCACATATTTATCTTTTCATTTTCTTTTGTAATAAATTTGTTAAATTGTAAAGAGACTTTGTGGACACCCTGTATATCTTTTTGGGTTTGGTACGTCCAGTTATTAAAAAATATTTATTGTCCTCCAATACTCTCTGGCGTGTGCCCGTTCACGAATGAAATTGGTGATGCACCGCCAAGAAAAGGAGAAAATAACAAATCCCCCAAAAAATGGAAAAAAAGAAAAAAAGACCGCTGGCTGCCCTTGTGATCAGATCTGCGAAGAATACAAGAACATTTATATAAAATATGCTAAACCTATATCTACACGCACTGACGGGGACAAGACGATCTCTTCTCCACTCCGCCAGTCCTGATTAAATTTAAACGGCACACGGTGGTTCCTTACTCCTATCAGTTAACAAATTCCGCTCTCAGCTGAGTTTAGACGGGTCTGAGTTATGTTAGTTCGCCCGCCCCTGCTCGCTGGTGTCGGCGTACAATGAAGCTTATTATTTAATCTGTCCATACGCGCTGCCTAAACAATGATCGCCTGCCATTAAACAGCAATTAAATTGTCGGCATCTGTTGGCTTTGCCGTATATGATTAAAATAAAAGACACTGTAACAAATATGCACAAATGAAATATAATGTTGTATTCCATCCTACACTATCAGTTTACTGTCTATACGGGTGGCGTGATTTAACATTTAAATAGAATATCTGGTATGAAATCGCTACGCGTTACTTTATTTCACTCGTTTTACTAGCGAGAACAATCTAAGTGAAGAACAAATGTTAAAAGCTATCACTTCTTAAAACATTTTCCCTATTATCCTTTACCAGAAAATTCAGAAATGAAAATCCTAAACGAAAACTGGTAACAAATCCACACAAGGAAATCTGGTTTCTAGGACTGCGCTTAGACTATTCAAAATTCTGACTGACAACTGATGATGGGGTTAAGAAAACAACAGTATATATATATATATATATATATATATATATATATATATATATATATATATATATATATATATATATATATATATATATATATATATATATATATATATATATATATATATATATATATATATATATCATTAGGATTCTCTGATCTCTGAATGCGTTAATTTCGCGGTCCGGTGTTATCCAGAATTCAGAAGCTAAACGTATCAAGATAAAGGCTTTACGGTCAGTCTTCGTCGAGGTTTCAACCGTCATCAAAAAACTGTTCCCTAACGGGTTTTCTCCGTAAGAATGTCCGCTTCTGAAGATCAAAGAGCCCAGGGGTTTTTAACTCCCCTGAGTACGAACTTCAAAGGGTCTGTGTTTTTGTCTTCCCCACGTGCCAGCCAGTCTGAGAACTATCATGATTGAGAGATGCTCGCATGAGGGCGAGGTAAACACATCCTGATTTGCTTTCCTGTTATGACTGACAGGTCACGCAGTTTGTTAACATTGCGTTAGCTAGTGTTAAAACAAAGAGGCGGGACGAGAGAGTAAGCTTGTGTAAATAGACAGTGGGTATAGATATATGGTTTCAAGCTAGCAAATCAGGGCAGCTATTAGGTGGCACTAAGCTGTCAGATTACTGTAGACTCTTTTTCCATTACACGTCACACTCAGCATATAGAATGATAGTTTCAAGAACCACCACAGCAAGAGCTGGTGACTGCTTTATGCGAGCTTCTCATAGAGAACCAAAAGCAGAGGTAGTCCCAAGTTCCATATGGAGCAAGGAGTGGATGATGACAGAAATGATGTGCATACATATTATATTAACCTTTTCAACCAGTGCAAATGTATATGTAAACAGTAGGTATTTTCCGCTCACTGGGATCAACATTAATGCTCAGAGAGTGTAACGTTCTGGGGCAGATGGGATGGTGGAATGAAAGGTGGGGGAGCACTTGATTTTCGTGTCAGGAAACCCAATACTCAGGAGAGTATTTGATTCCCTCTTATTACATGATACTAGTCGGTGGTACCAATTGATGGTACTAGTGTGTGGATCAAGTGAGTGATGTAAGTGGCCTTCAGGCAAATCTAAACACCAACAGCAGACAGGTCTTAACAGACGCCGAACCAACTTTGCAATTACCCCACGATACTACGAGGGACATTTTGCTGCCACCAGACTTGACTAGTGACTAGAGTGAACCAGTCAACAACCTGCAAAGAACAAGCATTGGCTGGAGCAGAAGCCAACCAACGTCTTACTGGCAGCTAAGTACACATTTAGAGCTGCCAAATGAACTCATATATATATATATATATATATATATATATATATATATATATATATATATATATATATATATATATATATATATATATATATATATATATATATACCCTTTAGCTCCCCAAGGAGCATAAGCCTTCAACAAACACATGCCAAGTGTGGTGAAGTGGGATGTTATAAATATTTATAGGGGACTTAGTGTACTGACTGAGATCAGCTGTGAAGGTATCTATATCTAATAAGAGTAGTGTATTATAGATAACCTTACTTGCTGCCACATATATATATATATCTCAGTCAGAATTATTCTGGACTAGTGTGATGACTACGTTGTATGTCTAGGGTATGTGTATGATGAAGTGTAAGTCATAACAACAACAGACAGATAAACAATTTAATTTATTCCACCACACTTGACAACACTGTGACACTCACATACATAAAACACTCTACAAGGATATCTTAAAGGAGTCACTGATAACTTTTCAAATAACAATATGTATTCATTGCTGTCATGAATGAATATGTGTCCTGATTCAAATAAAAAGGGAACCAGGAATCACAATCAATTTTAATTACAAGTTATATGTACAGAATTTATCAATATGAATATTGTAGTGACATATATTATTAAAAGTATCCTATGTGTGTCAGTTGTGTAGTAGTAATATGAGGTAATACTGGTTTTGTTTTGTTCAAGCTCTGTTGGTATTTGTCATCATGACTTCAATAGTTTGTCTTTATTGGAACTAGTATTGGAGATGTTCTCAGTTCCTGATATTAAAACAATTTACTTCCCCTCTTAAGTTTATGTTACAATGTTATTTTAAGATGGGGGTACATAATTTTGAGCTCAGCTGGCCACATCAGCTTATCTTGCGTGATGGCGGCAGGAAAAGACTCCTCTGCTCGATTTCTCCCCTGGGCTCTGGAGACACCTCACTGATAGCTAAATGGACCAAGGAGTATGCTGTCCGACTCTGGATTCAGCAAAGCTCTGACCAGGTGCTGCTCAATAACGTCAAGACCACGGTCCCTGAAAACAAGAAGGATGTACCTTCTACTTCATAACTAATTGATACTCTAGTTCTACACTGAGCACAATACATCACAAACATTGAGTTCAGAGCGTTAGGCCAACTGTCAGCTTCATCTGAAATACTTTATACCAGTATTAACCTCCTTAATGGTTACTACGCCTCTGCACTTCCAGCATTATTTCTTTCTAGTCAATCATCTAGGTGTCAGTGTACTGTTTGGCCATTCCATGCCGTTTTACTTTCCTCCGACACCTTCTGTTCAGGCTGGAGCATTATAGGCTTTACATCATGTTTGCTACTGAACTACACATATATACAGGCATAAATTAACAATTTACATTCAATTTTCATTAAAAGATATTGAATATTTCAAACCTACCACAATTCATGGAAATACACAGATCCGTTGACTAGCAATGAATTCTGGCACAAATACTGGCACAATTCCCATCTGCTTATGTTCCAGGCTTTTATTTAGCAAAAATATGAGCTGGCTTCAACGCACTGTTGCTTTATCAAGCTTATTTGAACTAGTGGTCTCGAACTAACGCTCCTAAGTGATTATATCAGCGAGTCTGGCCAATGGAGCCACGTTTCGACAAGTGTTTGAAAAAATTTTACCTTCCTACGTCTCCCCTAACAACCAAAGATAGTATTTATAGTCCGACCAATCGTGTTTAGTCTTATATTTGTTGCACTCCAATCAATTTGGAGTTTACATGGTAGGCTATTTCCGTACGTAAGGTTTTTTCAAACACGTTATAAAAAAATTTTATGAGCAGAAATGATTTCATGCTGTCAGGCATCCCCACTATTTTATTTTGGTTATAACTTGTTAATTCCTAGACTATTTGCGTAACGTTTTACATATTCTTTGTCAGCAAGCCCTAAGGAACCCAAATATACAAATTTAAAAGAGCTAAGTGGCTGCGTTCAAAATATGCAATTTCTTCTACCTCCTGTTTCGAAGATGTGCTGTCTGGGTACTGTAATGTTTTCAAACGTAAACCCATCTATTGTCATCTTTTCTAATAAGAGTTTTTCAGGATTTAAAAACCTAACTCTGGGAAGGTTAGTGTTTTTATCACTGTCCGTCCGAAAAAGTTAGTGCATGTGGCCTTACACGCGTGATAGTAGTAATTGTGTATCGCGTTACGCTTGTTGGGGTGGCATTAATAGCGAGACGCGTGTTTAATTTTGCATGCGTTCCTGATTTTCATTCGCCCCTCTCTCTTTCTATTTGAGTCCATCTGTTCGTTCGTTTTGGTAACGTAATATAATTAATGTTAGGATTAATTTAGGTCATTACGCAGTCTGCCTCTCAATGTTTTTCTTAGAAATGCAATACCCGTTTTAATGTGTTGTGGAAACGCTTGTATTTATGCAGTGGCTTATATTTAACGTGGAAACGTTACAATTTGCAGACGAAGCATAAAACAAAGGGGATTTCGAGTACTGTCATTGTGACAGCACTGTTATTTTACCATTGCTCTTTTCTTTATTAGAATTTATTTGTTAGGCTTTATATTTACCTGATAATTTATATATGTGGATTAGAATATTTCACGACACCAAGTCTTCCTGTCCTGTGTCATCCGCTCAAGTTCTTTCCATATCTTCCTCATCATTTTCTCCTGTTTCCAGTTCTCTTCTCCATGTGTTTTTTGGTCTACCTCTGCCTCTCTTTCCCTGGGGGTTCCAGAACAAGGACTGCCTTGTAATGCTATCAACAGGTTTCGTTAGTGTGTGTCCTATCCATCGCCAGCGTCTTCTTCTCAACTCTTGTTCCACTGGCACGTGTCTGGTTCTTGTCATCAATTCCATATTTGTGACTTTGTCATACCATTTCATTCCTTCTATTCTACGCAAGCACCCGTTTATAAAAGTCTGTAGCTTTTTGCTTATTGTTTTTGTTGTTCTCCATGTCTCAGAGCCATGCAATAGGACTGACTTCACATTTGAGTTGAAGATTCTTATTTTCGTGTTGGACTTGATTTCTCTTGTTCTCTATATGTTTCCCAATGCAATGAAAGCTCCTCTTGCTTTTTGTATTCTTGATTTGATATCACTGTCTATCCCTCCACTTTTGTCTATATTACTTCCAAGATATGTGTACGATTCTACATCTTTTAGTGGTGTTTCTTGAAGTTCAACCTTGTTATCATTTCTTGCATTTATTCTCATAATCTTTGTCTTTTCCCTGTGTATTTTTTCAACTCAGCCGCCCAAGACAGAAGAAGGTCCTCTGGAAAGGAGGCGCATGAAGCAACCTAGAGAAAGCCGAAAAGAGTCTGGGTTGCCGACTAACTTTTTTTCGTCTAGGAAAATCTCCAGGATTGGCACCTGGAATGTTCGCACTCTGTGTGAACAAGGGAAAACTGCACAGGTAGCAGCAGAAATGTCAAATTACAGGATTGATATCCTGGGTCTCTGCGAGACACGGTGGAAAGGCATAGAGAAGAGGAGATTGATCACAGGAGAAATGGTGTTGTCCTCAGGACATGAGGAGGACAGAGCCCACCACAGTGAAGAGGTGGCTCTAATGCTGTCCAAGGAAGCACAGAAGGCACTTATAGTATAGAATGGGAAGCAATGGGACCCCGAATTATAACAGCAAGGTTTAAATCAGCCAAAAAGAAAGTAAATATAAACATCATTCAGTGTTATGCACCAACAAACGATAAAGAAGAATCTATGAAAGAAGACTATTACACCAGACTACAAAGTGTCTAGGACAATAAGAAAAGAAAGGACATCACAATTTTGATGGGGGACCTAAATACGAAAATAGGAACAGACAACACTGGCTTTGAAGAAATCATGGGAAAGCATGGATTAGGTATGATGAACGAGAATGGGGAACTATTAGCAAACTTCTGTGCTTCAAATCAACTAGCTATAGGAGGAAGCATATTTCCACAAAAAAGAATACATAAAGCAACATGGATATCACCAGACCACAGAACTGAGAATCAGATTGATCACATATGCATAAGCAAGAAGTTTAGGTTATCATTGCATGATGTGAAAGTATGTAGAGGAGCAGATGTTGTATCAGACCACCATCTTCTGTTGGCTAAAATCAAATTAAAACTCAAGAAATTTACAACAGCATATAGCTATAGACAACACCATAATGTGGGATATCTACGAAATCTGGAAATAACAGAAAATTTTCAATCACAGTATCCAACAAATACCAAGTAATCCAACAGCTGGAAGATGAAACAGATACGGAAGACCACTGGCAACAAGTAAAAAGTATTTGGAACGAGACATGTGAAGAAGTACTGAGAAAAAGAGAACATCAGCACAAAGCATGGAAAACAACAGAAACCATTAGTAAGATAGAAGACAGGAAAAACAAGAAAGCAGATTTAAACAGAAGCAAAACCAGAAGCTCCAAAGCCAAGGCTCATGAAGTGTACATAGAAGCAAACAAAGAAGTAAGAAGAAACATCAAACGAGACAAGATGAATTATATTGATGATTTGGCAAGGGAAGCAGAGGAAGCTGCAGCCAAAGGAAATATGAGGGATATGTACAACAACACAAAGAAGCTAACAGGGAAATATAAGCAAGCAAATGGCCTCATAAAAGATAAGAATGGAAAATTGCTTAGTAATATACAAGAACAAATGAAGAGATGGACAGAACATTTTGAGGAACTTCTCAATATATATATATATATATATAAAACCCTATCCAGATCATCACCCGTGATGAAATTTTAAAGAAGATTTTAAATTCACCCCACCATTATTTATTTTACACTGTTAACTATAATTGAGTATTACATTTTTTATCTATAAATATACAAATTCATAGTTGATTTTATCATTTTTTAAGTCAATTGCACCCGTATGTCATAGTCATTTTAAATACCTATAACAGAGCTACCAAAGTAATATTTTACTGAGTTAAATCAGTTGGGGGCTAATCAAAACGAGCAAATTTCTTACCTCTCATAGAAGGTCTGGGAAGATAGAAAGTGTTCACGGACTGGATCCTATCAGTCGTAGTACTTGATTTGTTAAATTCCTATGAGGCTCCATAGAATTGCACAATTCTTCTTTTCACATCTCTGTCAAGAGTAATCTACAGCTAAAGGTGGATACCTTTGAAGACTCTCAGTAGATACTCTGAAGATTGGCCACTTTTAGACCATCAGTGCAGAGCAGGGGAAGTAAATCCCGTGACAACTGTCTCCAGGTTTTTCCCTACGTGTTTTTTTCCTCACCTTGAACCTCTCTCTTCCCATAGGGATTCCAGAACATGGACTGTCTTGTCAGGTTTCCTCAATATGTGTCTTATCCATTGCCGACGTCTTCTTCTCATGTCTCGTTCCACTGACATCATCAGTAATAAAAGATGAGCAAGAGGATGGAAGAATGCAAGAGGGGACTGTGTCCGATTTTCAACCCTTGGCAAATTAATTGCTTTCGTATATGTCTATCTAACTATCTACCTAGTCTGATTCTGGTCTTGAGTTTGGGACGCAAAGGAAATGGAAAGGAAAATGGAAAGTAACTGTCTACCCACCTCATCTTGATGAACCTAAAAAAAAAAAAAAAAAAAGTCCCTGAGTCATTCAGTTGAACACCGTATGAACATTTTACAAGTTCTCATAACATACCTCTGAATATGTCTCAAATCACTAATTTACAGTACGAAGAATTCGATTTTTTTTTAATTTTTTTTTAAACACTTTAATTATGATGATTATTGCAAATGCAATCATCATCATCTCAGCCCGTAACCGGTCATGGGTCGTAGGGGTGCCATGGTGGAAGCATCAGCAGACAGGGTCCTCCACTGCTCTCTATCCTCAGCAATGCGTACAAGTGTGGAAAAACCGTGTCCTGCCCATTCTTTGATGTTATCAGCCCAGGATTTTCTCTGCCTTCCTCTTCTCCGTTTACCTTCGACTGTTCCCTGAAGGATCGTTTTCGAAAGGGAGTCATGACGAGTTACATGCCCAAACCAGGCAAGCTTTCGACGTTTCACTGTTGACAAAAGTGGTTCTTGGTGGCCTGCATAGGTGTTTATCTTCTCTCTAACATAGACATTTGTTTTGTGCTCTTTATAGCAAATGCGCAAAATTCTTCTATAACATTTATGCTCGAAAGCCTGAATCCTTCGCTCCGTATCTGCAGTGAGTGTCCAGCTCTCACACCCATACAAGAGAATAGATAATACAAGTGATTTGTATAATTTGATCTTCACAGGAAAACTGATGTTACTTTTCCAGATCACATTCAACCTTGTCATGGCAGCTGAGGCCATCTCAAGTCTTGTCTTGATTTCTTTAATTGATCTTCCATCACTGCATATAGTGGACCCGAGATATTTAAAGGTGTTAACTTCTTCTAACGTTTGCCCATTTAACGTAATGTTGGTCGGAACATGTTTCTTATGGCTATTCACCAATATCTTGCTTTTTTCTATATTAATTTCCATCCCATACGTTCTTGTTACTTTCTCCAGTCTAGAGGTAAGGTCTTGAAGTTCTGATTCTGATCCAGCTATCAGATCAATATCATCAGCAAAACGTAGGTTGCACAGAGGTCGGCCTCCAATCGATATGGTTGATTTATAATCGTAGAGAGCCTCCTGCATAATATGTTCTAGATAAATATTAAAGAGCACTGGGGACAGGATACATCCCTGCCGAACTCCTACAGTTGTTTTGAAAAATTCTCCAATGTCGTTGCTTGCAAAAACAGCACTGCTTGCGTCCTTGTATAGTGCTTCAATGATATCTATGATGTTGGTATCAAAATTGAATTTTCTCATTACTTGCCATAAGCCTTCATGCCAGACTCGATCGAAGGCTTTTGTGAAATCGATGAAGTTATGGTATAAATCGTGTTGATGTTGGAGATGTTTTTCGATAAGTAATCTAATATTGAAGATTTGTTCTGAGGTACTTCTTTTTGGTCTAAAGCCAGCCTGTTCCTCTGACAAGATTTCTTCTGATTTCTGTTTTATTCTGTTCAAAAGTATCCTTAACATCACCTTACTTGAATGACTAATAAGGCTAATGGTTCTGTAGTTCTTGCACATTTTTAGATTTCCTTTCTTTGGAAGCGGTATTACTAATGACTGCGTCCATTCTTTTGGCCATTTTTTTGTACTCCATATCTTCTGGCAAATTGTTGTCATGATTTTTACTATATCTGGTCCTCCATATTTCAAGAGCTCTGCTGGGATATTATCCACACCCGGTGACTTCCCTCCTTTCATCGAACATATAGCCTCTTCCACTTCTTCCCGTAATATTGCTGCATTTCCGAGTTCCCTGTTTTCGCACTTAATGTTGTTTAATATGCCTAAGTCAGTGTCAAGTTTACAGTTATATAATTCTTTACAATATTCTGTCCATCTTCTCATTACAGCTGTTTTTTCATTGAGCAGAGCCCCATTGCTATCTTCTATGACAGTTACCCTGGGCTGTTGGGGTTTTGATAGTTTTCTTAATGTGTCAAAAGCTGCCTTGCTGTTACCTTTTATTAGCCCCGTATTAATGGACTCACATTGATCAGCTACCCATTTTTCTTTGGCCTGTTTCATTTTCTTCCTAATATTTTTATTCACCATACTGTATTGCCATGCTGCTTCAGGAACCTCTTTCTTAACCTTTTTCATTTCCCGCCGTGTATCACATAACTTCAGAATGTCATCTGTAACCCATGGTTTGTTTATTTTCTTTCTTTTACCAAGTATTTCTGTTGCTGATTCAATGAGCACGTCTTTCATGTTCTCTGTGATTGAGTTGATATCATCCTCCAAAAAGTTGAGAGCTGCGAATTTTCCTCCAACAGTTGCCTCAAAGATTCCCGCGATTTCTGGATCTTTCAGTTTGTCTAAATTGAATCTTAACTGAGAACATCTGTTTTGATTATAGTTCTTTTTAAGTTTAAGCTTGAGCGTCATCAATACCATGTCGTGATCACTACCAATGTCGGCGCCAGGAAAAGTCCTAGTCTTGGCTTTATTAATACTGGACTTGAATCTTTTGGATACAAGAATAAAATCAATTTGGCCATGTATCTCAGTTTTTGGGGCATGCCACGTTGTTCTTCTTGATAACTTATGAGGAAATAGTGTATTTGCAATGGTTAGTTTATAGTTGTTGGCAAATTCTAGTAGCCTTAGTCCTCGATCGTTAGTTTCACCTGTCCCAAATCTCCCCACTGTACCAGCCCAGTGACCGTATGCATCTGGCCCTATTTTAGCATTCCAATCACCTAACACGATGAGAAGATCTTTCTTTGGAATTTTCTTAATTGCTTCATCCAGATTGTCATAAAATGTATCAATTGCCTCATCCTCATAGTCAGTAGTGGGGGCATATACCTGTATGATGGAGATGTTCTTTGGATGTGCTGCAATACGAATGGTGATAAGCCTGCTATTTATTGGGGTGCAGCTGATGACAGAGTTCAATCTATCTTTATGTACGATAAAACCTACTCCATGCTGATGTTTAGACTCATCTCCACTAAACCAAATTTTGTGACCATCATCCGTTATTGATTCACCTAATCCTGTCCATCTGACTTCTGCTAGGCCCAGGATGTCCCACGAGTATCTAACAAGTTCATGTGTTAGTTCTTTGACTTTTCCACACGCATATAGCGTGCGTACATTCCAAGTTCCAACAACAAAACTTCCTCTTGGAAGTTTCAAAACAGGTGTTTTTACCCCATTCGCTGACTTATCACTCTCAAGGGGCAATGAGAGCGCGGTCGTTGTTAATCCGGGCATCGGCCGATCCGGCAAATTATTACTCAGTTGACTTTCCATCATAGCATTTCAGTGGGCAAGAGGTTTGCTTGGCGGTGCCCATCTCCTCTCCAAGTATCCTTGCAGGTACATACAAAAATGTACCTGGAGCAGTAACAATAGCCCTCAATAAATCTGTAATGTTTTGAAACACTGTCCGATCGACACATCACAAAACCGCCATCTTGGCTACTTGTATCAACACAAACAGCGAACTCACATGATAGGCAAACTTGATGTTTTCATCTTTAAAATACTTAGCAACATAATCCAGAAAAAGCCAAACACACTACAAACTCATACAGCCTTAATAAGGGCTGTTACCACTGATGCAGACTCCAAAAACGACGACATGAAATACACAACACAAAAGTGCGGCCTACCACGCCGCCATCTTGACCTACATATTACTTTTATAATGATAAATGCCTTAATAATGCTTAAAGTAAATGTGAGGATGAAAGGATATTAGTATACATGATGAGAGAGAGAGGAAGGGCAGAATGTCAGACGGGCCTGCGTGCCCAATTCTTAACCCTTTGAAAATAAAGTTCGTTCGTTCGTTCGTTCGACACTTGTCTCGTTCTTGTCATCAGTTCCGCATAAGTGATCTTGTCATCAGTTCCACATCAGTGATCTTGTCATCAGTTCCACATCAGTGATCTTGTCATCAGTTCCGCATAAGTGATCTTGTCATCAGTTCCACATAAGTGATCTTGTCATCAGTTCCACATCAGTGACCTTGTTATACCACTTCAATCTTTTATTCTACGCAATCACCAGACGGGTGCCGGTGGAGCGGGAGATGGGAGGAGGACGATGGCGAGGGATGGGACACACACTGAGGAAACCTGTTGATAGCATTACAAGGCAGTTCTTGTTCTGGAGCCCCCAGGGCAGGAGACGCAGAGGTAGACCAAGAAGCACATGAAGAAGAGAGCTGGAGACAGAGGTGAGGGGGATGAGGTGAGCGTGGAAAGAACTTGAGATTATAGCGCGTGACAGGAGGACTTGGCATGTGTTTGTTGAAGGCCTTTGCTCCTTTGGGAGTGGAGGATTATGATGAATCACCTATTTACAAAAGTCTGTACCTTTTTTGTTTTGTTTTATTTGTGTTGTTTCCTGGTTTGGAAGCCATACAATAGGACTATGACATGTCCTCCTTTAATCTGCCGAAGTGGGCCACAAGTTTTAGCCAGAGATTTAGAGTCAAGAATACATTTAGAAAAGTATTGAAATGTTACTCAAGAAGAATATATAGGATGATTGTATTCCTATGTAGGCATCCTGAAGGATGAAGGATTGCATACAAAAAAAAGCTGAGGCATACTCTGCCTCTGCAAGGTTTTTATTCTCTCCGCAATTTTTCAGGGTTATTATATGTCAATGATGACAATAGGCTCGAAGACGATTTGGCACCAGCTGAAGGAAATATTCAGCAAGACATTCGTCGATGTATGTGTATCAACTGAGTTAGTACAGAACAAACAGTGTAAGATATTTCCGAAGTCAAGAACAATGCTGAATGAGTCTTAGCACGTTAACATTTTATCTGACACGCCGCCTTTTGTGAAGATGGATATAAATTATTTGCTCGTTCACGCCCCCAGCTGATTTAATTCAGCGAAATTCCTTTTATTAGCTCGATATATATATATATATATATATATATATATATATATATATATATATATATATATATATATATATATATATATATATATATATATATATATATGCCATCACCGGTGTCAAAACCTTGTCGAGGTATGGCGGCTTGCGTACCCTGATTACTCCCAGAGCTATGCCAGCTGGGGTTTTACTCCTGGAAGGTTCTACCAAGCTGGACAGGTTTGCGCGGGCTGGGGTCAGACTAAAGCAGACACCCTGGTCCTCCAGGTTTGGGGTTTTAGCATAGGGCTGACACCCCTGTCTATGTAAAAAAAAAATGAAGTTACGGAAACGACAACAAATAAATAAACTTTTCTGTGGGACGGAAATCCGGAGTCTAAGGCTCGTATGTCAGTGGTGAAAGACGAAAGGAAGCCAATGACACGAGAACGGACGTCCTGACCGCAAAACGTGAAACAAGAATAGGATTTTGGAATGTCAGGACAATGAACGAGACGGGTAAACTAAAACAGGTCACAGCAGAAATGAGAAACTATAGATTACACATTCTAGGGATAAGCGAGAGCAGATGGACAGGGGCAGGACAAGTTAAAACAGCAACAGGAGAAAGAGTACTTTACTCTGGAAGAGAGGATGGACAGCACAATGAAGGTATAGCCATTATTCTACAGAAAGGAATAGAAAGGACATTACTGGAATGGAAACCCATCAACAACAGACTGATAAGAATAAGATTGAGAGGGAGATTCACCAACACTACAATAATACATTGCTACGCACCAACGAATGACAGCGATGATGAGGTCAAGGATGAATTCTATCAACAACTGCAGAAAGAAATGGAAGATACACCTAGATATGATCTTATCGTAGTAATGGGAGACCTTAACGCGAAAGTTGGAACACACAATACATATAATGAAAGAGTAATGGGGAAATGCGGCAGCGGAACAGCAAACGAAAATGAGGATAAATTAATAAGTTTCCGTAGCATTAACAACCTGGTCATTGGAGGAACACTTTTCCCACACAAAGAAATTCACAAATTAACATGGGAATCACCAAATGGTCGGGACAGAAACCAGATAGACCACACTATGATTAACGGTAGATGGAGACATGCATTATTACAAGATGTGAAGGTATGAAGAGGTGCGGATGTGGGAAGTGATCACCATTTAGTTGAAGCAAAACTGAAAGTGAAACTCAGAACGGCTGGACCAACTGTAACTTCACAGGAAAGGTTTGACATCAGCAAATTGAAGGACCCCCTTACCAGAAAAGCTTTTGCGGCTGATATAAATAAGCGATATCAATTTGCCAAAAGTCAGGAAAAGACATTGACTTGATGATACAGACCAGAAATTCAACACCATTTCAACAAAATATAAGGAAAGCAGCAAATCATGCTTGTGATTCCAGGAAAGGTAGAAGCAAGACTGGATAACACCAGAAACATTAAACACCATAACGATGAGAAAGGAAATGAAAAGAAAGAAAACAGAAGCGAAGTCCCCCAGGTTAAATCAACTATATAGCGAACAGTACAGTCAGCTGGACAAGGAAGTTAAACGCCAAACCCGAGCCAACAAAAGGAATTTCCTAGACGATCTTGCAAGACAGGCAGAAGAGGCAGCACTGAGAAATGAACAAAGCACAGTATACAAAATAACTAAAATCATCAGCGGAAAACAAAGTGCAAACAATATTACATTAGTAAGAGATAAGCAAGGAAATCTTATCACGACAGCAGAGGGACATGAAACAAGACGGGCAGAGCATTTCAGAGAAACTTTGAACAAGGAACCACCAGAGACACAATTGAATGTTCCTGAGGCTGAAAATGATCTAGATGTTAATACAGACATTCCACGAAAAGAAGAAATCATCACAGCAATCAAAGGGTTAAAGAATGGAAAAGCTCCTGGCCATGATAACTTAAATGCAGAGCTATTTAAGACAGACCCTGAGCTAGCAGCAGAACTATTAGAACCACTATTTGCACAAGTCTGGAAAACAGGGACAACACCAACGGAGTGGAACAAACGAATAATTGTCAAATTGCCCAAGAAGGGAGATCTTGCAGACTGCAATAATTGGAAAGGACTCTTCTCTCAGTTCCCAGCAAAATACTAGGCAGGGTAATTATACAGAGAATTTCTAAAGAAGTAGACCACAAACTGAGGAAAGAACAAGCAGGATTTAGAAAGAACAGAAGATGTGTAGAACATATATTTACCCTCAGGAACATTATAGAGCAGTGCTCAGAATGGCGAAGACAGCTGTACATTAATTTCGTTGATTTTGAAAAGGCTTTTGACAGTACACATAGGGACAGTTTATGGAAAATACTGAGGGCTTATGGAATTCCAAGCTGCATAGTGTCAATCATAAAAAGCCTCTATGCCAACTTTACGTGTAGCGTTGGGCAGAGCAACCTAACCTTTGAGGTGAAGACAGGAGTACGACAGGGATGCCCCTTATCAACCACTCTATTTTTAACAGTCATAGACTGGGTGATGCGCCAGAAAACAGAGGGCAGTCCAAGAGGAATAAGACGGACTACATTTTCACAAACAATGGTCCGGGTCCGATATAGGAATCTTGATTCTAGGCTCTGGCAAGGTCTGGTTGTCGTCTTGGCAAGCGATTCTCATAGTGTCTTAAAACTGAAACGTGTCAGGTTATATTCACTGTTTTCCCCCGCATTTTTTTGTTATGATGTTTAAGCAAAGACCAATCGTTTAAAATATGCGTTTTTTGTGGGGTAATTTCAAAATTATTTCCGCCTGAAATTCTGTGCGTGATGCAAAAGGTCACCTCTCCCATATATGGCAATAAAACACCCGATTGCCGTCTCTGCAAATGCCTACAATTACATCTTTTTTTCCTCAAGGTGTGCAGGAAACGATTATGTCATTCCTGTGCACTGACAAAGAAGTTATCTCCCCGTTGTGGCTATCAATCTTTCAGCGTATTACCATCTTGGCGAAGAACGCACCTTGGCCTTATCAGCGATTAAGCAAATGCGCTGGGCGATTTTAGAGTTAATTTGTAGTCTGATGTCTGCCACACCCGAGATTAACCAACATGATTGTCGATTAATTATTATCTGAGCTGTTCCTTGCAAAGCAGGGAGGAACGGGTATCCAAACAGACATGACGACTTAACACCGAGAGGAGTGAATGAATGTTTTGACAATATCAAATATCTGCTTGATATGAGCAGAAAGAAATGTGTCGACCCGGAAATTCCAGGTAATCAGTCCTCACTTCAAATGAAAATGAGTACTACCGTAGTGAAGAAAAGATCAAGAGGTGGTCACCCCAATTCATCCTGTGACAGCTCTAAATGCTTCATAGTTTGGAGTATGTAATGAAATTCCTGCAGGCAAAGAATCATCCAGGTGAACGAACGAACGAACGAACGAACGAACTTTATTTTCAAAGGGTTAAGAATTGGGCACGCAGGCCCGTCTGACATTCTGCCCTTCCTCTCTCTCTCATCATGTATACTGTATCCTTTCATCCTCACATTTACTATAAGCATAATTAAGGCATTTATCATTATAAAAGTAATATAACATCAAACATTTGCAATAATCATCATAATTAAAGTATGTTTTTAAAATAAATAAAGATAGATAGATAGATAGATAGCTAGATAGATAGACAGACAGACAGACAGACAGACAGACAGACAGACAGACAGACAGACAGACAGACAGACAGACAGACAGACAGACAGACAGACAGATAGATAGATAGATAGATAGATAGATAGATAGATAGATAGATAGATAGATAGATAGATAGATAGATAACGAGCGAACGAACGAACAAACTATATTTTCAAAGGATTAAGAATTGGGCACGCAGGCCTGTCTTACATTCTGCCCTTCTTCTCTCTGTCATCTTACATACCGTATCCTTTCAATAGCACATGTATTTTTAGCATTATTTAAGCGTACAAAATTATCGAGGTAAAATAATAACATACATTTGTAACATCCAGACATAATCAAATTTAAGGGGGGAAAAAATTATTAATTAAAATAGATGAACAAAAATTAATACCTTAAAAAAAAAATAAAAAAAATAAAAAACTAACAAACACAATCAAAACAATTCATACAGTAAATAAGACATAATTAGAAACGTAATCAGATAATGGTGGCATATAATAAGAACTCATGACAATTTGGAAATCTGCTGAAATAGCTGGGACTTCATGTGTTGTCAGCGCATGCGGAAAATGTTCCCACAGGTGAGCATCTGTGAGCCGCGACCTGTACTAAGACTTGACAATGTTCATTGTTGAAAATAATGATTTGAAAAGATAAATGGAGCCAAAATAGGAGCGTGTTTTATATGCCGAACGTTTTAAGAATGGACATTGATTATTATTTTTTTAAAATCTCGTCCACATTACAAAATATATTATTAAATAAATAAGATTTTAAAACAACATCATTGTGAAAATCCGAAATTTATAATTCTAACTCTTCTGTAGTGACTTCAATGACTCTGGCACTAGGTGAAGCAGTTTCTGTAATATCATTATAGAATTCAGAAATTGTTCATCCTTTTCAACCCGTTTTAACATATCAGCACTACATGCCTTAGAATCAAAGTACACAAGAAGGTCAGTCAGAACCTTCAAAATTCCCTGTTTTGTTATCCCACTTCTCCACGGTGAAGGCGGTGACGATATGCCTAACTACAGCAGAAATGCCTCAAAACTGAAGTATATCTTTATATATTAAATATTATGTTTGGAAGTGAACACGAGGTAATCTGTAGACTCGGCACAGGCCACAACAGATCCCCATCTATTCAAAAAGTTAAAGATAGCAACTAATGACGAGTGTAACTGTGGGACCGATAAAATGACTGCTGAACATCTACGGAGATACCGACGGCCTCAAGCTGATCACTGCTTTATTTGACCACATTCAGCAGGGATGGACGTATCCGGAGTGTATACAACCAGCGCAAAACAGGAACAATTAGCATTCATATCCTTGTCGCAAAAGTTGTTTACAATACATTGTAAAAGCGACCTCGCGCAGTCTTACTGACCAATCATCTATCGCGAATCATGGGGCACGCAGACGCAAACGGCAAGCATTAGGCAAAATGGAGATGTAGACATATATTGGTTTGTCGAAGACTAGTCATCGACCGGAAGGTAATTAAGGGATCAGAATGGAATTATTGTGAAAATGATTTCACCTTTGATTCCAGGAGAGGATTGTGAATAAATTTATATAAGGAACAACGGTATGAGTTTAGCATGTACCTCGATGAATGCTGATTACTGGTGTCTAAAATTGAGTTGAAAGCATGAAAACCCACATCTGCTGAAAATAGAAAATTAAAGAAGTGACAGATTGTGGAAATACATGGATAGGAAGATAGATCTAAATCGGCTGAATAAAACAAGATAGGTTGGAACAGGATCGGTAGTATACAAGCTGAGACTGATGAAGGGAAAGTTTCAAGAAACGCACACCTCTTCTAAAATCACCGGTTCAATAAAAAAATTTCAGGCCTAGTCTTAGACTGTGACGTCAGTACCCCTCAGCCGTACGATGGGAGCCAATAAAAAGCGGAGCGCTAAATTGAAAGGACACACTGAAAGAAAGTTTGAGACAGACGACTGGATGCAAAGTTTGCCACTACGCCTTTGCCGTCTGAATTGTGAGCAATCTACCAAATAATTATAGTCCAGTGTCTGGTTTCTGAAGACTGAGGGTGAGCTGAAATTATGATAACTATCATGTATATAATTTTTTTATTGCAGGGTAATATATGATGTGTATTAATTTTGTGTAGATGCTAAGAATTGCCTCAGTATTTCAATTTGTAGGCTACCTGATGTGAAAGATCAACCATATTCAGGAACATTAGAAGATCTGTGTTTAATATTTGGAAGGATCAAACTATAAAATATTAAAGGATGTACAGGAGAGGATCAAACCAGATGATGGTTACTACTTATAAATAATTGAAATGTTAATACTAATCCTGTATCACTGAAATGATGACCTTAATTACTATGACTGTATAACTTTGACATCTGATGACTGACTGGTCTGACATCTGTGCCAGTCAGTTACAATTAATTGAAATGTTAATGCTTCTACTGTATCACTGAAATGATGTCCTTACTTATTATGATTTTATAACTTCGACATCCTGTCGTAGATGTTTTTCAGATAGGTAATAGATGTTTATAGTCCTGTCTGAGCAGAGGTGATAGTGATACTATGTGAGAGTAAGGTGTAGAAATAGTTTTTTTCACGAGGTGATAGTGTAAGAGAAAGGACAGTCTCTGGGGTTGAGTAATTTCTCTAATCCAGCCTATCGTACGACTATCTTTAAATCAGACGCACTTTCTCTTATACAAAATACAAGTTACACTGCACCCACGTGCACATAATTCTGTGACAAATAAGCACAAGACGTGAAAACAAACTATGGATAACAGATAGGGTAGGGGTTGACCAACACAATAACTTAAGGTTTAATTAAGTTTATTTATCACTAGAACTTTACAACATAAATCATATACAACAATAGATCATGGTTTTACAGACAAAATGAAAATTAATCAAATAGGTTCTCCCCTCTGGTAAAAGAAAATAGAAGAAGATCCCAACAGAGGTAAATTCACCCAAAAGATCAAAAGTTAACAATAAGTGTATGGGATAGTCCGTAAAGAAAACAAAGGACAAGTCCCTAATTAATCTATCCCGTAAATACTCAGATTAATGAGAACAAAAGAGAAAAGATTTGTATGATAGTGGTTAAGAACAGAAATAAGTTTCTTTCTCCGTTCATTCAATTCACATACGTACAGTGGCCACTTTCATAATTCGTTTACCAATAGATGTCGCAGGCATTCCCTAGAAATAAACACTAATAAGTAACAAGAACAGCTATGCTTTGGACCCCTGAAGGAAAACGAAAAAGAGGCCGACCAAAAACAACCTGGCGGAGGACTGTGGAGGCTGAGATGTAAAGAATGAACCAGAGTTGGGGCACTGTACGAAGGATGGCCACCGATCGAGCAAAGTAGAATCAATTTGTTGTTGCCCTACAAGACGCCACTAGGCGTGATGGCCACTGACTGCTTTGACGGTCGGTGGTTAAGGATCTAAGAAGAAGAAGTAACACGACTACTCAGTGTCATATTACGTTTTGCCAAATCCAGCCCCAGACTAGCCGTAGTTGCTGACTGCACGTTTCACGGCAGTCGCTAGAGTTGGTGATTTAATTTTCCTGGGTAAAATACGGTATCTTTGCCTTCAG
Organism: Oreohelix idahoensis; assembly: GCA_024509875.1. Classification (NCBI taxonomy): domain Eukaryota; kingdom Metazoa; phylum Mollusca; class Gastropoda; order Stylommatophora; family Oreohelicidae; genus Oreohelix; species Oreohelix idahoensis. The sequence goes on from JAMPIV010019581.1 coordinate 64,526, forward strand.
TTGGTTGGAGTAAGATTCATACGTGGTGGTCACCGACATAAGATCAAGAATACAGATATATTCTGTGTTGTCTAGCATCTGACTGCTGAGACACTATTTGAAGTTACACAAATGTTGCTGACAATATATTTTGCCACAGTTGACTGATGAGATTGGTAAAAATGAAATCTGGTAATAGTTCTGGTCCAGTTAACCTTTACAATTATTGTTCTAGTTTGGTCTCTCTTATAAAATGAAGAAAATGGACCGCACAGGACATAGCCCGAAGACTCAACACTATTATAAAGTTTCTGATTGCTTATAAGATTATAAGACTATAGAACGTAAGTTCATATGATCATAAGTCCGCTAGTACGCAGGTTTTGATCGCCTAGATTTAGGAAAGAAAATATAAACATTTAAACATAATATCAATATTATATCTACCACGTGTTAAAGTAAGCCCTCTTCACCGCTCCGTTATAAATTAGATTTAAAATACAAGGGTCTAGTTTATCCTATCGTTTTTAACGTGTGATATGAACACTAGTCATTTATGAACTTTACATAAAATGGATAGAAGTAAATAAAATATATACCGTCAGTAGAAAGTTGTTTAATGTATGTACTAGTCAATTTAAAACATCTCTTACTGGGAAATAGCGAGTAATTTTTTACTTTACAGCTGGAAAAATTTAGCTATAAGTTATTTAATACGTTATTTAATTTAACACAGAAAATCCCAGTTAAATATAAATGAAAACTTTAAACACATTAAATCACTTAAGATGCTAGTATATAAATTACCACAAAACAGAAGAAACTGAAAATATCTCCACGAATATAAGAAGTACTATGTACGAAAACTCTCATAATATCGAGCTAGTTATTCTCAAGAATTCTCTGAGTGACTGATATCTGAGCTAGGAGAGACGAGGATTCCGTTCTTTCGCTCCTTAATGCGAAAGTCACACCTCCGACCAGGGCCGGGCCAATTTGCCGTTCCATTCCTGAATAAAAGGTAATTTCTTCACCTCTGCCGCCTCTCACTTCGCTCTGTTCCACGTTCGTGCTTAATTGCCAGATGGCTCGCGTGTTAATTGCGATGGTGAATCAGGCGTTACTGTATAGCAAAAAATAAACTAGATGGGGAGGGGCAAAAGTCGATGATCACTGCTGCACTATTTCCATATGTGACACATCTGATGACTGACTGGTCTGACATCTGTGCTAGTCAGTTACAAATCTAGCCAGATACTAGCCAAGACTGATATGGTGTTTCAGGTTTCATGTAACAACTCAAACCAGACTGTCAAGTAACAGAAGCCTGCGTTGTTCATCAGAGGCAATCCCACAAAAGTGCAGGGCCCCAAAGAGTGAACTACAGCTGGTCATTGGTACCCCTATTGCTGGGTCTGCCAATAATGATAAATACAGTGACCGTTCAGTGTCAGCAATATCAAGATTCAAAAATAAGTGTCAATTAAGGCACTGACAGAATCCATATATGAACCAACAGCCAATGTTTGTGATATGAAACAAACTTCTACAACAGTATTCCAATTATTGTAGAATTCAGTCAAATGATGACAGTAATCTGTAAAGTCACAGGATTAAGAGAACAGTGATATAGTAATTTTTATTCCAGTATTCATTAACTTTACTATACAAGAGGATAGTGTTCAAGATCCAAAAGTGTAAAGGACAATAATACTTATTAAAATTGCTAAAGGACGTTGTTTCAAGTAAATAAATTTTCCAGAAGGAAAGACATTCCACCAACACAATAGTTAAGAAATAACATTAATGGTGTGAATATTTTGTGTATATTTTAATGCTCATTTCCAAACAGCAGAAAAAAAAGATTAATGTAAATATTAAAGGGTTACGTTGTACTGGCGACCAGGTTTTCAAGGTTCAAGCCCGGGCGTCAGCGTTTGAAGGAATGTTTACGACCGGAAATTTGACTGAATAACCTGAACGGCTCCTGCACATAAACCCCCTGTGGATGGGAAGGAGCGAAGCTCCTGACCGGGTTGGATGGAAAGTCCACTGACCCCCCAGCCTCGCAATGACAAGTCATTGGGCCAAAAGGGCTGGAAAGCTTGAGTGCCGCTGGTTAGAGAAAAAAAAAAAAAAAAATTAAAGGGTTATAATTGTACCTGAGGACTTATTCACATTTTACAATTGTGTTTAAAGTTAATGTTCATTTTATTTATCTCCTAGAAATTAATTAATCATAAGAAAGTCACAGGGAGGAGACACCTTAAACCCTGGTACTAATTCTTACCATCCGGGCCAGGATTTTCACAGTCTGACTATTTCTATGATATACATACACCAGTGCTTATTTTTAAGACTGGGTATTACTTTTAAGACCAGAACTCTTGATTGGCATACTATCCTGGTATCATCTGATACACCTAGAAATCCATCTACAACTATAAAAAACTTACATATAAACTTAAACTTAAAAAAAAAACCTCTCGTTACAATCCTTCGACATTTGCTGAGGAATACTGGGCACCTATGGGCTTGCTCGGGGTGCAATGACGTCAGTTCTGATCAACAGTAAAATTATTCAAGTTCAATTCTTAAAGTGAACGAAGAAGAATGTACTATGTTTCGATATCAATATGTTTTTTTAAAGATTGCAAAGCTACTTTTGAAACATCCAGTATTTGCTACTTTGATAAGTGTAGTCACCCACACCTTTGTTAAATGCTGAATCGGTGTATGCACGATTTTTGACCATCGGAAAATAGAAACATAAATACTTGCATTATTACTTATCAGATATGAATCGACTTGAGTAAAAAGCCTCGCAGGAAAAAAATACGGATACTTATTCGACCCTAATTTAAGTAAGCACCAGTTGGCTTTCACAGTGGAGACCTTTGTGTCAAGAGTCATCATCATCATCAGCTGCCATTTCCACAACGAAGGTTGGCTGTAATGGATCTACAACGTCTTCTGTCTCTTGTCTTGGTGGTGCACTCTGAAAGACTCTTTCCTGTCCATCTGTCCCAGTGGTCCCTTTATATGTCTTGGGACTGGTCACGATAGCAATTAAACTAAATGTCACCGCTGGACTGGGTGTTTTAAAGACTGATCCAAGAAGGCACCAATTAAACTAAATGTGACAGTGCTATCTCTTCTTATTATAGTAAACTAGGTGACTGGGGCAGGCCTAGTTGTCTACCTTCTATTTGTCAATTTGATCCATTGACCTATCTTCCAAGTAAGAGTATATCTTAATACTGGCCCTCACCGCCAGAGTTATTGATTCCTGGATGATATTCTCTCAAAACTTCCAACCTAAACTCGTTCCATCCCTTCTTATGATGTTACTTAAGTGACAGCTTCGTATAGTAGTTAGTTTCTTTATGTCCAGTATCTTGTTTACTCTAGCACTCAACAACTTTTTAGAGACTGAACCCAACTTGAGCAACGTTCCATCAAAACAAACAATTTATTTACATCATATAAGTTCATCATAACAGAGGCATGTGGTACTAATTCCAGGTACAAACATTTCCTAACTATTTTTCTAGTCAAAGGACCTACTTACTTTGGTTGCACCGAATCCTCACAACACTCATTTTTTCTTACTATCACCCCTTATCACTAAACTTATATTTTAAACACAGTTCTGTCTTTCATAAGTGAATAGATTCTACTACTCTAACTAGGTCTATAGGATTCTTCAGAAGTATTCATTCTGTTTCTCACAGAAATGTAACTTGAGCCTGGCAGAAAACACATTCCTGCCACTCTACGTCCTTAACCAGGACTGCTTCCTCCGAAAAATGCGACCGCTCAACAGCGCGTCTAAATGAGTTCTCTTCTATAAAATCATTACTAGCTCATCTGTCCTTGTTTACTGTAAATTCATTGGTTCCTCCTATTCTTCGCTCAGCTGAAAAATGTTCACGCTTATCCGCTGTGTAAACAACTCAGTGAAGTGTCATCCGTTGTCCTGGTAAACTTTTCACGTGCATATTTTTTTTTCTCAACTCACTTAATCATATAAGGGAGGTAATTAACCATTGTCTCCCTTTGCATATTTGACTTAACCTTATATTATCTTCTCTAAAGCTTGCTATACAATTCTTATATGTACATTTTCTAAACCATAATTACCAACTCACCAAATCTACTTATGTGTAATTAAGCACTTTCCTCCCCTGACTTTAATAATTAGAGTCTTCTCCCTTTGATCAAAGCATGATTTCACTCATCTTATTTCCCTTTTAGCAAGACAAATAGTCTTTATTCAAATCTATTCTTATTTCTTAAACCATTTTTTCATACCTTCCCTCTTAACCAAAACCAAATCACCGCTTATAATTCCTGCTTGAGCATTTTATAATGCTCCTAGCAAAGTGAACGGTGACATACAACCCGGGGCCATACAAATGTATCCCATAGGGAGACATTTGTGTTCCATCATCTAGCAATCCCATTCTATTCTTTATCATACCATTATCACCGCGCCTGTATACATATTCAAAGTCTACATGTTAAAAAATTTCCCCAAAAAAATATTTTGAAGCAAAATGTAACGCTACCTCATTGCTGAACCTTAGCTTGAGGCATACCATCAATACTCAACAAAAAAAAATAAATCATGGCTCTGCACTTATTATCTATATATATATATATATACATGTTCCTATTTTTCGACATGGTCACTGCCTCTGGACACAGAGGTTTGTCAGTACCTTTATATGTCTTGAAATATCTGCTGTTAATGTAATTTATCCATTATACGAGACAGATAAGCAGAAATAACTAATTAGTGGTGCATCAGTAAATATCGTAATGTGATAGTGAAAGATGTCACTATGTCAGAGTTGATGTCCCCGACTGATTCTAGTCTTGGATGCATCAGTCAAATCCTTCACTCTGTCTAAACCTATATATACATGCACTAGTATCTTCATATGTATTGGGGCGATAGTGAAAGATACATGTCACTATGTCAGAGTTGATGTGCCCGACTGATTCTAGTCTTGGATGCATCAGTCAAATCCTTAACTCTGTCTAAACCTATATATACATGCAGTAGTACGTCAGGGTTAACAAAATATCTAACCTTAGGATGTGGGAGTAATATAGTCATGACCCTATAACTGTCATTACCATCATCTCTTAAGTAAGCAGTACCCATAATACCAATACTGCAACCAAGTTGTTTTTTTTTCTTCTGTTATCTCTGTACAACCAGTGCAGTAAAAAGTGGGGACGTTCATCCTCAGTGCAATATTTGCCTATGTCCATGAGTAAGACTCCACTTGACTGAGTCTGGATCACTTCCCTTCTTCTTTTCTTTTCTCTTTTTCTCTTTTTTTTTTTCTCTGGTCCTGAATACTTTTATGCCTGAAATAGGTACATTATAATAATTAACATGCATTTAATGTACTATACATATTTTAACCAATGTCAGTGTTGATCATCAAGTATGCTGCATCCTGTACCTTGGGAAGAACACTGTTAAGTTTCCTAAAACTATATGTAGTTATTCTAGTTTGTCACATTGATAAGATTATATGTGTGTACTCTACTGTGTCACAATGATGAACTTCTATGTATTCACTCTACTTTGTCACATTCTTAAGACTATGTTTTTAATTCACTTTGTCACATTCTTAAGGCTATATGTTTGATCTACTTTGTCACACTCTTAAGACTATGTGTAATCTAGTTTGTCAACTCGACTCTCTTTAAAGAAGTTAGTGAGTACTGTAAGTGTCTAAGCGTGCTCCAGTATATGAATATCAACTTAAGCTAAACACAGTGTGACTCAATTAATTAACTTAACTTTAGGTACTATGTTGGTTAGAGTACCGAATTAAACACTATAGCTAGGTTAGCGCTTTATGACGACTACACTAAGTTGGAGATTTGTTTTGCGAGTTCCAACAGTGTAATCTCTCTGCTGGAGAGGCGACTGTCATACTGTGACGAAGCTGATATGCATTGCGATGTCGTGTTTATAGTCGCTCTGCAGGAGGTGGGGGGCGAACGAATATTTATATTTTGTTGGAAACCTAGTGAAGGTTTATGTACTTGGCGATGATTTCTTTTGAATCTTGTTCGTAGATGTTCTTGCGGTAATCGTAGCAATTTCGCTCTTGGTGGTGAGTCTAGTGACGAAGGTTGGTAAGGGCGTTTGGTAGCTATGCGTATTTCGGTGCTGGTTGTATCATCCATACACTCTATGTCGCTGTCTTCTCGTTCTGTTACGTCAAGTTCAGATTCCACCTGTGCCGAAGGCGTATCAATGACATTCTTGTTGCTATTTATGTGCTTCGCTGTAGGACTCTGGGTATGGTGAGTAATGTTACTTTTCGTCACTTGTAAAGACTGTTCGTCATCGCTAGCCGAGCTAGAGTATGTAAGCTGGTGTCTACTGGAGGTTGACGGTTGTAGTCCCTGACTACCATGTTCTTCTGTAAAGTTGCTACCGTGGGGGGCTATGTTTCTCGTTGCTGATTTCAGAGGTCTGTCATCTTCGCTATCCCAAGTTGAATGTGTAGACTGGTGTTGACTGGGAGTTGACGGTTGTAGTCCCTGACTACCATGTTCTTCTGTAAAGTTGCTACCGTGGGGGGCTATGTTTCTCGTTGCTGATTTCAGAGGTCTGTCATCTTCGCTATCCCAAGTTGAATGTGTAGACTGGTGTTGACTGGGAGTTGACGGTTGTAGTCCCTGACTACCATGTTCTTCTGTAAAGTTGCTACCGTGGGGGGCTATGTTTCTCGTTGCTGATTTCAAAGGTCTGTCATCTTCGCTATCCCAAGTAGAATGTGTAGACTGGTGTTGACTGGGAGTTGACGGTTGTAGTCCCTGACTACTATAGTATGTTTGACTTGATATGGACGCATGAGGTTCTTCGTCTTGTGTCGATAGTGGCGTATTACTATCTCTCCCGTGTAGACGATTGTCTCTGTATATTAATCTTTCTCTCAATTCTGCTGATGGAATGTCGTCTTCATCTTCTGAGTCTTCTCTGCAGCGAACTAAACGATGTACAGCATCTTGGAGTTGACCTGAAGTGTTACGTTGTTGTAGGCTAATGTTCTGCTCAACATCCATGTCGTTTTCTTCACGTGAAGTACTTAATGTCTCTGTGGAATCATAATAACTCAACGTGACTTTTCGTATTGGTCTGCTACTGCATAAGGCTGGCGGAGCTGTAGGGCGATGATCGTCTTTTTTCATCTGTGATGCGTGTGCTTTGACGGTTATGTTCTTTTCCTCATGCCATAGTCTGTAATTAACGGGTGTTGTCTGTTCTACTATTTTATATCCATCAAGCCATCGTGCATCCAACTTATTATCTCTAACGTTCTTCTTGTAATATACTTTATCTCCGACTTTGAACTTCTCTAACTTCGCTCTTTTGTCATGCTGCTTCTGCCATTTCTTGAAGGCTTTCTGTGCATTACTGTTTGCTATCTGATGTGCTCTGTGTTTTTCTTGTAGTATAACTTCTATAGGATCTTCACCTTGATATTTCTTTTGGGGTTGTAAAAGATTATCTAGTGGGAACATAGGCTCACGTCCATATAGCATGTAGAACGGAGATAGTCCTGTCGTCTCGTTTATGTTTACTCTTATCGCTTCAAGAGCTTGATTGATATATACATCCCAATATTGAGCATTGCCTTGTATATATTTAGCAAGGATATCGTGCAATGTAGCATGCATTCTCTCATTTCGTCCGTTTGCCTGCGGCCTATAAAAAGTGCTAGTCGTATGCTGAATATTCAAAGTCCGAAGTGTCTTCTTAAAAGGGTTGCCTACAAATTGCTTTCCATTGTCCGTGATGATTCTTTTAGGACAACCATGTCTTGGTACAAATTCTTGTAGAAAAAACTCTGTCACTGTCGCTGACGTTATATTCTTAAGAGGATAAGTTTCAGGCCATACTGAATATTGATCAACAATATGTAAAAGGTATGCATTTCCAGATTGCGTAACAGGATATGGACCAGAAATGTCCATATAACTTCCATAGGAAAATGAGATGATTTCATTTCCTGTAAAGGAACTTTAGTTGGTCTCATATTTCTGATTCTGCATACCCTACAAGTACCAACATATTCCATTATATCTTTGTACATAGACTTCCAATAGTATCTTTTCTTGATTATATCAATGGTTTTATCTCTCCCTACATGTCCATTATTATCATGAAACTGCTCTAGTAGTTGGGGTATTACTGATTGTGGAATTACTTTCTGTAATCTCCCCTCTTGTTTCTCATCAATATGATATAGTAGTTGATCATTGGGCAAGATTATAAACCGTTTAAGCGACGTAGGTTTCGTTTGCACTTGTTTGATGATCTTAAGAATTTCGGGATCTTTTCTCTGCTCAGTATGTACATCAAGTGTATCTACATCTGTTGTTTGCTGCGTGCCATTATCTGTTATGGTAGTGGTGTTTCCATCATCCACTCTGTTGGAATTTATAATGTTAATTTCCTTTGCGTTGTCGTTGATATCTGTAGACGCATTTAGATCATCTTCCAGTATAGTACTAGGTTGTGGCGTTCGCGAAAGGAGGTCTGCACACGTATTTTGAATACCGGGAATGTATTCAATTTTTGTATCATATGATTGTAGGTTCATAGACCATGTTTGTAACTTTTTTGGCTGCTCCTGCGTCTTAGTAAGCCAATTCACTAATGGTTGATGGTCTGTTCTGATAGTGCGTTTAGTACCTCTGATATAAAAATCGAGTTTTTGTATCGCGTAATGTATAGCAAACGCTTCCTTTTCCGTTGTCGACCATCGTTTCTGAGTTTTAGAGAGAGCGTGTGACACGAATGCTATAGGCATTTCATTAGGGATTTCTGGTATAATGGGTGTCTCATTCTCTTCCCTGATTTGGACTAAGCAAGCACCTATTGCTGTATCTGAAGCATCTGTATACAAGATCATTGGACGGGATATATCCGGATGTGCAAGCAGTGGTATCTTTGTAAGTGCTTCCTTAAGATAATCAAAGGATTCTTGGCACTCTTTTGTCCACCTAAATCTTGAATATTTCTTGGTAAGTGCAATGAGTGGTTCAGCAGCCTTGGAGAAATTAACGACGTGACGTCTGTAGTATCCGCAACAACCAATATACGCTCGTACCTGCTTCACTGTTGTGGGAGCGGGCATGTTCCTTATTGCTTCCACTTTATCTGTATCAGGGCGAATACCTTCTTTATTCACTATAAACCCTAAGTATTTAGTTTCCGTCTTTAGGAACTCGCATTTACTTAGTTTGAGTTTAACCTGGTGATATCGTAGGCGATCAAAAACTTGTTCAACCTTGTATAGGTGGTCATCCACAGTACCTGATGTGTGAATCAATACATCATCAATATAAGCTAATGCGAAAGAATGCATTCCTTGTAGAACTTCATCCATCAACGCCATATATGTCGCGGGACTTCCTTTCAACCCAAAAGGCATAACGTTCCATTTGTAACTACCCATGTGTGTACAAAACGTTGACTTTTCTTTCGCTTCTGGTGTCATAGGAATGCACCAAAATCCTGAGCGTGCATCCAATGTAGTGAAATGTGTGGAGTGTCCAAGTGTTGCCAAAATATCATCTATCCGTGGCAATGGATACGAAATCGTTTTTGTAATTCTGTTTAACGCTCGATAATCACAACAGAATCTACTCGTTCCGTTTTTCTTGGAGACAATCACTATTGGTGACGACCATGCTGATCTCGATCTCTCTATGACTCCTGCATTCAACATGTCATTTATAGCTTTCTCTACTATTTGCCTGTTTTTTAATGGAGTGTGGTATGGTTTCAAACTAATGGGTTCTTCTGTTGTAGTTTGAATGTCCATATATACTGTATTAGTTCTACCTAACTCTATATCTGTTAATGCAAACACGTCCTGGTGTTTAGTAACAAACGTAGTGAGTTTGGACTTGTTTTGATCATCTACTTTCAACGTGGCTAAAAGCTGTGCCTACCGATCTGGTGGGTCACTCTGTCTATGAGACTCATTATCTGTCCAAGGTATTTTAACATATGTACTATGTTCTTCATCTCTGTGGAAATTTGTTCTTTCTTCTGTATATACCATCCTGTGTTTTTCTTTGTATCACTTGATTCACTTTTCGTAGATAACTATAATATTCGTCTTCCTTCACATTTGCATGTATGTGTTCAGGTTCATCTATGCTAGGTTTTTTATACAATGTGCCATTCCTCCTATTTCTATGTAGTGTTTGTTGATCTCTCTGTTTTTCATTCTTCCACTGGTCTCCAATTGCACCTCTATCCACTCTTTTTAATTGACTCTTCTCCCTTATTGTTCGTGTATCATTCCTGCCTCCATATCTGTTATTGAGTTGGTTGACCTCTGTGCTCTGCCGACAAAATTTTCTGTTAGCGTCGGAAGGGTAACCTAAGGTATTATTTTACCATGTGCGTGACATAAGGGTGTGCTGATTTTGATTGCAACTAACTTCAGGTGTTTTCCCATTCTTGGTGGTATTCAAAGACGATCTTTGTACTTTGGCAACTATAGTACCTCTGTGTATCGTTGTAGCCTGTCCTGACGTGTTTATAATCATTACAGGGAAGTCACGTGAGGCTGAAACTTGTGCTATACCTTCAGTAACAAACATGAGGGGTTCATCATTTATATCCTCATTTTCCAAAGGTTCAATTTGTACTGACTGTCCTTTCTTAATATAATTAGAGCTCTTGACTCGTCCTCTAGCTATCACAAGTGTGTTAGGCTGTACTGTGACTGGAGTCGTCAACCGCACCAAAGATGCTATGTGTATATCGTCTTGTAGTTGTATGTACTTCCCATTAATATTGATCTTGTTGAGGTCAAAATATATCCTAGCATTGTGAGCGGTAAGAAAATCTCTGCCTAGAATAAAATTTCTGGACATCCCACGTGTAATAATAAAAGGATGTGTGATCAGTTGTTGTCCTATGTGGAATTTGATGTATGCTGTACCACAAGACTTCAGAGATTGTCCCGTTACTGATGCCATAAACGTTTTTGAAGGTCCGAAAGTTACCAAGTGTTTGATCTGCTTGTACAGCTGCTCTCTAATCAAACTTACTGAAGCGCCAGTGTCCACAAGTGCGCGATAATTTTTGTCATGGATCTTGATCAGGCATGAGCTAGGATCTGGAGTAATATTTATGGAATGAATTTGTTGCTGCGGTGTCTCTTGCTGAAAATGTTTTTTTGATGTAACACCATGTTGTTATTATTTATGTTTTTGGACCTTCGATGAAGGAAGCTGTCTTCATTTACTTTACGGTCATCACTAACGGTCCTACTTAGTGATTTGACCGTTCCATTTTCCTGGTTATACTTTCGTGCTTGTCTGGCTCTGAAGTTGGATGGTGTATACGCTCCTCTAAAATTTTGGTTATGTCCTCGCGTACTATCATAACTACTCTGTTGTGGACCATTATAATTCTGCTGGTGCCAGCGAGGATGTTGTTGTCGGCACTCAGGGGCTATGTGTCCTCTACAACCGCAACTAAAACAAGTGGGAATATTCACCTGCTGTATACTCTGCTGCCTATGAAAATGTCGAGGATAGCTTGTGTTCACCTGTTTCTGGTTTTCCGTCCGGCTTGGGCGACGCCAACGAGAACGGGAATGTCCAATCTCCATCGGCTCATGTTCTGTCTGTGCCTCGACTGTTGGTTCTTGTTCGATACATTGATTAAACCTCGTTTGGACATTTTCTTCTGTAATCGCTATCTGTATCGCCTCATTTATTGTATTGGGATCCTTACGAATCATATGGAGTTTTGTACTACTGCCCAACAGTCTGTCAATAAAAATTCCTACCAGATGTTTCTCAAGGTCCGATGATGCTGTCAATCCATTCAGGAATGCCTCCTCCGCCAAATTTAATAATTTCTCTGCATAGGATTGTATAGGCTCGTTGCGTTGTTGTTTGATGCGACGAAGTAATGACCATGCATGTCCCGTATTTGTAATATCACTATAGCGTTTCGTTAGCTCTTTCTTCAATGACTCATATGTCTCACTTGGATATGTATTATCACGTCTCCTTAAGAAATCCGTAACAAGAGCGTCAGACGAAAAATATAGTATCTTCTTCCGTTCCATATCTGTGCTTGCATTTATCATAGTGTCAAACCTGTCTGCATCCTTCATCCATTTCCTAAATTCTTTCGAGTCTCCTTTAAATGGGGTTATCACTGATCTAATCTGATTATATTTTGCATATAAGTCAACATTATATAGTGTTTCAGTAATGCTCTTTAGAGCGGCCATTGTTGGTTCTTGCTCCACAGGTGGTGGAACCAATATGGAATGTTGTTGTTGTTGTTGGTATTCCATCTCTCCTTGTGATGTAGCCATGTCACTTTAAGAAGGGTTGGTCACGGCACCAATTAAACTATATGTGTCCCAGTGGTCCCTTTATATGTCTTGGGACTGGTCACGATACCAATTAAACTAAATGTCACCGCTGGACTGGGTGTTTTAAAGACTGGTCCAAGAAGGCATCAATTAAACTAAATGTGACAGTGCTATCTCTTCTTATTATAGTAAACTAGGTGACTGGGGCAGGCCTAGTTGTCTACCTTCTATTTGTCAATTTGATCCATTGACCTATCTTCCAAGTAAGAGTATATCTTAATACTGGCCCTCGCCGCCAGAGTTATTGATTCCTGGATGATATTCTCTCAAAACTTCCAACCTAAACTCGTTCCATCCCTTCTTATGGTGTTACTTAAGTGACAGCTTCGTATAGTAGTTAGTTTCTTTATGTCCAGTATCTTGTTTACTCTAGCACTCAACAACTTTTTAGAGACTGAACCCAACTTGAGCAACGTTCCATCAAAACAAACAATTTATTTACATCATATAAGTTCATCATAACAGAGGCATGTGGTACTAATTCCAGGTACAAACATTTCCTAACTATCTCTTGTAGATCCCATTCCTCCTGGGTATATATCCATGTACCTGTATATATATATATATATATATATATATATATATATATATATATATATATATATATATATATATTTAGCTCTCTACCTGAGAACACCAACAGATATGGTTTTATAACCTATTTTCTTCCCTTAAGGTTTTTATATATTTATTCTGGCTTTTCCCAAGCCTTTCATCAACTCTTTCCTGAGTTGGTTTCCTTCATCTACTAATCCTGTCAGATTTGACTCAATTTACTCAAATACCATCATCTTAAAACTCATATATGCAAATTAATACATTGGGTACACCTGTTGCGGTATTCTCATACTTATACCTGCTAGAGAGCTCATGTTTCATCCTGTAAATACAATCAAACTTCAATTGCTTACTCATCTTACTTGTAGCAGTTGATGTTGCAAAATTCATTATACAATAGCCCAACACGGCTATTTAAATCCATGTTCTTCTGTAAAACTTCTCAGCTGCTGACTTAGTCTCAGTTTATTCACATCATAGTCAATTTTGTAGCTTCAGCTTCGTTTCTCCTTATTCTGCGCTCACTTAGTTGTAAGCGTCGTTAACCTTGTAATACCTTATTTCAACTTCTGAAATAATTCTATTCAATATCTATCAAAAGTTATGAGTCAAAGGACCTACTTACTTTGGTTGCACCGAATCCTCACAACACTCATTTTTCTTACTATCACCCCTTATCACTAAACTTATATTTTAAACACAGTTCTGTCTTTCATAAGTGAATAGATTCTACTACTCTAACTAGGTCTATAGGATTCTTCAGAAGTATTCATTTCTGTTTTCTCACAGAAATGTAACTTGAGCCTGGCAGAAAACACATTCCTGCCACTCTACGTCCTTAACCAGGACTGCTTCCTCCGAAAAATGCGACCGCTCAACAGCGCGTCTAAATGAGTTCTCTTCTATAAAATCATTACTAGCTCATCTGTCCTTGTTTACTGTAAATTCATTGGTTCCTCCTATTCTTCGCTCAGCTGAAAAATGTTCACACTTATCCGCTGTGTAAACAACTCAGTGAAGTGTCATCCGTTGTCCTGGTAAACTTTTCACGTGCATATTTTTTTTTCTCAACTCACTTAATCATATAAGGGAGGTAATTAACCATTGTCTCCCTTTGCATATTTGACTTAACCTTATATTATCTTCTCTAAAGCTTGCTATACAATTCTTATATGTACATTTTCTAAACCATAATTACCAACTCACCAAATCTACTTATGTGTAATTAAGCACTTTCCTCCCCTGACTTTAATAATTAGAGTCTTCTCCCTTTGGTCAAAGCATGATTTCACTCATCTTATTTCCCTTTTAGCAAGACAAATAGTCTTTATTCAAATCTATTCTTATTTCTTAAACCATTTTTTTCATACCTTCCCTCTTAACCAAAACCACATCACCGCTTATAATTCCTGCTTGAGCATTTTATAATGCTCCTAGCAAAGGGAACGGTGACACATCGCTTGATGTTATCTTCCCACTTATAGCGCTGTCTTCCCCTTGCACGTTTGCTTTCACCTCTCCCTTCTATTATGGTCTTCTGCAGGGTGTTATGCCTTTTTATGTGGCCAAAGTATTTTAGCTGCCGAACTTTGATCTCCCTCATTAGTTCTCTTTTCATACCTAGATTTTCTAGGACCTCCTTATTTGTTTTCTTCTCTTTCCACGAGATACGCCCCATTCTTCTATATATTCACATTTCAAGAGCCTCAATTCTTTCTTCCAAATGCTTATTCATCGTCCATGTTTCTGCACCATACAGAAATCCAGAATATATATAATACTTTATGATTCTCAGTTTTAATTTGTGAGATAACTGTTTAGATGTCAGTATATGTTTCATGTTGTTGAATGTAGCTTTGGCCATTCCTATTCTCTTCTTGATTTCTGTTTCACATCTGCCATCTTCTGTTATTATATGACCAAGATATACGTAGCTCTTGACTTGTACCAGGATTTTCCCATTTACGCTTATCTTTAATGTGGGTTTATCGTCTGTTTTGCTAATTATCATAGTTTTTGTTTTCTCAATATTAATGTCGAGTCCATATTCTTGACTTATACTGTTTACTTGCTTCACTAGTTCTTGTAACTCCTGTTCGCTTTCAGCTAACAACACGGTATCATCTGCATATCTAAGGTTGTTTATTGACCTTCCACTGATGTTCAGTCCTGGTATTTCCTGTATCTGTTTGAAAATTTTTTCGGTGTATAGATTAAATAGGCGGGGGGACAGCACACAACCTTGTCTGACACCTCTTTTTATGTCAATGTATGGTGAATAATTCCTTCCAGATCTTACAGTGGCAGTTTGCTCCCAATAAAGGTTACTGAGTATTCTTATATCTTTTCCATCAATACCTATGTCTTCGAGGCATTCAATTATTTTCTCATGATGGACTCTGTCAAAAGCCTTCTTATAGTCAATGAAGCACATATACATACTTTTTTGGACCTCTGTATATTTTTCTGCTAATATTCTTAGGCAAAATATTGCCTCTCTTGTTCCACTGTTCCGTCTAAAACCAAACTGTTCTTCTTGGATTTCGCTGTCTACCTTACTTTTTATTCTTTCCTGTATGATTTTGAGCAGTATCTTAATTGCGTGACTCATCAGGCTGATTGTTCTGAAGTCTGAACATTCTGTTGCACTAGGTTTTTTGGGCAATGTTATAAAAACTGATGTCTTCATGTCGTGTGGTATATATCCTGTATTGTATATATTGTTGCATAGATCTGTGACTGTACAAGGTATCTATGCCAAAGCTCTCCAGGGCTTCTATCATTTCAATTTTTATGTTATCCATGCCTGCTGATTTTCCTTTTTGTATCATATGTATGGCATTCTCTACTTCTGATCTGAGAATGTTTGGGCCTTCATTAGAATCTGGTGATGGTTCTTTTACCTCTGTTGTCCTCGAATAGTTCTTTTACATATTCTGCCCATCTGTTTGATATGTCTTTCTCATCAAGTAATATTACACCATTTTTGTTCTTGATACAGCTTCCTCCTTGGGCAAACCGCGACCTATTTGATAATTTCTTTATTTCCTCATGCATATTTCTTGTCATGTGCTTTGCCTCCAAGTCTTCTATTTCCTTGCATTTTGTTTCTATCCACCGTTCTTTTGCTTGTCTACACATAGTACGTATGTCATTGTCTATTGTTTTATATTCTGGAGTATTTTTTGCTTTCTTTCTTTCTGCTATTTTACTCAAGATGTCATCTGTCATCCAAATTTGATTTTTCTTAGGCACCTTTTTAGGTAAATTTGCATTTGCTGATTGTATGCTTGTTTTTAAGCATTCCCATTTTGTGGTTACTTTTTCTTCTGGGTTTTCTCTTCTATACTGCTCCATGCTTTCTGTCAGTAACTGTTGATATCTATTTTTGACGTCGATTTGATATTTTTGTTTTATATCTGGTTGTTTCAGTGCTGATATTTCTATCTGGGGTCCCTCCTGTCTTCTGTTTCCTGTTCTTTTCAGCTCTATATTTACTTTGATGACGACCGGATTGTGATCTGAATTTATGTCGGCGCCAGGATGTGTCTTTGCACTTGTGACACTGTTCATAAATATATGTTTTATCATGATATAGTCAATTTGATTTCTTGTTATATCTCCTGGGCTTTTCCATGTGTATAATTTCCTTGGGTGGTGTTCAAAAAAGGTGTTACATATGACCAGCTGGTTTTCTTCACAGAACTGGATAAGTCTGTCTCCTCTATCATTTCTTGTCCCTAATCCATACTTTCCTACTATTTTCTTGTATTTTCCTTTTCCTACTTTTGCATTCATATCACCCATTACTATCAACACATCTGTAGATTTGACTGGTTTAAGTGTGTGTTGTAGCTCTTCATAGTATTCTTCTATTTCTTCCTCGCTGTGATCTTTAGTTGGTGCATAAGTTTGTAAGATTGATATGTCGAATGGGTTTGCTCTCATCTTCAGTAACATCATTCTGTCGTTGTGTGTCCAGTATCCACATATGTGTTTTTCTAACTCCTTCTTTATCAACATTTCTACCCCTCTTTCATGTTTTTCTCCTCCTGAGTGTATAAGCGTGTATTGGTCTCTTTTTATGTAGCCTGTATCCAATAGTCTAGTGTCAAGAGTAACCAACTGCAATTAATTAAATTACTACTCTATTTAAAAACAATCTATAATCCTTCTTGTTGTCTAAAATGTCATTTTTCAATAATTATAGCTTTTATGTCCAGCGTCACTAACACTGATTCATGCGGTCTTGTCATTAACTGAAGACTGAATTTGTCTGTGAAAATACTTCATGTTTGCACTAGCAAGTAAATAAGTTCAGATGAATATAATGGACAATCAATAGTCAACATATCATAAACTAAACTCACTGAATGATTGCAACTTAGAGGAACATATTTAATGTTTTTTTTTCTTTAACATACAGAACTTATTCCTTACTGTTAATTTAAAACAGATACCAGTTTTAAAACGGTTTATTTTTTTCCCTCAATACTGGATTAAAGCCTAATAAAATCCATTCTTCAATGGTAAATTTAAGACAGATAACACACACTCTTCAGTTATTAATTAAACAGAGATAAAACTTATCCGACACACGTGATATTAATTTTCTTACATAAATGTTATGAGAGCCGGAGTCATCCGGGACTGTTTCTGCTGACCTCCGTGTATCAAGGGATAAACAGGGTACTTATGAGAGTGAGAGAACTCTGAATTTTTAAACAATTCTGGAAATTATAATGTTATCATTTCAACGAGTATTATTTCATTGTGACCCATGACGGTTTTCTAACCTGAAGTCGTGCGTCATTTAAATTTCCATTTTGGAAACTTGATATTCATTATATTTACACTAACTTAAATATTATAATATCAAGTATTCTGTAGATGCAGTTTATAAAAGGGTCGAGCTAGGAATGATTAAACGTTATGCCTGTTTTGTGCTAAAAGACTTGGTAAAAGTGACTTCTGTTTGAGCTAACAGACTAGCTAAACTGGACTTCCATTCTGCTTCTGCGCTAAAAGACAAGCTAAACGTGACATCAGTTTTGTACCAACACACTAGCTAAACTTGAGACTGTTATGTGCTAACACAAAAGCTTAAAGCGAATTCTGTATAGACCTGTTCGTGCTACAAAGTTTGCTGTACGTGTTTTTTGTTCTGCGCTAACAGATTAGGTATATAACTGCAACGTTAGTGCTAACAGACTAGCTCCGCTTCAGCCTATTTGAGGCATCTTTTGCATTAGGTGGTACAAGTTATTTCCATTGACTGTGGTACCATGGTCAAAACTATTTGTATGATAGATTACAAATGCTGAAACTTTTGACACGGACATTTTGTTAGAAAAAAAAAAAAATCAAAGCAACAGCTCATTAAAATTGCCAGTTATGAATAATTCATGGTAATGTCATGTGTAATTAACCGTAACCAATAATATTGTAGCAGCGTGTCGCTTAGAGTCACGTGTATTTAATGTCTAATATAAGCAGTTACAAATCATGGACAATGGAAGATTGGGTATCCGATTACGTCCTTCAGTGTTTTACACTGGTTAATTTTGTTTGCCTTCATTCAATCATATCATTAAGTGAAATCATTGTGAATGTGATTAACATATTCGTTTTTGTAAAAATGGACCTCCACGATACCACAAATATTAGTTTTCTAGGGCGTTCTATTTCTGACCTGTGTTTACTGACTTTAAATTTTATAATCAGCGTGTGTTATTACCCTGCCCTAACATCTGCAAATTTTGGTTTAAGCATTTCGGAAATTAGAATTCTCATCCTAGGGAGGCCATATTTTTGCTTTAAACGAATAAGTAACTGGATTCTAGCGTTCATCACATGTGAAAGATGTCTGTGCATTGTTCTTCCACTGAAAATTCATGATATTATCACACCAAGAAGGTCTGTTGCTATTCTACTCATCATTTTTGTAACCATGACAATAACAGTTTTGCCACTGTGCTTCGCTGCCATTTACCAGTTTAGACTTAATTCGGCTGCTAACGACACTCTACCGAGCCTTGCTTATACCGATCAATCTTTGAAAATGGAATCTATTTCAACAGGGATTTCCTTTGCTTTAACCATCGTCACGCTTACATGGGTGATTAGTTGTACTGTTGTCTTAGTTTTCTGTCTTAGACGAAACAGCAGCTGTCGGATTGGAACAGCGCACCCTAACACATCTGAGACCATTTCCAAACGGGACAGGAAAATTATCAAAATGGTGACCATCCTTTTAATGATTTTCTTAATCGCTTTCCTTCCCGACTGTGCAGTTTTGTTTGCTCAGACAATAGAACCGGAATTGTCCTTATTTGGTTTATACAGAAATGTGGTGTCTGTCCTTCTTGGCGTGACAGAGACTCTGCTCGCCATCAACGCCTCCGTAAATATTGTCGTGTACCTGAAAATGAGCTCGAGGTACAGGCAGACATTCAAACTATACTTCTGTAAAATAAAAACAGATTATACCAGTTAGTTCGCCATTTTCGTCCACTTTTTCTTTAGTGTCTCATGTTTCTTGTTTTTAAAAAGCTCTTCATCGCCACTCCTCAGTGTCCACAATGATTTTTCAGCATTTTAATTTCCAAAACTTACAGAAATTTTACGTTCTCGACCATTTTTATGTCTTCTGGTAACTTTGTCAAGCCAGTTTTTGACTCTCAGAATACTTTCTTTGAACAAAGAACAATAACAGAAAGTCACCATCTACACACACACACACACACAAAAGAAAAGTCTGACATACGCAACCAGTATCTGAGAAAGTTTATTTGGCTCATGTTTAAAACAATACACTTGACGTACAAATGTGGAGGCCAATAAGTGGATGCTCATTTGAGAATATAACAAAATAACAGTTTTTTGTGAACTACATGACATTTTTTATGTAATAAAATGATCGTCGTAAACGTGGATGTATGTGGCAAGATGGGATTGTAGAAGAAGTGTGAAAAGGACACAAGTACTCACGGGAAACTCACTCAAGTCTGGCACGTCATGTCCGCTAATTTGACCCCAATGCACGATAGGTGAAAAAACCTTTAGAAGAAATGAAGGAATTAGTGAGACCAGGGAGGGGGTAATTAGGAAAGCATGATGGAAGTAAACCTCTTCAGTGGCAAAAAACAAAAAATTCGGCAACAATAGTCTGAAATATAGGATAGTTAAAAAGGTCAAGCTGTCCTTTATCAGATACTGCTGTAGGGAATAGAAGTGTTAGAGCCTTCACCAAACTAGATCCAGCTTCGAAAGGTGAGGTGACCAGTTCCCTTCGTCGTTACCTATGCCTTCCTTAACTCACAAGCAGAATCAGGTACCCATTTACAGCTGGATAGTGCGAGACGCTACCGTGTATTGAGCCCTGTACTTTTGATGCGAGAGACCAGCGCTCTAACCACTTGACGAGTTTATTAACTGTTGCAGCCACATGAATTCTTGCTATGATCCTGGTTGTGAACCCCTCTTGTTTCAACCTCATGACCAGATCATTGTATTTAACTATTTTAAAAGTGTGCCTTTCCCCTAAACTTGGTTCAGAGGCTACTGTCAGTTCAATCATTATAATGTGGTGTGATGATGAAGGTACTGTCAGTTCAATCATTATAATGTGGTGTGATGATGAAGGTACTGTCAGTTCAATCATTATAATGTGGTGTGATGATGAAGGTCCTGTCAGTTCAATCATTATAATGTGGTGTGATGATGAAGGTCCTGTCAGTTCAATCATTATAATGTGGTGTGATGATGAAGGTACTGTCAGTTCAATCATTATAATGTGGTGTGATGATGAAGGTACTGTCAGTTCAATCATTATAATGTGGTGTGATGATGAAGGTCCTGTCAGTTCAATCATTATAATGTGGTGTGATGATGAAGGTACTGTCAGTTCAATCATTATAATGTGGTGTGATGATGAAGGTACTGTCAGTTCAATCATTATAATGTGGTGTGATGATGAAGGTACTGTCAGTTCAATCATTATAATGTGGTGTGATGATGAAGGTACTGTCAGTTCAATCATTATAATGTGGTGTGATGATGAAGGTACTGTCAGTTCAATCATTATAATGTGGTGTGATGATGAAGGTACTGTCAGTTCAATCATTATAATGTGGTGTGATGATGAAGGTCCTGTCAGTTCAATCATTATAATGTGGTGTGATGATGAAGGTACTGTCAGTTCAATCATTATAATGTGGTGTGATGATGAAGGTACTGTCAGTTCAATCATTTATAATGTGGTGTGAAGATGAAGGTCCTGTCAGTTCAATCATTATAATGTGGTGTGATGATGAAGGTACTGTCAGTTCAATCATTATAATGTGGTGTGATGATGAAGGTCCTGTCAGTTCAATCATTATAATGTGGTGTGATGATGAAGGTACTGTCAGTTCAATCATTATAATGTGGTGTGATGATGAAGGTACTGTCAGTTCAATCATTATAATGTGGTGTGAAGATGAAGGTCCTGTCAGTTCAATCATTATAATGTGGTGTGATGATGAAGGTACTGTCAGTTCAATCATTATAATGTGGTGTGATGATGAAGGTCCTGTCAGTTCAATCATTATAATGTGGTGTGATGATGAAGGTACTGTCAGTTCAATCATTATAATGTGGTGTGATGATGAAGGTACTGTCAGTTCAATCATTATAATGTGGTGTGATGATGAAGGTCCTGTCAGTTCAATCATTATAATGTGGTGTGATGATGAAGGTACTGTCAGTTCAATCATTATAATGTGGTGTGATGATGAAGGTACTGTCAGTTCAATCATTACAATGTGGTGTGATGATGAAGGTCCAGACTAAGTGCTTCTAAGGATTTCAGTGTACGTTCCACATCCGGGTAGCTCTACTAGTTTGTGATTGCTCTGCTGTCAAAAAAATATTTATTTGTAACACTGGGACTAGTTTTGCTTATCACATTCCCTTAACGATCGTTCATTTTTTTTATTTCCTGGACTTCCATGTCTCTGCATTTCTTGCTTGATGCTACAGACCACCACTGGATGTTATTACCGTCTATTATTTCCGTCTATTATTTCCGTCTATTATTTCCGTCTATTAGCGTCGGAGTAACCAATCCCCTCCTTAAGGAGCGGGAGGCAATTTTCAGTCAAAACAGCAGAAACATGAAAATTGGGATTAGTCTATACTCGTATAATTTATATTTCTCTGAATCTAAATCTGTGAAAATTATTTGTCAGAACACATTCTAAGTAGGTATATTTTGATTTTGTAAATAGTATTTTCTTCAGAAAGGATGCTTTTTCTATGAAGAAAGTAACTTCCACATTTGTTTGTAAATCAATATCAGATTTGGCACAAATACTTTCCATAGGATAATAAAACATTTTTCGTCTATTTTTGATGTCTTATCAGCATTTTGATTTATTGCAAATAATGTTGTAAAATTTTGAAAATAAGGGTGATTATTTATAGATAGGCTACAGACTTTAAAATTATATATCTCAAAATCTAGTTATGGTATAAAAAATCCAATCTAAGAAAAGTTTTAAAATACAATGATAAACAATTTGTTTAAATTTGGTAATGATAGATTAATAAATGAAAAAGCCTTAGGAAATTGAAATAGAACAATAAAATACAATACGGCGGCCGTTTCCATGACAACCGATGATGTAATACCACCAAACTCTTCATTATGCGTATCTATGATTGATGTAGGTTAGGTATGTGCATTTTTATTGACATCTTGTGATTAATAACGAAAATAGCATTTCAATGTAGCTCCTCCCCTTAAGAATATCGCAGCCATTTTCTACTGCTGCATTTACTTTCCACTTTCTTCCAATCTTTAGCGTGAACTGATGAATCATACAACATTACTACTAGCCCAGTTTTTGCTGCTTTGTATTTGTCTAAAATTGAAACAAGTACTACCTTGGTTTTTATGCTGCACAGTACTCCAACTGATTACTCTGGCTACTAGTCTTTCTATAACTTAAATAACATTATAGGCAGTGTTCTTACAAGGGATCGAGATCAATTTGAGACCCGAAGTTCCTATAAGTTTGCTCCAGTATACATTCTGTTTGTTGCATTGCTTTTGTGACGCAGTAAAGAATAACATATCACGCCAAGATTTTTTGATAAGTTACGTTTTGACAGTAAAGATTTTTCTATTGGACAGCACTAAAATATTTTGCGATATGAATGGTTCCCTGGGCAATTTATTTCTCGAAAGCTTACATTATTTTCCTTCTTTTCCTGCACACTCAATCTGTTTCAGACAGCGCTTTCAATCGTTATTGTAATTCTTCATTTATATCTATGTTCCAAGTAAGATTTTGTTACTTTTTTTCGGGCTGATTCTTCCGTTTATTAATTTCTTTTATTCGTTTTTGTTTTCAGTTTTTCTGTGGTTACATTCAAAATAAAACTTACTTAGTCGTTCTCCTTCTACCGTGAGGTGTAGAGGTTTGGAAGAGAAAGCGCCAGACTATTCTATCAGCTGTCTTCTTCCTGGCCTGGTTCCATTCCAGTCCTCGGTGCTTCAAAGATTGTCTAATGTTGTCCTCCCAGCGGACTCTCGGTCGTCCTGGGGGTCTGGATCCCTGGCTCTTTGTTTCCCATGCTTGTCGTGGTAGCCGATCTTCTCCCATTCTGCAGACATGGCCAAACCATCTTAGTTGGGACTGTTCTACTTGGGTCTGCAGCGGGTGGAATTTTAGGCCTTGACGTATTGTCTGGTTGTGGACCATGTCTCTTCTTGTTACTTCAACCACCTTCCTCAGATACCTCATTTCTGAGGTTTGGATCTGGCTTTTGTGGGTTGTAGTCATTGCCCATGACTCGCATCCATATGTCAAGACAGGGACATAGGTGGAGTGGTACACAGCCATCTTCGTTTTCTTACCAACCTCTTTCTTGCTGAGGAATCCTCGATTTATGGCCTGAAAAAGTCTCCCAGCCGCTGCTTTTCGAGTGGCCAACTCTTCTTTGATGCCTCCCTTTCGGTCTATAATAGCTCCGACATATTTAAAGTGGTCGACCTGCTCCAGGACCTGTTCTCCCAACTTAATCTGATGTCTTCTTTCTTCTCGTGATATCACCATGGATTTTGTTTTAGAGCTGCTTATGACCATCCCTCTCTTCTCCAGCTCTTCCTTCCAGACTTGCAGATTGGATTGGAGATGTGTCTCTGATTTAGCAATCAGGACAACATCATCAGAAAATGCAAGCTCTGAAATACAGACCTGTCTCATCTTCCAGTACCCCACTGAATACTTTCTTGTTCTCTCCTTACATGCCTTGATGACATCGTCAATGAGGAGTATGAAAAGATAAGGTGACAGGATATCACCTTGTCTTACACCAGTGGTGGTCCTGAACTCTTCTGACTTATAGTTTGCTGTCCTCACATAATTTCTGCAAGACTTGTAGAAGCTCTGTATAGCATGAATCAGAGGTGCTGGAATGTTCTTCCTTGCCAAACAGTTCCAAAGTTTGCTCCAGGGGACTCTGTCAAACGCCTTTTCCAGATCTATGAAACAAAGATGGATCTCACTCTTGTACTCAATGGCCTTTTCACTCAGCTGCCTGAGTGTGAAGATTAGGTCTTGAGTACTTCGGTTTGCTCGGAATCCGCACTGGACTTCATCCAATTGTGGCTCAGCTAGGCATCGGAGTCTCTGCTCTAGGATTCTAGAGTAGATTTTACCAGGGACACTGAGAAGGGATATGCCTCTGTGGTTTCTACATTGTCGATTGTCACCCTTTTTGAAAATCGGTGTTATGATGGCAATCTCCCAATCCTTTGGTATGGCCTTGTTGCACCATGCTGCATGTAGGACCCTTAGGAGTAATAGGTCGCCTGATGCTCCCATGTACTTAACCATTTCTGGTGTTATACCATCATGCCCTGCTGCTTTGCCCATCTTGATTTTCTCCAGTGCTGCCTTCAGTTCTTCCATCTTTATTGTCATCTTCACCACCATTGGTTTTCTCTTCTGTGCTAGTGGTTATCATTTCTGATGCTTGACCTTGCTCACCATCAAGGAGTTCTGAGAAATATTCTTTCCATCTTTCCATTACCTCCTTTGGGGCAGTAAGCAATTTGCCTTGCTTGTCCTTTATAAATTTAAGAGGGCATTGTTTTTCCTTCCTCATGTTCTTTAGGGTCTTATAGAACAATTTCTGGTTTTCTTGCGCATCTTTTTCTAGCTTTTCTCCAAATTCTTCCCAGGACTTTTGTTTTGCTGCTAGCACCTTGTTCTTTGCTTCTGTTCTGAGTGTCACATATTCTCTATATTTCTCTATTTGTCCTGCTGTGTTTTTAGCTCCTAAGTATTGTTTCCATGCCATTTTCTTGTCTCTTATTTTCTCTTTGACTTCCTCTGTCCACCAAGATGTCCTCTTTCTCTTGTTCCCAAGTCGGACTTCACCACATGCTTCTGCAGCAGCTGTCTTTATGATGTCCTTGAATTTGAGCCAGAGGGTTTCCAAGTCATCAGGTTGTTCTTCTGTGTTTCTCACCGCTGTAGCTATAAGCCCCTGATATCTGGTCTTAATTTCTGGCTCTCTCAGCATGTAGGTCTTAATGCTCATTTCTCCCTTTCCTTTACTTTGTTTCTTGCATGATGTTGGGCAGTTCCTAGGCTGTGCAACTCTTTCAGTTGTTCTCTTGATTGTAAGCAGGTAGTGATCACTTCCAATCTCTGGCTCCCTCCAGACTCTAGCATCCCGGACATATTTGAATGAGCTCCTCCTAACTATGGCATAGTCGATCACTGACTTCTCATTCTTTGTTGGTTCACATCTAGTGTATGCATGTATGCGCTTATGGGGGAACTTTGTGTTTGTAATGATCAGATTCTGCTCACTGCAGAATCTAAGGAGTCGGTTTCCATTGTCATTGAGAGTATCTTCTCCATATCTTCCGATTACTCCACCCCATCTAGCATGGTCATTTCCAACTCTGGCATTGAAATCTCCGAGCATGATAATTTCATCTAGGCAGTCATCCACTGTCTTTTGAAGCAGCTCGACGAATTCCTCCTTGACCTCTGCTCTCTCATCCTCATTTGGCCCATAAACTATGACCAGTGTAGTGGTTTTTGATGTTATTGCGTGGTTGCTATGTTACCTAGTGTACTGGATGAGGTCAGCTGTGAAGGCTCCTGAAGATAACAGTTTATGTGAGTTACAGAATGCCTTTCCGCTACCACTTATGACCTCAAACAGACTTATTCTGCTATTATGTATGTTAGCTACGTTTAATGTCTAGGGTAATGAAATGTGATGTGTAGGTAATTAAATACACAGACACACACATGTAAACACTAAGTCTAATAATACTAAGCTCTATGATCAAATCAACTAACACTGGCTTTTAGAATTTAAATGTTACAATTTTTTAGAATTTATTTAGTCCTGAACCAAATTTTCTTCTGGTCAGGACGTATGAAACAATATGTATTTATAAAAGTGCATATATATATATCATCTCATCTCAACCCATAACCCGTCATGGGTCGTAGGGGTGCCATGGTGGAAGCATCAGCAGACAGGGTCCTCCACTGCTCTCTATTCTCAGCAATGCGTACAAGTGTGGAGAAACCGTGTCCTGCCCATTCTTTGATGTTATCAGCCCAGGATTTTCTTTGCCTTCCTCTTCTCCGTTTACCTTCGACTGTTCCCTGGAGGATCGTTTTCGAAAGGGAGTCATGACGAGTTACATGCCCAAACCAGGCAAGCTTTCGACGTTTCACTATTGACAAAAGTGGTTCTTGATGGCCTGCATAGGTGTTTATCTTCTCTCTAACATAGACATTTGTTTTGTGCTCTTTATAGCAAATGCGCAAAATTCTTCTATAACATTTATGCTCGAAAGCCTGAATCCTTCGCTCCGTATCTGCAGTGAGTGTCCAGCCCTCACACCCATACAAGAGAATAGATAATACAAGTGATTTGTATAATTTGATCTTCACAGGAAAACTGATGTTACTTTTTCCAGATCACATTCAACCTTGTCATGGCAGCTGAGGCCATCTCAAGTCTTGTCTTGATTTCTTTATTTGATCTTCCATCACTACATATAGTGGACCCGAGATATTTAAAGGTGTTAACTTCTTCTAACGTTTGCCCATTTAACGTAATGTTGGTCGGAACATGTTTCTTATAGCTATTCACCAATATCTTGCTTTTTTCTATATTAATTTCCATCCCATATGTTCTTGTTACTTTCTCCAGTCTAGAGGTAAGGTCTTGAAGTTCTGATTCTGTTCCAGCTATCAGATCAATATCATCAGCAAAACGTAGATTACACAGAGGTCGGCCTCCAATCGATATGGTTGATTTATAATCGTAGAGAGCCTCCTGCATAATATGTTCTAGATAAATGTTAAAGAGCACTGGTGACAGGATACATCCCTGGCGAACTCCTACAGTTGTTATGAAAAATTCTCCAATGTCATTGCTTGCAAAAATAGCACTGCTTGCGTCCTTGTATAGTGCTTCAATGATATCTATGATGTTGGTATCAAAATTGAATTTTCTCATTATTTGCCATAAACCTTCATGCCAGACTCGATCGAAGGCTTTTGTGAAATCGATGAAGTTATGGTATAAATCATGTTGATGCTGGAGATGTTTTTCGATAAGTAATCTAATATTGAAGATTTGTTCTGAGGTACTTCTTTTTGGCCTAAAGCCAGCCTGTTCCTCTGACAAGATTTCTTCTGATTTCTGATTTATTCTGTTCAAAAGTATCCTTAACATCACCTTACTTGGATGACTAATAAGGCTAATGGTTCTGTAGTTCTTGCACATTTTTAGATTTCCTTTCTTTGGAAGCGGTATTACTAATGACTACGTCCATTCTTTTGGCCATTTTTTTGTACTCCATTTCTTCTGGCAAATTGTTGTCATGATTTTTACTATATCTGGTCCTCCATATTTCAAGAGCTCTGCTGGTATATTATCCACACCCGGTGACTTCCCTCCTTTCATCGAACATATAGCCTCTTCCACTTCTTCCCGTAGTATTGCTGCATTTCCGAGCATATATATATATATATATATATATATATATATATATATATATATATATATATATATATATATATATATATATATATATATATATTGAATAATCAAATGAAAATTTTGTACATAGATATATCGTTACATTGGTTAATATTAACACTAACTACAGTGTCTTTGGAAAACTAGCACTGGATGTCTAGTCGTGGTGGTGTCATCACGCCCGATCTCTGTTTACAATAGTCATTGTCTTTGAAATATGGAACTGAGGTATAGTTTTTATACACCAGGATTTTATTTATTTATTTTATTGTGGAAAAATTTGATGAATCCACAGCAGGCCAGGTTTTCAACGTATCTGGCCTGTGACGATGCAGTAAAGAATTCAAGTGGCCCACTCCTCCCAGTTGCTGGAGTAAAATGGTAGGCTTCTTAGGCATCCACTCTTGGACCTCTTCAAAGCATCTGGCACTAGCGCAGTGCCAGACCAGAAACTCACAATTCAAATTTGAAAACACAGTTACGTTATACTAGCAAAACTCAGCTGAGCTGCTGGCTAGACTATGGCGTCCCACTGATAATATATAATATTTCCTGGAAGTCTCACGTCTAGCATTAACGAACTGTGTATATGGACAGTCTTCAACAAAAATGGCACGTGTCTCTACTTTTTTTCTATAATATGAAAGCTTCCGTCCAATCAGCGGACTTCCCCTCTACCGTTCAAATATTTAAACTATAATGTCCAATTTAGGTCCAGTTTCTGTCTAGTGTGTAATATATTTATGTCGGTCTGTCCGTCCTAACTTGGTTTTTCCCAAAATTACACTTGGGTTTAGACGAAACTACAAAAAAACTACACAAATTTTCCCCCACTTACTTATACGATTTCGAGGCAAAGTTATTTTTAGCTTCTATCCTCCCTTTTTTGCCCCTTGTCCACCTGCAGTTTGTTTTTATGCGTTAGGCTCAAGGACGCGTCAAAAGTGAATTTTGTGAGAAGTATGCACAAATAACTGTCTGCTAGTCTGTATTGAACAATACAGTCTTTCGTTAATATCTTCCGTGTTATCTGTCCGTCTGTGTAATTAAAAGTATATTATTTCTCAGGTTATGATGGGCTATCAAACTAGCTAGTTTTTATTCTCCTAAACTTATTATTAAGAAAAAACCTACTTATTTCAAGGTTAGTTTTGAAATTTGTTTTTGTACCTTCGTTCACGGCGTTTGCCGCTATATTCAAACTAAAACGACTATTTACCGTAGAACGTCCAAGATACGTCTGTTTCTGACAAGAGCTAAGGTCGTTTTTCGTCCAATTCCTTACATTGTGTCAACTAATGGCGTAATTTTTTCTTTAAAAACTACAAATTGCGTCTTCTAGACTTTAGATTCAAACACGTGTTCAGACCGTCGCATTTTTTTCTTTTATCTCCGTTTCTACCCCGTCTAAAAGGATAGGCCGTTAGTCTGCATGTTATAGCTAGTTAGTTTTCAATGGCGCTAGAAAACGCTGGCGTGGGCGAGAATGTATTAGCGTATCTTACCAATATTTTTATCCCTACATGTTATTTTACCTGTTATCTTTATAAATGGAGAAATTTTAACGTTGCATCACTGTAATTTCACCACACATCTCCCCACCTGAGAACATGCACTAATGCAAGTTCCAAAACCAGTGATACACATAGATAAAATTAACTCCTCACGCCTGCCAACTACTCTAAATTTGATCACAAGGGTGCCTACTGAGGAAATCTGCACCGACATTCTGTGATTCCGGGATATATTCAATATTAAACTGATATGGTTGCAACAATAAAGACCATCTTAACAATCTTGCATTTTCATGCTTGGCCTGAGATAAGAACACGAGAGGCTGGTGATCTGTCTGGACCACAAAAGTCCTACCATACAGATAGATTTGGAACTTTTTTATTGCCCAGATTAACGCTAAACATTCTTTTTCGCTTGTGGAATATCCTTGTTCCGCTTTGTTCAACTTGCGGCTTGCATAAGCGACTGGGTTCAGTTCCCCATTGGGTGAAGAGGACCTTTGCAACAAAGTAGCCCACAGGCCTACATTGCTTGCGTCTGTTCTCACCACAAAGTCCTGAGTCAAATCAGGCAATTTGAGAATAGGCTTGCTAGTGAGTTTTTCCTTTAACTCTTGAAATGCCAATTCACATTGCGCTGACCAAACAATTTTATCTGGATTTCCCTTGCGAGTCAGATCAGTTAGAGGAGCACATATAGAGTAAAAATTTTTGATATATTTTTGGTAAAACCCACATAACGACACGAATGATCGCACGTCATTTTTTGTTTGCGGTCTAGGTGCTCTCTGCAGTTTTTCCAAGTTCTTGGGGTCAGGGGTCATGTTACCCTGATATACAGTATGTCCCAAGAATTCCAACTCTTTGCATCCAATACAACATTTTGTTGGTCTAGCAGTTAAGTTCGCTTCTCTGAGCCTATCAAATAACATATTCAGAGAGTTAATGTGTTCTTCAAAGGTTTCTGTGTCGATGAGAATATCATCCATGAAATTTGTGATACATGGATTATTCAAGGGATCCAACAATTTGCGCATCATCCTAGAAAATACACTCGGAGCATTTTTCAATCCGAATGGTAGCATGTTGAATTCATAAAGTCCTTCCGAGGTGCTAAAAGCTAAATAAGGTCTAACTTCAGGCTTCACTGGAATCTGGTAATAGCCTTTGCTAAGATCCACCTTCGAAAAGTATTTTGCCTTGTTCAATCTGGCAAATAACTGTTTTGTGTCTGGTAAGGGATCTACCTGACCTTCTGTGACAGCATTCAGTTTCCTGTAATCTATGCACAGTCTATGTTCCCCAGACGGTTTCCTCAACAAAACTACACTGGAGCTAAAAGAAGATTCACTGTGAGAAATAATCCCTTCTTTGAACAAATAATCTATCTCTTCTTTCAATGCCTTCTCCTTAGCGAACGGAACAGAATAGGCTCTCATACAGATTGGTGTTGAGTCTACCAGCTTCATGTCATACTGTAGCAAATTAGTATGCCCCGGTTTATCTGTTAACACATCCGTATGTTCCTCCAGAACCTGTTGAACTCTCTCCCTCTGATTTTTAGTCAGGTGCTTACTGACTTTTACCTGTGCGGCTGTCTCACAGGGGTGTAATGGGTATTCATGTGAGGTGAGTGGTTCCTTTTTCATTTCAGTGGCGATAGCCAAGGTCAGTAAGGGGGTGCCTTCCTGGATTGTTCTGTCCAGATACTTCTTTAAAAGGTTCACATGATATATTTTCTCCTTCCCCTTTTTATTAATTTTATAGTTTGTTCTAGACACCTTCTCTAGAACCGTATATGGACCTTGCCATCCAATTTGCAACTTATTCTGGCTGCCGGGTAGTAGAAGAAGCACTTTCTCTCCCACAGCTAATTCTCTGTCCTTTGCTTTCCTATTAAAATAAGCTGCATGTTTCTTCCTGGCTTGTCTCAAATTATCATTTGCTTTTCCATCCAGCTTTCAGACGAGTGGTCAGCTCGTTCACATATTGATATGATGAGGTAACAGTCTCTTCTGCTTTCTCATCTGTCCAGGTCCTCAATAATTTTACATATGGACTTTTAAATTTTCATACTTATTTTTCATGGCACCCGTCGGGTCCTTTCCATTAGAAGCATTGTAGTGAGGACTTTTCTTCCTAGAATCATCACTCACAAATCGACCACTACCAATTTTTTTCTTGGGTTTGTCTCCCCACTTTAGATTACTTATGAGAGATCTTCGCTCTCTTTTAGTTTCCTCCAGTTTATATAATGCTGACCGAGGGATTGTCAGCTTATTCTGGGGTAAAATTACTCTTTGTACTCGTCGCATAGTGGCCATGTTAATACATTCAAGTGACGACTGTGTGTGAAAAGGGGGCTCCCATTCCACTTTATTATAATTATTTTTCCTTTCAGGCCTACGTTTGCCCCGTGGCGTTTCTAGGTCCTGCACATTTTTTCCCTTTGTGGGTGTTCCCTCATGAAATACGCCACATGCTTCTACAAAGTTCTCAATGTCGACATTTACGTCGGGCCAATAGTAATTTCGAGCAACCTTTTGGCAGATGGTACCTACTTTCTCATGGTCACCATCTTTTCCAACATGTAAGCTCCTTATTAAATTTGCCCTTTATGCCTTAGGAAGAACCAACTGTCCTTGACCAGTGGATCTAGTTCCTGTCTTCCTGTATAATACTATGTTCCTCATAAAATACTCTCCCTTGCTTGGAGGTGTGTGGCATTTGGGCAATTTTTTAAAACATGGCTTGAGTGTCCTATCCTCAGTCTGCGCCTTCCTCATCTCTTCTGGGTGAGCATTTATAGGTTCACCTTCTTCCTCCTTTGACTGTGACCTGGTCTGCACTGTCGCCATGATCACAGGTCTCTCGGGATTCCCCAAGAAGACGTATCTACACCCCAATATCAGAGGGTAGATTGGTTCATCTATCACTGCTGCTCTGATTTCTCCTTCCACATAGCGAGTTTTCACCGTTATCCTTGCGATGGGAAGTGTCATGAGTGGTATGTCCTTAGTCGCCCCTTGTATTTCCACTGTTTCGGTGGTATACTGACTTGGATCCACTAGGCTAGCCTTCACAACTGAATCATAATCCAAACCTGTATCATATAGGCACCTTATTAAAAATAACATCCTCACAAACTGGGGGGGGGGGGTGATAACGTTCCTGCTGTCCATTAGGATTAACCTTTAATCTCTGGTTCCCCGATTTCATTGCAGCAATGTTTGAAGGTTTTCTTTTACAAAATTCGGTGTTATGGTTGTCCTTCTTACACCATTTGCACCACCTCTTTCCTTGGTTAAAAGGTTTTCTTTCATTATATTTTTGGTCATTGAACTGTGAGTTTCTATCACGATAATCATTTCGTGGTCTATCAAAGTTTGTCCTACCTTTATTACCTTGTTCTCTGGTATCAAATTTATTAAAGTGCTGTGGAGCTTTAAAATTTTCTATATGTTTCTTTTTAGAGCCAACTACCTCTGCCTGGGCTGCTTGATACATCTCAGCAACATTCAAAACCTCCCCCAACCTCTCTGCATCTTGTTCCATGAGAAATTTTCTCAGGTCTGGAGCCATGGACTCTCTTAATTGCTCTATCATGATCATTTCTTTGAGATCTTGGGTCTTCCCCAGAGCAGTCCATTTCTCCAAATAGGTTTCCAGTCTGGCAGAGAATTGGTGGTATGTCTCCCCAGACAAAGTTTGGCATTTCTAAACTTCTTACGATAAAATTCACCATTCTTTTCATATCTCA
Organism: Oreohelix idahoensis; assembly: GCA_024509875.1. Lineage (NCBI taxonomy): Eukaryota > Metazoa > Mollusca > Gastropoda > Stylommatophora > Oreohelicidae > Oreohelix > Oreohelix idahoensis. Next base: position 97,867 of record JAMPIV010019581.1, read on the forward strand.
ATAACAGAGCCTGCTTTAGCATGTCATAATTGTCTTGGTCGTCTCTATTCATTTTAGCAAAAACTTCATAAGAAGTACCTCTAAGCCCCTGGGATAACTTAAGACTCCACCTCTCTCTCTCCAACCCATACGTAGTAGCCAATAGTTCAAATCTACTTAGGTACCCCTCTATGTCATCGTCTTTCTCAACAAAATGGTCTAAATGAAACCCCATAGCTGAGGTTGAGGCTCCCTGACTAGGCGTGGCATCGGAGGAAAAGGGGCTGACACCATTTTCACGAGCATGGCCTTGTAATTCCAACTCCCTTAGTCGTAACACGTGCTCCCTTTGCAATCTCCTATCTTCTGCTTCCCTTTCGGCAGTCAATCTCTTTTCTGCTGCCTCCCTTTCAGCCTTTTTTTCTTCTAATTGGAGCCTCTTTATTTCAGCTTCCCTATCTGCCTCCAATGCCCTAGCCTCCCTGTCAGCCTCAATTTGCAGCCTTTTAAGTTCTTTGTCAGCCTCAATTTGTAACCTCTTCTCTTCAGCTAACCTCCTATCTTCCCTTTCAAGATACTTGTCACATTCTGACGTCACATATTGAATTAAAACCTGACCATCCATGTTCATTTCCATAGCCGTCAGCACAGCAGCCGATCTGAATTTGGCTAGATCTGCCATACTATATCACACAATTTAACAATGACTAAGGTAAATTACAAAATCTATTTAAAATGGTAATATACTAATTGATTAATTACCACTGGCTGTGAAGATTCATCAACTTTTACTTTCCACTTTTAATTTTAAGGACACTGTTAAATTTATACAACTTATGCCCCCAATAGTTTAATTCCCGGACCAGGAGACCCTAATATCTTTGGTAAATCTAAATCCAGGACAAGAGCTACCCAATATTTGTAGTGGTTTTTGATTTTATTGCGTGGTTGCTATGTTACCTAGTGTACTGGATGAGGTCAGCTGTGAAGGCTCCTGAAGATAACAGTTTATGTGAGTTACAGAATGCCTTTCCGCTACCACTTATGACCTCAAACAGACTTATTCTGCTATTATGTATGTTAGCTACGTTTAATGTCTAGGGTAATGAAATGTGATGTGTAGGTAATTAAATACACAGACACACACATGTAAACACTAAGTCTAATAATACTAAGCTCTATGATCAAATCAACTAACACTGGATTTTAGAATTTAAATGTTACAATTTTTTAGAATTTATTTAGACCTGAACCAAATTTTCTTCTGGTCAGGACGTATGAAACAATATGTATTTATCAATAAAAGTGCATATATATATATTGAATAATCAAATGAAAATTGTGTACATAGATATATCGTTACATTGGTTAATATTAACACTAACTACAGTGTCTTTGGAAAACTAGCAATGGATGTCTAGTCGTGGTGGTGTCATCACGCCCGATCTCTGTTTACAATAGTCCATGTCTTTGAAATATGGAACTGAGGTATAGTTTTTACACACCAGGATTTTGTTTATTTATTTTATTGTGGAAAAATTTGATGAATCCACAGCAGGCCAGGTTTTCAACGTATCTGGCCTGTGACGATGCAGTAAAGAATTCAAGTGGCCCACTCCTCCCAGTTGCTGGAGTAAAATGGTAGGCTTCTTAGGCATCCACTCTTGGACCTCTTCAAAGCATCTGGCACTAGCGCAGTGCCAGACCAGAAACTCACAATTCAAATTTGAAAACACAGTTACGTTGTACTAGCAAAACTCAGCTGAGCTGCTGGCTAGACTATGGCGTCCCACTGATAATATATAATATTTCCTGGAAGTCTCACGTCTAGCATTAACGAACTGTGTATATGGACAGTCTTCAACAAAAATGGCACGTGCCTCTACTTTTTTTCTATAATATGAAAGCTTCCGTCCAATCAGCGGACTTCCCCTCTACCGTTCAAATATTTAAACTATAATGTCCAATTTAGGTCCAGTTTCTGTCTAGTGTGTAATATATTTATGTCGGTCTGTCCGTCCTAACTTGGTTTTTCCCAAAATTACACTTGGTTTTAGACGAAACTACAAAAAAACTACACAATTTTTTCCCCCACTTACTTATACGATTTCGAGGCAAAGTTATTTTTAGCTTCTACCCTCCCTTTTTTGCCCCTTGTCCACCTGCAGTTTGTTTTTATGCGTTAGGCTCAAGGACGCGTCAAAAGTGAATTTTGTGAGAAGTATGCACAAATAACTGTCTGCTAGTCTGTATTGAACAATACAGTCTTTCGTCAATATCTTCCGTGTTATCTGTCCGTCTGTGTAATTAAAAGTATATTATTTCTCAGGTTATGATGGGCTATCAAACTAGCTAGTTTTTATTCTCCTAAACTTATTATTAAGAAAAAAACCTACTTTTTTCAAGGTTAGTTTTGAAATTTGTTTTTGTACCTTCGTTCACGGCGTTTGCCGCTATATTCAAACTAAAACGACTATTTACCGTAGAACGTCCAAGATACGTCTGTTTCTTACAAGAGCTAAGGTCGTTTTTCGTCCAATTCTTTACATTGTGTCAACTAGTGGCGTAGTTTTTTCTTTAAAAACTACAAATTGCGTCTTCTAGACTTTAGATTCAAACACGTGTTCAGACCGTCGCATTTTTTTCTTTTATCTCCGTTTCTACCCCGTCTAAAAGGATAGGCCGTTAGTCTGCATGTTATAACTAGTTAGTTTTCAATGGCGCTAGAAAACGCTGGCGTGGGCGAGAATGTATCAGCGTATCTTACCAATATTTTTATCCGTACATGTTATTTTACCTGTTATCTTCATAAATGGAGGAATTTTAACGTTGCATCACTGTAATTTCACCACAACCAGGTTGACTATGGTTTCTCCTTCTTTTAGTTGTACTACCATAATGCGCTCCGAGACAAATTTCCATCCCTTGATACTATCTTTTTGATTTTTGGCCACAATGCAACCCACGACCCCTTTAGCTCTTTCAGATATGGGTACACCACTGTAGAGCAGCGTGTCGCCATCGAGATCAATGACTCCTTGTCCTTCTTTCTTCGTTTCAGTTATTGCCAGGATTTCTAGTTTTGCTTTCCTCATCTCTTCCACCAGCTCATCTTCCTTCCCATTTATACTTCTTGTATTCCATAAGTCGTAGTCCGTTCCAGTTCGTCGCCTTTAGAATCCGTCCGGTTTTCTCTCTTATATTTCGCTTAATCGTGATTTAAAGCAAACAGGTGATTGGCCTATTGTGCCTTTGCATGGTGGAGGGGCTGCCTCCTTACGGCCTCCTCCTTTTTCATCCGGGCTTGGGACCGGCATAGGCGAAGTTCAAAATAATAATAAACAAATTACAAATTGAGAGCTATCAAATGTTGTATCCTTACTGTATTGTGCAGAAACACGGACAACAAATAATCAGCTGGAAGAAACAATAGAGAACCATTGAAATTTGCGTTATAGAAGAATGACCAGGGGAGTGGGGGGAAGGCTTTTCATGCAAACAAAAGAAAACAAATACAATAGCCCTAAAGTACCAATTCGTGGCAGCGTGGCAAGAGTATTTCAGTACTATAGGGTGATTTAAAAGTCACTCCTTGTTATTTTTAATTTGCATATCCTCACTTGAATCCACTGGATATACACGAAACAAATACCAAAACAATCAGCAATAACTGGCATTCGACAAATAATTTTTATTTAATTCTCTGAGGTAAATTAAAACACAATACGATCTAACATGGCCAATAAACTGATATTGCAAGAGACAACAAAAATGGCTGAAATAATGTGTTGAACAAGCAGGAGAGGTGGAACTTTTATGTGACACATTTTAAATGTAATAAAATATGACATTTAATAGTTTTAAATGTGATGGTCATTTCATTTAAAGTAAATGGGTGGAAACTGAGAAATAATTGGAAAATAGGACGTCACTTTTCACTTACCCTGTATAAAGATGAAGGTAACATCAAGAAGCAGACATCAATTTGTTCATATATATATATATATATATATATATATAGTGATCACAATCCGTCGTCAAATTGATGGGGAAGTAGTGAAGCCAGCGTCTTTATCTTTCAGTATCTGCAGCACGTTTAGAAGACTAGCACTAGTGTTCGGAACTAATTATGTTGATTCTGAACAAGATGTCAAGAAATACGTTCGTTCATTTGTGTCGTCTTTCTCTTTTCTTCGGCAATTATTATCTACCATTCCTGTCACGTTCTACCTTCTCCCAGTATTTGTTGTTTACGTTGTCAAAGTTCATGGTTTTCTTGTCACATCTTGTTCTAAATTGTCACTACCACATTTTACCTGAGCCCGTGACCTAATTTTGAAAAATCATTGACTTTGTTTGTGCCAAGCGAAGTTACCACATTGACAATTTCAGACGGAGTAAAAGTATGCACTGAGCGACATCCCTATTGTTAATTCAGACTTCTTGTCTGTGAAAATACAAGAAAACATGTTGTGCACAGTGGTCCAATTTGGATGGACAGACGTTATTTGGAGATAAGGCGACAGTTAGCTAATATGCAGTGGCTAAAAGCAAGGTCGATGAAAATCTGTTTAAAGATTAAGACACGAACAGTAAGATAACAAATGCGATTTTTGGAGCACGGAAGATATGTAATCGCTTCCGACCAGAAACTTGTTGTGTGATCAGTAATTACAAGAACATTACACTTTTAAAGAGATTATCAGTAAAAGATCAATGACGTAGTGATTTGTAAACATGATAAATTCCCACGGAGTAGCAACACCTTATATGATAATGGAGTTGGAAAACAGTATTTTATATATCATGTAGAATGTTCTACATGAGAGATGAGGGTGGGAGATGAACCCCTACCAATATCCGAAAGTTAATTACCATTGGTTTGGCGTTTCATATGCAAATATAGGCTGCTCTTGATTGGACTTTTCGTCCACGAAGCATTATGGAAAAGCAAAAATATTCCTTATAACCTAGCGCCTTGTAAGCCTACTTCACTGACTTCAAATCTTTTCAAGGCGAAATCATAGACAGCCAGGCATACAGAATTTCAGGACCTAAATATTGGACAAGACAGAGAACCAGACGTGAATTCTATGATTAGAAGAGTAACCCCGGATAAATTCTTTTGTGCCTTAAGTTCTCGGGGTAAGTTGTAATATGTATTTTATAATTTTAAATTTTGCACTTTTGACTGGTATAACTTGCTTGAGGATGTACAGTGGCATACGAAGCTGACAACCTCATCACTTTAAATAACTTGAAGCATGAACCACCACTGCACGAGTTGGTGACTGCTTCGTGCGGGTTTCCCCATAAGGAATTTCCAGCACAGGTGGCCCCAGACTTCATAGAGAGCAGGGAGTGGGTGATGATATCATGGTATACATAGTTACATTACAAGCACATTACTAAATTTCATATATATATATATATATATATATATATATATATATATATATATATATATATATATATATATATTCTTTGATCCTTGGCCGCCGACTGTCAAAGCAGTCAGTGGTCATCACTTTGTTCGGTAGGCAGCCATCTTTCATACAGTGACCCAGCTCTGGTTCATTCTTTGCATCTCAGCCTCCACAGTTCTCCTCCAAGTTAGTTTTGGTCGGCCTCTCTTTCACTTTTTTCGGATGTCCATAGCATAGCTGTTCTTGTGATGGCATGAGAGTATCTTCTGAGGACGTGGCATAAATATGTGTATATATAGCAAATAGCACTTTGATCAGACTCTCAGGGTTTAAACTTAACACTCAGGGAAGAAAAATATTTTGAGAAAGATGGAAGTGGTGGATGGAAGCGGAGGGCTCCCGATGCCCATATCAGGGACCAATACTAAAACGATGCATTTGTTTTCCTCTTAGTTTGTTTTACACGTTTGTGGTACAAGTTGCCAGCAGTCTACGTTAGACACCAATATCAGACGGGTCTTGAAGACGCTTTACAACATATGTGATTACCTCATACGTGTTGCATGAGACGTGTTACAGCCACCAGACTTGATTTTTGAAGAAAACTACAGTCCAAAGCACCTGTGGGAACCAACAGCGGCTGAAGCAGACGCCAGCCTACTCCACACCGGAAGCTAAGTATTAAACATGCAAAATCCATGAACATTTCACAAGTTTTTCACCACAATATAAATCATCCGAGGAAGATCAATATTATTGTTTCTTTTTCTAAACAAAGTTATTTATTTTAAATCTTATTAAACTCTAAGTGATCATTAAACCTGTTTATCTTTAACTTTAAAGCTATAGTTGGATTAATCACTATTGAGTGAATTGTATGTTTGCACCCGTATGATTCATATTGTGTTTAATACATAAACATATACAACTAACAAATTAATAGTTGCTGAATCGCCTTCAAACAATCTGCCTAAGGAAAATTCTCCGAGTCTTTTGGCCAAATACCATCACCAACCAAGATCAGCTTACTCAGGGAAACCAAGAGGACATGTACACCATCATAGCTGGCACATGCTGGAGTTGGATTGGCCACGTCCTCACAAGAGACCCTGATGCCATCCCATGAGAGGCTATGCTATGGACCCCTGAAGGAAAGCGAAAGAGAGGCCCACCAAAAACAATTTGGCAGAGAACTGTTGAGGCCGAGATGCAAAAAATGAACCAGAGCTGGGGCATTGCATGAAGGATGACCGCCGACCGAGCAATGTGGAAGCAGTTTATTGCTACCCTACAAGACGCCACCAGACGTGATGGCCACTGGCTGCTTTCACAGTCGGCAGCTAAGAATTAAAGAACAGCTGAAAAATCACTATCAGCTAGGGGCTCAAATACTACGAGTCAAAATGTCCTCATAGAAGGGGCGGGAGAACATACGTTCATGACAGCTTAGCTGGTCTCAGTTGTTATGCTTGCTTTTCTTTAACATCCTATGAGATACCCTTAAATAGAAGCCTCCTATTTATATCTCTGCCAAGAGTAATCTTGGGCGAAGCTTGATATCTTTGTGTACTCTCATCATTATACTCTAAGTTTTGCCATTCTTGGACCACTACTGCGGAGCAAGGGAGGCGATCCATACCACACAAGGTTACTTTAAATATTCTTTTCTTATTAAATATTCCTTTATTACTTGCTCGCGCAAGTACTCATCATGAAATGACGGTAAAGAACTTGGTGTTAGCTACGTCATGTTCTGACGAAGGAACCATTTTTCTTGAATTCAGTTTCTTTCTCTCTATCGTTCACCTTTCACAGTTCAAATAAATCCGTCAACAGATACACATACTTTGAAAGTATAATTAATAACAAAAGCACAATCTTACGCAATACAAAAATAAATTCAAACTGTGATGTCGGGTTAAAATTAAAGACAGACAACAGGAACACAAATTGTACCTCGGCCGGGAGTTGTTTCTCTAGCTTTACAAGACTACACTTTAATCTCCTTGCTACTTTTGTTTTTAATATTTTACAATGGATGTAAATGGACGTAAGGTGGGTCGGAGTGGCTAAGGGGTATGGCGTCCACCTCTAGTTCTAAAGGCACCGGGTTCGGGTCCCAGTACAGAGAATATATTTGATGGAATTATTTTTCAGAGCCAGTGGGTCCTAATAAAATCATACTCCCCCCTGATCTCCTGGGTAGTGAGATTGGATGCTTAGCCTTCTCGGATAAGGGTAAAAAGTAGAAGGTCCCGTGTGCAAGATGCACACGTTAAAAATCCCTCGGCACTTGGAAATCGTAAAGAGTACGCTATACGGCCGCTACCCTGCTAAAATTTAAAAAATTTGGAAACCTAACCACTACAAAATAATTTATAGAATGTGCGATACACACAATGAGATCATTGCCAGTGCTACGGAGTTTGTGCACTGCCCTGAGATCCTCTTTGTGTGATCCTTGTGTGCCCATGTGCAATGAAGACGGTCCTTAAAACCAAACAAAAAATGGATGTCATTTCTTCTTTCTCATTTCTGTGGTCAACAATCAGACCTAGTAGTAGTAGTAGTAGCAGTAGTAGTAGTAGTAGTAGTAGTAGTAGTAGTAGTAGTAGTAGTAGTAGTAGTAGTAGTAGTAGTAGTAGTAGCCGCCTTCAGTCATAACTGACTATGGGAATGCGCCCCTGAGGTGATAGCCCTCAGCTGCTTTTTTTCCTGGTGTTCCATTCGGCATGTTCTTTTCTGCTTGTTGTGAGAGCCCACTCTGACGTGGCGCCGTAGGGAGCATCGTCACTTTATGCGATCGGCAGCTTCATCTTCCCAGGTTTCTGGATTTATGTCCAATGTCTTCATATCTCTTTTGCACACATCTTTTAACATCAGCTGCGGTCGCCCAACTGTTGTATTGCCATCTGCCAGTTGTCCGTAGAAGATATCTTTAGGGACGCGACCATCTTCCATGCTGCAGACATGGCCAAACCAGCGTAGTCTGCGCCGACTAAGCAGTTTATACATGCTTTTAAGGCTAGCACGTGACAGCACTTCGACATAATCTTAAAAAAAAATAAGACCACAATTAAAGAAAAACAAAAATAATAACTTTTGCCTCCTTTTGGCGTTCACACTAGACTCTGGGTCCGTCGGTTATATTAGGGCGCATGTTCAAATATTAAAGGTCAGGAATGATCGGACCACACAAAATGTCAATGATGAAAGGCAATTATATGACATTAATTAACCGATGGTCCACTTTTGTTTCCTAATATAATAAGTATACACATACCTGTTTTCAGATTTGACTTTAGAATTTAATTCAAATGACTTATAATCATACACATACGAGTCGTGTTGCATTAAAAATGAAAAAGTGCCCTGAAATATTGAGGGAGGGAGGCATCTTACGCTTTATTGGCACATAAAAGAAAATATAGACTGACATATAGATAGATAGATAAATAAATAGATAGATAAATAGATAGATAGATAGATAGATAGATAGATAGATAGATAGATAGATAGATAGATAGATAGATAGATAAATAAATAGATAGATAGATAGATAGATAGATAGATAGATAGACAGATAGATAGATAGATAGATAGATAGATAGATAGATAGATAGATAGATAGATAGATAGATAGATAGATAGATAGATAGATAGATAGATAGATAGATAGATAGATAGATAGATAGATAGATAGATAGATAGATAGATAGATAGATAGATAGATAGAAAGATAGATAGATATATAGATAGACAGACATACAGACAGACAGGCAGACAGACACAGAGACAGACAGATAGATAGATAGACAGACATAGACAGACAGGCAAGCAGGCAGACAGACATACAGACAGACAGATAGATAGATAGATAGATAGATAGATAGATAGATAGATAGATAGATAGATAGATAGATAGATAGATAGATAGATAGATAGATAGATAGATAGATAGATAGATAGATAGAGTTATAAACATGTAACATATAGTTCTACAGCATGGGTGGCGTTGCCAAGCGTCATGACTTAAGTGTTCAGTTACTGTGGAAGGGCCACTTAATTGTTGGCGAATGCGGGCACACTTAAAATTGCCAGCTGTGATAGGATGTTTGTACTTAATCTTTTCATTTTGAAAGCTAATTTTCTAGAGAAACAGGTAAAGCCAAATTAGGTATGTGTGTTTGTTTTTCAATGTTTTCTTTGTTCGTATTAAGCAACCATTATTGTGCTACTTCAGTAGACTACCTTGTGGCTGATGTCACAATAATAATGAAGATGAAGACAACTGTGATGATAGTTAATTATGAGGTGGCCAACAAACTCACTTGGGAGTCTCGGTAGCGCAGTGGTTAGTGCACTGCCTTCCTATCTCGGTGGTCCATAGTTCGATCTCCAGATGAGGTGGGATTTTTTATACCGCAAACAGCTCCGGGGTGGGTCGACCCAGCTTCATGAATTGGGTACCAGAGCAAATCTTATGGCGGCCGGCGTGATGCTGACCACATCACCCCTAGTGTCCCGATGGTCAAGAAAATATGGGCCTAACCCCATATTCTCAATATGCCTCAATGGGCGTATAGCGGGAACCTTTACCTTCATAACCAACTTTGCTTTTTTCGAATAGTTCTTTTCTAAAATAAATGGTTCTTTATTTTTTTAAATCCACTTTAGACAAATCTTCTTTAGACTACGCGCTGTTCTGGGTTTTCCTATTGTTATCACAATTCTACCTTTTCAACTTACGCTCCTATTTTGCTTTCTTGGCCTATTTTAGCTGGTTCTTCCGTATATATATATATATATATATATATATATATATATATATATATATATATATATATATATATATATATATATATATATATATATATATATATATATATATATATATATATTTTCTTAACCAGCGGCACTTGGGCTTTCAGCACTTCGGCCCAATGACATGTCATTGCGAGGCTGGGGAACCTGAGGACTTTCCTTCCAACCCGGTCAGGAGCTTCGCTCCTTCCCATCCACAGAGGGTTTATAACAGGAGCCGTTCAGGTTATTCAGTCAAATTTCCGGTCGTAAACATTTCTTCAAACGCTGACGTCCGGGTTTGAACCATGAACACCTGGTCGCCAGTACAACGCCGTAGCCATTACACCAGCGCGGCTCCCATATATATATATATATATATATATATATATATATATACAGTAGAACTCCATTTATCCGAACCCCAATTATCCGAACATCCAATTATCCGAACACTTTGTCCAGAAAAAAAAAAACCAGGTGCCACCAGTCACGTTAGACTACAATTCTGAATCTTTTGATGCGGCAAGCTTCAAATGTGTGCGAACAATTTGTAGAGGATGGGATGGGCTAATGGTCGGTCGCTTACATACAGGAAGTCAGTTAGATCATATATCATAAAGTCAGTTAATATCTAGTTTACCAATCCAGTGTACGAGTGCGTTCTAGGCAGAACACTGGCTAAACAGACAGTTCAACTTAAAATAATTGTCTCTGCTACCACAGCAGAATAATTTTGGTGTACAAGTATTTCTCTGTGCGATAAGGCATCTTCCAGTAGGCCTAATGCATATAAAAGGAACCGCAATGTTTTGTCAATTGAAACGAAAACAGAAATTATCAAGAGACTAGGAAAAAGTGAAACTGTGTCTTCACTTGCCAGAATTTTCAATGTTGGGAAAGCTAAAGTCTCTGACATCAAAAGTAACAAGGATAAAATTATGAGTTTTGCATCGAAATTGGATAGTGAAAATGGGTCGAAGAAACGTAAAACCATGAGAAATGCGAAAGATTTGAAATTGGAAGAGGCTTTGTATATATGGTTTGTGCAAAGAAGAAGCAAAGGGGAACCTATCTCTGGCTCTCTATTGTGTGAAAAGGCACTTCAGTTCAACAATCAACTTGACGGTCCTCCTGACTTTAAGGCTAGCCAGGGATGGTTTAAGAAACTTTAAATCTCGTCATGGCATACGAGGATTGGAGATTCAAGGGGAATCTTTATCTAGCGATGCAACTGCCGCTGAAAATTTTAAAGAAACACTCTTGGCTTTTTTGGAAGAAGAAAGTTATTCACTCGATGATGTGTATAATGCCGATGAGACTGGCTTATACTGGAAATCAATGCCTCAAAAATCACTTGCATCTCAGCGCAAAGCAGCTGCCCCTGGGTTTAAAAAGTGCAAATAGAGAGTAACAATTTTGGTAGCCGCGAATGCCAGTGGAAGTCATCATTTACCGGTGCTAACGATCGGCAAAGTAAAAAAACCACGTTGTTTAAAGAATGTGACATGTCTCCCATTGTGCTACAAAGCACAGAAGAGTGCTTGGATGAATAGTGAAATATTTCTTGATTGGTATACAAATCAGTTCATCCCAAATGTGAAGAGGTTGAGAGAACAAGAAAAGAAAACTGGAAAAGTAATTCTTCTACTGGACAATGCACCATCTCATCCAGAGACGGATACATTGAATGCAGTTGATGCAAATTTTAAAGTAATTTTTCTGCCTCCTAATGTAACAGCACTGATTCAACCAATGGATCAGGGTGTTATAGCAAAACTTAAAAAGATGTACAAGAAGGAAGTCCTGCGTCGTTTATTGTTGGCTGAAGATGAAGAAAGTGTGGTGGCGTTTTCCAAGAAGCTTAATCTCAAAGACTGCTGCTATATGTTAGCTGATGCTTGGACCACCCTGTCACAAGATAATCTCAACAAGGCTTGGAATAGATTGCTTGGGAAAAAAGAAGGAAATGAAACTACTGCAGTGGACACAAATGATGATTGTATAAATGAAGTTGTGGAACTGGTTTCAAGCAATGCCCGGATTTTCGGACTGTGACAAAGATGATGCACACACGTGGCTAGAAGATGATAATGATTCTGGTTTTCAGTTTTTGAATGACGAAGAAATTTTGTCTTTTGTGCAAGAAGAAAACCAAATACATGTAGTGACCGATGATGAAGACTCCTCAGAAGTACATGATGTACTTGTAGATTATGAAGAAAACCCAAAACGTCGACCAAGTCCTGAAGAGGCCTTTATAGCACTAGAAACAGCGATGGCTTGGTACGAGCAAGAAGATGACAGCTGTCCTACACAGCTTCTGCTGTTGAAGAGAATGCGGGACTTAGCAGCCAAAAGGAGACTATCCAGTTTGGTGCAAAAGAGGATTCCTCATTATTTTAAATAGTGGGCTACATCTGTGCAAGTACATGTATACGTAAGTTGCGCATGGTTTTGAATCGTTTGTAATGTTATTTTGAAAACATTTCTCTTTCTTAAAAAAACATAATTAATACAAGTAGTACATGCACTGCTGTGTAATAAAAGATTTTGGTGATACAGTGATCTAATACAGTGTGGGTATTATTATTACAGTACAAGTAAATATGTTTTAATGTGTATTTCCCTTGTGATGGTTAATTATTTTTAGAAATACGAGCGTATGTGTACATGTACTCGATACATTATGTAATCCAATTATCCGAACATTTGATTATCCGAACGATGCTCGGTCCCAAGGGGTTCGGATAAATGGAGTTCTACTGTATATATATATATATATATATATATATATATATATATATATATATATATATATATATATATTCTTCAGGTGCCTGGTCTGGAACAGACATTTGTGACGGTATTGCCTCCTCTGCTTTGCAGTAGTGGTCCCACAGTGGCCAAAACTCAAGATATATAATATCGGCTTCAAATTTATCTACCTTCGCTCAAGATTACTCTTGGCAGAGATGTAGATAGAAGGGTAATGACACTTCTATTACAAAGAGAGGCTTCACAAGATATTCAGATAAGCGAAAACAATACTGCTTGGGCTGAGCACGTTAATTCTAGAGTCTGCCGACAACTTTTGTGAAGGAATTAAGCACTTATTAATTTCAACACGTTCAAGCCCCCACTCCTGATTTACCCAGTGGAATTCTTATTATTCTGGTATAGCTCTGTGTGGTAAAGTGGGATGTTATAAATATTTATAGGGGACTTAGTGTACTGACTGAGATCAGCTGTGAAGGTATCTGTATCTAATAAGTGTGGTGTATTACAAATGACCTTACTTGCTACCACCTTTATACCTCAGTCAGAATTATTCTGGAATATTGTGATGACTACGTTAAATGTCTAGGGTTATGAAAATGATGAAGTGTAAGTCACAACAACAACATACAGATAAACAATTCAATTTATTCCACAACACTTACAACACTGTGACACTCACACACATATAACACTCTATAAGACTATCTTAAATGAGTCAAGCGTTTAAGTTTAAAAATATATGTATTAATTCTTGTCAATAATGGATATCCTGATTCAACTACACAGTGAACCAGGAATCACAATCAAATGTAATTACAAGTATTATGTACACAGGTTATATATATGAACTTTGTAATGACATAGTTTATTATTATTATTCTATGTGTGTAATTTGTGCAGTAGTAATATGAGGTAATACTGGTTTTGTTCAAGCTTGGTTGTTGTTTTTCATCATGACTTCAAGTGTTTGATTATCGGGGAAATAGTATTGGGAAAAGTTCACAGTTCCTGTCATTTGAACCAATTAATTGTCCCTCTGTGTTTAACAAAATGTCAATTTTTGAGGGGCACATAATGTTGAGCTCCTCTGGCCACAGAAGCTTATCTTTCGTGATGGCGGCAGGAAAAGACTCCTCTGCTCGATTGCTTCCTGTGTTCTGGAGACACCTCACTGGTCGCTATCTGGACCAAGGAGTATGATGTCAGCCTCTGGATTCAGCAAAACTCAGACCAGGTGCTGCTTCAATAACTAGGACCACAGTCCCTGAAACAAGAAGGTTGTACCTCCTACTTCATAACTAATTTATAATCTATTTCCAGACTGAACACAATACATAACAAACACTGAGTTCAGAGCGATAGGCCAACTGCTAGCTTCATCTGAAACAATTTACACCAGTATTCTCCTCCTAAATGGTTACTACGCCCCTGCAATTCCAGCATTAGTTCCTTCTAGTCAATAAGATAGGTGTCAGTGTACTGTTTGGCAATTCCATGCAGTTTTACTTTTCTCCGACACCTCCTGTTCAGGTTGGAGCAAGATTTAGGCCTTGCCTCATGTTTGCTACTAAACCACACACATATACAGACATAATTTATCAATTTACATTCAATTTTCATTAAAAAGATATTGAATATATCAAGCTTACCACAATTCATGGAAATATTACACAGATACGTTGACTGGCGATGAATAATGGCACAAATTCCGATCTGCCTCTGTCCCAGACTTTTATTTATAAAAATATGATCGGGATCTCAACGCACTGTTTCTTAGTAAGTTTATTTTAAAATGTGGCACTGAACTGACGCTCTTAATTGCCTATATTGGCGGGTCTAACCAATCGGGCCATGTTTACACAGCTTTTCAAAAAAAGTACCCTTACTACCGTTTCCCCTAACAACAAAGAATTAGTATTTATAGTCCGACTAATCGTGTTTAGCCTTACATTTACTTTCCGCCAATCAAATAGGAGGTAACATGTTGGCCTATTTCCCGTACAATGGTGGTTTCAAAACCTACCACTGCGCAATTCTGATTTTGGTGTTGTCTGACAGCACCACCATTTTATTTTGGCTATAATTTGTTAATTCCTAGACTATTTGCGTAACGTTTAACATATTCTTTGTCAGCAAATCCTAAGGAACCCAATTATATAAATTTAAGGGAGCTAGGTGGATGCGTTCAAAATGTGCATTTTCTTCTACCTCCAGTTCACTTCGATACGATGTGGTGTCTGGGTACTGTCAGGCTTTCAAACGTAAACCAGTATAATGTCATGTTTCCCAATAAGCGTTTTTCAGGTTTTTAAACCTAACTCTCGTATGGGTAGTGTTTTTTTATCACTGTCGATTTGAAAAAAAGTTAGTGCTTCTGGCCTTTCGCGCGGGTAGGGTATTAATTTTGTATCGCGAGACGCGTGTTAGGGTTGCATGCGTTCCTGCTTTCAGCCCTCCCTCTCTTTCTATCCTAAGTCCATCTGTCCTTTCGTTTATGTTAACGTAGTGTAATTAATGTTAGTATTAATTTAGGTCATTAATCAGCTTGCGTATCTCAAGGTTTTCTTAGAAATGCAGTACACGTTTTATTGTGTTGTGGAAACGCGTGTATGCTGCTATAGGCTTTACTATCAACGTGGAAACGTTACAATTTGCAGACGAAGTAGAAAACAAGGGGGATTTTTGTACGCCATTGTGACAGCACTGTACTTTTACCATTTCTCTTTTCTTTTATTGAATTTATTTGTTAGGCTTTACATTTACCTTTTAATTTATATATGTGGATTTAGAATGTTTCACGACACTCTGTTTAGAGTGTGTGTAGAAATTGACTGAGACAAACATGCAGTAATTTTAAAATGATTAAATCGAAGTTAAATTTGTAACATTACAAATAACAAAATTTAATAATCACTTTAGGTTTTAACAGTTTGAAAATAAATTGAATAGTTTAGAAGAAAAGTTTCATCACTGATTTATAGTAGAGAAGATGGGGGAAAGTTCACTTTGGCAGCGTATATTTTTCATTTAGCTGCCAATAGTAGTTTCTGCTCCCGCTGATGGATTCTGTGTACACTGCTCTCGCTCGTCACTGGTCAAGGTTAAAGGCGCCGCACGTTCCTAGAACGTCAAGGTGTAACGGCCAAGCTGGTCCTGCGTCTGTCTATAAGACCCTCTTATGATGGCGTCTCGCACAACGTCAGTCCACTTCTACCTTCACTTGGTTCCAGAGATAGTACTTTCTGCTGGTACCACCAATAACTATGATAAAGAATAGAAACGACACGCTGTCCCCAGTATTGCGTTTCCCGACACAAACTTATGTGCGCCATTCTTCTTTTCTACCATCCCATTTATCTCTGAATTTACCCTCGATGAGAATTAAATTTAATCCCTCGGGATAAAACTTTGTTTACATTTAAATTGAATAACTTTAGCTTTACATTACATTTAAATGAAAAGGTTAATAATACAGATAGAGTCTGTTTACATTTCCATCTCCACTGATTGAAAAGTGTTCGCAATATAAATTGAATATGTTTTCATTTATGTTTACACTGATTGAAAAGTTTGAAACTTCCATTAATTTAAAAATGAATATGTTTATATGGACATTTACACTGCTTTAAAGCTTGAAAACTTACATTAATTTTAAAGTGAATATGTTTATATGGATATTTACTTACTTACTTACTTACTTAGTCGTTCCCCTTCTACCGTGAGGTGTAGAGGTTTGGAAGAGAGAGCGCCAGACTATCCTATCGGCTGTCTTCCTCCTGGTCTGGTTCCATTCTAGTCCTCGGTCCTTCAAAGATTGTCTAATGTTGTCCTCCCAGCGGACTCTGGGTCGTCCTGGACATTATATGGACCTTTACACTGCTCGAAATTGTAAGTATTATAATTAACATGTACATCATTTCTTTCATCTTTTCTTCCAGCTCCATGTTGAACCTGGGACTACTTTATGCTTTTAGTTCCCTTTAAGAAACTAGCAATAAAGCAATCACCAGCTCGTGCAGTAGTGGTTCATGAATCATCATTCTATACGCTGAGGTTGCCAACCTCAAATGACTTGGATATCCATGAGCGATTTTCACATATTAAACTTCACATGGCAATATACAAGGTCTGTCCGGAAAGTAATGAGACTGATTACATAAAATTAGTTTATTTCAAGACATGCTTACATACACTTAAAATTCTTCGAAGTAACATCCTTGAGCATCAATACACCGTTGCCAGCGGTTCTGCCACGCGTCGTAGCTCGCCTGGAAGTCTTGAACGGTGATCTCTTTCAAAGCACTCGTCACGGCAGCTTGCACGTTTTTAACAGTCCCAAAATGGTGTCCTTTCAAGCTGGATTTGAGCCGTTGAAACAAAAAGAAGTCAGCCGGGGCCAAGTCCGGGCTGTAGGGAGGTTGAGATAGCGTTGCCATGGTTTGTTTCGCCAGAAACTCTCTCACTAACAGGGACGCATGAGCCGGCGCATTGTTGTGGTGAATAACCCAGGTGTTGGCCATCTCCGGGCGGACGCGCGCGACTCTGTTCTTCAGCTGTTTAAGCACTTCCACGTAAAATGCAGCGTTGACCATTTGTCCAGGTGGTACAAACTCCTTATGGGCAACACCTTTAGAGTAAAAAAAGACAATGAGCATCGATTTCATCTTCGATTTGCTCATTCGAACCTTCTTTGGTTCAGGAGACTCGGTAGTGTGCCACTCAGAGCTCTGCCACCGAAACACTTGTGCTTTCGACAAAGCATCCTTCCCGTAGGCTTTCTGTATCATAGCAAGCGTCTCGGTAGCGGATTTTTTAAGTTTTACACAAAACTTTATCGCGTATCGCTACTCGACATTCCTCTGCATTTTGACAGTTACGCGACGCTCCAACAGCTGTCCACTTCACAAGCGATCCGCACTCTGTAAAAGCTCAGAGCCAACTGACGAGAAATCTATCGTTTACCTAACATCCCCCACAACCCGTCACGCCTGGAGACTACGCCACCCAGCCCTTCTGATTGGCCCAAGAAAATCAGTCTCATTACATTCCGGGCAGACCTTGTACATATATATGTTAGTTCACATGTTAGTAATTGTTACGCACAAATAATTACTTTTTCCAAAGTCTTTGTATGATCATTTTTTGTATGTATGATCATTTTTTGACTGAAATGTGTATTATGTTTTTTTACGGTCAAAGGGACATAATCCGAGTTATTGAGACTAAAATTTTTTAGGAGTTTGCCTTCTCTTGTATAGAGACACGTTCGGTCTATAATTTCTTGAACGAAGCGTGACCATATCTCCTTATTTGGTAGTATCAGTCAACTATGGTAGATGTCTGAAAATCTGTCTTAACGCTTCTGTTCATGACCATAAAAGGCGCGACTGTGTAAGACTTTTATCTCGAATGTTCTTAAAATTGCTTTGTGTGAATTGATACTCACGTAGATGAGTTCTGCGCATGTAAAAAACTGGGAGTTCGTTCTGTGTGTTCCGCCCAGCTGGCAGTTAAGGAATGGTCTGAGTAGCGAGCAGACGCAACCTGCGTCTTGTGATTTTCTTTCTCGGACTTTGGTGTTTTTTTCTGGACTTTTGTGGTGGTTTAGTTTAGGCTTCGGCTTAAGCTAGCCTTTGTGACTTTTTTTTCGTGCTTAATTTGGTTTCAGTACCAAGAAAAGAAATATAAGAATGTCCGCACCTTTTGTGCCTGTGATCATGATCAATGCAGAAGAAGATCTAGAAGGAGATACGCTCCATAGGCCAGGAACACTGGTTATTACCATTACTGGGCCGCAGGCCAACAGGGCTTCCTACTCCCTGATATCTAGTATTATAGCAGGACCGGCTGGTGTCGGAATGAGTGGCATAGCCACTTTGTATCGTTTTGAAGGGCCCTACAGATGGTACGCCACTCTGACAGCGGCGGCACAAATAAAACATTACCAAGGGCTGCATGGCAAGAGGTTCGAGTGGACCAACCCCCAGATGAGCATCTATATAGAACATCTAGATAAAGAGAAGTCCAAAGGGACACTGAACTGGATGCCCCCCACCATAAAGCCAGAAGCGGTGAGGAGAATAGCGGCCGAAGTGGCGGGCGACAAAGATGTGGAGGTGAGCAGAATTAAAAATGCCCAGGATAAATGGCTCTTTTTATACCGGCCAACAGAACATCAAATACCGCACTTTGTGCACCTTAAGGCCGCAGAAGATAAAATACTGAAGGTATGGGTGTCTCTACCCGGTAGACGAACCCAATGCACTATTTGCGGACTGGACACACACTGGGTTAGCCAGTGCCCAAGAAGGCGGGCGGCCCCAACTAAGGCCAAACAGACCAAAGAAGAAGAGGCAGTCGGGAACAAAACGCCGGCTGAGCAGAACAGGAGGAGTGAGTTCCTCGCGTCAGAGAGCGATGCACTTGAGTGCCACACAGCAGAGAGCCCTGAAGCAGATACGAGTAAGGAAGTTGACTTTATAGATGTGCTCTCTAGGAAGGGAGAGAAGAATAGGAAAAGACTTTTGCGCCAGACAACAGGGCCTGTCAAACCCAAAGAGGTGAAGCGAAATAATAGTACTTCTCCAAGCAAGCGCTCACCGAGCAAAGAGGATCTCCCCCCATCACCCAAGGTGACTGCAGAAGAGTCCTGTCATGAGGAGGCAGCGTTGACACCTGTTGTTGACGAACGAAGATCCCAGCCAAATAGCCCTGACAAATCACCAACTCAGTCATTTGTGTCGGGGGCCTTTAGACCGGATCCGGAAGTGCCAGGGGCACTTCTAACACAAGACAGTATAAGCGGTAACTGGGCGACCATGACTGAAGACGAGGCCATGGAGTCGATGACCACCCTGTACATAGATGGGCAAGAGTTTGAAGATGTGAGTGACTAATGAGCCTACACCTACAAGTCTTTCTTCCCGGCACTGGGGCCCAGTGCAAGAAGTTACTTCCAGACTTCAAGCAGGTGAGACGAGTGAGGACGAATGGTGCAGGTGAAGGCACGCCTGAGCTGCACCCCGAAGCTACCCTCCCCTTTGAGCCTGTTAGAAGCTTGAAAGATAGACTACCAGTGCGTGGGAAGATGTGCCCCCTCAAGTGGACCCAAGTGAAACTGTCCATAAAAATAAAAATAAAAATGTATCTTATTACAGTAAAGTGTGCCAACACCCATAGTTTAGGAGTGGTGTTAAAATGTATTATTAAGAGTTGTGTTTATGTAAATAGTGTTTATGTAAATAGTTTTTTGATAGTTAGCTTGTCCACAATACACACACTTTAACATGCGCACAGTTTCATTTAAACAGTCAACTCCTCCCCCCCCCCCTTACTGGGGTGGAAATGTTAGGCGACGCAGTTTCATCTGCGTCCAGCCTAAATTATCAGTGCGGAACGGATAGTCAGCCCCAGGTCACTATTCCGTCAATTAGTCATATAACTAGGTCAACAGGTCAGCCCCTATGCACCCCCTCGACAAGAAATGCAAACATGAATGTGTCGAGTGACCTAGTTACGACAGAAAGCGGTCAGCCGAAAGGCACCGCTATGCTGTGCAAACCATGTGCAATAAATGACCAGATTATCACTTTGCCCACTACAGTCTTTAAAACTTATGATAAATTACCAACTAGCGTTTTATTGAGTAACTCACCTGTAGCGAGTAGCCAGCCTCAGACCACTGCTCAGCTTTGTAACCCAAAAAAGACAGACGGTTCGCAAGGCCCCGTTTTGTCAAATAGTGTAGATATGGCAAGTGGCCACTCTGCCACTTTGCCATGTAGACAGTTTATAGAGAGTGGCCAACCTCAGCCTACCACTCCGACATGCAGTCTAGTGATAATATCTCTCAATATCAATGGTTTGAGGAAAAAGCTAGACCATGTAATCAAACTTATTAAAAAAGATAAACCCGATTTTCTGTTTTTGCAACAGGCGGGGATTTTTTCTGACTATCATGCCGGTCAGATGGTATCTAGGTTAGGACTTAAACATGGCTGGTTCGCCTTGGGCACCAGTCATGGTAGCGGTGTAGCCACCCTACAAATCAATGAAGATTGGGAGACAGTACATTATAGAACAGACAATTGTGGCAGAATTGTCATAATTCAAATACAAAACAAGCACAACAAACATGACGCACACACACTCATTAATATTTACGCTCCAGCGACGAAAATTGACAGACTTAAGTTTTATGAAGGTTTACACGACATCCTAACGGAAAATTATAAAGGGACAAAAAAAATTTTAGGGGGGATTTTAATTGTATTCTATCCGACCTTGACCGGTCTGGAGGCTTCACGAGAGCGCAGACACGAGAAAAGTCTTTACTTGTACGACAAGTTCAGGCTATGTTAGACGAACATGACCTTTCAGACGTATACAGAAAAGTAGAACCAAACAAACGAACCTTTACATATTATGACAAGGCGAACCCACATTTTAGACTAGCTTCAAGATTAGATAGAATTTACACCACTAGTGACTATAACATACACAAAATATACCATATAAAAAACACTCTTAAATTCACAGATCATCACGCAGTTTATACATCTTTAAGTACGGGACACACGCATAAACAAGTAAAGAG
Organism: Oreohelix idahoensis; assembly: GCA_024509875.1. Taxonomy (NCBI): domain Eukaryota; kingdom Metazoa; phylum Mollusca; class Gastropoda; order Stylommatophora; family Oreohelicidae; genus Oreohelix; species Oreohelix idahoensis. The sequence goes on from JAMPIV010019581.1 coordinate 119,452, forward strand.
ATCCCCACATTGGAAATTTAACAACAGCCTACTTAAAAACACTTACTACACAGAACAAATAACACAATTGATACAAGGTTACGCACAAGACATTCCCAATAATAACATTGCACAATATTGGGATATGTTAAAAAACACAATTAGAGATAGAACGCAGATTTTGGCGACACTTATTCACAAGAAGTTTAAAAAAGAGGAGGGGATTTTAGAAGAAGCAATTAGTTTAACCAAAAGTTTAGACAACACGAACCCTCACATCCAAATTTTAGAAGAGTGTTTAGATCAATATAGACAGTATACCTACCAGGGAGCATTACTTAGGACAAAATTACACACTATAACGCAGGAAATCCCTAGTAGGCAATATTTAGCAGTAGAGCAAAACATCCAACGCAGTAGACAGATTCATGAAATAACAGATATGAACGGACAGCAACAAACAGACAACACCAACATTAGTCACGCTTTCTTCCAATACTACAAAAAACTATATACTAGGGAAGAAACTGACGCAAATATACAACACAAGTTTCTACAATACACAAAACGTTTAAGTGATGAGGAAAGTGAAAGACTAGACCAACCCCTAACTTTAGATAATTTGCAAGGGGCACTTAGTACTTTTCAAAAAGATAAAGCACCTGGGCCTGATGGGCTAACAGCAGAATTTTACAGGTTTTTCTTCCCATGTTTAGGCCCTATCTTAATTAAAGTGTTCGAAGAGGCTTTTCAAAAAGGGGAACTCCCGGATAGTTTAAATCAGTCATATATTACCCTGATCCCTAAAGACAGTAATGACAAAAAGTCAATTAAGAATTTTAGGCCTATCTCCCTTTTAAATGTTGATTATAAAATTCTAGCCAAGGCATTAACTCTGAAGCTTAAACCACAAATGTACGCAATAATACATTCAGATCAACAATGTAGTGTGCATGGTAGAAACATTAGCAGACACACACATTTCATTAGAGACCTGATTACATACACACATGATAGGCAGTGCCAGAGTGCCATATTATCTTTAGACCAAGAAAAGGCATTTGATAGAGTATCACATGCCTTCCTACATAAATGTCTTAAAGCTAATAATATAGGGAAATACTTTAGATCATGGATAAAAATCCTATATAAAAAACCTGAAAGTAAAATATTGATTAATCACAGTTTAACCGAAACATTCAAATTAACGAGAAGTGTTAGACAAGGTTGCCCTCTGTCGCCCTTATTATATGTAATAACGTTAGAACCTGTGTTGGAAAGAATAAGACAAGACACAAATATCACGGGGACTTTCGTCCCCGGTGCAGGGGAAAGAAAATTGTTGGCCTACGCCGATGATACGATATTCCTTCCAACAACAAAGGACTCTATTAAAAATATCTTAGAGGTTTTCACAGAGTTTGGACGCGCTAGCGAATCCAAACTAAATATTCAAAAATCTAGCATAATGGGAATAGGTAAATGGGGTAATAGGTCAGATTTCCCTTTCCAATTAACGGTAGTGAATAAAATTAAAATTTACGGAATTAACTTCTCTTTTAATCCTCAAGACCCCAATAAAGAAACATGGACAAAATTGATAGAGAAAATCCAAAATATTCTAGAAAGTTACAAATATAAAACGGCTACCATTTTCGGGAGAAGTATTATAGTTAATTGTTTTATTATGCCACAAATAATATACATAGCAAACGTACAGATGGTACCTAAAAAGATTATAAAGGAAATAAATAAACTAATTAGGGCCTTTATTTTTAGGAACACTTGGCACAGTATTAAACACGCTACGTTAATACAACCTAAAAATAAAGGGGGGATAGCCTTACAAGACATCAACACTAAAATTAAAGCTTTAAGAATTAAATATATAGGGGAAGTAATAAAGAGCCCGGGTCTATACCCGCTGGCACACTATTATATCGGGTTAAGGCTATCAAGTTTTTGTAAATTAAATAATAATCAACCCCATTTTTTTGGGACACCACCTCCTTTTTATGCAATATGTCTGAAAAATTTAGAGGGGAACAAACACTTAATAAAGCAAGACACCAAACTTATATACAAACTTCTAGTTGCAGCACAGGAAACACCTATAAACACAAGAAGAGGGTACAACCTCTTTATAACTGATTACACACAGAGTTTTACAAACATCCACGCAATAGACATTAAACCACAAGCAAAAGAAGTCACCTTCAGATTACTACATAGTTTAACACCAATTTCGAACAAATCATTAACAAAAACAAACAGACCAGCACCCAAATGTAAATTATGCAATGACAACATTACAGAGACAGAAGACCACTTGTTTTACACATGTAAGACAGTGGCCCCCACTTTAAACAAGTTAAGGAAATTAATAGCCCCACACTCACAACAGACACTTAATTTATATAAAGCAGTCACGATGAACACGTTACCACAAATGACGAGACGAATAGAACTCAAGCTACTGACATTGTTAGCTCACTTTAGATATCTTGTATGGACATGTAGGAACAGAGCTGTATACGACAATGGACATTATGACAGTACAATATTTACACAAATATACGAACGCATGACACAAAACATAACAGAATAGATTTGAAACTCTTTTGTTGTTGTACAAATAAATATGTAATAACCTTTTTTGACCCTACGGCCGTTACACAAAGCAAGTAGCTTTGTAAATACTTTGTGTCTATAAACATCATGCAATGTAAATACTCCTTAACATATGTCCTCATTAATCATTCCATGGTAGGGGGTCACCACCCCTTTGTTGATGTACCATTAATCATTTAATCATTTCATCATTCATGTTCAACTGTTTTCGTATATTGACTTGTAATATATTGGGGGGGAGGGTTTATCTTCAGTATGTTTATTAGGTGATATTTTTTATATTTGGTATATTGTTTAGCTATTGATTTGTTGCAATGTTAGATTGAGATAGGGAAGGGTTTTTTTTGGGGGGGGGGGAAGGGGGGAGGAGGGGTTTATTATTATGTGATATTTGTAAAACATTTGTAAATAACATTGTTATATTGACCTGAATAAAGGTATTTTAAAAAAAAAAAAAGACCTGCGTCTTGTGATTCTCTGAGGGAAATACATTGTCTTTGTGAGTTAGTTAGCTAACTAGACTATTTCCCAGTATTATTCAAGCCTGCCTGGAGGCATATGTTCGTGGTTGATTTTCCGAAATAAGGTAATTCCTCTTGTATCGAACTTTATGCTATCATCTAGAGGTTCGTCATTTTGTCGCCTTTTTGCTCACCTGTGTGATTCAAAATGGAGAGGTACTTTGACTAGGATTAAGTCACCGGTATCTTTATACCTGAACTAGTTATATATATATATATACCTATGGGTCGCTCGAGACCAACAAGACTATTGTCTGTGTTCCAGGATTTGTTATATCAGAGATCACGTCCAAGTCAGATGGTTAGACTTAGGAAGGTTATAAAGGTCGAGCTGACCTGTAATCCATGTATGCTATTCACGTGCAGACAGTAAACGGACTTATTGTATACATCTGATCTGCTAGCATCAGGAAGGGAATATTTATTATTGTCTATGAACATTGTTGAGCTGCAGCTGACACTGTTGCAGAAGTTATATATATATTATTTATACAGCTTCACGAACCAGAACTTTAGGATATCGAACATACAGAAGCTATCTGTTTACAATACAACTATTGAGTATTGAATCCTAGATGACTATCGGCTAATATGATTTGAATGCTGAACTCGTTGAACTATGTTGATGTCATAAATATCATGACTGTTTTTGTGGCGTGCAATAAATGGTAAAAATTATACAACGAAGTTACCATTTCTATGACTCTACACATCATGTTGCCTGTGTTGTACCCTGTGAACTACTCTACTGCAACATACACAGCAACATTATAAACCAGATAAGACACCCACATCTTGCACTTTAATACCTGGTGTCGATAGGGGTGGTAATTTGACGTCATCCTAAACCCACCCTTATCAATTCATGGTGGCCAAAAGTTGGTTTATTCTGGTACCAACTCTCAAGGGGGTCAACAAACCCAGACATCATCAGCAGACTACAAGACAACGTTGCAGTTTCTATTCATCACCTTTGATGAAATTTTTTGAAAGACGCGGCATTACTGACAGTTGTTGATATTTTGAAACTACCCGGCGCTGCTCGGCAGTATTGAAGTTTGTCTACAACTAGAAGGACAAGTACCGAGCGAATGGATTTCCTGATCTGTTAGGAAGAAGGACAAGTGCCGTAACAACTGTTCCGGTCTCAGACGTACTGTTGCGGGTTCAGAAGGTCAAGTGCAGCAATTCATTCAGAAGGTCAAGTGCTCAAGTCAATTTGTAGAATTCAGAAGGTCAAGTTCAGAAGCTGTTTCCTGTCAGAAGCTCATTTCCTTCGTCATGGCAGTTTACGAGAGCAGATATGGATCAACGTTGGATCATTGTCCTAAGAATGCTGATCACATCCTGTTCTGAACTGTGCTGACGTTGTGGATACATAGAAGTTAAGTGGCCTGTTTTGTTTGTGAACTGTGCCCTTATGTTCTAGCTGAGCCTTCTAAATTCTTTCACACTTTTTACTGTTTACATGTTTATATGTCATATGTTATTTGTATTTATATGTTTATATTTCTGCGGGTTTTCTCGGTTGGGCGGTGTCTTTCAGTAGAAGATACCACGTCACAGAGGTTCTACTGTTAGCGTTTTCGTTAGGGACTGTGCGAATTTCCTACTGTGAAATTTGCTAGCGACAATCGTTGCTATATCTGTTTAGTTGTGACGAGTTGTGCTTTATTTTCGTTTTTTGTATATTTTTTTTTCCTCTCTTTCTGTTTTTTAGTTTCGATTTTTTTGTTTGTATTTGTAGGTCTCCTCTTTTCTATTATTCAGTTTTTTTATAAAATTGCTGTGTATACACTGTAGCGTCATTTGTTTGTCATATCTTCGCATATTTCTTTTTAGTTTCGCTGTTTATTTATTTGACTTATGCGAATGTTTTCGTATTGTTTTGATCCTTGTTATTGTTTACATTGACTCTGATCTTTGTTATTGTTTACATTGACTTTGATCTTTGTTATTGTTTACATTGTTTTGTTATTGTTTACATAGTTCTTGCATAGTTAGCTTTCACTATTGTTACATATATGCTCATGCACTATTGGTCTATAGTGCACTTATCATAACTAACTGGTGGTTTTTTGCTTATGCACTATTGTAGTGCAGTTATGATAAATAACTGATGGTTATGCACTGATTTGGGTAGTGCACTGATGATTAAGAAGTGACTTGTGATATTATTATACATTTGATAATACAAGTTGGTGTCAAGTCTTGTTTCCCACAGAGATTGGGGTAAACATAGTGATTATACAAGCACTTTATTAAGTCTTGTTGCTATTAAGATTGAAATAAGATAATTAATTATTTCAGGTTCTGTACTCACATTTTAGACATCATGTCTACATTGGAGTACTTTATTGAGCAGGGTAAAGCCCTTGGGAAGACAGGTGATAAATTAGAAGAATTTGCGACTGTTCAATATGCCAAGGCATTGAAGTCGGAAGAAAAGAAAATGAAAGAACAAACTGAACAAAAGAAAATAGATGCTGAAATAGAACAAAAGAAACTGCAGATGCAGGTGGAAGAAAAAAGATTCCAAATGGAAATGGAAAAAGAAAATAAGAGACTTGAAAAAGAGGCTGAAAATAAGAGACTTGAAAAAGAGGCTGAAAATAAGAGACTTGAAAAAGAGGCTGAAAATAAGAGACTTGAAATAGAGGCTGAAGAAAGAAAGTTACAGGCTCAGGCTGAAGAAAGAAAGTTACAGGCTGAGGCTGAAGAAAGAAGGTTACAAAGAGAGTCTGATGAGAGAAAAGCAAAAATGGAGCATGAAGAAAAACTCTTAGCTTTAGAGTTAGAGAAGTTAAAGTTATTGAACACTGGTAATGCTAATGATGCAAATAAGGTGTCAGATAAGACTAATGCTAAGGATTTCAAGCTTAATCTACCAGCATTTAATCCCTCAATTGATGATATAACATTTTATCTAGATAGATTTGAAAGTGCATGTAAGGTGCATAATATAGATAAAACATTATATGTTTATCATCTGTCCAAGATACTTAGAGGTGATGCTTTGACTTTGTTGAGTATGGTAGATGTGCCTGACAAAAACAACTATGAGGTTGTCAGGGCGGCATTGTTAAAGAAGTACCAACTTAACGAGGACGGATATCGTCTTAAATTTAAAAACATGTTACCAGAAACTGGAGTTGAATTCTCAGAATTCATCTCAGGCATCCGTCTTACTTTTTTACGATGGGTTGAGTTGTCTAAGACAGAAAGTACATTTGAAGCTCTCATGGACTTACTACTTAGAGACAAGGTTATGTCTTCTGTTAATGAAGCTTTTCTTTCTTTTCTTCATGAGCGTAAGCCTAAAAACATAAAAGAAATGGAAGAATACTGTAGCCAGTATGTTACTGCGCATCCGCACATAACCATTAGCAACTCTAAGGTGAAAGAAGGTCTGCCAGTTGCTTCGGCAGCACCTTATGGCCCAAATTTTATGCGTAAATTTCAGGGTAGCCAGCAAAATTTCAATAAAAAGAGTAACCGTAATTATGCCCAGAATCATAGTAATCAATTCCAGGGTGATTCTTCTTCCCAGAACTCGAGACAACCTAATACTACACGTTATTCTACTCCGGTTAACTTTAGAAATTTTCACAAAGGTAATCGGTATAGAGGGAAATATTTTATGCAGAGACCTCAATACCAAGATAATAGAGGTTCTCAACAGCATAGAGATGGTAATGACAGTTATGGAAACTGGAACTCAAACCAGGATAAAAATTACAGTAGGGACTTTAATGATAATTGCAGAGGCAATAATGGTCGCGGTAGATCGCAACATAAGAGAAAAAGATATCAACAGACAAACTCTGTTCAACAAGAATCTCAGGGAGCAGATAAACAGGTTAATAATGATAAAGACCATAATGCTATCGGATGCTCATCTTTTGATTTTGGTAGGGCAAATAAATGTATCCAATGCAGTACTTTATTTGATCCGAAAACCGTTAGTACTCTAAGCTGTGGTCATCCTTTGCCCGCTCTTCCTGCTAATGTTGCTCATGATGGGAGAGGTTCTCTTATATTACATAAGGGGCTTGTAAATAGTAATCCAGTCTCGGTGTTGTTTGATTCTGGATGTACTACTGTCGGCGTTAGGCAATCTCTTGTAGATCCATCCTGTGCTACAGGAAAGGTCATCAAATGTGTCACATTTGGTGGCACGTTGGAAAAGTATCCTACTGCCATAATACATATTGCTACTCCTTTCTTCACGGGAGAGGTCCACGCGTGTCTACTTCCAAATCCTATTGCGGACCTTATTATTGGTCGTATTCACGGAGTTAGGGAATGTACCCCACAGCAGATTGCTGTTTGGGAAGAGCAAAACATTGAAGCTACCAATGCGGTGGTCACAAGAGCACATGCTCTGGATCCACCTCAAACTTCATTAACTAATAATGATGAAGTAAATGACCAAGATAGTCACTTGACTATTACACGCGACTCATTTATCAAATTGCAAGAAGAAGATCCTTCTTTACAAAAATTCTTCATTCTAGCAAAAAAAGGTGATCCTAATCAGAATACTAATAGAAATCTTGGATTTCTATGAAGAACGGCGTACTTGTACGTATGGTACAAGACTCGACTACGTCCACTCATTCACAAATTCTTGTGCCTAAGAGCATGAGATTGCAAATATTGCAACATGCTCATGACTCGCAATGTGCTGGACATATGGGTTTTTCCCGTACAAAGTCGAGGGTTCTTGCGGCTTTCTTTTGGCCATTTGTGAGCAAGGACATACGAATGTACTGTCGCTCTTGCAAAGTATGTCAGGAGGTCAAATCTAAAGGACCACGACATGCTGCGCCTATCCAGGCTGCTGACATTCCTATTCGCCCTTTTCAAAAAATGGCAATAGATATTATCGGTCCTTTTAGAATTAAGTCGGCTAGAGGACATCAATTTATTCTTACATGTGTCGATATGTGCACACGTTGGCCAGAGGCAATACCTCTCAAGAGCATCTCAACTGCTGATATCGCAGACGCTCTTTGGCTGATATTTTCTCGCTTGGGTTTTCCCGGAGAAATATTGTCAGACCATGGCACTCAACTTATATCAGACACTATGTCACAGGTAATGTCTATGCTACACATTAAAAGGTCTCTCAGCAGTATCTATCACCCAATGTCTAATGGGTTGGTCGAACGTTTAAATAGGACTCTGAAAACTTTACTTGGTAAAATAACTGAGGATCATCCTCAGGATTGGGACAGGGTCTTACCCGCGGCTCTCTTTGCGTATAGAGAGGTCCCCAATGAACATACGGGGTTTTCCCCTTTTGAACTTGTCTTTGGCGCGCAACCGCGCGGCCCTATGTCTTTACTTCACGATCTAATCACTGCCGATAATATTAGCGATGAGACTCAATCTTCTTATGAGTACGTCATTGCTCTTAGGCAAAAGATCATCGAGGCATGCAAACTAGCAACTTCGTCTTCCGAATTTGCTAAAGAAAAGGCAAGGCAGTTTGCAAATAAGAATAGATGTCTACGACAACTTTGTCCAGGTGACAAAGCTCTCGTTCTACTTCCTTCAAGGGAGAACAGACTTCTAATTGCATGGAAAGGTCCATATGCAATAGTCTCCAAAATTTCTGATGTCGACTATGTTGTCGATATTGATGGAAAGCATAAAACTTTCCACATAAATATGCTCACGGAATTTTATGAAAGACCTGACTATTTGCAGCCTATTTTCCAGGCAACGGACAATTCTCAAGCACCTCATGGTCAGTACTCATCTCTGTCAGTTATACAGGATGAGGAAACTACTTTTTCTGATGTCAATCTTCCTCTTTCTATGGTCCCACTTTATTCTACGGAATCTTGGAAAAACGTGACCGTTTCTCCAAATCTTTCCGCTGAGGAACATCGACAAGTTTCTTCGATGTTGCAAACATTTCAGGATGTTCTTACAGACATCCCGGGACACACACATGTCATTGAACATGACATTGTGCTAACTGATCATAATCCTATCAGAGTCAGACCTTATCCAATACCTATCCATTTCCAGTCTCAAGTCGAAAAAGAATTGGATGAAATGATACGTTTGGAAATCATTGAACCATCCACTTCAGCATACTCTTCGTCTATGGTTATTGTTCGAAAGAAGGATAATAACATTCGCATTTGCGTAGATTATCGCAAATTGAACCAAGTTACGAAGTTCGATGCTGAACCTATGCCTTCATTAGAAGAGCTACTCAATAAACTTTCTAATTCTAGATTCTTTACCAAACTAGATTTGTCTAAAGGTTATTGGCAAGTCCCGCTAACTGAACGTGCCAAACCTTTTACAGCTTTTTCTACACCTAGGGGTTTATTCCAATGGAATTTCATGCCTTTTGGTCTTATGAACGCCCCTGCTACATTCGTACGCATGATGCGGCGAATTCTCGCATATCGTACAGATGTCATAGCATACCTAGATGATATCTGTCTATTCAGTGATTCCTGGGAAGATCACTATTTGGGTTTATACGAATTACTGTCTACTCTTCGCGAGTATAACTTGACTGCAAAACCCTCTAAAGCCTTTATAGGATTTAGTGAGATTTCTTTCCTAGGTCATCGTGTTGGTCATGGTCTTTTAAAGACAGAGGACCACAATGTTTCAAAAATACTTAACATTTCGGTCCCTAAGACGAAGAAACAAGTAAGGAGTCTATTAGGTTTGATCCAATTCTACGGACGATTCATTCCGAATCTGTCCTCCATTATGGCACCGCTTTCTACTTTATTGAAGAAAGGGTCGCCTAATCTGATCCGCTGGTCTAAAGAATGTCAATCCTCATTGGACCAGGTTAAAGCCCTATTTTCATCTCCACCTATTCTTAGGTTACCTACTATTGAGAAGACTTTTGTTCTTCGAAGTGACGCCTCGTCAACTGGGATTGGGGCAGCACTAATGCAGGAGTATTCTGATACTCTGCATCCGGTGATGTATATCTCTAGGAAATTAAATGCTGCAGAAAAGAATTACTCGGTTTTAGACCGTGAGTTATTGGCTATGGTATGGTCTATTCTGAAGTTACAAAGATTTCTTCTAGGCGCACATTTCATTGTGGAAACCGACCAGAAAGCGCTTACTGCTATTCAGAGCAAAAACTTGAAGAGCTCGAGGTCCCCTCGTTATGCCATAGCTCTTCAACCATTTCATTTCTCGGTTCGAGCTATCCGTGGTTCGGATAATGTAATGGCAGACATTCTGTCCAGATGCCCACACGATTCCACATGATTCTTCTGTCATATATATATTTCCTGATATACAGTCCAATATTATAATGACATGTTAGTAGATTTTTTCTCACTTTTTTGGGGTTTTTATAACATTGTACCATGTAATTATCTAAGAAGGCTTAGTTAGTGATATACGGGCCAAAAGATCACTCGGCCACATTTAAATAAATTATTTTCAGGATTGTATTAAGAGATTTACCAGTTGTCTTTAAGATTTGTGTTATTGATATTTTCGCAGCACATCATTGAAGTCTGCGACATTATGTCCATTGTGGAACTTTGAGGATATCAAGTCCTGTCCTAGATTGGGAGCGGATGATGTCCACATCTTCTTCTATTGAATGTTTTATGTCAACGAAGATCAACACATGTATTACTTATTAATTACTGTTGCTTTATATAATGTAATAATATAGTGCGGTATATTAGTAAATTACACCGCTATTTGCAACACATTGTATGATATCATAATAATATATTTAATTTCATATATTGGTATGAGAATAATTTGACTTTTATTATGATGTTGCCATCATTGTGGCGTGTGTTGGTGGCACCTTCCTGGAATATATAAGCGTATACTTAGATAAATTTTTTCTCTAAGGATCTGAGATATGATCTCAGTTTCGCTCCAAGTGTTGAGCTATTTTGTTAGGTATATATCCGCGCATCATACGTGCGTTAGGAGCCTAGATTTTTTCGGCTCCAGGATTTAAAAAAAAAAATGTTTCATTTTTTTTTCCCGGGAGGGTGCGGTAATGTTACGCACAAATAATTACTTTTTCCAAAGTCTTTGTATGATCATTTTTTGTATGTATGATCATTTTTTGACTGAAATGTGTATTATGTTTTTTTACGGTCAAAGGGACATAATCCGAGTTATTGAGACTACAATTTTTTAGGAGTTTGCCTTCTCTTGTATAGAGACACGTTCGGTCTATAATTTCTTGAACGAAGCGTGACCATATCTCCTTATTTGGTAGTATCAGTCAACTATGGTAGATGTCTGAAACCTTTCTTAACGCTTCTGTTCATGACCATAAAAGGCGCGACTGTGTAAGACTTTTATCTCGAATGTTCTTAGAATCGTCTTATTGTGAACGGCGACTCAGAGATTGTCGTTCTGCGCATGTCAAAAACTGGGAGTTCGTTCTGTGTCTTCCGCCCAGCTGGGCAGTTTAGAAATGGTCTGAGTAGCGAGCAGACGCGACCTGCGTCTTGTGATTCTCTGAGGGAAATACATTGTCTTTGTGAGTTAGTTAGCTAACTAGACTATTTCCCAGTATTATTCAAGCCTGCCTGGAGGCATATGTTCATGGTTGATTTTCCGAAATAAGGTAATTCCTCTTGTATCGAACTTTATGCTATCATCTAGAGGTTCGTCATTTTGTCGCCTTTTTGCTCGCCTGTGTGATTCAAAATGGAGAGGTACTTTGACTAGGATTAAGTCACCGGTATCTTTATACCTGAACTAGTTATATATATATATATATATGGGTCGCTCTAGACCAACAAGACTATTGTCTGTGTTCCAGGATTCGTTATATCAGAGATCACGTCCAAGTCAGATGGTTAGACTTAGGAAGGTTATAAAGGTCGAGCTGACCTGTAATCCATGTATGCTATTCACGTGCAGACAGTAAACGGACTTATTGTATACATCTGATCTGCTAGCATCAGGAAGGGAATATTTATTATTGTCTATGAACATTGTTGAGCTGCAGCTGACACTGTTGCAGAAGTTATATATATATTATTTATACAGCTTCACGAACCAGAACTTTAGGATATCGAACATACAGAAGCTATCTGTTTACAATACAACTATTGAGTATTGAATCCTAGATGACTATCGGCTAATATGATTTGAATGCTGAACTCGTTGAACTATGTTGATGTCATAAATATCATGACTGTTGTTTTGTGGCGTGCAATAAATGGTAAAAATTATACAACGAAGTTACCATTTCTATGACTCTACACATCATGTTGCCTGTGTTGTACCCTGTGAACTACTCTACTGCAACATACACAGCAACATTATAAACCAGATAAGACACCCACATTTTGCACTTTAATATCTGGTGTCGATAGGGGTGGTAATTTGACGTCATCCTAAACTTACCCTTATCAGTAATGAAATATAGAATGTAAAATGACAACTTTTGCCAATCCTGGCTCACAGACGTTTTGCTCAGATGAATAAAAGAGACTTGAATCGGCCTCTCACACGCGTCTGTGGTGTCGTTAATTTAATAAGTTCCCTCTGAGACTTTGTGTGTGGTCCTTCACTATCTTCAGTCCCGGTTTTCTTATTTAATATGAAAGAGATTTCCTGGGCTATGAAAGTCCGTCCAAAATTCTCCAATAAAAGGTGTCCGGTATGTTAAGAAGGAATTCTGAATTCTAGGCTTCACTCTAGCAAGGTCTGGTATCTTGGCAAGCGATCTTCACAGTGGAATAATACTGAAACGTGTCAGGTTATATTCCCGGTCTCCCACGCATCTGTTTGCTATGGAGTTAAATAAACGCTGCAATCATTTTCAAACAGGCGGGTGATGGTATGGTACTTTCAAAATATTCCACGTGAAATAAGATGCTTAAAGCAAAAGGTCACGTATTACCATATATGGCAATAAGACATACGATGCCTTGCATACAGACTTGCGAACATGTCGTTAACCTTATATGACAACGTGTGTCAAAAGTAACAATTCATTATTTTATCAGAAAGTAATCTCTTATCGGTGTCTTTCCATAAGTTGTCTCCCCGTATTCCAAGCTTTGGTGATGCTTATCGGTGATTAGTCAGATAGCGCTGGGCGATGTACGTGTTAATCTGCCACGGCCAAGCTTGGTACAAGGGAATTTTACCAACCTACCTCTCGTAATATTATCTCTACCTCTCCTTGCAAATGTAAGGTGTTTATCATCCGCAAGGAGTGTCAGATAACAGACAAGTCACAATATACTGAAAGTAGTGAAAGAATACTTGAAAATATAAACTATCTGCTACATTGTATAGAAAGAAAGAAAGAAAGAAAGTGCGACAATTGAAAGCACGCAATAAAATCAGTACCACAAATGCACCGATTACTGCCGGAGTGAAACATTGGCGATCATGACCCTCCAATCAACTCTGTCTTTTGATAGTCTTATGAAGTTGTTGTTTCCCATGCTGTTGTTTGTTGCCCAGTTGTTTAGGCTTTCCACATTCATCTTTCTCTGCCTTCCTCTTCCTCTCCTACCTGGTATTTTCCCACATAAGACTAATTCCTCCACTGTTAATATGTCCCATAAATTTCATTTGTCTTTTCCTGATGGTTTTGATGAGCGATCTATTAACACCCGCAGCTGTCAATACCTCGGCATTTGTTATCTTCTCTGTCAACGATATTCTCAGTATCCTTCTCAAAAACCACATTTCCGCTGCCTCCAGTTTTTTCACCATTTGATTACTCATTATCCAACATTCGCATCCATATAAAAGAATAGACCACACGTTGCCCCTTAGTATGCAAATTTTTGTGCTTATGGTGATGTGTCTGTGATGCGTGATGCCATATGATGATGAATGGTATCCGCATGTCTGGTTTTGTGTAGTGTGTAGATGTGTTCAGTCAAAACAATGTTCATACAACAATAACAGGGCAATCCACATAGGACGTCAGTAAACTCACGACGTATAAAGTCAATGAGTCTTGAAACAGCCGTTGACGTTTTTCTTCATTATTTATTGTGGACGCCACAGTGACAAAATGGTTACGCAAATGTGTAGGCACATCAAACAGTCATTATCACAGCAACATTCAATACAGCAATAAACGGTAGACAGCATTACAATGATGAGTCAGATGCATGTTATATTTCAAAGTGCTGTAAATGTAGTCAGGTGAAAACTCCATCCTTTTCTATAGCAGCCAGGAGATAACCAGATGTATGAGATCAGTTCACTCTCCTTAGTTTGACTTCAGCAAGACAGACACGTCTGCCGAAGTATAAATAATGTCCTCAAAAATATCCTCTAGATAATAAAGGTTTTCTAAACCTAGTTCATTTAACAAAGTAGCAAGTAATGGTCCTTGGTACATGCATCAACCGATGCAGTACAATGCAGCGACATGTGAGCTGGAAAAGAACATCTCGTGACGACGACTTTCGGAGACAGGCTATGAATCGAAATCGCTCACGACCCAAAATCGATAGAGTTAATGAAAAAGTCAATTTACCTTGCTTTCATGAAATACACAGAAATATCACGCCTCCCGACATGTGGGAAAACACTAGAGGTATTATCTCGAATAAACGAAATATCCATAAGAGGACTACACATCCCTGACAGAACAAAAAATAGCGGAGATCCCCTCTTCAACGAGGCATCTCTTTCGCCATTCCAAATCGCTCACTCCCACTAGTGGTGGGCGGAAACCGATCGACAAACAACAAGACAAGTCATGCGCAGTCCAGCGCAAAAATGACCACAGCTCAAAAGTTAAGTGCATTCGATACCAACGCGAGAAGACAAATGCTTACCGAGAAAAGTGACTATAAATTTCAAGCAGTTGTTGCCCTTGCGTTATAAAACAGATATTGAAATAAAACGATGTTGCGAGAATTTATCACGCAACATATCACCACCTCCTCCCGATAAAAAAAAAATGTGGAACATATTTTTTTTTTTAATATCAAAGAGCAAGCGATAAGCGGCTCAAAACGCACGAATTATGCGCTGATAATTAATTAAATTGCCAAACAATAGGCTAATTATAGAGTGTCTGGTGAGGATATACCTCAACAGAAAAATAAATATGTCTCAAAAAATATTCACATCGGGGAGGTGTCACCAACACACATCACGTTAGCATGTAAACACAATATACGTATGCAAGTTACTATAATCATCATTAAACAGCATACTCTAATATTGTCTTTAAAAATGGATGTACAAATCTGATAGGAAAATTTAAATAGTACATTCTTTGACATGTAATGACATAAGTACATAGTAAAGTTAAACTACATGACGATCCAGGACATATGCTCTGGTATTCCGAGGGTAAGTACACAATCTAGAACTCGTAAGGTAAGTCCTCAGCTCAACAATGACATTCTGAGAAAGTACAAGCAATATAATGCTAATTAATAACTAATATGCTTCATAAGGTACAATACATTATTAATAATTGTGGCTGTTTAGTAAACTAACGGCCCTTATATTAACTACTCAGTCCTCCTCTATCATCTTAAAAAACGAACAGAAGAAGATGACAACAAAGCACGATAGTGTGTACATATAAAGTAAGTACAGATGTGCTAATCTATTGTAGAAATATAGGTGTGTTATGACTCTGTAATATATAGAAATATAGGACAGAAGTATTAGTTGGAGTCATGTGGGCATCTAGACAAAATGTCAGCCATCACATTATCCGCACCACGGATAGCTCGTACCGTGAAGTGAAAAGGTTGAAGAGCTATAGCATATCGAGTGGATCTCGAACTCTTCAAATTCTTAGTCTGAATAGCTGTAAGAGCTTTCTGATCAGTCTCTAGAATGAAATGTGCGCCCAGGAGGAATCTTTGTAGCTTTAGAATTGACCAAACCATCGCTAACAACTCACGGTCTAAAACCGAGTAGTTCCTCTCTGCCGCATTTAGTTTTCTAGAAATGTACATAACAGGATGCAGAGTATTTGCATATTCTTGCATCAGTGCTGCTCCAATCCCAGTGGATGAAGCATCACTCCGAAGAACAAAAGTCCTATCAAGAGTAGGTAATCTTAAGATGGGAGGAGAAGAAAATATATTCTTGATTTGGTCTAGTGAAGATTGGCATTCTTCAGACCAACGGACCAGATTAGGCGAACCTTTCTTCAACAATGTTGAGAGAGGTGCCATGATCGAAGATAAATTTGGAATAAATCTCCCATAAAATTGAATTAAACCTAAGAGACTCCTAACTTGTTTCTTCGTTTTAGGAACAGAGATGTTCAGTATTTTGGAAGTATTGTGGTCTTCTGTCTTCAAGAGACCATGACCAACACGATGACCCAGGAAAGAGATTTCACCAAAACCAACAAAAGCTTTAGAAGGTTTTGCTGTCAAATTATTCTCACGTAGAGTGGACAGTAAGTCATATAACCCTAAATAGTGATCTTCCCAGGTATCACTGAAGAGACAGATGTCATCTAAGTATGCGATGACATCCGAACGATGTGACAGAATTCGACGCATCATGCGAACGAAAGTGGCAGGGGCGTTCATGAGACCAAAAGGCATAACATTCCATTGAAATAGACCCCTAGGTGTAGAAAAAGCAGTAAGAGGTTTGGCATGCTCTGCTAAAGGCACTTGCCAATAACCTTTAGACAAGTCAAGTTTAGTGAAGAATCTAGAATTAGAAAGTCTAATCAGTAGATCTTCTAACAAAGGCATCGGTTCAGCGTCGAACTTTGTGACCTGATTCAATTTGCGATAATCAACGCAAATTCGTATGTTCTTATCCTTCTTCCGGACAATAACCATGGAAGAAGAATATGGTGAAGTCGATGGTTCAATTATATTTAATTGAATCATTTCATCCAATTCCTTTTCCACTTGCGACTGAAAGTGTATAGGAATAGGATACGGCCTAACCCTAATTGGATTATTGTCGGTAAGAATTATGTCATGTTCTATGACATCTGTGTGTCCAGGAATGTCAGTGAGAACATCCTGAAATGTTTGTAACATCGACGAGACTTGTCGATGTTCGTCACCAGAAAGATTAGGAGAAACAGAAACGTTTTTCCAAGATTCCGTGGAATGTAATGGAACCACTGGAAGGGGAAGGTTGACATCAGAGAAGGTAGCTTCCTCATCCTGAATGACAGACAGGGATGAATAATGACCGTGAGGTGCAGGAGCATCATCCGTTGCCTGGAAAATAGGCAGCAAATAGTCCGGACGTTCGTGAAATTCCGAAAGCATGTTTATGTGGAAAGTTTTATGCTTTCCATCAATATCGACCACATAGTCAACATCGGAAATCCGAGAGACTATTGCATACGGACCTTTCCATGCAATAAGAAGTCTATTTTCCCTACTGGGGAGTAGGACGAATGCTTTGTCACCTGGACAAAGTTGTCGTAGACATCTATTCTTGTTAGCAAACTGCCTTGCCTTCTCTTTAGCAATTTCTGATGAAGCAGTTGCTAGCTTACATGCCTCAATGATCTTTTGTCTAAGAGCAATGACATACTCATATGAGGATTGAGTTTCATCGCTAATATCATCGGCAGTGATGAGATCGTGTAATAAAGACATAGGGCCGCGTGGACGCGCGCCAAAGACAAGTTCGAAGGGAGAAAATCCTGTGTGTTCATTAGGGACTTCTCTATAGGCAAAGAGAGCCGCGGGTAAAACCCTGTCCCAATCTTGAGGATGATCTTCAGTTATCTTACCAAGCAAAGTCTTGAGCGTTCTATTCAGACGCTCAACTAACCCATTAGACATAGGATGGTAGATACTACTGAGAGATCGTTCAATATGTAAGGTAGACATTACCTGTGACATAGTGTCAGATATGAGTTGAGTGCCATGGTCTGACAATATTTCTCTGGGGAACCCCAAGCGAGAAAATATCAACCAAAGAGCATCTGCGATATCTGTAGTAGATATGCTCTTAAGAGGAATAGCCTCTGGCCAACGTGTGCACATATCGACACATGTAAGGATAAACTGATGTCCTCTGGCCGACTTGACCTTAAAAGGGCCAATAATATCTATGGCCATTTTCTGAAACGGCCGAATAGGAATGTCAGCAGCCTGGATAGGCGCAGCATGTCGTGGTCCTCTAGATTTGACCTCCTGACATACCTTGCATGATCGGCAGTAAATACGAATGTCCTTATTGACAAAAGGCCAAAAGAAAGCCGCAAGGACTCTCGACTTCGTACGGGCAAAACCCATATGTCCAGCACATTGCGAGTCATGAGCATGTTGTAATATTTGGACTCTCATGCTCTTGGGAACAAGAATTTGCGAATGTGCCGACGTAGTCGAATCTTGTACCATACGTACAAGTACGCCGTTTCTCATTGCAATCCAAGATTTTCTATTTGTATCCTGATTCGGATCACCTTTCTTCGCAAGAACGAAGAATTTTTTTAAAGAAGGATCTTCTTCTTGCAATTTTATGAAAGAGTCACGAGTGATTACTAAGTGACTATCTTGGCTATCAACTTCATTATCACTATTCAGTGAAGTTTCGGGTGTTTGTAGAGCTTGTGCTCTTGTAACTACTGCATTTGTAGCTTGCATGTTATTATCTTCCCAAGCAGCAATCTGCTGTGGGGTACACTCCCTAACTCCGTGAATACGACCAATAATAAGGTCCGCAATAGGATTAGGTAAGAGACAAGCATGCACATCTCCAGTAAAGAAAGGAGTGGCAATGCGAATTACAGCAGTAGGATATTTTTCTAGAGTGCCGCCAAATGTGACACATTTAATAACCCTTCCTGTAGCACAAGATGGATCTACAAGCGATTGTCTAACACCAATAGTGGTGCATCCGGAATCGAAAAGTAGTGAGACCGGAGTATCATTAACAAGACCCTTATGTAGAATTAAAGAACCCCTCCCGTCATGCGCAACAGCAGCAGGAAGAGCGGGAAGTGGGTGACCACAACTCAAAGTAGTTATGGTACCCGGTTCGAATAAAGTACTGCATTGGGGGCATTTGTTTGCTCTCTCAAAGTCAAAAGCAGAACCAGTGACAGCGTCAAAGTTTTTACTATCAACAACATGATTACAGGCTCCCTCAGTTTCCTGTTGTACAGCATTAGCCTGCTGATATCTCTTTTTTTTGTGTTGAGATCTACCCCGACTATTATTACCTCTGAAGTTATCAGAGTTATTATTATCTCTGCAGTTATTATTGTCTCTATTGTAATTGTTATCCTGGTTCGAATTCCAGTTTCCACGATTACTATCATGTTCACATTGATGCGAACATCTATTTGTTTGGTTCTGAGGTCTTCGGCAGGAATAACCTCTATTACCATATCCTCTTTTGAAATGCTTATAATTATTAGGGTGATAGTAACGAGTACTATCAGGTTGTCTCCAATTCTTCGAAGAAGAATCACCATGAAATTGATTTCCATGATTTTGACAGAAATTACCGCTACTCTTTCTATCAAAATTTTGTTGGGATCTACGAGCAAAGTTTTGACCATACGGAGCTGCCGAAGCAACTGGTAAACCTTCTTTCACCTTAGAGTTACCCATGGTTATGTGTGGGTGCGCAGTTACGTATTGGCAACAGAAATCTTCCATTTCTTTTATTGTTTTAGGTTTACGTTCATGAAGGAAAGCAAGGAAAGACTCATTGACAGACGACATGACTTTGTCTCTAAGTATTAAGTCCATAAGTCCTTCATAAGTTTTTTCCGTCTTAGATAGTTCAACCCATCGTGAGAAAGTAATGCGTATTCTTGCAATAAACTCGGAGAATTCAACTCCATTTTCAGGTAACATGTTTTTAAATTGTAGACGATAGCCGTCTTCGTTAAGCTGATATTTCTTTAACAAAGCGGCCCTGACAACCTCATAATTGTTCTTGTCAGGTTCATCCACCATATTTAATATACTTAGAGCTTTACCTGTCAGTATCCCTGATAACTGATAAACATATTTTGCTTTGTCTATGTTATGAGCTGTACATGCTTGTTCAAATCTGTCCAGATAGAACATTATGTCATCACTGGAAGGACTAAATGTTGGTAACTTAATCTTAAAAGTATCATTATTAGCCTTACCAGAAGATGAACCCTTGTTTGAATCATTACCATTACTCATGCTCGTCAATTTCAATTTTTCCAACTCTAAAGCTAAGACCTTTTCTTCATGTTCCATTTTTGCTTTCCTCTCATCAGACTCTCTCTGTAATCTTCTTTCCTCAGCTTGAGCCTGCATTTGAAGTCTTTCATTTTCAGCTTCTTTTTCAAGTCTTTTATTTTCAGCTTCTTTTTCAAGTCTTTTATTCTCAGCCTCTAGCTGGAGTTTTCTTTCCTCAGCTTCTGATTCCCTTTTTTGTTTTTCCATTTCCATTTGGAATCTCTTTTCATCCACCTGCATCTGCAGTTTCTTTTGTTCAGCTTCCATCTGCAGTTTCTTTTGTTCAGCTTCCATTGCTTTATCATATCGAGCAGTTGCAAATTCTTCTAACTTATCACCAGTCTTCCCAAGCAATTTACCCTGCTCAATAAAGTGCTCAAATGTAGACATGTTGTCTAACATATGAGTCCAAAACCTGAAATAATTAACTAATTTATTTCAAACCTAAGTGTAACAAGTCTTAATTAAGCACTTGTATATTCACATCACATTATATTATCCCAGTCTCTGTGGGAAACAAGTCTCCAATCAAAGAACTTGTATATGAAATATCAGCACTCAATTCTTGATCATAAGTGCACTTCTCATTCAATAGTGCACGACACTATTCATCATTCATTTATCATCAGTGTAGTAGTAACAGTGCATTAGCATAGCCCATTAACTAATTACTATAACTGTAAACAATGACTATGTAAACACATGCAGAATGTAAACATTGAAAATGTAAACAATACAAACAATGTAAACAATAACAATGTAAACAATAACAAAGATCAGCAACAATACAAAAACTTTCGCAGAAATCAACTAAAAATAAAGCAGAAATTAATGAAATATCACAAAAAATGTGACGATATCTGCGATAGAATTAAACAAAATACATGACACCACAGTGTATAAACAAAAATGTTGTATGAAACTAAATTATAGACAAGAGTAGGCTAACAAATACAAACAAATCAAACAAAACTAAAGAATGCGAAATAATAACGAAAACAATATTAAAACATGTCATCACAGCTAACATAAATAGCAACAGAAGTCGCTTAGCAAATTCCAGTATCGGAAATTTGCAAACCTTACAGAAAACGCTCACAATAGACGACCTCTATGACGTGGCATAATCTAACGGAGACACCACCCAACCGAGAACCCGCTGAAATATAAACATATAAATATACAAATAACATATAAACATATAACATATAGAATGAGATGATACACAGAAGACTCAGCAGAAGTATAAGGGCACAGTTTACATACAAACAGGCCACTTAACTTATAGGCTTCCAATCGTAGAACAGCAGAAAAACGGATGTCAATCAACGTCCTAAAGAGCGAAGCTCCAACGATGATGGCACATCTGAACTGCTTCCACTGCTAACACGATGGTACAAGAGCTTCTGAAATACTGTGTGTTGAGTTGTTTCGGCACTTGACCTTCTAATCCAAAAGTAAGTTGATGGAAATCGGTACTTGGCCTTCTTCAGAAAACAACCCGTTTCAACCGGCACTTGACCTTCTCAAAAAACGACAGCACTGGAACCTTGACAGCAGCAACTTGCTTGACTTGCGTAAAAGATAACAGCAGTCCGAGTTATCCGGCAACATGTAACAACGCCGGGTACTGTCAAATTCTTGTTTCCGTCAAAAAGTTGAAATTTTGACTTTTACCGGGCAACGCCGAGTACTTTGAAAATTTTGAAGATGTTGACTGTATTGAAGAATGTTAATTTCTTGAAGGATGCTGATGAATTCTTGTTGAAAATGAAGTGGGTAAGGGACCCCGTGTTTGCTAGTACCAGAATCAAACCAGCTTATGGCCACCAAATGATGCGTGATGCCATATGATGATGGATGGTATCCGCATGTCTGGTTTTGTGTAGTGTGTAGATGTGTTCAGTCAAAACAATGTTCATACAACAATAACAGGGCAATCCACATAGGACGTCAGTAAACTCACGACGTATAAAGTCAATGAGTCTTGAAACAGCCGTTGACGTTTTTCTTCATTATTTATTGTGGACGCCACAGTGACAAAATGGTTACGCAAATGTGTAGGCACATCAAACAGTCATTATCACAGCAACATTCAATACAGCAATAAACGGTAGACAGCATTACAATGATGAGTCAGATGCATGTTATATTTCAAAGTGCTGTAAATGTAGTCAGGTGAAAAACTCCATCCTTTTCTATAACAGCCAGGAGATAACCAGATGTATGAGATCAGTTCACTCTCCTTAGTTTGACTTCAGCAAGACAGACACGTCTGCCGAAGTATAAATAATGTCCTCAAAAATATCCTCTAGATAATAAAGGTTTTCTAAACCTAGTTCATTTAACAAAGTAGCAAGTAATGGTCCTTGGTACATGCATCAACCGATGCAATACAATGCAGCGACATGTGAGCTGGGAAAGAACATCTCGTGACGACGACTTTCGGAGACAGGCTATGAATCGAAATCGCTCACGACCCAAAATCGATAGAGTTAATGAAAAAGTCAATTTACCTTGCTTTCATGAAATACACAGAAATATCACGCCTCCCGACATGTGGGAAAACACTAGAGGTATTATCTCGACTAAACGAAATATCCATAAGAGGACTACACATCCCTGACAGAACAAAAATAGCGGAGATCCCCTCTTCAACGAGGCATCTCTTTCGCCATTCCAAATCGCTCACTCCCACTAGTGGTGGGCGGAAACCGATCGACAAACAACAAGACAAGTCATGCGCAGTCCAGCGCAAAAATGACCACAGCTCAAAAGTTAACTGCATTCGATACCAACGCGAGAAGACAAATGCTTACCGAGAAAAGTGACTATAAATTTCAAGCAGTTGTTGCCCTTGCGTTATAAAACAGATATTGAAACAAAACGATGTTGCGAGAATTTATCTCGCAACAGTCTGTTTTTCATTACGTTGCTCATCCTAGTAAAGGCTTCTTTGGACATGGCGATCCTTTTCTTTATCTCTGTGTCACATCTGCCATCTGATGTCAATGTGTAGCCTAAATATTTAAAGAGATTGACTTATTTGATTTTTTTCTCTTTTGCTGTTCAAAGAGCATACTGATATTTGTATTTTTTTAGAAACCACCATGCATACAGTTTTGCTGACATTCAAAGATAATCCTTTCAACTCGCTCTCTTCCACTACTTTGTCTAGAATGATTTGTAGATTATCCTCTGACTTTGCTATTAAAACTGTGTCATCTGCATATCTCAGATTGTTGATATTTCGTCCTCCGACTTTAATTCTCTCGAGGTGTTCAATGTTTCAAAGTATCGTCTCGCTGTATATGTTAAAAAGATCAGGTGATAACACACATCCCTGTCTAACTCCTCTTTTAATTGCTCTGAATTCACTTAGTTTACCTGATCCCGGATTCCTGCTCCCGTATAAATATATATATATATATATATATATATATATATATATATATATATATATATATATATATATATATATATATATATATATATATATATATATATATTTTTCATAACCCTCCACTCCCAAAGGAGCATAGGCCTTCAACAAACACATGCCAAGTCCTCCTGTCACGTGCCATCATCTCAAGTTCTTTCCATGTTCTCCTCATCATTTTCACCTCTGTTTCCAACTCTCTTCTCCATGTACTTCTTGGTCTTCCTCTGCCTCTCTTGCCCTGGGGGTTCCAGAACAAGGACTGCCTTGTAATGCTATCAACAGGTTTCCTCAGTGTGTGTCCTATCCATCGCCATCGTCTTCTTCTCATCTCTTGTTCCACTGGCACTTGTCCAGTTCTTGTCATCAGTTCCACATTGGTAACCTTGTCATACCATTTTAATCCCTCTATTCTACGCAAGCACCCATTTATGAAAGTCTGTAGCTTTTTGGTTGTTGTCTTTGTTGTTCTCCATGTCTCCGAGCCATACAATAGGACTGACTTCACATTTGAGTTGAAGATTCTTATTTTCGTGTTGGATCCTATTTCTCTTGATCTCCATATATTTCCCAATGCAATGAAAGCTCCTCTTGCTTTTTGTATTCTTATTTTGATATCGCTGTCTGTCCCTCCAACTTTGTCTATATTACTGCCAAGATATGTGTATGATTCTACATCTTGTATTGGCGTTTCTTCAAGTTCAACCCTGTTTTCATTACCTGCATTTATATATATATCTTTTATTCGTATTTGTTGTCTGCTGTTCTTAATTTGCATCGACTGTGATATCTATGCGGATTTATGCGACTCTATTTAAAGTGTGTGTGTTTTTTTTTTTTTTTTAACATTTACTTTTTAAGTTCAGGATAAACATATGCTCTGATTAATATAACTATTATAAACTTGACATGGCCATTTCAAACATGTTCAGCTTTCAAACATTTTTGTTTACATATGTTATAGAGATGACATAATGTTACTGTGATTAAAGATTTAATTAACTTTATGTAATACGGTATTTATTTGTGATGAATAGGTTAACTCTTACATGACCCAATGACAAAGCAACGGTCTGCGTAACAACCACAAAGTCTTCAACGGTTACAAAAGCACGAAAAAAATATATACATAAAATGAGAATTTACTTAAATGTATAAAAATCAATTAAACGTATGGTTTAACCGTTTCTCTGTCCTAGCCCCGATTTGACTTCAACTACCTATATTCTTATACATCTCCTTATCTCATAGCCATTCTGAAGACCTTCTATATTTTCTTATTATGTAATAGCAGTATAGTTTCGCCTCAGATGCTGTTCCCCACAGTGCAAAGGCCTTCAACAAACGTATGCCAAATGTTCCTGTATCGCACCATCAGCCCAAGGTCATTCCATGCCCCCCCATCCCCCCTTCACGTCTGTCTCCAGTTCTCTTCTCCATGTGTCTCCCTCTACCTCTCTTACCCTGGGGATTCCAAAACAAGGACTGCATTGTAATGGTATCCAGCAGGTGTCCTCAGTGTGTGTCCTATCTATTTGTCCTCGGTGTGTGTTCTATCTGTGTATCCTCGGTGTGTGTCCTATCTATGTGTCCTCAGTGTATGTCTTATCTATGTGTCCTCAGTATGTTTCCTATTTATGTGTCCCCAGTGTGTGTCTTATCTATGTGTCCTCAGTGTGTGTCTTATCTATGTGTCCTCAGTGTGTGTCCTATCTATGTGTCCTCAGTGTGTGTCTTATCTATGTGTCCTCAGTGTGTGTCTTATCTATGTGTCCTCAGTGTGTGTCTTATCTATGTGTCCTCAGTGTGTGTCTTATCTATGTGTCCTCAGTGTGTGTCTTATCTATGTGTCCTCAATGTGTGTCCTTTCTATGTGTCCTCAGTGTGTGTCTTATCTATGTGTCCTCAATGTGTGTCTTATCTATGTGTTCTCAGTGTGTGTCCTATCTATGTGTCCTCAGTGTGTGTCCTATCTATGTGTCCTCAGTGTGTGTCCTATCTATGTGTCCTCAGTGTGTCTTATCTATGTGTCCTCAATGTGTGTCCTATCTATGTGTCCTCAGTGTGTGTCCTATCTATGTGTCCTCAGTGTGTGTCCTATCTTGTGTCCTCGGTGTATCCTATCTATGTGTCCCCAGTGTGTGTCCTATCTATGTGTCCTCAGTGTGTGTCCTATCTATGTGTCCTCAGTGTGTGTCCTATCTATGTGTCCTCAGTGTGTCCTATCTATGTGTCCTCAGTGTGTGTCCTATCTATGTGTCTTCAGTGTGTGTCCTATCTATGTGTCCTCAGTGTGTGTCTTATCTATGTGTCCTCAGTGTGTGTCCTATCTATGTGTCCTCAGTATTTGTCCTATCTATGTGTCCTCAGTGTGTGTCCTATGTGTCCTCAGTGTGTGTCCTATTTATGTGCCCTCAGTGTGTGTCCTATCTATGTGTCCTCAGTGTGTGTCCTATCTATGTGTCCTCAGTGTGTGTCCTATCTATGTGTCCTCAGTGTGTGTCCTATCTATGCGTCCTCAGTGTGTGTCCTATCTGTGTGTCCGCAGTGTGTCCTATCTATGTGTCTTCAGTGTGTCCTATCTATGTGTCCTCAGTGTAGTTTTTTTTTTTTTTTTTTTTTTTTTTTTTTCGTACGCCCGCTAATACTCGAGGCGAAATCTCAGGTTATTATTTATGTCTAACCTGACATTGATTTTACGTGAGTATCCCTTTATTTCTTGTACAGAGACAGGTGTCCCTCGCCATTCAGGCAAATACTCGCCGATTTCGGAGGTACCCATTGCAGCTGGGTCGGCTCAGGAGCCGCCAGTCCCTGGTCGACGACACTTCTTCAAATGTGCTCGCCAGGTCTCGAGTTAATCCAGTCCAAATCCCGGTCGACGAAAAATCCTCAAATGCCGTCGCCCGGGTTTGATCCTGTATCACCCGGTCGCCAGAGCGGTGTTGTAACCACTACGCTAGCGCGGCTCCCAGTCAGTGTAGTAAAATCTGCGAGATAATCGCTCATTTGAGTAAGATTTTAGTCCTATGATAATAAATAACCCCGCCCGTATGTGTCTGACTATAAGCATCTCACACGCCCGCATCGCGCTGAATTTTGTGCCATGGTAATGCTTAGAAACGATCCCGCCGTATAAACTTACTCGCTTTCCTTGTGACGTACAATAAACATTTTTAACATTTTGCCCGATCTGATAGAGACTGTGGAAAGACTTATAATTAACGATCTGCCAGAAAGGTGCCGCAAAACTACTGTCTGAATTAACGTAATACTTTAACTTTAACGCCTCTAATTGTAGTAATCCTTACATTTTTGGTAGTGTAACACGAGACAACAGTAATAATTAACGCCAATTCTAACACCCGCCGCGCAAAACCACGCTTCGCTTGACACGCTGTGGGATTGGCCCGATGATATATACACACAGACAGTTTAAATTCTCGCCGAGTAATGTATTTCTGACGTCACTCAAACAAGTTAGTTATTTGAATAAAAATGCTAGAGAGAGATGAGAGGGGGAAGATGGCCGATTTGTGTAAAATTTATATTTGACGATTGACAGTGACAAAATTGAAAATCTAAACCATACTGAAACTGACCATAAAAATCATGTGGTAGTATAGCTTAGAGTCCCCTGAGCAAAAATGTGTTTTAAAAAATATGGTAGTTGTTGCTGTCATTTTCGACGGAGTCATCTGTCAAGTTATTTGCTTATGTTTGTATCATAAGTATAATTGTGTCTTTACCTGCGATGTCAGGTTGATTAGGGGTTGTCTTCCCTTGTTTATTCATTCATTGTGTTTGACCTTTAGGGTCAGAGGTTGACAGTTCGGCGTAGGCCTATGGGAAGGTTTTTTAAGCGGGAGTGAGATATACTTCCGGGAAGCCGGGAGGTCCTGTTTTTCTGAAGGGACCAAGAGTCCATTGTTTTTCGGGGAGAATCTTCGAAGTAACTGCTATGGCAGTTTTCCCCAGTGAATCTCTGTGCGTCGGGATGACGACAGAATTCCTTGTTTAGTTCTGAGGATTCATTTTCCAGGTAATACCGACCTTTATGCATTATTACGCTTTTCGGTGGCAGAACATGTAAAGGATTACCTAGGGTGAACAGCAGCTCACTGATCCGCCATTTCAGAACTTATATATTTGTGCTCGAGGTAGCCATCCAAGACTGTTAGTCTTATATTGTCCAGAAATCCAGTGACGAAGATATATTGTGGGAGCCGCAGATTGGCGGAACTTCTATCTACAATAAGTATTACTGCAGGGTTGATGATAACCTATTTAACAGAAGTACACGGCCGACGTCAGAACGAGGCCTGTGCTTTCGGCTATTATACTACAGCCTGATATGTGCAATTGGCGGGGAGTGCCAAGTTGCACCTGTGTGTCAAAGTAACTAAGGCATCTGACGCGTTTAGTCAGAGACGCCAAGGGCGACGCTACGAACTGTCATTATTGAAGAACTTTGCTATTGACCATGCACGTCTATTCTGATGTTTACCTTTTTGAATGCCAAATGTATACCTATCGATGTCAGGTCAGCATGACCTTGTTACACTGACTGTTCCTGTTGATATTATGTGTGTTCCCGTCAATAAATGTCTTGAAACATGCCTGCAGTGTCAAAGCATCCTTGATTACTGCATGTGAAAGTATGGGTTGCAGGATCTACATCTATACGAGCCTAAACACATTCGCGCCTTCATTCGCACCCACACTCAATTCATCATACGCTCGCACTACACATCTAACAACATGTATACTGTCTTGGGCCAGAGTTCACCTCAACAAGAAAAAAAAACAGTTACATTTCTGGTGGACCAGTTACGTGGGCTCTTATGATACATTTCTTGTCGCCAATGTGGCCTAGAAACTTACATTTCTGATGGACCAGATCTGTGGGTTTAAAAAGAACAGAGCGAGCATTTGACATTATTGTTGACATTTATGGATCCAGAAATTTACATTCCTGGTTGGCTGTTACATGTATGATGTCTCCAGTTTTGTCGAGAAAGTTACAAGAAGGACAAGTACACATTACACTTCTGATCTGTGGGTCTAAGCTACACACGGGACAGCCGTAACACACAGCGCTAATTCTACACTTGCAAGTTTTGGCTACAACAGGACAGATATAGGTCATCAACGGTTGACCCAAATAAACAGTACGAGCATTTATATTATAATGCTACATAAAGCATAACAAGACATGTACTGAAGTTAACTACTAGGCATTTGCTACGTGGACCATAACTGCATAGAAGGCGGGTTCCTATTGTAAACAGTACTGCTGGTTGTTACACGTTTCATTCAACAACAGACTTTTCTAGGTCAGAGCATTCAAGCTACATTGTTGGAGGTCAAGTGTCTGTAAACAGTACGTGGAAATTGTAAACATTCAATGTGCAAGCCCTAATTTGAGAAGGTCATAGTAACTTTGGTTCGTGAATACCACTTTATGTTACAGTGGATTTGACGTTCAGTGCGCGTTTGACATTTCGTTTCTGTGTTCGCAAGGAGCAAGAAATTTATTTTAGTTTCAGCTGTGACTGAACTTGTTCTGCAACACATTGAAATTGATTGCTATATGTTTATGTTACTTCTACTGTTTTGTGTATTTTTCTGCGGGTTTTTCGGTTGGTGGGTCTTACGGTAAATATGCCACTTGATCGAGGCTTACTGTAAGCGTTCTGTAGGTGCAAATTTTCTTAATTTGGAAATTTGCTAGTGACAATTGGTCGCTATTGATGTTAGCTGTGATGTAATTGTACTTAACGTTGTTTTTTGTAATATTTTGTCTGTTTTTCAGTTTTGATTGTCGATTTGTTTTGTTTGTATTCTGTAGGTCTCTCCTTTCTTGTGTATTTCTCTACACATTTTTGGTTAAAACAGTGTTGCCATTTGTATTGTTTTGTATTTTTGTCTTTGTATTTTTTTTTTGGTTGTACTACATTACTGTCATGCACAGTCTACATACACATACTTGGTCATGTTTTGATATTATTGATAAGGTAGACTCTTCATATAGAGTTTGTATAAATATATATTATATAAGATATTTATACAAGTTCTTTGATAAAAGACTTGTTATCTACAAAGATTGAGACAAGGTGAAATACATATTCAAGTTCTTTATAAAAAAGACTTGTGCCCATAGTGAGTGGGATATAAGGGAATTTTTTTTTCCACAGGTACTCAGGTGATTTTTTTGGGTACATTATAAACAAGAGGAACATACAAAGTCTTTGTCTAAGACTAAGACAGTAAAATAAAGTGAAGTGAGTATACAAGTCTAGCATTTCAGACTTGTCTCCCATTGAAGTGGGATAAGGTAATTTATTTAATTTTTTTTTCAGGTTTCTGATCTCAGTAGACAAGATGTCTACATTGGACTACTTTATTACACAAGGGAGAGCCCTTGATAAGACTGGTCAACAGTTAGAACAATGGGCTGTTGCTCAGTATGACAAAGCATTAGCTGCAGAAGAGAAAAAAGCTCAGGCTGAAGAGAAAAGATTAGAAAGAGAAGCTGCGGCGGAACAAAAAAGGCTAGACAGAGAAGCTAATATTGCTGCTGAACAAAAGAAATTGCAGATGCAGGTGGAGGAAAGGAGATTTGAAGCTGAACAAAAGAGATTAGACAAAGAAGCTGCTGCAGAGGAGAGGAAAGCTCAAGCTGCTGCAGAGGAGAGTGAAAATGCTCAAGCTGCTGCAGAGGAGAGGAAGCTCAAGCTGCTGCAGAGGAGAGGAAAGCAAGAGGAAGAAAACAGAAGATGGAACTTGATGAAAAACTCGCAGCTTTGGAGTTAGAGAAATTGAAATTGGCGAGTACGGGTGCTCAGCAAACAACTTCGAGTACGACATGGGAGTTTGTTAGTAGGATTAAATTGCCTCATTTCAATCCTTTAAAGGATGACGTAGCAGATTATCTAGATAGATTCCAATTTTTGTGCGATACGCATAACATAAAAAAGGAAAAAATATGTTGAACAACTGATGCCATTTTTTACAGGTGACACAGTGACTACTCTTATGACAATAGACGAACATGAGAGGACTAATTATGATGTTGTCAGGGCAGCACTGCTAAAAAAAATCAACTAAAACAAGAAGACTATCGTCTTCGTTTTAGGACAATGTTGCCAGAAAATGGAGTAGATTTCTCTGATTTTGTTACAAAGATACGTCGTACATTTACACGATGGGTTGAGTTGTCTCAGATTGAGAAAACATATGAAGGTCTAATGGACTTATTATTGCGAGATAAGGTTTTGTCATCTGTTAATGATTCTTTTCTTGCATTCCTTCATGAGCGTAAGCCTAAAAACTTAAAAGAAATGGAGGAATACTGTTGTCAGTATGCCACAGCACATCCCCATGCTACAGTTAGCAATTCTAAAGTGAAAGAAGGGTTGCCAGCTGCTTCGGCAACACCATATGGCCCTAATTTCAAAAAAAAATTTCAGGGTGCTCAACAAAATTGGAATAGGGGAAGTAATCAAAATTACACTCAGAAGCGGAGTAATCCAACACATGATGGTTCTTCGTCTATGCAGTGGAGACAAGATGGTAGTTCTCGTAATTTTAGTGGTAATAATTTGAGACACTTTCGCAAAGGCTATCCAAATAATAACTATTCAAATTTTCGAGGTAATCATTCTCGACGTCAAGATTATGACGATGGTGAATTTAGAAACCGGGATTCAAACCGGAATGATGATTACAATAGGCAATATGATAACAATTACAGGGGAAATGATAGTCGAAATAATTACAGGGGAAATGATAATCGAGGTAGACCTAGGTTAACAAAAAAAGACCTTACCAACAGGCAAACTCTGCGCAACAAGAGTTTGATGGAGCCTGTAATACAGTAAATGATAGTGGTAACTCTAGGGCTATCACTGGTTGTGCTTTCGATTTTGGGAGAGCAACTGAATGCCCCCAATGCTTAACATTGTTCGATTCATCAACTGTATCTACGCTAAGTTGTGGTCACCCTCTTCCTGCTCTACCTGCTACAGTTGCGCATGATGGGAGAGGATCTCTCATCTTACATAAAGGTCTAATAAATGATAGGCTAGTCTCAGTACTTTTCGATTCGGGATGTACTACCGTCGGGGTTAAGGAGTCTCTGATAGATCCTTGCTGTGCCACTGGAAAAACAATCAAATGTGTTACATTTGGTGGTACTATGGAAAGCTATCCTACTGCTATTATTAGGATTGACACTCCTTTCTTCACAGGAGATGTCCATGCATGTCTTCTTCCTAATCCTATTGCGGATCTTATAATCGGTCGTATTCATGGGGTTAAGGAATGCACCCCGCAACAAATTTTCTATATTTTCTTATTATGTAATAGCAGTATAGTTTCGCCTCAGATGCTGTTCCCCACAGTGCAAAGGCCTTCAACAAACGTATGCCAAATGTTCCTGTATCGCACCATCAGCCCAAGGTCATTCCATGCCCCCCCATCCCCCCTTCACGTCTGTCTCCAGTTCTCTTCTCCATGTGTCTCCCTCTACCTCTCTTACCCTGGGGATTCCAAAACAAGGACTGCATTGTAATGGTATCCAGCAGGTGTCCTCAGTGTGTGTCCTATCTATTTGTCCTCGGTGTGTGTTCTATCTGTGTATCCTCGGTGTGTGTCCTATCTATGTGTCCTCAGTGTATGTCTTATCTATGTGTCCTCAGTATGTTTCCTATTTATGTGTCCCCAGTGTGTGTCTTATCTATGTGTCCTCAGTGTGTGTCTTATCTATGTGTCCTCAGTGTGTGTCCTATCTATGTGTCCTCAGTGTGTGTCTTATCTATGTGTCCTCAGTGTGTGTCTTATCTATGTGTCCTCAGTGTGTGTCTTATCTATGTGTCCTCAGTGTGTGTCTTATCTATGTGTCCTCAGTGTGTGTCTTATCTATGTGTCCTCAATGTGTGTCCTATCTATGTGTCCTCAGTGCTATGTGTCCTCAATGTGTGTCTTATCTATGTGTTCTCAGTGTGTGTCCTATCTATGTGTCCTCAGTGTGTGTCCTATCTATGTGTCCTCAGTGTGTGTCCTATCTATGTGTCCTCAGTGTGTCTTATCTATGTGTCCTCAATGTGTGTCCTATCTATGTGTCCTCAGTGTGTGTCCTATCTATGTGTCCTCAGTGTGTGTCTTATCTATGTGTCCTCAGTGTATCCTTATCTATGTGTCCCCAGTGTGTGGCCTATCTATGTGTCCTCAGTGTGTGTCCTATCTATGTGTCCTCAGTGTGTGTCCTATCTATGTGTCCTCAGTGTGTCCTATCTATGTGTCCTCAGTGTGTGTCCTATCTATGTGTCCTCAGTGTGTGTCCTATCTATGTGTCCTCAGTGTGTGTCTTATCTATGTGTCCTCAGTGTGTGTCCTATCTATGTGTCCTCAGTATTTGTCCTATCTATGTGTCCTCAGTGTGTGTCCTATGTGTCCTCAGTGTGTGTCCTATTTATGTGCCCTCAGTGTGTGTGTCCTATCTATGTGTCCTCAGTGTGTGTCCTATCTATGTGTCCTCAGTTGTGTTCTGTGTCCTATCTATGTGTCCTCAGTGGTGTCCTATCTATGCGTCCTCAGTGTGTGTCCTATCTGTGTGTCCGCAGTGTGTCCTATCTATTGTGTCTTCATGTGTGTCCTATCTATGTGTCCTCAGTGTAGTTTTTTTTTTTTTTTTTTTTTTTTTTTTTTTTCGTACGCCCGCTAATACTCGAGGCGAAATCTCAGGTTATTCATTTATGTCATAACCTGACATTGATTTTACGTGAGTATCCCTTTATTTCTTGTACAGAGACAGGTGTCCCTCGCCATTCAGGCAAATACTCGCCGATTTCGGAGGTACCCATTGCAGCTGGGTCGCTCAGGAGCCGCCAGTCCCTGGTCGACGACACTCCTTCAAATGTCCTCGCCAGGTCTCGAGTTAATCCAGTCCAAATCCCGGTCGACGAAAAATCCTCAAAATGCCGTCGCCCGGGTTTGATCCTGTATCACCCGGTCGCCAGAGCGGTGTTGTAACCACTACGCTAGCGCGGCTCCCAGTCAGTGTAGTATAAAATCTGCGAGATAATCGCTCATTTGAGTAAGATTTTTAGTCCTATGATAATAAATTAACCCCGCCCGTATGTGTCGAATATAATATAGCATCTCACACGCCCGCATCGCGCTGAATTTTGTGCCATGGTAATGCTTAGAAACGATCCGCCGTATAAACTTACTCGCTTTCCTTGTGACGTACAATAAACGTTAATAACATTTTGCCCGATGTGATAGAGACTGTGGAAAGACTTATAATTAACGATCTGCCAGAAAGGTGCCGCAAAACTACTGTCTGAATTAACGTAATACTTTAACTTTAACGCCTCTAATTGTAGTAATCCTTACATTTTTGGTAGTGTAACAAGAGACAACAGTAATCATTAACGCCAATTCTAACACCCACCACGCAAAACCACGCTTCGCTTGACACGCTGTGGGGTGGGCGCGATGATATATACCCACAGACAGTTTAAATTCTGCCGAGTAATGTATTTCTGACGTCACTCAAACAAGTTAGTTATTTGAATAAAAATGCTAGAGAGAGATGAGAGGGGGAAGATGGCCGATTTGTGTAAAATTTATATTTGAACGATTGACAGTGACAAATTGAAAATCTAAAACCATACTGAAACTGACCATAAAAATCATGTGGTAGTATAGCTTAGAGTCCCCTGAGCAAAAATGTGTTTTAAAAAATATGGTAGTTGTTGCTGTCATTTTCGACGGAGTCATCTGTCAAGTTATTTGCTTATGTTTGTATCATAAGTATAATTGTGTCTTTACCTGCGATGTCAGGTTGATTAGGGGTTGTCTTCCCTTGTTTATTCATTCATTGTGTTTGACCTTTAGGGTCAGAGGTTGACAGTTCGGCGTAGGCCTATGGGAAGGTTTTTTAAGCGGGAGTGAGATATACTTCCGGGAAGCCGGGAGGTCCTGTTTTTCTGAAGGGACCAAGAGTCCATTGTTTTTCGGGGAGAATCTTCGAAGTAACTGCTATGGCAGTTTTCCCCAGTGAATCTCTGTGCGTCGGGATGACGACAGAATTCCTTGTTTAGTTCTGAGGATTCATTTACCAGGTAATACCGACCTTTATGCATTATTACGCTTTTCGGTGGCAGAACATGTAAAGGATTACCTAGGGTGAACAGCAGCTCACTGATCCGCCATTTCAGAACTGATATATATTTGTGCTCGAGGTAGCCATCCAAGACTGTTAGTCTTATATTGTCCAGAAATCCAGTGACGAAGATATATTGTGGGAGCCGCAGATTGGCGGAACTTCTATCTACAATAAGTATTACTGCAGGGTTGATGATAACCTATTTAACAGAAGTACACGGCCGACGTCAGAACGAGGCCTGTGCTTTCGGCTATTATACTACAGCCTGATATGTGCAATTGGCGGGGAGTGCCAAGTTGCACCTGTGTGTCAAAGTAACTAAGGCATCTGACGCGTTTAGTCAGAGACGCCAAGGGCGACGCTACGAACTGTCATTATTGAAGAACTTTGCTATTGACCATGCACGTCTATTCTGATGTTTACCTTTTTGAATGCCAAATGTATACCTATCGATGTCAGGTCAGCATGACCTTGTTACACTGACTGTTCCTGTTGATATTATGTGTGTTCCCGTCAATAAATGTCTTGAAACATGCCTGCAGTGTCAAAGCATCCTTGATTACTGCATGTGAGAGTATGGGTTGCAGGATCTACATCTATACGAGCCTAAACACATTCGCGTCTTCATTCGCACCCACACTCAATTCATCATACGCTCGCACTACACATCTAACAACATGTATACTGTCTTGGGCCAGTGATCACCTCAACAAGAAAAAAAAGACAGTTACATTTCTGGTGGACCAGTTACGTGGGCTCTTATGATACATTTCTTGTCGCCAATGTGGCCTAGAAACTTACATTTCTGATGGACCAGATCTGTGGGTTTAAAAAGAACGGAGCGAGCATTTGACATTATTGTTGACATTTATGGATCCAGAAATTTACATTCCTGGTTGGCTGTTACATGTATGATGTCTCCAGTTTTGTCGAGAAAGTTACAAGAAGGACAAGTACACATTACACTTCTGATCTGTGGGTCTAAGCTACACACGGGACAGCCGTAACACACAGCGCTAATTCTACACTTGCAAGTTTTGGCTACAACAGGACAGATATAGGTCATCAACGGTTGATCCAAATAAACAGTACGAGCATTTATATTATAATGCTACATAAAGCATAACAAGACATGTACTGAAGTTAACTACTAGGCATTTGCTACGTGGACCATAACTGCATAGAAGGCGGGTTCCTATTGTAAACAGTACTGCTGGTTGTTACACGTTTCATTCAACAACAGACTTTTCTAGGTCAGAGCATTCAAGCTACATTGTTGGAGGTCAAGTGTCTGTAAACAGTACGTGGAAATTGTAAACATTCAATGTGCAAGCCCTAATTTGAGAAGGTCATAGTAACTTTGGTTCGTGAATACCACTTTATGTTACAGTGGATTTGACGTTCAGTGCGCGTTTGACATTTCGTTTCTGTGTTCGCAAGGAGCAAGAAATTTATTTTAGTTTCAGCTGTGACTGAACTTGTTCTGCAACACATTGAAATTGATTGCTATATGTTTATGTCACTTCTACTGTTTTTGTGTATTTTTCTGCGGGTTTTTCGGTTGGTGGGTCTTACGGTAAATATGCCACTTGATCGAGGCTTACTGTAAGCGTTCTGTAGGTGCAAATTTTCTTAATTTGGAAATTTGCTAGTGACAATTGGTCGCTATTGATGTTAGCTGTGATGTAATTGTACTTAACGTTGTTTTTGTAATATTTTGTCTGTTTTTCAGTTTTGATTGTCGATTTGTTTTGTTTGTATTCTGTAGGTCTCTCCTTTCTTGTGTATTTCTCTACACATTTTTGGTTAAAACAGTGTTGCCATTTGTATTGTTTTGTATTTTTGTCTTTGTATTTTTTTTTTGGTTGTACTACATTACTGTCATGCACAGTCTACATACACATACTTGGTCATGTTTTGATATTATTGATAAGGTAGACTCTTCATATAGAGTTTGTTAAATAATATTATATAAGATATTTATACAAGTTCTTTGATAAAAGACTTGTTATCTACAAAGATTGAGACAAGGTGAAATACATATTCAAGTTCTTTATAAAAAAGACTTGTGCCCATAGTGAGTGGGATATAAGGGAATTTTTTTTTCCACAGGTACTCAAGTGATTTTTTGGGTACATTATAAACAAGAGGAACATACAAAGTCTTTGTCTAAGACTAAGACAGTAAAATAAAGTGAAGTGAGTATACAAGTCTAGCATTTCAGACTTGTCTCCCATTGAAGTGGGATAAGGTAATTTATTTAATTTTTTTCAGGTTTCTGATCTCATTAGA
This sequence comes from Oreohelix idahoensis, assembly GCA_024509875.1. Taxonomy (NCBI): domain Eukaryota; kingdom Metazoa; phylum Mollusca; class Gastropoda; order Stylommatophora; family Oreohelicidae; genus Oreohelix; species Oreohelix idahoensis. Next base: position 156,640 of record JAMPIV010019581.1, read on the forward strand.
CAAGATGTCTACATTGGACTACTTTATTACACAAGGGAGAGCCCTTGATAAGACTGGTCAACAGTTAGAACAATGGGCTGTTGCTCAGTATGACAAAGCATTAGCTGCAGAAGAGAAAAAAGCTCAGGCTGAAGAGAAAAGATTAGAAAGAGAATAGACAGAGAAGCTGATATTGCTGCTGAACAAAAGAAATTGCAGATGCAGAGGAGAGGAAAGCTCAAGCTGCTGCAGAGGAGAGGAAAGCTCAAGCTGCTGCAGAGGAGAGGAAAGCTCAAGCTGCTGCAGAGGAAAGACTCGCAACTTTGGAGTTAGAGAAATTGAAATTGGCGAGTACGGGTGCTCAGCAAACAACTTCGAGTACGACAAAGGAGTTTGTTAGTAGGATTAAATTGCCTCATTTCAATCCTTTAAAGGATGACGTAGCAGATTATCTAGATAGATTCCAATTTTTGTGCGATACGCATAACATAAAAAAGGAAAAATATGTTGAACAACTGATGCCATTTTTTACAGGTGACACAGTGACTACTCTTATGACAATAGACGAACATGAGAGGACTAATTATGATGTTGTCAGGGCAGCATTGCTAAAAAAATACCAACTAAAACAAGAAGACTATCGTCTTCGTTTTAGGACAATGTTGCCAGAAAATGGAGTAGATTTCTCTGATTTTGTTACAAAGATACGTCGTACATTTACACGATGGGTTGAGTTGTCTCAGATTGAGAAAACATATGAAGGTCTAATGGACTTATTATTGCGAGATAAGGTTTTGTCATCTGTTAATGATTCTTTTCTTGCATTCCTTCATGAGCGTAAGCCTAAAAACTTAAAAGAAATGGGGGAATACTGTTGTCAGTATGCCACAGCACATCCCCATGCTACAGTTAGCAATTCTAAAGTGAAAGAAGGGTTGCCAGCTGCTTCGGCAACACCATATGGCCCTAATTTCAAAAAAAAATTTCAGGGTGCTCAACAAAATTGGAATAGGGGAAGTAATCAAAATTACACTCAGAAGCGGAGTAATCCAACACATGATGGTTCTTCGTCTATGCAGTGGAGACAAGATGGTAGTTCTCGTAATTTTAGTGGTAATAATTTGAGACACTTTCGCAAAGGCTATCCAAATAATAACTATTCAAATTTTCGAGGTAATCATTCTCGACGTCAAGATTATGACGATGGTGAATTTAGAAACCGGGATTCAAACCGGAATGATGATTACAATAGGCAATATGATAACAATTACAGGGGAAATGATAGTCGAAATAATTACAGGGGAAATGATAGTCGAAATAATTACAGGGGAAATGATAATCGAGGTAGACCTAGGTTTAACAAGAAAAGACCTTACCAACAGGCAAACTCTGCACAACAAGAGTTTGATGGAGCCTGTAATACAGTAAATGATAGTGGTAACTCTAGGGCTATCACTGGTTGTGCTTTCGATTTTGGGAGAGCAACTGAATGCCCCCAATGCTTAACATTGTTTGACTCATCAACTGTATCTACGCTAAGTTGTGGTCACCCTCTTCCTGCTCTACCTGCTACAGTTGCGCATGATGGGAGAGGATCTCTCATCTTAGATAAAGGTCTAATAAATGATAGGCTAGTCTCAGTACTTTTCGATTCGGGATGTACTACCGTCGGGGTTAAGGAGTCTCTGATAGATCCTTGCTGTGCCACTGGAAAAACAATCAAATGTGTTACATTTGGTGGTACTATGGAAAGCTATCCTACTGCTATTATTAGGATTGACACTCCTTTCTTCACAGGAGATGTCCATGCATGTCTTCTTCCTAATCCTATTGCGGATCTTATAATCGGTCGTATTCATGGGGTTAAGGAATGCACCCCGCAACAAATTTCTAGTTGGGAAGAAAAAAACATTCAAACGGTCAATGCAGTGGTGACAAGAGCTCAAGCTCTTAATCCCCCAACTTCATCTGATAATAGTAATGAAGTTGATAGCCAAGACGAGCACTTGGTGATTTCCCATGACTCGTTTGTTAAACGTCAAGAAGAGGATCCTTCTTTGAAGAAATACTTCCTTCTTGCAAAGAAAGGGGATCCCAATCAAAATACGAATCACAAATCGTATATCACTATGAAGAATGGTATATTGGTACGAATGGTACAACACTCGGACAAGTCTATGCACTCGCAAATTCTTGTGCCTAAGTGTATGAGAGCCTTAATTCTTCGGCATGCACACGATTCTCAGTGTGCGGGACACATGGGTTTTTCCAGAACTAAAACTAGAGTCCTTGCGTCATTCTTTTGGCCATTCGTGAATAAAGACATCCGAATTTATTGCCGATCTTGCAAAATTTGTCAAGAGGTCAAGTCTAGGGGTCCGAGACATGCTGCTCCTATTCAGGCTGCAGATATTCCGATTCGGCCGTTTCAGAAAATGGCTATAGACATCATTGGTCCGTTCAAAATTAAGTCAGCCAGAGGACACCAATTTATCCTCACTTGCGTGGACATGTGCACGCGTTGGCCAGAGGCTATTCCTCTGAAGAGCATATCAACTGTCGATATCGCTGATGCTCTTTGGCTCGTATTTTCTCGTCTGGGATTCCCCGGAGAAATACTGTCGGATCACGGCACTCAGTTAATTTCGGACGTTATGTCTCAGGTAATGGCTACGCTAGACATTAAAAGGTCTCTCAGTAGTATTTATCATCCAATGTCCAATGGATTGGTAGAACGTCTTAACAGGACACTAAAGAACTTACTTGGCAAGATAACGGAGGATCATCCTGAAGATTGGGACAGGGTTTTACCTGCAGTCCTCTTTGCCTATAGAGAGGTTCCCAACGAGCATACAGGGTTTTCTCCTTTCGAACTTGTCTTTGGCGCGCAACCGCGCGGGCCAATGTCCTTGTTACACGATTTGATAACTTCCGATAATATTGACGATGATACACAATCGTCATATGAATATGTTATAGCTCTTAGAGAAAAGATTATCGAATCGTGCAGGTTAGCAACTTCATCTTCCGAATTTGCGAAAGAAAAAGCTAGGCGATTTGCTAATAAGAAAAGACGCCTACGTCAACTTTGTCCTGGAGACAAAGCATATGTCTTACTGCCCTCAAGAGAGAATAGACTTCTCATTTCTTGGAAGGGTCCATACACTATAGTCTCGAAAATTTCTGATGTCGACTATATTGTCGATGTGGATGGAAGGCATAAAACCTTCCATATAAATATGCTAACAGAGTTTATTGAACGTCCAGACTATTTACAGCCTATTTTCCAGGCGACGGACGACTCTCCAGTTCAACATGGTCACATCTCATCCCTGTCCGTTATACAGGATGAGGAAACTATTTTTTCTGACGTGAACTTACCTCTTCCTGCGATTCCACTTACTTCAACGGAATCGTGGAGAGACGTTACAGTCTCTTCCAACTTGTCTTTTGAGGAACAGCGTCAAGTATCCTCTACGTTACAATCATATCAGGATGTCCTTACCGACATTCCTGGACACACAGATGTCATAGAACATGACATCATACTTACTGATCGTAATCCGATCAGAGTAAGACCATACCCAATACCTATTCATTTTCAAGCACAAGTCGAGAAAGAATTGGATGAAATGATTCAACTACAAATAATTGAACCATCCACTTCAGCTTATTCTTCGTCGATAGTTATTGTTCGAAAGAAAGACAATAACATACGTCTTTGCGTTGATTATCGCAAATTAAATCAAGTTACGAAGTTCGATGCTGAACCTATGCCGTTATTAGATGATCTACTTATTAGACTTTCTAAAGCTAAATTCTTTACTAAACTAGACTTGTCGAAAGGTTATTGGCAAGTCCCACTGACGGAACACGCCAAACCTCTCACTGCTTTTTCGACACCTAGGGGTCTGTTTCAATGGAATTTTATGCCTTTCGGGCTTATGAACGCCCCAGCGACTTTCGTGCGCATGATGCGACGAATTCTATCAGATCGTGCAGATGTCATTGCATATTTAGACGACATCTGTCTTTTCAGCGATACTTGGGAAGAACACTATGTGGGTCTAAAGGAATTGCTATCTACTCTACGTGAGCATAGTTTGACTGCTAAACCCTCTAAAGCTTTTGTTGGGTTTAGTGAAATTTCCTTTCTAGGTCATCGAGTTGGTCATGGTCTGTTGAAGACAGAGGACCAAAACATTTCAAAGATATTAAATATCTCGGTTCCGAAGACAAAAAAGCAAGTGCGTAGTCTCTTGGGATTGATACAATTCTATGGAAGATTCATTGAGAATCTGTCCTCCATTATGGCACCACTTTCAACGTTATTGAAAAAAGGTTCTCCTAATATGGTGCGTTGGTCCCAAGAATGCCAATCTTCATTGGATCAGGTTAAGAATTTGTTCTCATCTCATCCTATCTTAAGACTACCGACGATTGATAAGACTTTTGTCCTTCGTAGTGATGCCTCTTCCACTGGCATTGGAGCGGCACTAATGCAGGAATATTCAGGAACTCTGCATCCTGTAATGTATATTTCTAGGAAGCTGAATGCGGCAGAAAGGAATTACTCGGTTTTGGACCGTGAATTGTTGGCTATGGTTTGGTCCATTCTTAAGCTACAAAGGTTCCTTCTGGGCGCGCATTTCTTTATGGAAACCGACCAAAAAGCTCTTACGGCTATGCAAAGTAAGGATTTGAAGAGCTCGAGATCTACTCGTTATGCTATTGCTCTTCAGCCTTTCCATTTCACGGTGCGAGCTATCCGTGGTTCGGATAATGTGATGGCGGACATATTGTCTAGATGCCCACATGATTCCAGTTAAATCTTGTGTCCTAGTTTTTCCTGATATATTTTCAGACTTAGGTCTGTCCTTAATATCATAATATGTTGTAATACAAATGTATTTGGATGATGTTTAGATAATTTAACAAATTTCATTTTGTCCATCCATCAGTGATATGTTGCTAAAATAGCATTGACATTTGTATATTGCTATGATTATATTATTTAGTAATGTTTGATATATGATTGGTATTGCCAGCAACTTAGGTTTCTTGAATGGTATCCCTTAGTTTGTTTGGCTTAAAGGAAATATTTTCTCCTATGTTGGGAGATGATTTGTACCCTCTTCTATTGTACCTGATATTAGGTTCATTGTTTGCATGAGCACAGAAGTGATACTGGTGCTATCTTGCTCATGAACATATTAAAAAAAAAATTTGCATTTTTTTTTTTACAGGGGGGTGGTAGTAATGTTGCTGTCATTTTCGACGGAGTCATCTGTCAAGTTATTTGCTTATGTTTGTATCATAAGTATAATTGTGTCTTTACCTGCGATGTCAGGTTGATTAGGGGTTGTCTTCCCTTGTTTATTCATTCATTGTGTTTGACCTTTAGGGTCAGAGGTTGACAGTTCGGCGTAGGCCTATGGGAAGGTTTTTTAAGCGGGAGTGAGATATACTTCCGGGAAGCCGGGAGGTCCTGTTTTTCTGAAGGGACCAAGAGTCCATTGTTTTTCGGGGAGAATCTTCGAAGTAACTGCTATGGCAGTTTTCCCCAGTGAATCTCTGTGCGTCGGGATGACGACAGAATTCCTTGTGTAGTTCTGAGGATTCATTTACCAGGTAATACCGACCTTTATGCATTATTACGCTTTTCGGTGGCAGAACATGTAAAGGATTACCTAGGGTGAACAGCAGCTCACTGATCCGCCATTTCAGAACTTATATATTTGTGCTCGAGGTAGCCATCCAAGACTGTTAGTCTTATATTGTCCAGAAATCCAGTGACGAAGATATATTGTGGGAGCCGCAGATTGGCGGAACTTCTATCTACAATAAGTATTACTGCAGGGTTGATGATAACCTATTTAACAGAAGTACACGGCCGACGTCAGAACGAGGCCTGTGCTTTCGGCTATTATACTACAGCCTGATATGTGCAATTGGCGGGGAGTGCCAAGTTGCACCTGTGTGTCAAAGTAACTAAGGCATCTGACGCGTTTAGTCAGAGACGCCAAGGGCGACGCTACGAACTGTCATTATTGAAGAACTTTGCTATTGACCATGCACGTCTATTCTGATGTTTACCTTTTTGAATGCCAAATGTATACCTATCGATGTCAGGTCAGCATGACCTTGTTACACTGACTGTTCCTGTTGATATTATGTGTGTTCCCGTCAATAAATGTCTTGAAACATGCCTGCAGTGTCAAAGCATCCTTGATTACTGCATGTGAGAGTATGGGTTGCAGGATCTACATCTATACGAGCCTAAACACATTCGCGCCTTCATTCGCACCCACACTCAATTCATCATACGCTCGCACTACACATCTAACAACATGTATACTGTCTTGGGCCAGTGATCACATCAACAAAGAAAAAAAAGACAGTTACAGTAGTCCAATTATTTCATCATCATCTCAGCCCGTAACCCGTCATGGGTCGTAGGGGTGCCATGGTGGAAGCATCAGCAGACAGGGTCCTCCACTGCTCTCTATCCTCAGCAATGCGTACAAGTGTGGAAAAACCGTGTCCTGCCCATTCTTTGATGTTATCAGCCCAGGATTTTCTCTGCCTTCCTCTTCTCCGTTTACCTTCGACTGTCCCCTGAAGGATCGTTTTCGAAAGGGAGTCATGACGAGTTACATGCCCAAACCAGGCAAGCTTTCGATGTTTCACTATTGACAAAAGTGGTTCTTGGTGGCCTACATAGGTGTTTATCTTCTCTCTAACATAGACATTTGTTTTGTGCTCTTTATAGCAAATGCGCAAAATTCTTCTATAACATTTATGCTCGAAAGCCTGAATCCTTCGCTCCGTATCTGCAGTGAGTGTCCAGCTCTCACACCCATACAAGAGAATAGATAATACAAGTGATTTGTATAATTTGATCTTCACAGGAAAACTGATGTTACTTTTCCAGATCACATTCAACTTTGTCATGGCAGCTGAGGCCATCTCAAGTCTTGTCTTGATTTCTTTACTTGATCTTCCATCACTACATATAGTGGACCCGAGATATTTAAAGGTGTTAACTTCTTCTAACGTTTGCCCATTTAACGTAATGTTGGTCGGAACATGTTTCTTATGGCTATTCACCAATATCTTGCTTTTTTCTATATTAATTTCCATCCCATACGTTCTTGTTACTTTCTCCAGTTTAGAGGTAAGGTCTTGAAGTTCTGATTCTGATCCAGCTATCAGATCAATATCATCAGCAAAACGTAGGTTGCACAGAGGTCGGCCTCCAATCGATATGGTTGATTTATAATCGTAGAGAGCCTCCTGCATAATATGTTCTAGATAAATATTAAAGAGCACTGGGGACAGGATACATCCCTGCCGAACTCCTACAGTTGTTTTGAAAAATTCTCCAATGTCGTTGCTTGCAAAAACAGCACTGCTTGCGTCCTTGTATAGTGCTTCAATGATATCTATGATGTTGGTATCAAAATTGAATTTTCTCATTACTTGCCATAAGCCTTCATGCCAGACTCGATCGAAGGCTTTTGTGAAATCGATGAAGTTATGGTATAAATCGTGTTGATGTTGGAGATGTTTTTCGATAAGTACTCTAATATTGAAGATTTGTTCTGAGGTACTTCTTTTTGGTCTTAAGCCAGCCTGTTCCTCTGACAAGATTTCTTCTGATTTCTGTTTTATTCTGTTCAAAAGTATCCTTAACATCACCTTACTTGGATGACTAATAAGGCTAATGGTTCTGTAGTTCTTGCACATTTTTAGATTTCCTTTCTTTGGAAGCGGTATTACTAATGACTGCGTCCATTCTTTTGGCCATTTTTTTGTACTCCATATCTTCTGGCAAATTGTTGTCATGATTTTTACTATATCTGGTCCTCCATATTTCAAGAGCTCTGCTGGGATATTATCCACACCCGGTGACTTCCCTCCTTTCATCGAACATATAGCCTCTTCCACTTCTTCCCGTAATATTGCTGCATTTCCGAGTTCCCTGTTTTCGCACTTAATGTTGTTTAATATGCCTAAGTCAGTGTCAAGTTTACAGTTATATAATTCTTTACAATATTCTGTCCACCTTCTCATTACAGCTGTTTTTTCATTGAGCAGAGCCCCATTGCTATCTTCTATGGCAGTTACCCTGGGCTGTTGGGGTTTTGATAGTTTTCTTAATGTGTCAAAAGCTGCCTTGCTGTTACCTTTTATTAGCCCCGTATTAATGGACGCACATTGATCAGCTACCCATTTTTCTTTGGCCTGTTTCATTTTCTTCCTAATATTTTTATTCACCATACTGTATTGCCATGCTGCTTCAGGAACCTCTTTCTTAACCTTTTTCATTTCCCGCCGTGTATCACATAACTTCAGAATGTCATCTGTAACCCATGGTTTGTTTATTTTCTTTCTTTTACCAAGTATTTCTGTTGCTGATTCAATGAGCACGTCTTTCATGTTCTCTGTGATTGAGTTGATATCATCCTCCAAAAAATTGAGAGCTGCGAATTTTCCTCCAACAGTTGCCTCAAAGATTCCCGCGATTTCTGGATCTTTCAGTTTGTCTAAATTGAATCTTAACTGAGAACATCTGTTTTGATTATAGTTCTTTTTAAGTTTAAGCTTGAGCGTCATCAATACCATGTCGTGATCACTACCAATGTCGGCGCCAGGAAAAGTCCTAGTCTTGGCTTTATTAATACTAGACTTGAAACTTTTGGATACAAGAATAAAATCAATTTGGCCATGTATCTCAGTTTTTGGGGCATGCCACGTTGTTCTTCTTGATAACTTATGAGGAAATAGTGTATTTGCAATGGTTAGTTTATAGTTGCTGGCAAATTCTAGTAGCCTTAGTCCTCGATCGTTGGTTTCACCTGTCCCAAATCTCCCCACTGTACCAGCCCAGTGACCGTATGCATCTGGCCCTATTTTAGCATTCCAATCACCTAACACGATGAGAAGATCTTTCTTTGGAATTTTCTTAATTGCTTCATCCAGATTGTCATAAAATGTATCAATTGCCTCATCCTCATAGTCAGTAGTGGGGGCATATACCTGTATGATGGAGATGTTCTTTGGATGTGCTGCAATACGAATGGTGATAAGCCTGCTATTTATTGGGGTGCAGCTGATGACAGAGTTCAATCTATCTTTATGTACGATAAAACCTACTCCATGCTGATGTTTAGACTCATCTCCACTAAACCAAATTTTGTGACCATCATCCGTTATTGATTCACCTAATCCTGTCCATCTGACTTCTGCTAGGCCCAGGATGTCCCACGAGTATCTAACAAGTTCATGTGTTAGTTCTTTGACTTTTCCACACGCATATAGCGTGCGTACATTCCAAGTTCCAACAACAAAACTTTCTCTTGGAAGTTTCAAAACAGGTGTTTTTACCCCATTCGCTGACTTATCACTCTCAAGGGGCAATGAGAGCGCGGTCGTTGTTAATCCGGGCATCGGCCGATCCGGCAAATTATTACTGAGTTGACTTTCCAATTATTAGCCAAGTTATTAAGATAATACTATATGTCTAGTAACACTAAGACGGACAGACTGTGGTTCCTGCTTGTTTTTTTCATAACGTTAGTGGGGACGCCAGCTTAGAAAGAGGCATTGGAGTAAATTCAAATCCGATTTGGTAAAAAGAGTATAGGAGGAAAGGGGAGCGGTAGGTAAATGTTAACCAAAACTAAACATCTTTTTGTATTGGCATAACTAACGCAGACTGACCAATCGACTACCAGACACAGAGTTTGTTTGAAATTTTTTTGTGTTTTTCAAAAACTACATTTGAATTCTGGTAGTCGCAAGTTTTCCATTGGCCAGTACTAATAGATATTAGCAAAAAGCTTTCAATGCTCATCGCCAGTTGACAAAAACTTTTGCTATCAAATACGCTGAGATCAGCTGTGTTAATTTGTAAAATAAAGAATTAATTCGCAGTCTGGACAGGGCAGAGAAAAACTGAGGCCATTCTTTGCAAGTCAGCGTTATTTGTTATATATTTCTGTGAAATTGTGGTAAGAATGCTTTATGTATTAATATGTTTATTACAACTGCCAAAGTTAGATACTGCTATTGGGAAAAGTGAAGGACATGCCGGGAGCAGACATTGTTGAGTTCTCACATTGAACTGTATTTAACTGCTGTATATTGTCATGATTTTGTTTTAATATTATTGTATTAGAATTGTTAGTAAGCCTCCGTGTTCCATGAACACTGTTCCACATGCCTGGAGCGTTTATAATTTAAAAAAGAAGAGCAAATCATACAACAGGAAATGTGGTTACTCCACGTTATTGTATTGAGGAAAACTATGTAAAAGTACAGTGGCGTATCTGCCATAGGGACCTGAGATGTGGTCACAGCAAGGTGTGAGTCATATAAAATTAGGGGCGAGTGCACATGTATGCACGCGAGGCTGACCCCATACCACCATATGTAATTAATAATAATAAAGTGTGATCAGATATAAAAAGGCCAGGGTGTCTTTTTATTGCAGAGGTTTTATTTCCTGTTACCAGCCGGTGACAGGAAACCTGATGAGTGAGTGTAACGCCAACAAGTCTCCGGTAAATCGTTTACGCTGTCAGCAGATAGCTGGAGGAGCTTGTGCGTGTTGAGATATCTATATTTTCTGCAACGACATACTGAATTATCCTTCTACAAAGAATCCTAGGTGATGTGTTAGCATCTGGGTATATCTGACACTTCAGTTACAATAAACTTTGGTATTTCCAATCATACCCAGGATTTTATTTGGCGTGATGAAACTACAGCCGCTCCTAACAAATGACAAACACTATTAGATAATAAAGTTGTAATCTGTGAATACTCCAACAGGAGAGATAGAGTGACTTTATACTTATTGGACAAAGTGTCCACACATTTTAGTTAATCCTTTTTTTATGTAAACTATCTTTTCCTCATTTTCAAAGACCTGTCCAAAAGAGATGGCGGGACAGGCAGATTAAATTGTAAAAAGAAACTATTCAATTCTAAAGAAAAACCTTAACCACTGTTTTATTCAATTCCTTATAGTGAGTTAAAGTGTTTTGTGTTTATGTACCATCATTTTCATTTCTCCCCTAGACATTAGGTACATCATACACCAGACACTAGAGCCAAAATAGTGACCGTGTGAGATCTAGGGAGGTAGCGTTAGGTTCCCTGCAAATACGTCATCATCAGCTATTATAGTCAGGGGCCTACATGTGCTTGACCTCACACGGTTAACACAGACACAGATTTCTTTCCTTTTAGGTATAACATCATAACCTCCACAGCAAATTAAACTTGCTACATATATTGGTAGGATTGTCCGGGAATTGAATTTCTCCTAGTACTACATACATTGGGGTCTGGGTTTTAGCGTTAACATCAATTCTATTTTCCCAGGGAATCCCCATAATTACTATTGCCCAAGATTTGGGAATTTAATGAAGTGTCAGAACCTGGAATTATTTAAGTAAATTTGCATTTATTTTAGAAATTTAGTTAGAACATTTTGTATTTATCAGATGGCAGATTTGGCCAAGTTTCGCTCTGCGGCTGTGCGGACTGCCAGGGAAATGAATATGGAGGGTCAAGTCTTGATTGACTATGTCACCTCAGAATGTGATAAATTTATTGCTAGGGAAGAACATAGGTTAGCGGAGGAAAGGAAAATACAGTTAGAAGAGGCTAGGGAAATAAAAAGGTTACAAATTGAGGCTGACAAGGAGGCCAGGGCCTTAGAGGCTGATAGAGAGGCTGAGATAAAGAGGCTCCAATTTGAGGAGAGAAAATTGGAGGCAGAAGAAAAGAGATTGACTGCCGAAAGGGAAGCAGAAGAAAAACGACTGCAAAGGGAAGCAGAAGAAAAGAGATTGACTGCCGAGACTGAAGCAGAAGATAAAAGATTACAGAGGGAGCATGAGTTGCGACTAAGGGAGTTAGAGTTGCAAGGCCTTGCTCCAGACAATGGTCACAGCCCCTCTACCTCTGATGCTACTGCTAGTCAGGGGGCCTCCAACTCAGCCATGGGGTTCCATCTAGACTATTTTGTAGAAAAGGATGATGACATTGAGTCATATTTGAGCAGATATGAAGTATTAGCCACTACTTATGGGTTAGAAAGAGAAAGATGAAATGTAAAGTTGTCTCAAGGTCTTCGGGGAACAGCTTATGAAGTTTTTTTCTAAAATCAGCAGGGATGACCAAGACAACTATGACATGTTGAAGCAGGCTCTTTTGTTAAGATACGAAAAGAACGGAGAGTTTTATAGAAAGAAATTTAGGAATGCCAGGCTACTGTCGGGTGAGACCTATCACCAGTTCTCCGCCCGGTTAGAAACGTATATGGAGAAATGGGCTACTTTGGGGAAAACCCCAGATCTCAAAGAGATAATACTCATAGAACAGATGAGAGAGTCCATGGCTCCAGACATGAGAAAGTTTCTCATGGAACAGGGCGCGGAGAGGCTGGGTGAGATAATTAATGTCGCCGAGAGGTATCAGGCAGCCCAGGCAGAGGTAGCTGGCGTCAAAAAGAAACCAGTAGATCATTATAAGGACCCACAAAACTATAATAAATTTGACAACAGAGGTAAGCAAAACTTTGATAGACCTCGAAATGATTATAAAAATAAAACCTCACATTTCAATGACCGAAAGAATGATGAAAGAAAACCTTTTCATCAAGGTAGATTATATTGTAGATATTGTAAGAGGGATGGACATGACATTAAATTTTGTAAAAGTAAACCTGCTGGATTTGCTGCTATGAAAATGGGGAACAAGGAAGTAAAGGACAAACCTGCTGGACAGCAGGAACCTTATCACCCCCAGTTTGTGAGGATGTTGTATGCAATGATGTCACCATTAGGTGCCTCTATGATACCGGTTTAGATTTTGATTCTGTCGTGAGCTCGCACTTGGTGAACCCAGATCAGTATACCACAGAAACAGTGTAGATACAAGGGGCGACCAAGGACATGACACTTCCCATTGCAAGAATAAATGTGAAAACTCGCTATGTGGAAGGTGTAATCAGAGCAGCAGTGATCGACGCACCCATCTACCCTCTGATATTGGGATTTCGTTATGTCTACTTTGGGGAATCCCAAGAGACCTGTGGTCTTGGCAGCCGTCCAGACCCGATCACAATCCAGAAAGGAAGAAGATGAACTATAAATACTCACCCAGAGGAGATGAGGAAGGCACAGGCTCAAGATAGGTCACTGAAGCAGTGCTTTCAAAAATTGCGTACCTGCCATACACCTAATAAAGGAGAATTTTATCTGAAGAATAAATTGTTATATAGGAAGGCCGGAACTGGTTCAAAGGGTCACGGACAACTGGTACTTCCCAAGATGTTTAGGGCAGACGTAATAAGGAGTTTACATGTTAGAAAAGATGGGAATCACGAGAAAGTAGGTACCATCTGCCAAAAGGTTTCGCAAAAATATTACTGGCCAGATGTAAAGATAGTTATTGAGAATTTCGTAGAAGCCTGCGGCATATTTCATGAGGGAACACCCACAAGTTGGAAAACTGGGCAGGATCTAGACATGCCACGGGGCAAACTTAGGCCTGGAAATAAAAATAATTGTAATAAAGTAGACAACGTGGAATGGGAGCCCCCTTTTCACACACAGTCTTCACTTGAATGTATTAGAATGGCCACTATGCGACGAATAGTTTTATCCCAGACTAAGCTGACAATCCCTCGGTCAGAATTATATAAACTGGAGGAAACGAAAAGAGAGAGATCTCCTCTCACAATGAACCTAAAGTGGGGAGAAAACCCCAGGAAAAGAATCGGTAGTGGTAGATTCTTGTGTGATGACACAAGGAAGAAACGTCCTCAACACAAGGCTTCTAATGTTATGAAAAATACGTCAGAAAAATTAAAAGTCCATATGTAACCTTGTTAAGGACTTGGACAGATGAGAAGGCAGAGGAGACTGTTACCTCATCATATCAATATGTGAACGAACTGACCACTCGTTTAAAAACTAGTTGGAAACTGGCAAATGATAATTTCAGACAAGCCAGGACAAAGCATGCTGCTTATTATAATAAGAAAGCGAAGATAGGGAGCTTGCTGTAGGGGAGAAGGTGCTTCTTCTATTGCCCGGCAGCAACAATAAACTTCAGATCGGATGGCAAGGTCCATATACAGTTTTGGAGAAGTTATCCAGAACAAATTATAAGATAGACAAAAAGGGAAAGGAAAAAGTCTATCATGTGAACCTTTTGAAGAAATATCTGGACAGACAAGTCCAGGAAGGAACACACATAATGGCCTTGTCTATCGCAACCGAAGTGAAAAATGACCCTCTCACCTCATTTGAATATCCACTGAAAACCAGTGAAACGTTTGCACAGGTGAAGATCAGTAATCACCTGACAAAAGGACAGAGGGAGAAGGTTCAACAGGTCCTTGAGAAACATACTGATGTGTTAACGGATAAACCGGGGCACACAAATTTGTTGGAATATGATATGAAACTACTAAACCCAGCACCCATCTGTATGAGGCCCTATTCTATTCCTTTCGCTAACGAAAAAGCTTTGAAAGAGGAGATAGATTATGTGTTACAAGAAGGGATTATTTCTCACAGTGAGTCTCCTTATAGTTGACTTCCTTTTCAGCCATGCTTCGCCTTCAGGGAAGTACCTAGATTTTATTATTATTATTATTATTATTTTTATTTATTTTTATATTTCTTTAAGTTCTTATGTCTCCTATCTAGCCTTCACTTTCTTTCTTTTCCTGACGAAGGCCTTGTGACCGTAACGTAGACTACTTTCTTTGTCTTTTGTCCTCGTAAGACGAATCACCTTTTTTCGATTTTTTTTCAAACCCACCCATTATAGTTCCTGTGTGGTTTTGTTGCGGAAACCCTCGGGAGAACATAGACTGTGCATAGATTACAGGAAACTGAATGCTGTCACAGAAGGTCAGGTGGATCCATTACCTGATACTACTCAACTATTTGCCAGGCTGAACAGGGCAAAATATTTTTCTAAAGTGGATCTTAGCAAAGGCTATTACCAAATTCCAGTAAAGCCTGAGGTTTGACCTTATTTAGCATTTAGCACCTCGGAAGGTCATTATGAGTTCAACATGTTACCGTTTGGGTTGAAAAATGCCCCGAGTGTGTTTTCTAGGATGATGCGAAAATTGTTGGATCCCCTGAAAAATCCATGTATTTCGAATTTTATGGATGATATCCTCATTGCTACGGAAACATTTGAGGAACACGTTACCTCTTTGAATATGCTGTTTGATAGACTCAGAGAGGCTAACTTGACCGCTAGACCAACAAAATGTTGTATTGATTGTAAAGAGTTGGAATTCTTGGGACATACTGTACATCAGGGTAGCATGACCCCTGATCCCAAGAATCTGGAAAAATTGAAAAGAGCACCTAGGCCACAAACAAAGAAAGATGTGCGATCTTTCGTGTCGTTGTGTGGGTTCTACCAAAAGTACATTAAACATTTTAACTCTGTATGTGCTCCTCTGACGGATTTAACACGCAAGGGGCAACCTGATACAATAAATTGGTCCGCACAGTGTGAATTGGCTTACCAGGAGTTAAAAGAAAAACTCACAAGCAGGCCAGTATTACAATTGCCTGACTTGAATCAAGAATTTATCGTGAGAAGTGACGCAAGCAATGTGGGCCTAGGCGCTACATTGTTGCAAAGGTCCTCCTCACAAGATGGAGAATTGAACCCAGTCGCTTATGCAAGCCGCAAGTTGAACAAAGCGGAAAAAAAATTATTCAACAAGTGAAAAGGAATGTCTAGCTGTGATATGGGCTTTGAAAAAATTCCAGATTTATCTATATGGCAGGACATTTGTGGTCCAAACGGATCATTCACCTCTCGTATTCCTGTCACAAGCCAAGCATGAAAATTCCAGATTATTAAGATGGTCATTATTATTACAGCCATACTCATTTCTGATTGAATATATTCCCGGCCCTCAGAACGTCGGTGCAGACTTTTTGAGTAGACATCCTTATGATGAAGATCAGAGAAACGCGTAAGACTTCATTTGAGCTAAGTTATCTCGCAGATTATAACCTGCAAATGAATGCATGTTTTAGGACGGCAGGTGTGTAGTAAAATCTGCGAGATAATCGCTCATTTCAGTAAGATTTTAGTCCTATGATAATAAATAACCCCGCCCGTATGTGTCGGACTATAAGCATCTCACACGCCAGCATCGCGCTGAATTTTGTGCCATGGTATTGCTTAGAAACGATCCCGCCGTATAAACCTACTCGCTTTCCTTGTGACGTACAATAAACATTTTTAACATTTTGCCCGATCTGATAGAGACTGTGGAAAGACTTATAATTAACGATCTGCCAGAAAGGTGCCGCAAAACTACTGTCTGAATTAACGTAATACTTTAACTTTAACGCCTCTAATTGTAGTAATCCTTACATTTTTGGTAGTGTAACACGAGACAACAGTAATAATTAACGCCAATTCTAACACCGCCGCGCAAAACCACGCTTCGCTTGACACGCTGTGGGATTGGCCCGATGATATATACACACAGACAGTTTAAATTCTCGCCGAGTAATGTATTTCTGACGTCACTCAAACAAGTTAGTTATTTGAATAAAAATGCTAGAGAGAGATGAGAGGGGGAAGATGGCCGACTTGTGTAAAATTTATATTTGACGATTGACAGTGACAAAATTGAAAATCTAAACCATACTGAAACTGACCATAAAAATCATGTGGTAGTATAGCTTAGAGTCCCCTGAGCAAAAATGTGTTTTAAAAAATATGGTAGTCCAATTATTAGCCAAGTTATTGAGATAATACTATATGTCTAGTAACACTAAGACGGACAGACTATGGTTCCTGCTTGTATTTTTCATAACGTTAGTGAGGACGCGAGCTTAGAAAGAGGCATTGGAGTAAATTCAAATCCGATTGGGTAAAAAGAGTATAGGAGGAAAGGGGAGCGGTAGGTAAATGTTAACCAAAACTAAACATCTTTTTGTATTGGCATAACTAACGCAGACTGACCAATCGACTACCAGACACAGAGTTTGTTTGAAATTTTTTTGTGTTTTTCAAAAACTACATTTGAATTCTGGTAGTCGCAAGTTTTCCATTGGCCAGTACTAATAGATATTAGCAAAAAGCTTTCAATGCTCATCGCCAGTTGACAAAAACTTTTGCTATCAAATACGCTGAGATCAGCTGTGTTAATTTGTAAAATAAAGAATTAATTCGCAGTCTGGACAGGGCAGAGAAAAACTGAGGCCATTCTTTGCAAGTCAGCGTTATTTGTTATATATTTCTGTGAAATTGTGGTAAGAATGCTTTATGTATTAATATGTTTATTACAACTGCCAAAGTTAGATACTGCTATTGGGAAAAGTGAAGGACATGCCGAGAGCAGACATTGTTGAGTCCTCACATTGAACTGTATCTAACTGTTGTATATTGTCATGATTTTGTTTTAATATTATTGTATTAGAATTGTTAGTAAGCCTCCGTGTTCCATGAACACTGTTCCACATGCCTGGAGCGTTTATAATTTAAAAAAGAAGAGCAAATCATACAAAAGGAAATGTGGTTACTCCACGTTATTGTATTGAGGAAAACTATGTAAAAGTACAGTGGCGTATCTGCCATAAGGACCTGAGGTGTGGTCACAGCAAGGTGTGAGTCATATAAAATTAGGGGCGAGAGCACATGTATGCACGCGAGGCTGACCCCATACCACCATATGTAATTAATAATAATAAAGTGTGATCAGATATAAAAAGGCCAGGGTGTCTTTTTATTGCAGAGGTTTTATTTCCTGTTACCAGCCGGTGAAAGGAAACCTGATGAGTGAGTGTAATGCCAACAAGTCTCCGGTAAATCGTTTACGCTGTCAGCAGATAGCTGGAGGAGCTTGTGCGTGTTGAGATATCTATATTTTCTGCAACGACATACTGAATTATCCTTCTACAAAGAATCCCAGGTGATGTGTTAGCATCTGGGTATATCTGACACTTCAGTTACAATAAACTTTGGTATTTCCAATCATACCCAGGATTTTATTTGGCGTGATGAAACTACAGCCCCTCCTAACAAATGACAAACACTATTAGAAAATAAAGTTGTAATCTGTGAATACTCCAAAAGGAGAGATAGAGTGACTTTATACTTATTGGATAAAGTAAAGTGTCCACACATTTTAGTTAATCCTTTTTTTATGTAAACTATCTTTTCCTCATTTTCAAAGACCTGTCCAAAAGAGATGGTGGGACAGGCAGATTAAATTGTAAAAAGAAACTATTCAATTCTACAGAAAAACCTTAACCACTGTTTTATTCAATTCCTTATAGTGAGTTAAAGTGTTTTGTGTTTATGTACCATCATTTTCATTTCTCCCCTAGACATTAGGTACATCATACACCAGACACTAGAGCCAAAATAGTGACCGTGTGAGATCTAGGGAGGTAGCGTTAGGTTCCCTGCAAATACATCATCATCAGCTATTATAGTCAGGGGCCTACATGTGCTTGACCTCACACGGTTAACACAGACACAGATTTCTTTCCTTTTTGGTATAACATCATAACCTCCCCAGCAAATTAAACTTGCTACACTCAGTGTGTCCTATCTATGTGTCCTCAGTGTTTATCCTATCTGTGTGTCCTCAGTGTGTCCTATCTATGTGTCCTCAGTGTGACCTATCTATGTGTCCTCAGTGTGTGTCCTATCTATGTGTCCTCAGTGTGTGTCCTATCTGTGTGTCCTCAGTGTGTCCTATCTATGTGTCCTCAGTGTGTCCTATCTATGTGTCCTCAGTGTGTGTCTTATCCATCATCAGCGTCTGCTTCTTTATCTCCTGTTTTATTAGCCCTTGTCTGGTTCTTGTCATCAGTTCTACATTAGTCATCTTGTCATCAGTTCTACATTAGTCATCTTGTCATCAGTTCTACATTTGTCATCTTGTCATCAGTTCTACATTAGTCATCTTGTCATCAGTTCTACATTAGTCATCTTGTCATCAGTTCTACATTAGTCATCTTGTCATCAGTTCTACATTAGTCATCTTGTCATCAGTTCTACATTAGTCAACTTGTTGGTTCTTGTCATCAGTTCTACATTAGTCATCTTGTTATGCCACTTCGATCCTCCTATTCTACGCAAGCACCCATTTATGACAGCTTTTTTTGTGTTTGTTGTTTTTGTTGTTCTCCATGTTTTAGAGCCACACAATAAAACTGACTTGACATTTTAATTAAAACATTCCGTTCTTTATTACATATTTTTAAAGCAGTGTTGATATGTGAGGATTTCACTAAAGGGAAACTATTGGACAATCAATATTTCCAGCTGCAGAGTATCGTTCACTGAATCTGTCTGAAAACATATCTATAATCAACCTTGATTGGACAAACAATAAATTTGGTGTAAAATATGGTTTCTGATCAATACGTCTTAAATTAACGTAAGGACACCATAATGAACTAAATATTTGTTTAGCTGTGACAATACTTGTATAAATAACAGCACTACAAGGTGTTACCGTTTAGAAGTGTGTCCATCGACAGGCAGTGACAGATAGCCCTTTCTACCCCATTTAGTCTGTCATACCTATTCAGTTCACAAAGCCATTTGACCTGGTCAGTATTGATGGACTCTTCAAAATCCTCCTGAAAATAGGTTGCCTCACTTTTTTTTTCTCTAACCAGCGGCATTCGAGCTTTCCAGCTCTTTTGGCCCAATGACATGTCATTGCGAGGCTGGGGGGTCAGTGGACTTTCCTTCCAACCCGGTCAGGAGCTTCGCTCCTTCCCATCCACACGGGATTTATGTGCAGGAGCCGTTCAGGTTATTCAGTCAAATTACAGGTCGTAAACATTCCTTCAAACGCTGACGCCCGGGTTTGAACCATGAAAACCTGGTCGCCAGTACAACGCCGTAGCCATTACACCAGCGCGGCTCCCGGGTTGCCTCACTAAATTGGTGGAAGTGATCAAATAATTCCATGAAGACATGGAGGAAACAGTCAAATATGCTGGAAGCACATCACAGCCGTTTGAAATACGCAGTGACGTCAAACAAGGCTGCGTCCTGGCTCCGACACTCTTCGAGATTTTTTTTTTAGCCTTGCTCTTGAAACATGCATTCAGAGATGCAACTGAAGAAATATACCTTCTGTCGTAGATTTAGGATAGGTATTTAAGATAGAAAGGTCCCGTCTGAATAGAACTGGAAAAGGTGGTAACTCAGTGAGATATAAGGTAAAGAAATAGATTTCACGAGTGAAATCGTGGAAAAGTAGAGTCTGTCCCTGGATTTAGAAAAGACTCTAGTCCAGCCTATCTTACGACTTTGTTTATCAGACAGTTTACCTTAATATATATATGTATATATATATATATATATATACATATATATATATATTTATATATATATATATATATATATATATATATATATATATATATATATATATATATATATAGACATATACACTATTAACCACTCACGTACACACAAACACAGAGATAAGTGACGACAACTTGACGCACAAACGTGAAAATTATATTAGTGGAATAGGGATATTTGACCGAGCTGACCAACACACAGGTAATTAAGTTTTATGTTCAGTTTATTTATCATAAAGAACCGTACAACATTTAATATCAAGATAGAAAAATACAAAATCATATGCTACAGAAATAATAAAAGAAATAGACCCGTAAGTGCAATTCCCTCTGTTGAGACAAGATCCCGTTAGAAGAAGGTATTAACCCCCAAAAGGTCAAAAGATTAGCACTATGGTATAGAATTTGACTATACTGTAAAGAACAAAGTTCTGATGAATATATTCTGAAAATAAAATAACAGTACTAGCAAACTAAAAGCAAAGGAAAACAATGCGAGTACAAAGCATATACGTTAAAAGGAATTACTCATTCCTTCTTTCTCTCTCTCCAGACAACCCGAGGCCACGTTCGTGCGTTCTTACCTAATTGTTGATTAGCAACGTCTGGAACCATCTTTAAGATACACACAGCAAATCCAGTGTTATTTTGGCAAAATAAACCCCAGCTCCTCAAAGACTGATTAAATCCTCTTCTTCGGGGAACGTTTACTTCGTTACTGTTATTAGGATTTCTGTTTATGTCACATTATTTAGTCCAGGTAAGAAAATTAACAGTGCTCACAGTATCAGTAGCTTGGGATTCCAATACATAAAGGAATGTCAGGTATGTAACTTCTCTCAGGATAAAAATTCATTGTCACACCACAAACGGTCGATAGTCGGGAAATGTTAATGTTTGATTATTTCGCCACAACGCACTGAATGCATATGAAATTGGAAAATGAAATCTGGATAGCTAGAGGTCCAGTTACAATTTATTCTTAAATTCATTTTGTTGGTACTCTGTCTCTTTCTGGGGGTAAACAAGAGGCCAAACAGGTCAACCTTGAAGACCCGATATTTATATAATCATGTTCTTTTTGTACTGTTGGACTTAGATCCGTTATTCTCAGATTCAGGTTTAGGCGTAGGCTTAGGCCGCTGGTAGTTTTAGGTTTGTGACCCGTACTATATTTTAGGAAGAAAATACAAACATTTAATCACAATATCAGTATCTATCCTAACCCGCGCAACGTTATAATTTATTATCCATTCGGTTATAAGATTTGATTAGAAACACACTTGAGAAGCTTATCTATCGGTCTTATTAACTCGTGAAATAAATTCTAGTCATTTACAAAATTGACACATGATGGATAGAAGATAAATATATATTTCGTCGGTATACCTTGCCTAGTGCCTTTACTCGTCAATTAAAATATCTCTTTCTGGTTACTAGCAATTAATTAAATTTATGTTACAGCTGGAAAATATTAGATATATATATTTAATCTGCTAGCCAATTTAACATAGTAAATCCTAGTGAAATATAATGACGAACTTAACAATTAAATCAATCAAAAATACTAGTAAATATAATTACCGCAACACAGAAAAAGAAACTAATCTCCAATCGAAACACTAAGAAATCCACTGTAACAATGGTCGAAGATTCGAAGCTAGATAGTTCTGCAAAATTCTGTGGCGACTAGATAAAAATGATTTGAAAAGCTGGAGTATATAAATTAAATGGTCAGAAAATCGCTATCACTTGCTAGATTTCACGCCTTCGCTTAGATTTTGGGGAATTCTTCGGTCGAATGCTGAATCAAAGCTTATTTTTACACTCATGCCGACTGCAGAATCGTCACTAGATTTTAAAATTAGACGACTCATTCTCTGATCTGTCAATATTTCAGCGATTGCCCAATCTTTCGCGTGATAAATACAGTTAACGGCTCAGGACTAACTAATAGGTCTGTTGGTAAACATTACTAATGCCTGTAAGACAGAGAACAAGAAAATAGGCATGGTTACAATTTGAGTTCGACAGATATCGAAGCGCATGCCTTCTGCGTTAAAGAAACGTGGATATTAAAAAGCACAGAGAGGTGGGAAACAGGTGGAAGCAAAAACGTGTTGATACATGTAAATATATTTACATACTCTGTCACACCTTCTCACTAGGTAAGATGGCCGACTGTATTACCTCGCAAGGGTGAATGGCAAAACTGAAAATGAGAAAATGAGTCACTATAAGAGACTTGTTGTTCGCTGCGATTGTCACTAAAAGTCAACAGGAGCTCTAGAGCTTGATGAATCGCTTCACCGAACATGCAGTGACTTTGGCCTCATAATAAGTCTAAATAAAATAAATGTGATGAGTCAGGATGTGGATGTTGCACCAGTTATCACTATTGATAACTATGAATTGGCAGTGGTACACCACCACATACTTGTGGTCTACCATCAACGACAAACTCTCTGGACAAGGAAATTAACAGCCGTATTAGCAAAGCTGCAGCCATCTTTGCCCACCTCAGAACGCGTGTTTGGGGAAACTCCAATATCACAATGAAGACCAAAACTGTGATATATAATGCTTGCGTCATCAGCACACTCCTATATGGCAGCGAGACTTGGACAGCCTATGCTATGCACATCCTTGGTACTTCATAGAAAGACAAAGTGACAAATGTCGAGGTGCTGTCACGTGCTTGCCTTCAAATATGTATACACTGCTTAGACAGCGCAGACTATGCTGGCTTGGCCATGTCCGATGCATGGAAGATGGTAGCTTTCCCAACGATATTTTCTACGGGCAACTGGCAGATGGCAAAAGAACAGTAAGGTTTAAAGATATGTACAAGAAAGACATAAAGGCACTGGACATAAATCCAGCCACCTGGGAAGATAAAGCTGCCGTTCGCTTCAAGTGACGATGCTCAGTATGGCGTCACCTCAGATTGGGCGAACAGAAGCTCTCACAACAAGCAGAAGAGAAAAGAGCAGGCCAAAAAAAAAAATATGGCAAAAAAAAAAAAAGCAAAGATGAGAGCTATCACCTCAGGGTCGAGTTCCCATAGTCAGTTTTGTATTTAAAGAACCGGGAAACCTCCTCGCTTCGTGTCCGATAATTTGTCCAAAAATGTGATAGGTGCCTATGAAGGCGTGTTTGTGTGTGTGTGTGTGTGTGTGTGTGTGTGTGTGTGTGTGTGTATGTGTGCACATAACATTAGATTACACACTTGTTTTTATTTATGTCTATTCACCTCGTAAATACTGTGCTCGGTATTATTTAGAGCAGTGTTTTTCAAGCGGTGTGCCACGGCACACTAGTATGTCGCCGCGTCTATCAAAGTGTGCCGTAAAAATTTACTATATGAAGTATATTTTTAGTGATCATGTAATATAAAACTGATCTTACAGCTTGAATTCATTCAATAATAATTGAAGTTATTAACTTCTTTGAACAAAAATAGATATACTTCAAAGTTATTTTAAATAATTAAAAGAAAGTCGAACTGAGAGTTTTCTTTATTATAAAGTACCCGAAAATTAGTGTATTTAATTAGTATATACCACTGTAATTTTTTATCCAGGTGCGGGGTCAGGTGTGCCGCACATTTTTAGAAAATTGAAAAGTGTGCCGTGGACACAAAAAGGTTGAGAAACACTGATTTAGAGGTTACTATTAACAAATGGCCTATGCAGAGGGGGATGTATCCGAGATAGAACGCCTACCACCCGAACAGATAGAATATATAACCTTCAAGAAGTCATCAATATTTTATTGATGAAAGCAGGTATCGCTAGATGAATGCTGAAATGAGCAGGTGAAAGTCAGAGTAGAAACACCAAATAGGAACTGAAATGTAGTTTTGACAGTGCCATCTTTATGACGTCTGTCAAATGTCAGAGGTAAACGTAATCGTAGTTCTTTTGACAATTCTCTTACCTAGTATTTACACATATATACTTGTCGGCGTCTGTGGCCTAATGGATATGAACGCAGTTTCATAATCCAGATATACCAGGTTCGAAACCTGCTGCAGGCGGTTTGGTAGCAGATCGCTTTGTGTGGATTTTTAACAATGGTATAAGCGCCGTACCGTTCAGAAAGCAATGACAAACTACTGAATGAAAAAAAATGCCTAGAAAAATCACAAACAGCCAATAAAAGCTGGGGTTGATTGCCACGTCCTGTAAAGGATAAGCAACTAACTTTTTTTATACTTGTATATATATATATATATATATATATATATATATATATATATATATATATATATATATATATATATATATATATATATATATATATATATATATATATATATATATATATATATATATATATATATACAGTACTTTGCAAAAAAAATGGCAGTCATATTTTCGCAACGCAGCACACTCATAGCAGCAAATAATAATAAAAACTGTATGTCCAGAGGAAGATTGGTATCTCCCCTATCTATTAACAGTGGTTTCAGTACAATATAATGTTGCCTTCTCCAGCAAGGCAAGCCTGGATGCGGCGAGGCATACTTCCCACAAATGTTTGTAGGTAATTGAGAGTCAGACTGTCCCAGTATTTTTCAGCTACCTTCTTCAATTGTTCAACGTCTCTGAGTCCACTCTTTTTTAAATGATTCTTGAGTAGTGCCCAAACGTTTTCAATTGGGTTTAGATCGGGACTGTTGCTGGGCCACTTCAGCACTATCACATTCTTCTCTTGCAGCCATGCTTTGGGGGTATGAGCTGTATGATTTGGGTCATTGTCATGTTAAAATGTGCACCCATCGGGGTACATGACCTGCATAAATGGCAGAAGGTGTCCCTCTAGTATGTCGATGTACCTTTCTTTCGTGAGAATTCCTGTGAAAACATACAGTGGGGTGGCACCTCTTGCTGACACCCCTCCCCAAAGATGGAATTTCTAGGTATGTTTCGGTCGCTGGTACACAGGCGTTACAGAGCCTTTCGTCCAAATATTTATTTGAGCAGGATAAGACCAAACAGAACATTCATCTGAAAAAATCACATTGTCCCATGACAAATTTTGGTGTTCGTGGCACCAGTTCAAGCGCATCTGTTTGTGAGTCTCTGTGAGCAATGGTGACGAAATTACCCGCTTTTTTGTGTAATTCATCCTGTGTAGCTCCCGGTTGACAATAGCATTAGATACCTCTGGGCTTCCCAACTCGATCATGCGCTGCCGTATGTTTTCTACACTCTTCATTGGCCCAGCCCGAACGATTTGGGCGAGACACCGATGGTCCTTTGTGACCAAAATTCTTGGCCTCCCACTACCTTCTTTTCGCTCGATTCCATTACCTGCTTTTAATTTACTCACAACTCTGTAGACAGTCCGCTCAGGAATGTTCAAGGTTTTAGAAATGTTGGAACATGTTTGATTTCCTTCATTCCAAAGCTGTGAAATTAACATACACTTTGACTTTGTATCCATTTTCTGCCACTAGCATTAGAAATTGTCGTCTGCTCTTATATCAAGGGACGTTACTCTACGCTAATTTTTTTTTACTTTTGGTAGTGTTTGCTCACTTCAGTGGAGTGCAAATTTGGGGCAGAACATGCATATTTAATTAGATTTCAGCTTATTTAGCTGAGCAATATGACTGCCATTTTTTTTGCAAAGTACTGTATATATATATATATATATATATATATATATATATATATATATATATATATATATATATATATATATATATATATATATATATATATATGTGTGTGTGTGTGTGTGTGTGTGTGTGTGATTGTGTGTGTATTGCTACTTCTGCTATAAAAGCGGACTTGCTCTGTTAGTTGGTTATTGTTAACTCAGGTTTACATCCATACCTAATACATAATATATACATGTGTGTGTGTTCGTAACATAATGATTGTTTCAACAGTTCATTTACTATCATGACTACCTTTCAGCTTTTAAATCGCTAATTTACGCTAGTGTCACGGAGGTTTTTATCATTAAATTGCCTATTCCCTCTTCTTTTTCTTTTCACCCGAAACCTCTATTATTTATTATCTGTCTTTACCTTTTTCCGGTATTTTTCGCATCATTCGTTGGCGAAAAATATTTTCTTCAGTATTCTCAAACTTTACCTTGTGTTTTTCTCATACTG
This sequence comes from Oreohelix idahoensis, assembly GCA_024509875.1. NCBI lineage: Eukaryota > Metazoa > Mollusca > Gastropoda > Stylommatophora > Oreohelicidae > Oreohelix > Oreohelix idahoensis. The sequence continues at coordinate 183,160 of JAMPIV010019581.1, forward strand.
GGATACGTAATTCTATTACATAGATGTCAGTCAGACGTGAAGTGCGATTTAGTTGCAGTCCATCTCAGACATCGAGCCGACTTGGGTCTGCACCTTCAGATGACACGACACTCCTGAGTTAGATTCTCGACGTAAACGCGTGAGAATGCTAGGAGAGAGCCGACATCCGTCTGCATTTTCACCGGTCAACAACGAGTTGCATCGGCCGAACGCTTAAGTAGGAGCGAATATTTACACCTTATAGTCGCAGTTTCAGACGGTTGTCTGAGATTTGCAACTGACACGCGCTTTTCCCGGTCAGTTTGTTACCGCAGGTGCGTAATCGCACTGGTGGCAGTTACGACACGCCTCTAAGTTAAACGTAGCTGTTATGAGAAGGGGGAGAGATCGGGGCGGGGGAGATAGTTCATCCTTTGTCTGGTTTAAAATATTAACCCACGTTTGAAACTATTTCATCACCGCCATCATTCCACTTCCGTCTACTACAGGGGTAACACGCATTTTTGCTTACCTCAAACCACACAAGCTTGATACGTCCTTTTTAGGACGAGACACGGTGAAGACATCCTTCGAACTACACAAGTTATCAGATAAGTTGATATTTTTATCCATCTTCAGTGTTAGCTTATTGCAGTTAATTTTAGAAATTAAAATAATAGAAATTAAATAGCGCCATGTGGCAATTCTTTGAGTGAGATTAGGCAGCCATCTTGAAAGACATATTTAAGTGGTGAATAATTTATACTTTTGTTGATAGTATTAGAGTAGGCCTACTGTAGTTAAGGTTAAGTATTAGGGGACTATTTAATTTAAGAATCGTAGTGGGGTAAAGATATATATATAACAAAATAAGCCAAAAGCCAAAGATTACATACAATATTCAATCATCAGAATATAATTCAAAGACAACAAATAGTAGCATACTAAAAGACAGGGAAAATAACCAATGGTAGTATTCACCAGAAAACAGTCCGAGGAAGGGAAAGCGATGGCCAAAACTCCAGAAAAAGACAAAACTTTAAACCGGACAGAAAGAAACAGGACCACGAACCCTGAAATCAGAAAAACAGAACTAAAGGACACGAGTAAAACAATAATGGAAAATCGGGAAGGAGGCGCGGAAGGAAAAACAACAAAAAGCAGAATCAACAAAGGAGAAAGATCAGGAACCAGCACAGCGAACGGAAAGAAAGGACCCAGGGAAAAGAATAATCAGGACAGCCAGGTAAACGCGGACAAAACAAGTCATGAAACCAGAGGGGATAAACTGAAAGGAGGCTCAGAAGTAAAAACAACAAAGGAAGGCAAAACGTGGGCAGAAGCAGTTAAAAACCAAGGTAGGGACACCAGGCATGATAAACTAGAAGAAAATACTAACCAAAAAAATAGCAAAAAAATAGCAATGAAAGTACCAAAAAAGACTCAAGACATCTAGCAACCCAGGCAGCTCCCAAAAATAAAGATGTAGTAAACATATGTCGTTTAAAGATAACGCAAGTAGCTGGTGAGGCTGTCAAGATCAAGGCATTAGATGAAGACAAAATTATAAACATCCTTGATCCTGTGTTAGGCAAAAAGGCGATAGCCAAAATTTCAAAAACCCATTTTGGCATAATAATTATCCCAAATCAGAGTGACAGAATAAAAGAGATGATAGAGGAACTCAAAGTAGAAGCAAAAACAGTGACTCTTGCACACGACATAGAAGTAAAGATAGAGCTAGCAAAAGTGACCAGTAGATGTGTGTTAAAAGGGATAAACACTACCCTTTCAAGCGAGGAAGTTATGAACATCCTCGCAAAACATAACCCAGACATAAAGCTGGTACACGTGGACTGAATAGTGGTGAAAGGGAGTATCGTTACCCCAGTGGTAGTGATAACAACAGAAGGTAGGGAACCCCCCCAAGACGGTACTATTTGGGAAAACACAAAAAAACACAGAAGCCTTCATTCCCCCAGTGTTGCAGTGCTCCAACTGCATGAAGTTTGGTCATGGGCGCCACACTTGCAGGGGGAAGGCAGTATGTAGGTTTTGTGCGGGGGCACACCCTTTCACGCAATGCGAAAAGGCAAAGTCAGATACTGACTATAAAAAGGATAATGCAAACAGAAAATGCATTAATTGCAAAGGAAACCATAGCGCCAGATTCCAGGGCTGCCCAGTATATCAGCAGACCAAAAAAGCATTGAGGGTAGCTATAACAACCCAAACCCCTTTCAAACGGTCATTAAAGAATTAAAAGAAAATGATACTTATACGAACAATAAAGTTATAACAGAAATTAAGAGTGTGCAAGAAGATGTCAAAATGCTTAAGTCACAGATGGCAAAAGAAAGTAAGAACAAGTTAGAAAGTAATAAAAGAGTACCAAAAAACCAGTCAGATGATTCAACTACATCCTCGGATGACACAAGTGCACTGAAAAGTGCAGAGGCATTGCTTCAAGAAGTGAAAGCCATACAGCACCAAATTTCCCAGGATATAGCTAAACTGACTGTACTGAAAGAAGAAAATGAAATGATACTAGTCAAACTGTCTGAACAAAAAGAAGAAAGTCAAATAATACTAAAAAGAATGGAAAGTGAAAGGCTGGAGATTAACATAGGGAGAGAAGGGAATGTAGCATTGGATGAAAATAGGAAAGTGGTCAACCTAGAAGAAAATATCAAAGGACACGTTGAGGCACTTTTACCATACGTAGTGAAAAAAGTTAGGAATAAAATGATAAGTTTAAATAAGGTTTTTCTTGAGAACTTGATGGATAGTGGGTCCACAAGTACAGGAAATGCAGAATAAGAGCAAATTTGATAGTTAACCACTAGATGATGTTAAAATTCAATTTAGAAAGATTTAGAATTATCCAGTGGAATTGTAAGGGTATTAAAAAAAATTTTACACCCCTACTATCAGAGACTGGAGGAAATACTGATATATATGCTCTTCAAGAGACCCATTTAAACCCAAATAATAGATATAGTTGTAAGGGCTTTAAGATACTTAGACACGATAGGAAAGGAGGTAGAGGAGGAGGTGTCGCAGTATTAGTTAGCGAAAAATTTAAAATCACAGACTGGGAAGTATTTAATACAACCAATATAGAAGGTATCCAGGTCACTATAGCAGCTGAACCAAACAATCTAACAATTCTAAATGTATATGCTAAAGATGGCACAATTAAAGATGAAGAAATACTAGCCATAAGCACCAGACTAGGCCCCAAAACAATCATAGTAGGCGATTTTAATTCCCATCATTGTGCTTGGGGTGGACAACATGCAGATAATGCAGGAAAATGCCTACTTGACTTCATAGAAAACAATGAACTACTAATACTAAATGATGGATCTGCAACAAGAATTAATCCACAAGCTAATAGGGCAGACTCAGCAATAGACATAAGTATAGCAACTAACAACCTAGCGAATGTAAATTGGGAAGTGTTACAAGACACAAACTCACATCATCTGCCCATTGTAATAACCATGCATGAAAATGTCATTCCAAACCCAGAACCAGAGAAACCTACCTTCAACTATAAAAAAGCAAACTGGGAAGCTTTCCAATCAGAGCTGGAGGTGATGGAATATAAAGACATGGAATCAGATGATACTGACTTGTGGGCAGAAACACTGACCAATGAAATTCTGAAAATAGCAATAAAGTATATACCAAATAAAAATATGCCACAACACCTTAAACCAATAAATAACATTAATAAGAAAAGAGAAACTCAATGGAATAAAGAACCAGTTGCCTGGTGGAATAAAAGCTGTGCAGAAATTCATGAGAGAAGAAAAAGGGCCTTACAAAAATATAGAAATAACAGAACAGAAGAAAACTATGATAAGTATAAACTTATTAGGAATGAATCTAACAGAATAATATTCAAAGCCAAAGAAACTAACTGGAAGGAGTTTTGTCAGTCACTTAAACCTAGCACTCAAATTAGAGAAGTATGGAAAAAGCTTAAGGCAATCAAAGGGAACAATAAGAAAACAATAATGCCAACAATCAAACTTCCAAAGAGAGCAGAAACAGATAAAAAAAAAGCTAATGCCCTTGCCGAGTATTTCTATAAAGTCAGTGCAAAAAGTAGCCTTGGCCAGGAAGAAAATGAGAGAAGAGAAAGACTTAGGATACATTTTTTAAAAGAACTACCAGACCAGATAGACGAAACAAACTATTTAGATGCTGATATAACAGAGGAAGAAGTAACTAATGCAATAAAAGATAAATCTAATACTGCCTCAGGGCAAGATATACTTAGTTATGAAATCCTTAAGAAAGTACCCAAAAGAACTATAAACATAATAACTTCACTTTATAACAAAATCTGGAACTTAGGAAAGATACCAAAAGCATGGAAAGTAGCTATAATAGTACCCATTCTAAAACCCAATAAGGAAGCCCATGATGTAAGTTCATATAGGCCTATCTCCTTAACATCACAACTAGGTAAAATACTGGAAACTGTTGTGAATAAAAGAGTTAAATTCTACCTAGAAAAAAACCAGTTATATAGCCCAAACCAGTCAGGGTTTAGAGCAGACAGAAGTACAGTAGACCAGCTTGTAAGATTAGAACATGATGTAAAGCTAGGGTTCAAGAGGAAAGAGAAAACAGTGGCAGTCTTTCTAGATGTAGCTAGAGCATATGATGAATGCTGGCGAGATGGAGCTCTTTACAAAATGAAAAAGATTGGCATTACTGGTAAAACCTATAGGTATCTAGAAAACTTTTTACAGGACAGGTATTTTGCTGTACAGGTGAATAATGATAGGTCAGAAATATATGAACAACAGAATGGGATTCCTCAAGGATCAGTGATCTCTCCTTCAATTTTCACTATAGCTGTAAATGATTTAGCAGATGAATTTAATGACATAAAGAATGCAGTATCACAATTTGCAGATGACTGTGCCATTTGGCGATCTGGAAAAAACTTGGACCATGTTTACAAAAAACTTCAAAATCAAATAGACAAAGTTTCAGAGTGGATGAAAAGTTGGGGCTTCCAAATTAATGTAAACAAAACAGTAGGTATGATTTTCAGCAAAGGAAATTTAAAAAAAAATAACAAAATCAATATAACCATTAAAGGACAGAAAATATGTACCTCCTCAACAACAAGATTTCTGGGCATAACTTTAGATAAACAACTAAATTATAATAAACATATAGACAATTTGGTAGAAAGCTGTAGGGGACCCCCTAAATATACTAAGGATTGTAAAAGGTAATGGATGGGGGGCCAGCAATAAAATAATGCTTATGTTCTACAAGTCCTTCATCAGGGGGAAACTGGATTATGCCAGCATAGTCTATGACTCAGCTGCAGCTTCTAACAAAGCAAAACTGGACAGGATTCAAAATGCAGCCATGAGAACCATTACAGGTGCATTTATATCGACACCAGTAGAAGCTCTAGAAGTAGCTCTCGGCATACCTCCCCTTGGTCTAAGACGGAAAGAACTGAGATTAAATTATTGGAGTAAAGTAGCACAAGAAGTGACCCACCCAGCACATAAAGCATTTGTCAAAAACCAACCAAGTGTATGGGACGTCTTCTTAAATAAAGATAGATATCCAACAGGGTGGAGAACTATAGAAGACCTAATGCTGTTCAAAGAACTATCAAACACAATTGAAAATAGTAATAAATACAGAAGCAAAATACCACCATGGGAACTAAAAACACCAATCATAGACTACTCACTTACTGAAAAGATCAAACAAAACATAGATGATAAGGAAGCCAAAATGATAAGTAGAAAGTTCATAGAGCAACTAACTAAACAGAGTCTGGCCGTCTACACTGATGGATCCATGGGTGATAGTGGGCAACTAGGTGCCGGAGTTGTAATACCACAATGGGGAATAAAAAAGAGCTACAGTGTAACGGAAGGGGCATCGATTTTTACTGCAGAGATGGTAGTAATTCTTAAAAGTCTAGAAATAATCGAAGATAACCCACCAGAAGCTGTTACGATATTTACAGACTCACTATCATCACTACAAGCACTAGAACACCCAGGTAAATGTAGCCGGCCAGACATAAAGGAAGAAATTCTAGCAATTAATACATCACTAGAGAACAGAGGATGTAGTGTGAGGCTAGTGTGGGTTCCAGAAAACATAGGTATAGCTGGCAACGAGTTGGCAGACCAGAACGCCAAGAAGGGAAGAACAAGTAAAAACAATATAAAAGCAGGACTGGGGAGGTCAGAGATCAAAAGCCAAGTGAAGGAAACTATAAACGAGGAATGGAAGACAACATGGAAGGAAAGTAGAAAAGGCAGACACGCGTTCAAACTGCTGAAAGAACCAACGAGGACATGCCAGGTCAGAGAAGAATTAAAGATACCATCGAACAAAAAACTGTGGCGTCTCCGACTCGGTGCAGCATACTTCATGGTAGAAGAACCACACTGCCAAGAATGTCAAGAAGAGAATGACATAGACCACTACCTGATCCACTGTAAAAAGTACGAACAACAAAGGCTTGAATTAAAAACTTACTATAGAAATCACAATATAGACTTAACAGGTGATAAGGTTTTAAGTATAGATGCCCCAAGAGATGCCCAATCAATACTTAAAAGATATATACATAAAACAAAGGAAAAAAATATAAGGTTAGAACATCAGGAAAATCATCCAACTAAATAGAAATTAAGCAGCAAGAACTAACATAGCATTAACAAAAAATAACTACTCATAGGACAAGGAAAGACAAGGTATTAAAAAAAAGGGACAACAACTCAAAAAGAACAAATACTAATACAAATTAAAACCAAGTGTAAAGGACAATAGTTATCTAGAAACAATACAAAAGAGAAAATAAAATTGACAAATACTAATATAAATAAAAATCAGCAACTGCAAAAGACAACAGTTATTTAAATTGAATACAAAATTAGTAAATAAAATGACACTAAATACCCCAATTATAACCAACTTTCAGGTTGAACAGGGTAGACCAAGATGGAACAAGAAGAGGCATCAATGATCAGATGTTGAGTGCCCGATCTCCACCCATCAACTCATCAAAACAACAACAAACGAAACTATTTCATTTCACTCAGTAACTTTGCAGTTAGACTAGAACAACCTTCGTTCGATTTCTAAATAATCTCTGTAAATAGAGATGGCCTTTAGTTTGGTCGAAGTGGTTTAAGTTCTTAGTACTTCTGTGTTTGAGGTAAATATTATATATAATAGATCTCTAGTATTTTGTGAAGTAATTAAGTGTTAAATCGCCGATTTCATTTTAAACTAGTTCCGTGGGCAGAGTGAATATTTTGATAGTTTGTTATTTCTTTAATCGACGAGTTGCAGTGGAAATACAAAATAACTTATATTTTTAGCTTACTAAACAAGTAGCTGAAATGAGTTTAATTTAACTGTTAAATACTCAGTCGAAACTGTTTTAATAACTAACTTATAAATGCTAGATGCGACATCAATGAATATTGACGGAATACGAAGATATTCCTAATTCCTGATGATTGATTTTTATATAACTTATTTCACGGGAAGTTTTAAATATAAGTCAAGCTGTAGGCTTGTCGTGTAAAATGTAAGTTATATTGAGTACATATATGTAAATTATTTGATATGTGTTCTTTCCATTTTATATAGCGAAACGGTGGTACCCAACTTGCCAGCGTTTAGTAAAGAGACATATTTGTGTGAAGCATAGACAGTTCCTATCTTTAAGCACGTGGGTTTTTTTGTTTCAAGTAACACTGGTCTGACAGTGCATATGCCATCAGAGAGAGACAGTAATAGCAATCCCACTAACGGTTTCTAAAGACTAGAAATATATATTGGGCTTTTGAACCAGTTCATATTGCTCCACAAATTTAAATTTACATGCTGCCTGGCGGCGAGAATATTACAAGAATAACATTAACATTCCGACAGAGATTGTGACTAGTATTGTGGTGACCAAATATAGTACCTGCCTGAAAGAAGACACCGATCTGACATTCCTTAAATCCTAGAATCCAAAGCTAATGACATTGTGCTCTGCTAACTTTCGTGCCTGGACAAATTTTATGTGACTTAATCAGACATTCGGAAAAAAATTAGAACACCCAAGGAATCGTTCCCTGAGACAGAGAGTTCAGTACGTCTTTTGGAACTGGGGGTTTCTTGGTCGATGACTGCATTTTTCGGGTCTGTGCGAAGGTCCTAGAATTATTATGTTCCCAGAGGCAGCGAGCAAAGTTGTGAGTATATATGTGTGAGCAAGGCCATGGCTGAATGAATGAGAGTACACAGGCCAGAGTGTTATTTTACCGGTGTATTATTGTCACCCATTTGCTATCTTAAATTTTTAAATCTGCAGAATTTGTTACAAATGCTAGAGTTTCTTTTTCTTAGGCTAAATCAGATTATCCAACTCTGTTCATACATTTACGAGAAAGAAAGAAACCTCTTAGACTCAACCCTATGTATCTATAACTCTTTGGGCCATCATCTGTTCTCTTAACGGGGCTGTGGGCTAAACCTAGAGTAAGATTCTAACGGGCTATCATCCTTGTAGCATTTTTTTCTTAAATTTTATGACTATTTGTATATGTTTCTCCTTGATGTATTTCTTTGGTGTTGTGAGAAGATTTTTTTTGATGATAATAATAAAAATCTCTCTTGAACTAATCAGTGCGTTGGTCAGCTCGTTCTAAAAAAAATATATATATCCATTGTTATAGATTTCCCACGTCTGTGTGTTTAACTGTCGTCACGTATATGTGCGTGCCCGTGATTAGATAGACATATATGTAATATATATATCTGTATCGGCTACTGCCGTTCCTTTGGATCTACCGGCTGTGTGGAGAGGGGGAACATGCTGCATGGGCAACAGCTTGATCTCCATATAACTGTGCCCAAGCTCGCGCCCTGGAGAGGACACTCCAGCTTCACCCTAGAGGTGTCGGCAAAACACGGGAAGTAGCAGTTACCGGTTATAAGCATTTTGCCCAATTGGCGTAGGGCATGGCGCCAGGGGCTACTTCCGACAGTGGGAGAGGTTCCAGGATCTCACTGGACAGCTACCGCCCGCTTCAAGCTGGGCAGCCCCCAGTCAATAAGGTGTTGTCCCGCCACTGTCTGCTTTCCCCATTGGGTGCATGGGGATTAGGGTCAAACCCGAACTGTGGACAGAAAATTTTGCACCAAGCAATTATCGAAAAAATAGAAATAAGCAAACTCTCAGATTGGGATGCTGGAACGTCCGGACTATGTTGACTGGACTATCCGAAAACCTACAGGATGTAAACGATGTAAGGAAGACAGCCATAATTAATGATGAGCTTAAACGACTTCAGGTGGATATAGCTGCACTTCAGGAAACGCGCCTGGCGGGCTCTGGAACGGTGAGCGAGAAGGACTACACATTTTATTGGCAAGGGAAAGATCTTAATAAAGCTAGAGAACACGGAGTAGGTTTTGCGGTCAAAAAATCGCTAACTAAAATGGTTGAACCAGGCGAGAATGGATCAGAACGCCTGTTAACGCTCCGCCTGCAAACTAGCACAGGTCCCATCACCCTTGTCAGTATGTATGCTCCTACTCTGTACTCTGCCTCAGAAGCTAAAGATGAGTTCTACGAGAATCTAACAGCAATTATCAAAAGCATACCTAGGCAAGAACAGCTTGTTCTCCTTGGTGACTTTAACGCTAGAGTGGGTGCCGATAATGTTTCATGGCCTTCATGTCTGGGCAGGTTTGGTATTGGCAAGATGAATGAAAATGGACAACGGCTCTCAGAGTTGTGCGTCCGCCATGACCTCTGCGTGACCAACACCTACTTTCAGACAAAACCCCAGCATAAGGTGTCATGGAGACACCCACGATCCAAGCACTGGCACCAACTTGACCTGATTCTCGTCAGAAGGCCACTCCTCAGGTCTGTGCTCTCCACGCGCTCGTACCATAGTGCAGACTGTGATACAGATCACTCCTTGGTTTGCTGCAAAATCAGAGCACAACCAAGAAAACTCTATCGTGTCAGACATGAAGGGAAACCACGCATTGATACCAGCAAGATGTCAGACCCTTTCATGATCGCTCAATTCACTGCGACCTTCGAGAAAGTGCTCAATAGCCCTCAGCATGGTGATACTATTACAGAAAACTGGGAGCATCTACGGAACACCATTCAAAGTACTGCACTTGCCACCTTTGGTAAGAAAACAGCAAAGTCAAATGACTGGTTTGATGCTTCATCAGATGTGATGGCACCTGTCATTGAAGCTAAGCGCAGTGCTGTGAATGAATACAAACGTTCACCGAGTGCCAGAACCCTACAGATCCTGAGGGCTATGAGAAGCAAAGTTCAACAAACTGCTCGACGCTGTGCAAATGACTACTGGCTCCAGCTCAGTGAGAGCATCCAGATCGCAGCGCAAACAGGCAACATTAGACAAATGTATGACGGTATAAAGAAAGCACTTGGCCCCCATAAAAGTAAGACGGCACCGCTAAAAACCATCAGCGGAGAGAAGCTAACCGATAAGGGTAAGCAGATGGAGAGGTGGGTCGAGCACTACTCTGAGCTTTACGCTAGAGACAATACCGTTACGCCTGCAGCCCTTGATGGTGTCAACAGTCTGCCAACTATGGAGGAGCTGGATGCCGAACCAACATTAGAGGAACTCAGCAAGGCCATTGATAGCTTGGCCTCTGGCAAAGCACCAGGCAGTGATGGGATTCCTCCTGATTTAATCAAATGCTGTAAGAGCACGCTATTACATCCGCTGCATAGGATGCTGTGCCAGTGCTGGGAAGAGACAACTATTCCTCAAGACATGCGAGATGCCAAGATTGTAACACTGTATAAAAATAAACTAGACAGAAGTGATTGCAATAACTGCAGAGGCATCTCTCTTCTTAGTATTGTTGGTAAGGTTTTTGCCAAAGTCATCTTAATGCGACTACACAAGTTAGCTGAGCGCATATATCCAGAGTCACAGTGTGGATTCCGAGCTGGCAGATCAACAACAGACATGATCTTCTCTCTCCGCCAGCTTCAGGAAAAATCAAGAGAGCAGAAAAGACCATTATATATCGCCTTTATAGACCTCACAAAAGCATTCGACCTGGTTAGTAGGGATGGACTCTTTAAAATCCTCCTGAAAATAGGCTGCCCTTCTAAAATGCTGGAAATGATAAAGTCATTCCATGACGGCATGAAGGGAACAGTCCAATATGCTGGAAGCACGTCACAGCCCTTTGATATACGAAGTGGCGTTAAACAAGGCTGTGTTCTGGCTCCGACCCTCTTCGGAATCTTCTTTGCCTTACTCTTGAAACATGCATTCAGAGATGCAACTGAAGGAATATGCCTTCACACTAGGTCAGATGGCCGTCTGTTTAATCTTTCAAGGCTGAAGGCAAAAACAAAAATCAGAAGGGTCACTATAAGAGACTTGTTGTTCGCTGATGATGCTGCAGTCGTCACTCAAAGCCAACAGGAGCTTCAGAGCTTGATGAATCGCTTCACTAAAGCATGCAAGGACTTTGGCCTCACAATAAGTCTAAAGAAAACGAATGTGCTGAGTCAGGATGTGGGTGCTGCACCAGTTATCACTATCGATAACTATGAATTGGCAGTGGTGCACCACTTCACATACCTAGGGTCTACCATCAATGACAAACTCTCACTGGATACAGAAATCGACAGCCGCATTGGCAAAGCTGCAGCTACCTTTGTCCGCCTCACATCGCGTGTTTGGGGAAACTCTAAACTCACAATGAAGACCAAAGCTGCGGTATATAATGCCTGCGTCACCAGCACACTCCTATATGGCAGCGAGACCTGGACGACCTATGCTAAACAAGAAAGAAGGCTCAATACCTTCCATTTGCGGTGTCTACGCCGCATCCTCGGCATCTCGTGGAAAGATAAAGTGACAAATGTCGAGGTGTTGTCACGTGCTGGCCTTCAAAGTATGTATACGCTTCTTAGACAGCGCAGACTTTGCTGGCTTGGCCATGTTCGCCGCATGGATGATGGTCGCATCCCAAAAGATATCTTCTACGGTGAATTAGCAGAGGGCAAGAGAACAGTTGGGCGACCACAGCTGAGGTTCAAAGATGTGTGCAAGAGAGATATGAGGGCACTGGGCATGGATCCAGCAACATGGGAGGATAAAGCTGCCGATCGCACTAAGTGGCGATGCTATTTACGGCGCCACCTCAGATTGGGCGAAGAGAGGCTCACACAAGAAGCAGAGGTGAGGAGAAAACGTCGAACGGAGCACCAGGAAAATAAGCAGCTGAGGGCTGTCACCTCAGGGGCGCATTCCCATAGTCAGTTATGACTGAAGGAGCTATTATTATTATATATCTGTGTTTAGACTGTCTGACTACTTTAGATCTGTCGTAGAAGATAGGTGAGAGAGAGAGAGAAGATTTTCCGCTCTCAGAGACAGCATCTATCACTAATCTACCACCTCACTCGTGGAAGTCTATGTTTTTATTTCCATCTCTCACTGTGACTGTCACTCATTCCAACCTATTCAGAAGGGACCAACCCAAGTCTTAATACTCCTATTGAAAAATCTACGACAAATGTGGTCTCGTCCGACGGATTTTTGAACTTAGAATAGGAAGACGAGTACGACAAACGTGGACTCGTCTATCTGGATTTTGTACTTAAGATTCTTTATTCTGTAATAGAGTAAGAGTTTGATTGTCTTGTGAGTTTTATTTTATAATAATTTATCCCCTAGACTAACGATCTGTTTACGAGCGTGCTGACCACACAAACTGATAAGTTTTTTTCCACTGCATTTGAACATTATACATTTGGTTTACAGGTTGATTTTGTCGGAATATATGTTAATTACTGATTTTGTAATACTAAACGCTGGTAAAATGGTGAGTGTATAACATTCACTGGGTTTTGAAGAAGTAGGTGTTTGAGCAAAAGCTAAGGAGTGCGTTTCGGACTATTTGTCCAGATTAATTGCCTCCCTTACCCTATCTGACTTCAGGGGCGAACTTATAGTGGATTTTATAATTAAGGGATTATTTTTCTCTTTAATTTTTGCAATAATTATTTTGCTTTTCCACTGTAGCAACTTATTTTTCAGAAGTAATCTTAACTACCATTTAGTTGGCGTAGTCGTGTTTTGCATTAAGTGCTTTATTGCCGATAATAGCAGCGATAGTTAGATTTTACTTTGGAGGAGGAATCCCAGGGTTAAGGATATCATCTTTTGAATTTTTGGTACATTTTTTCTCTCGTAAGTGGTAGGAATCAGAGTATCCTTTTCTAAATTTCTTTCTCCACTAGTCTCAGTCACTGACATAATATGGCCGAGAGGGCAAAGCTTAGATAATTCCTCAGGGACGAAGCGAGAGAGGAGGGACTGGAAGGAGAGGAAGCGAAAGCTTTTGTCAGAGACGAACTTGAGAGATATGATGCGGAGAGGAAAGCAGCCGAAGCTAGAGAACAGAAGAAGATTGAGGAAGAAATGGAAATTCGCAGGGCGAACGAACGAGAGAAGGAGAGACAGCATGAGGAAAGAGAGAAGGAGAGACAGCATGAGGAAAGAGAGAAGGAGAGACAGCATTAGAAGGAGAGAGAAGAGAGACAGCATGAGTTAGCTCTTAAAACTCTGGAATTCCAAAGTCGTGGTGCCGCCTCTACCTCCAGGAATGGAGAGTCTTCTCCTCATTCTTCCTTAACTGATCCTTCTAACACTCAATCTCTTCAACTCAACGCTATGTCTTTCACTCTTGAGTCTTTCCCTTGTCCTAATGAGAAGATTGACACTTGGCTAGAAAAATTTGAGAAAATTGCAACTCTGTACGGTTTAGAAAGGTCGCGTTGGAACATGAAGCTTTCTCAGGCGCTGAAAAGCAGTGCGTATGATGTTTACGCCAAACTGGAAAGCAGCCAACAAGACAACTATGATCTGTTGAAGAAAGCGCTACTGGAGCGTTTTGAAATGAATGCGCGAAAGTTTTTGCAACTGTTTCGCAACAGCAGAAAAGAGAATTCTGAAACTTTTCAGCAGTTCTCGTCTCGGTTGAAGTGATATCTGACAAAGTGCCTAGAGCTCTCGCAGCTCTCCTCTACCTACGAAGGTCTTGAGGAATTTGTTTTAACAGAACAAATAAAGAACACATTGTCTGCTGATACCCGGAGATTTCTCGCTGAGCAGGGAGCAGAAAAACTTGAAGACATCTTACAGAAGTCTGAGCGTTATCAAAATGCGCTAGCTGAACTACCGGCCACAAAGCGGAAACCGACAGAGGAGCATTTTCGAAAACATAACCTAGAGCAATCTTCGCAGGCTTCTAACCAAAATAACCACAGAGAAACTGGACCTCAATACCCCCCTCCTGAAAAATCCAAGTTCTACAAGAACAAGTACCCCAACCACCCCAAACAGTCTGATCAACCCGACCGCCCTTCATGGCAGCGTGGCCAGAAAGGTCAAGGTGGTAAAGGGAGAACCCCTGAGCACGGGACATATGATCAGAGTGAGCACACCGAGCCTAAACGCATCGGATGCTTACTGACAGTCTCGCAAGGCGGAATTGTTGACAGTGATTCCCAACCTGTTGGGGATACACCCTCAACGCGAGGTTCTGTTACTTTGAACGGTTCTCAAACTTCTTGCTTATTTGACACGGGGCTTTCTTATGATTGCATTGTTGCCAGAAACCTGGTCAAACCCGGTCAAGAGACAGCAGAGACCGTCCAACTTTGTGGAGTTCGTAAGAGTGATGCACCTACAGCGCTTCCCATCGCATTGGTGGAGATCCACTCTGATTTCGTCAGAGGTGTGATCAAAGCGGCTGTTATGGATGATCCCATCTACCCAGTCATACTTGGCGGGAGATACGTGTGTATTGGGAAACCGGAAGAGCCGATTGTGGCAACAGTAACTACAAGAGGGCAAACCAAAAAGGAACAGGAGCCTGCGCCTAATTTGTTACCTATGGAACTTAAAGAAGCGCAACAAAAGGATCCTACTTTGGCACCCTGCTTTAGGAAACTGCCCATGGCGAAGGAACCAACACAGCACGGGGACATTTTTTCTAAGGATGGCGTACAGTATCGCAGAACGGGCAAGCCTGATCAAGGTTACAACCAGCTCCTAGTACCGAAACAGTACAGAAGCCAAATCCTAGAAATGGGGCACTCTCTTCCCTTCAGCGGACATATGGGACAGAACGCCACAAACCAACGTATAACCACTCATTATTGGTGGCCAGGAGTAAATACTGATATTATCAGATATGTTAAATCCTGTGCCCAGTGCCAACGTGTACCACCCAAGCAACGGACACCCCCAGTCCACATGGGTGAAATGCCAATAATGGGAACACCATTCGAACGGGTTGTGATCGACATTTTAGGGCCTTTCGACAGGACTAAAAGAAGGAACAGGTTCATTCTGACCTTAGTCGATACATGCACTTTATGGGCAGAAGCTATCCCGCTAATATGCGCAGATGCCAAGCATGTCGCAGAAGCCCTCGTGCAGATTTTCACTAGGTTAGGATTCCCTCAGCAAGTGATGACGGATAACGGATCTTCATACCGAAACTTGTTGATGGATGAGATCGTTAAGATCTTGAGGACCAAACACATCCACACTAAGCCTTATACCCCGGCCGGAAATGGGCTCGTGGAACGTGCTAATGGAAACCTCAACATGATGCTAAGTAAACTGGCACAAGTGAAACCTGAAGATTGGGATCTTTGTATTCCTGCAGCATTATTTGGCTACAGAGAATCTCCTCATACTTCCACAGGATTTCCGCCAGCTACGCTTTTATTCGGCAGACCTATCAAGGGGCCGCTTGAAGCCTTACTTTAGTCTCTGACAGACGAGAAGGCGGATGAGACAGTTGTCTCAGCAAGCAAATATGTGTCGGTTTTAAAGGAAAGGTTGAAACTAGGGTGGGACCTAGCAACGACTAACTTTAAGCGAGCACGCACAAAGCTCGCTAACCGATACAGGAAAGTCGCGAAAGAGAGAGAACTGGAAGCAGGAGAGAAAGTTTTGGTGTTACTCCCTACCGAGAACAACCAACTGAAGATCGGATGGCAAGGGCCGTTTACCGTCCTGAAAAAGATTTCTAAGGCTAACTACCAGATATCTATTCAAGGAATGGAGAAGGTTTTCCATTTAAATCTCTTAAAGAGATACTTGGAAAGACCAGTGCCAACCTCCGACCATCTCCTGACGATCGCCAAAACTGACGAAGATGACGATAGTGGCAGGGAAACTCCACTGCACACACAGGAAATCTTTGAAAAATGTCAGAAGCGGCGACGCTCTTTCAAGCGCGCATGGGAGACATTCCAGAGGAAGGAAACGTCGGGGCAGACTTCATGAGTAGGAATTGGACAGAGATAGAGGGGGAAGATGAGAGGGAAGAAGACAGACACCCCGAAGCTACGGTTACAGGAAATTTAATTCCATAACGTAGACATGGAGTGCTTCCATATCTTAAAGGGGGGACGTCCTGTCACGTAGGTTTTGATCATTAAATTGCCTATTCCCTCTTCTTTTTCTTTTCACCCGAAACCTCTATTATTTATTATCTGTCTTTACCTTTTTCCGGTATTTTTCGCATCATTCGTTGGCGAAAAATATTTTCTTCAGTATTCTCAAACTTTACCTTGTGTTTTTCTCATACTGGGATACGTAATTCTATTACATAGATGTCAGTCAGACGTGAAGTGCGATTTAGTTGCAGTCCATCTCAGACATCGAGCCGACTTGGGTCTGCACCTTCAGATGACACGACACTCCTGAGTTAGGTTCTCGACGTAAACGCGTGAGAATGCTAGGAGAGAGCCGACATCCGTCTGCATTTTCACCGGTCAACAACGAGTTGCATCGGCCGAACGCTTAAGTAGGAGCGAATATTTACACCTTATAGTCGCAGTTTCAGACGGTTGTCTGAGATTTGCAACTGACACGCGCTTTTCCCGGTCAGTTTGTTACCGCAGGTGCGTAATCGCACTGGTGGCAGTTACGACACGCCTCTAAGTTAAACGTAGCTGTTATGAGAAGGGGGAGAGATCGGGGCGGGGGAGATAGTTCATCCTTTGTCTGGTTTAAAATATTAACCCACGTTTGAAACTATTTCATTTCACTCAGTAACTTTACAGTTAGACTAGAACAACCTTCGTTCGATTTCTAAATAATCTCTGTAAATAGAGATGGCCTTTAGTTTGGTCGAAGTGGTTTAAGTTCTTAGTACTTCTGTGTTTGAGGTAAATATTATATATAATAGATCTCTAGTATTTTGTGAAGTGATTAAGTGTTAAATCGCCGATTTCATTTTAAACTAGTTCTGTGGGCAGAGTGAATATTTTGATAGTTTGTTATTTCTTTAATCGACGAGTTGCAGTGGAAATACAAAATAACTTATATGTTTAGCTTACTAAACAAGTAGCTGAAATGAGTTTAATTTAACTGTTAAATACTCAGTCGAAACTGTTTTAAGAACTAACTTATAAATGCTAGATGCGACATCACTGAATATTGACGGAATACGAAGATATTCCTAATTCCTGATGATTGATTTTTATATAACTTATTTCGCTGGAAGTTTTAAATGTAAGTCAAGCTGTAGGCTTGTCGTGTAAAATGTAAGTTATATTGAGTACATATATGTAAATTATTTGATATGTGTTCTTTCCATTTTATATAGTGAAACGGTGGTACCCAACTTGCCAGCGTTTAGTAAAGAGACATATTTGTGTGAAGCATAGACAGTTCCTATCTTTAACCACGTGGGTTTTTTTGTTTCAAGTAACACTGGTCTGACAGTGCATATGCCATCAGAGAGAGACAGTAATAGCAATCCCACTAACGGTTTCTAAAGACTAGAAATATATATTGGGCTTTTGATCCAGTTCATATTGCTCCACAAATTTAAATGTACATGCTGCCTGGCGGCGAGAATATTACAAGAATAACATTAACATTCCGACAGAGATTGTGACTAGTATTGTGTTGACCAAATATAGTACCTGCCTGAAAGAAGACACCGATCTGACATTCCTTAAATCCTAGAATCCAAAGCTAATGACATTGTGCTCTGCTAACTTTCGTGCCTGGACAAATTTTATGTGACTTAATCAGACATTCGGAAAAAAATTAGAACACCCAAGGAATCGTTCCCTGAGACAGAGAGTTCAGTACGTCTTTTGGAACTGGGGGTTTCTTGGTCGATGACTGCATTTTTCGGGTCTGTGCGAAGGTCCTAGAATTATTATGTTCTCAGATGCAGCGAGCAAAGTTGTGAGTATATATGTGTGAGCAAGGCCATGGCTGAATGAATGAGAGTACACAGGCCAGAGTGTTATTTTACCGGTGTATTATTGTCACCCATTTGCTATCTTAAATTTTTAAATCTGCAGAATTTGTTACAAATGCTAGAGTTTCTTTTTCTTAGGCTAAATCAGATTATCCAACTCTGTTCATACATTTACGAGAAAGAAAGAAACCTCTTAGACTCAACCCTATGTATCTATAACTCTTTGGGCCATCATCTGTAAGATTCTAACGGGCTATCATCCTTGTAGCATTTTTTTCTTAAATTTTATGACTATTTGTATATGTTTCTCCTTGATGTATTTCTTTGGTGTTGTGAGAAGATTTTTTTTGATGATAATAATAAAAATCTCTCTTGAACTAATCAGTGCGTTGGTCAGCTCGTTCTAAAAAATATATATATATATATATCCATTGTTATAGATTTCCCACGTCTGTGTGTTTAACTGTCGTCACGTGTATGTGCGTGCCCGTGATTAGATAGAAATATATGTAATATATATATCTGTGTTTAGACTGTCTGACTACTTTAGATCTGTCGTAGAAGATAGGTGAGAGAGAGAGAGAAGATTTTCCGCTCTCAGAGACAGCATCTATCACTATTCTACCACCTCACTCGTGGAAGTCTATGTTTTTATTTCCATCTCTCACTGTGACTATCACTCATTCCAACCTATTCAGAAGGGACCAACCCAAGTTTTAATACTCCTATCGAAAAATCTACGACAGCTAGGCCTGCTTGTCCTGTGTCTTATGCTCAAGATTTGTCCACGTCTCTTATCACTTTCATTTCTGATCATATGATTAATGTATATAACTATCTCTTGAACATAGAAAGTCACTTTAACAGCAAGATTGGAGAGACATGCTGAACTGGTCAGTGTGCCACTTCCGGCTGATGTACAGCACAGTCTGTAGCAGACATTAACAAAATACTTAAGCCACATGAAATGATATGAAAAGAGGTCTCACAGACCGAAATACTGGAAACTAAGGCAGCTTTCATAGATTTAAATGATGGATAAAGAATTTAGCGAACATTCTTTGTTTTCTCCATCTTTCCAAGCCCTCAATGCTCTTAGCCGCAAACAATTCGCTAGCAATCTTCTGTCTACTTTATAATCTCTCTCAACATCATATCATTTACAGCTCTTTTATGTCCATTTCTATACAGAATTTCCACTTTTTTTTCTGTGACAATCATTTAATTAGATTTTTTTAAAAACTTTACTTAGACTTTCCTTTTCTACCTTGAGGTGTAGAGGTTAGCCTGAGAAAGCAAAATGCTATCCTATCGGTTGTCTGTTTGTCTTGTTTCAGTCCAGTTTTCTGTCCTTCGCAGATTGTCCTCCTTTGATCTTTCTCAGTTAATTTATTTTTGTGCACTCATTTCTGTAGCCTTATTTAATTCTCTAGAGCCTGAAAAGACAAAGAGAGACTAGAAATACTGCTCCCTCAGACATATTGTAAGTGATTACTCATGAGCTTGTGCAACCTCATCAAGTACAACAAACTGATACATAGACCACCATTAATAGTCACGGGGCCGTTGACGCCGGCTTCCAACTCAGTCAGCTGTACTGGCGGCTCCCATGCTCGGTAAGGAACAAAGCAGCAGCGGGTGAATAAATAAATCGCATTTATGTTTTAATATGACAAAGACAACTTTAAGATACAAGCATAAATTAACTGTGAAAGACCAACGAAGGAAGAAATAAAGAAAGCCATAACGCTTCTAAGAGATGGAAAAGCGGCTGGACCAGATTGCATTCCAGCAGTGACCATCAAAGCAGATATCAACACGGCTACAGAGATGTTATATAAATTACTTAGTAAATTCTGGGAAAAGGAAGATACCAGCAGAATGGAAGAAGGAAGGATATCTGGTTAAGTTGCCCAAGAAGGGAAACTTACAAGAGTGCACAAATTATAGAGGAATAATGTTACTATCAGTGCCATGAAAAGTATTAAACAGGATTATCCTCGAGAGATTAAAAGAGTCCATAGACAAGAAACTGAGAGATGAACAGTCAGGTTTTCGACAAAACAGATCCTGTAAAGACCAGATAGCCACTTTGAGAATAATAGTTGAACAAAGTCTGGAACGGAATTCACCACTATACATTGGACTTGTGGACTACGAAAAGGCATTTGACAGCGTAGACTGAGAATCACTTTGGAAATTGATGAGGCAATATGGAATTCCCCTGAAGTTCATTAATTTAATAAAGAAAACATTTGAAGACATGACATGCAGAGTTCTTCATGAAGGACAGCTTACAGAGCCGTTTGGGATAAGGACGGGAGTGCGACAGGGATGCCTCTTGTCTTCATTTCATTTCTTACTAGAAAAAGACTGGGTTATGAGAACATCGACAATACACAACATAAATGGAATCCAGTGGACTCTGACTAAGCAGTTGGATGATCTGGATTTTGCTGATGACTTGGCTCTTGTGTCCCATAAACGTAATCAGATGCAGGACAAATTGAAAACACTCGATGAGAGGTCACAGCAATTGGGTCTGAAAATACACAGGGAAAAGACAAAAATAATGAGAATAAATGCAGGTAATGATAACAGGGTTGAATTTGAAGAAACAACACTACAAGACGTAGAATCGTACACATATCTTGGCAGCAATATAGACAACGTTGGAGGGACAGACAGTGATATCAAAATAAGAATACAAAAAGCAAGAGGAGCTTTCATTGCATTGGGAAATATATGGAGATCAAGAGAAATCAGATCCAACACGAAAATAAGAATCTTCAACTCAAATGTGAAGTCAGGACTATTATATGACTCTGAAACACGGAGAACAACAAAGACAACAACCAAAAAGCTACAGACTTTCATAAATGGGTGTTTGCGTAGAATAGAAGGATTAAAATGGTATGACAAGGTTACCAACGTGGAACTGATGACAAGAACCTGACAAGTGCCAGTGGAACAAGAGATGAGAAGAAGACGATGGAGATGGATAGGACACACACTGAGGAAACCTGTTGATAGCTTTACAAGGCAGTCCTTGTTCTGGAACCCCCAGGGCAAGAGAGGCAGAGGTAGACCAAGAAGCACATGGAAAAGAGAGCTGGAAACAGAGGTGAAAAGGATGAGGAGAACGGTGGAAAGAACATGAGATGATGGCACGTGACAAGAGGACGTGGCATGTGTTTGTTGAAGGCCAATGCTCCTTAGGGAGTGGAGCGTTATGAATGAATAAATGTTATAGAATTAAAAAAAAAAAACAAGAACTGCTGAATTAATCTAGCTATAATGAGATTTAGGTCAAGACGTCTAGAATTAACGGTCATCCATAAATTACTTGGCGTGAGGAGCTGTCGTTAATTTGCCACAGATATGACCTCTACAGTTCAGATGGGTGCTTCAGTGTTGAATTATTTAGTAAGTTAATTACTGGAAGATAATCTGATCGGGAAGATGTGTTGGCTATGTAACAAAGGTAATGACGTTTATTTATTTAGTTCTTCCTAATTAGTCACAGCTGGCAGAGGATGTGCACGCCACATTATTACAAGTCACAGTGTAGTGGTGTTTGATGGTATTGTATGATGGTGATATTACTAAATGTAATTGTATGAGGCCAGCTGTGAAGGCTCCTGAGATAAAATGTAGTTGTGAATTGTCAGAAGGCCTTTCTTGCTACCACTACGACCTCACACTTAATTTTTTTTTTTTTTATGAATGTGGCTACGTAAAGTGTCTAGGGTTATGATATGTAGTGTGGTGTAATAGGTTATAGATATACCCACAGATATTTAACAAGACTAATAATATTAATAAATGTTAAAATACACTGAACTAACTCACGTGTGTAAAATTTTTTGATAGAATTACATTTATTTTGTTCTGGATCAATTTTTTAGGTTGACCAGAACTTAAAAGGATTTAGAGATTATGAAAGAAATGCATGGAATATTATATCATAAATGCAATAGTGTACATATATATGTACTATACTAGTTAGTTTTATTAAAATGTTCTAGTAGTCATCTACTTGGGAGGATAGTTAATGTTTGTGCTGTTGGGGTGGCCTCATCACACCTGTCTATATTGACTACACAGTGTCCAGAAAATGGTGGGAATTTTTATGGGGGTATTAGTAACTACACAGCGTTGGTGAATGTCCAGCAGACCAGAGGCTCACTCATCTTGTAGTTGTAGCTCTGGTGCTGAAATCAGGTGGTCCCACCTCTCCGTGCTGGCGGGCAATAATGGTGGTCTCTGTCACAAGTACTGCACAGATACACTCGAGTAAAGTCACCCACTGAATAGACACTGCTTTGTTGACAACAGAAACTCACAGCTCAGATTATGAATAAATAACACAGAATTGCTAGCAAAACTCAGCTGAGCTGCTGGCTATAGTATGGCGTCCCTAAATTTATTTCACTTTCTTTCATATGGAAATCACCACACTTTAAAATCTGTGTCTATCACTGAACAACTATTGAGAAATGACCCCAAATCCGCGTCTAAGCGCCGACAATATGCTTGTCTGTGGCCAATCACTGCCTAGGTTTTTTTGAATTTCAAATTTCCTACACTAAAGTCATTTCAGTCATGCTTCAGTCAAGTATGGATGGTTATCTGTTAGTCTGTCCGTCTCTACTTGTGTTTCTACAAAATGTACTTGATTTTTGAACCAACCTTTCTCTCCCCTCCAAAATTTTGTCGTTAAAAGTTATATTTAGACACAGCCACCACAAATATCCCTTCTCTTCCATACTACGTAGATTTGAACACCTGCGTCTCAAGGTCGTGTTTTTTTTTTCAAATAGCGACACTTTTAGATTCAATACAGTCTGTCGATGATGTGAACAACACTGTCTTTTGTCATTATCTTCAATATTATCTATCCGTCTGTAAAATTAAGAACATATTAGTTCACTGCTCAGAATAGGCCATCCGGCCAGCTAATTTTTATATTCCTAACATTAATATTAAGAAAAAAGTACTTTTTAAATTTTGTAATATTCCAAACATCTGCGTTTTAGCCGCTGAATTCAAATCAAGGGCTTGGTATCGCAAAAGCGTCCAATAAATGACTGTGGCGTAACATATCTATGGTCCCTTCTGTCGAGTTGCTTACTTTTTATGTCAACTTGGGAAACGTGACTTTTCTCCGTTTCCCCCCCCCAATTGCGTCTCCTTAGCCTTTCTAGTCTCACGCAATCTTTCCAGTCATATTTTTTTCCTTTTTGATCCGCCGTTCCCCTCCTGTCTAGCAAGTCAATTATTATGGAGGATGATGACCCGCGGTCTAGGCGATCATGTACATCAGCAGCCTACGCATTATGTTTTTATCCTTAAATGTTATCTTTGGAGGTATTTTACCGTTGTATCTCTGTCAATTTCACTACACATCTCCCCACTTGAAAACATGCCTATGGCAAGTTCCAAAACCAGCGATACACATAGGTAAAATTACTCCTCACGTCTGCCACTACTCTAATTTTGATCACAGGGGTGCCGACTGAGGAAATATGCACCGACATTCAATTTGCCTGGGATATATTGGATACTAAACTGATAAGGTTGAAGCAATAAAGACCACCTCAGCAATCTTGCGTTTTCATGCTTAGCCTGAGACAAGAACACGAGAGGCTGATGGTCCGTCTCCACCACAAAAGTCCTACCATACAGATAGATTTGAAACTTCTTTATTGCCCAGATTAATGCTAAACATTCTTTTTCGCTTGTGGAGTATCCTTGTTCCGCCTTATTCAATTTGCGGCTTGCATAAGCGACTGGTTTAAGTTCCCCATCAGGTGAAGATGATCTTTGCAACAAAGCCCCTCCTAGTCCTACATTACTTGCATCGGTTCTTAAGACAAAGTCCTGTGTCAAATCAGGCAGTTTGAGAATAGGCTTGCTAGTGAGTTTTTCCTTTAACTCTTGGAACGCTAGTTCACATTGTGCAGTCCAAATAATTTTATCTGGAAGTCCCTTGCGAGTCAGATCAGTCAGAGGAGCACAAATAGCGTTAAAATTTTTGATGTATTTCTGATAAAATCCGCATAACGACACGAATGATCGCACGTCCTTTTTTGTTTGTGGCCTAGGTGCTCTCTGCAGTTTTTCCAAGTTCTTAGGATCAGGGGTCATATTACCCTGATATACAGTGTGTCCCAAGAATTCCAACTCTTTGCATCCAATACAACATTTTGTTGGCCTAGCAGTTAAGTTCGCCTCCCGAAGTCTATCAAACAACATCTCCAGAGCTTCAATGTGTTCTTCAAATGTCTCTGTGGCGACGAGAATATCATCCATGAAATTCGTGATACATGGGTTATTCAGGGGATCCAACAATTTTCGCATCATCCTTGAAAACACACTCGGAGCATTTTTCAGTCCGAATGGTAGCATATTGAATTCATAATGTCCATCCGAAGTGCTAAAAGCCAAATAAGGTCTCACTTCAGGCTTCACTGGGATCTGGTAATAGCCTTTACTAAGATCCACCTTTGAAAAGTATTTTGCCTTGTTCAGTCTGGCAAATAACTGTTTTGTGTCTGGTAATGGATCCACTTGTCCTTCTGTGACAGCATTCAGTTTCCTGTAATCTATGCACAGTCTGTGTTCCCCAGACGGTTTTCTCAACAAAACGACACTAGAACTAAAAGATGATTCACTGTGCGAAATAATCCCCTCCTTCAACAAATACTCTATTTCTTCCTTCAATGCCTTCTCCTTCGCGAACGGAATAGAATAGGCTCTCATACAGATTGGGTTTGAGTCTACCAGTTTCATGTCATACTGTAGCAAATTTGTATGGCCTGGTTTATCTGTTAATACATCTGTATGTTCCTCCAGAACCTGTTGAACTCTCTCCCTCTGGTTTTTAGTCAGGTGCTTACTGACTTTTACCTGTGCTGCTGTTTCACAAGGATGTAATGGGTATTCATGTGAGGTGAGTGGTTCTTTTTGCATCTGGGTTGCAATAGCCAAGGTCAATAAGGGGGTGCTTTCCTGGAGTGGTCTGTCCAGATACTTCTTTAACAGGTTTACATGATAAACTTTCTCCTTCCCCTTTTTGTCAATTTTATAGTTTGTTCTAGACACCTTCTCTAGAACCGTATATGGACCTTGCCAACCAATTTGTAATTTATTCTGGCTTCCGGGTAGTAGAAGCAGCACCTTCTCTCCGACTGCCAGTTCCCTGTCCTTTGCCTTCCTATTAAAATATGCTGCATGTTTCTTCCTGGCTTGCTTCAAATTATCATTTGCCAGTTTCCATCCAGCTTTCAAACGAGTGGTCAGTTCGTTCACATATTGATACGATGAGGTAACAGTCTCTTCCGCCTTCTCATCTGTCCAGGTCCTTAATAACGCTTCTAATGGACCTTTTATTGGCCTCCCAAATAGCAGAGTTGCGGGAGCCATCCCGGTTGAACTATGTGGTACCTCCCGGTACGCAAACAATGCGGCGGGCAGGAATTGATCCCACAGATCCGGTTTTTCGTGTGCCAGCTTTCTCAGGATAGAAATGAGAGTCCCGTTGAACCTCTCTACCTGGCCGTTCCCTTGTGGATGGTACGGACTACAATGAAAGTGCCTGGCTTGAAATAGCTTAAAAACTTCTTCCGTTAGTTTCCCCTTGAACTGAGAACCATTATCCGTCAAGATTTGATGCGGGAATCCTAATCGGGTAAATATTGTAAGTAGTGCCTCTGCTACATGTTTTGAATCAATTGATGGCAGGGCTACCGCCTCTCCCCACATAGAACAAGTGTCCACCAGAGTAAGGATGTAACTGTTCCTCCTCTTGGTCCGAGTGAGAGGTCCTACAATATCCACTGCAACCCTCTCAAAAGGTGTTCCCACTATGGGCATTTCCCCTAGAGTTGCAGGAGCAGTCCAGTGCTTTGGAGCTACCCTTTGACATTCTGGGCAGGATTTGACATATCTTTTTATATCCTCCGTTATCCCTGGCCAGAAGTAATGACAAGCTATACGCTGTCCTGTGGCGCTGATCCCCATGTGACCACTGAAGGGAATCGCATGCCCGAGTTCCATCACTTTATCTCTATATGAAGTGGGAAGAACCAGCTGGTTGTGACCATTTGTTCCAGTTCCGGCCTTCCTGTATAAGAGTTTGTTCTTCATGAAATATTCCCCCTTGCTCGGAGGTGTGTGGCATTTGGGCAATTTTTTAAAACAGGGCTTGAGTGTCCTATCCTCAGCCTGCGCCTTCCTCATCTCCTCTGGATGAGCATTTATAGGTTCACCTTCTTCCTCCTTCTTCTGTGACCTGGTCTGCACTGTCGCCATGATCACAGGTTTCTCGGGATTCCCCAAGAAGACGTATCTACACCCCAATATCAGAGGGTAGATTGGTTCATCTATCACTGCTGCTCTGATTTCTCCTTCCACATAGCGAGTTTTCACCGTTATCCTTGCGATGGGAAGTGTCATGAGTGGTATGTCCTTAGTCGCCCCTTGTATTTCCACTGTTTCTGTGGTATACTGACTTGGGTCCACTAGGCTAGACTTCACAACTGAATCATAATCCAAACCTGTATCATAAAGGCACCTTATGGTGACCCCATTACAAATAACATCCTCACAAACTGGGGGGTGATAAGGTTCCTGTTGTCCCTTAGGATTAACCTTTAATCTTTGCGTCCCCGACTTCATTGCAGCAATGTTTGAAGGTTTCCTTCTACAAAATTCGGTGTTATGGTTATCCTTCTTGCACCATTTACACCATCTTTTTCCTTGGTTCAACGGTTTTCTTTCATTGAACTTTTGGTCATTGAACTGTGAGTTTCTGTCGCGATAGTCATTTCTTGGCCGCTCAAAGTTTGTCCTACCTTTATTTCCCTGCTCTCTATTATCAAATTTATTAAATTGCTGTGGAGCTTTAAAATTGTCTATGTGCTTCTTTTTAGCACCACTTACCTCTGCCTGAGCTGCCTGATACCTCTCAGCAACATTTAAAATTTCCCCCAACTTCTCTGCACCTTGTTCCATGAGAAATTTTCTCATGTCTGGAGCCATGGACTCTCTCAATTGCTCAATCATGATCATTTCTTTAAGATCTTGGGTCTTCCCCAGAGCCGTCCATTTCTCCAAATAGGTTTCTAGTCTAGCAGAGAATTGGTGGTATGTCTCCCCAGACAACAGTTTGGCATTTCTAAATTTCTTACGATATAATTCACCATTCTTCTCGTACCTTAATAACAAAGCCTGCTTTAACATGTCATAATTGTCTTGGTCTTCCCTGTTCATTTTGGCAAATACTTCATAAGAAGTACCTCTCAATCCCTGTGATAGCTTTAAGCTCCACCTCTCTCTCTCTAACCCATATGTAGTAGCTAATAACTCAAAACGTCCTAGGTACCCCTCTATGTCATCGTCTTTTTCAACAA
The DNA here is from genome assembly GCA_024509875.1 of Oreohelix idahoensis. NCBI lineage: Eukaryota > Metazoa > Mollusca > Gastropoda > Stylommatophora > Oreohelicidae > Oreohelix > Oreohelix idahoensis. Next base: position 210,888 of record JAMPIV010019581.1, read on the forward strand.
AATGGTCTAAATGAAACCCCATAGCTGAGTTTGAGGCTCCCAGACTGGGCGTAGCATCTGAGGCAAAAGGGCTGGCACCATTTTCAGGAGCCGGGCCTTGTAATTCCAGCTCCCTTAGTCGTAATTCGTGCTCCCTTTGCAACCTTCTATCTTCTGCCTCCCTTTCGGCAGTTAACCTTTTTTCTTCTGCCTCCCTTTGCTGTCGTTTTTCTTCTGCCTCCCTTTGCTGTCATTTTTCTTCTGCCTCCATCTGCAGCCTCTTAATTTCTCTATCAGCCTCAATTTGTAACCTCTTCTCTTCAGCTAACCTTTCAGCCTCTAATTTTCTTTCAGCCTCTTTTTCTAATCTCCTTTCTTCCCGTTCAATATATTTATCACATTCAGCCGTTACATATTGAATTAAAATTTGACCATCCATTCCCATCTCCTTCGCGGTGAGCACAGCAGCTGATCTAAATTTTGCCAGCTCCGCCATACTTTTTAGACAATATAATAATATACAAGATAAATCTCTAACCAGTAAATACACTAAGTACTTCTTATGACTATAGTCTAACCAATTCTAACTAACCAGTTAACTAATTAATTATTACTGGCTGTGAAGATTCACCAACTTTTATCTGCAGGGACACTTTTAATTTTAAAGGAAATTTTACAATTTATTTCCCTACTTTTATTTCTCCCACCAGGAGATCCTAATATTACTGTTGGGCTAATTATCCCTGGACAAGACCCCAATGTATGTAGTGGTGTTTGATGGTATTGTATGATGGTGATATTACTAAATGTAATTGTATGAGGCCAGCTGTGAAGGCTCCTGAGATAAAATGTAGTTGTGAATTGTCAGAAGGCCTTTCTTGCTACCACTACGACCTCACACTTAATTTTTTTTTTTTTTATGAATGTGGCTACGTAAAGTGTCTAGGGTTATGATATGTAGTGTGGTGTAATAGGTTATAGATATACCCACAGATATTTAACAAGACTAATAATATTAATAAATGTTAAAATACACTGAACTAACTCACGTGTGTAAAATTTTTTGATAGAATTACATTTATTTTGTTCTGGATCAATTTTTTAGGTTGACCAGAACTTAAAAGGATTTAGAGATTATGAAAGAAATGCATGGAATATTATATCATAAATGCAATAGTGTACATATATATGTACTATACTAGTTAGTTTTATTAAAATGTTCTAGTAGTCATCTACTTGGGAGGATAGTTAATGTTTGTGCTGTTGGGGTGGCCTCATCACACCTGTCTATATTGACTACACAGTGTCCAGAAAATGGTGGGAATTTTTATGGGGGGTATTAGTAACTACACAGCGTTGGTGAATGTCCAGCAGACCAGAGGCTCACTCATCTTGTAGTTGTAGCTCTGGTGCTGAAATCTGGTGATCCCACCTCTCCGTGCTGGCGGGCAATAATGGTGGTCTCTGTCACAAGTACTGCACAGATACACTCGAGTAAAGTCACCCACTGAATAGACACTGCTTTGTTGACAACAGAAACTCACAGCTCAGATTATGAATAAATAACACAGAATTGCTAGCAAAACTCAGCTGAGCTGCTGGCTATAGTATGGCGTCCCTAAATTTATTTCACTTTCTTTCATATGGAAATCTTACTTACTTAGTCGTTCCCCTTCTACCGTGAGGTGTAGAGGTATATGGAAATCACCACACTTTAAAATCTGTGTCTATCACTGAACAACTATTGAGAAATGACCCCAAATCCGCGTCTAAGCGCCGACAATATGCTTGTCTGTGGCCAATCACTGCCTAGGTTTTTTTGAATTTCAAATTTCCTACACTAAAGTCATTTCAGTCATGCTTCAGTCAAGTATGGATGGTTATCTGTTAGTCTGTCCGTCTCTACTTGTGTTTCTACAAAATGTACTTGATTTTTGAACCAACCTTTCTCTCCCCTCCAAAATTTTGTCGTTAAAAGTTATATTTAGACACAGCCACCACAAATATCCCTTCTCTTCCATACTACGTAGATTTGAACACCTGCGTCTCAAGGTCGTGTTTTTTTTTTTTCAAATAGCGACACTTTTAGATTCAATACAGTCTGTCGATGATGTGAACAACACTGTCTTTTGTCATTATCTTCAATATTATCTATCCGTCTGTAAAATTAAGAACATATTAGTTCACTGCTCAGAATAGGCCATCCGGCCAGCTAATTTTTATATTCCTAACATTAATATTAAGAAAAAAGTACTTTTTAAATTTTGTAATATTCCAAACATCTGCGTTTTAGCCGCTGAATTCAAATCAAGGGCTTGGTATTGCAAAAGCGTCCAATAAATGACTGTGGCGTAACATATCTATGGTCCCTTCTGTCGAGTTGCTTACTTTTTATGTCAACTTGGGAAACGTGACTTTTCTCCGTTTCCCCCCCAATTGCGTCTCCTTAGCCTTTCTAGTCTCACGCAATCTTTCCAGTCATATTTTTTTCCTTTTTGATCCGCCGTTCCCCTCCTGTCTAGCAAGTCAATTATTATGGAGGATGATGACCCGCGGTCTAGGCGATCATGTACTATTCGCAGCCTACGCATTATGTTTTTATCCTTAAATGTTATTTTTGGAGGTATTTTACCGTTGTATCTCTGTCAATTTCACTACACACGGTACGGTCAAATACTTTCTCGAAAAGTGCGACTTTGAATGGTCCCAACTTGAAAATTACCAGTACTTCAATAGTTACTTCTTTCTAGTGATTGTTGTAGTGCGTTGTTATTCAAAGCAGGACTTTGTGTACACGATGTCTAAGTAAGGAAGGGTGCCATAACACAGTACCCCGCAGCAAATACTTACAAAGGAGGAAACGAGAGCCCTGGTCTACACCGATCAGTACACACTGCCTCTACTACCAACGAGAAACATCACGAATAAACAGCAGTTAAATGTAAACAGACTAACTCCAAATTGAACATACAGAGAAGCCTAATCCTAGTGCCCCTTTTTTATGAAAATATCTTCATTCTAAATATCCGAAGATAAATGTTAGTTTCTCAAACTCATTCTATACTGGTTTCTTTACTTACTTAGTCGTTCATCTTCTACCGTGAGGTGTAGAGATTTGGAAGAGAGAGCGCCATACTATCATATCGGCTGTCAGCCTCCTAACCTGGTTCCATTATGTCGTAGTCCGTAGTAATACTGGTCTTCACTTGTAGTATTAACTTGTAAATCTGCTGAGTAATGTGTTAATTTTTATTTTCTCTTGTTGACTCAAGTAACTGAATAAATGTTTGTATTTTATTGTTGGATATATATATATATCAAGTAACAGTTGGGTTAATACTTCTATGATATGTCACTGTGCTCGTACTTGTGTAGAACTAAATTACTATTTTAGTTTGGGGCATTGGCCTTTATTATTTCTTTCTTCTCTAAGGAAGGGTGGCTGGGATGCAAAGCATGTGTAGATACTTGTCGTCAAACAATCAGTTGCCGTCTCATTATCCTTCAGAACATTAATATATAGAAATACTCTCCTATAGCCTGTGAATCTATACATTTTCTCACAAGTATTTTTTGGGCAGATTATCGACACTATCATCTATTCCCTGTCACCGACCACAGTTATAATAGCAAAATTTAAATCTGAGGTGAAAAACAATGAGCAAAAGAAAGGGATCACTGAAAGAATTTCTCAAAAGATCTAAATATTGTGATCTAGTTCTGTTATAACCAATTCATTTATGATTTACAGTGATTTATTTTGTGCGAAACATATTTCATGCTTGATTTGATGATTTTTTGTCCAAGAAACAGCAATGTCATTATCAAATAAAACGCCTCGAAAACTGTATTTTTTAGCATCCAGATTCCAACTTGGGTTTTACCTTTAAGACAACTTCAAATTGAGAGTTTCGATTAATTCAACTATGTTCTGAAACCAGTTAATTGTACCTTGTCGAAAAGTATTGTTCTTTTTTAAATTTTCTCTAATCTAGAAACTCAATTTTAATAAGCAAAGTAAATACTTAAAACATCTGGGCATTTACCAAGTTTCAGTCGTAAAAAATATCTCACTAGTTGGAGTTTTGCAGTTGTACAAAACTAAAACAATCACGCAGATGAAGTACAAATGTTAATTATTTAATCGTTACTTCTGTAATCGCTTCAAGTTGGTAGATTGTATTAATTCAGGAGCAAATAGTCAGGTTAGTTGAGGACAAGGGGATCGATCTGGGGTTCAACTCCCAGTGTAGGCAAAAAGAAAGACCTGGGTGTCATTACTCAATAAGGGCCGCCTCCTAGAATTTCAAGATGGTGGAAGGACTGAAACGCTTGTCTGATGGAACACCTTCTCTGATGATCAGATACTCTTTTGTTGTAATGCAATGTACAGAGTTTTTAATTACTTAAGAGATATTAGGAACTATTAATTTATATATACATATATGTATGTATGTATATGTATATATATATATATATTTGTTTGGCCTGTTAAAATTGGCACTTGCCAAAATGCTGAGTGCCGATGCTGCTTTTCCGTAGATTCGTCTCTGATGTGAGGGCACGTTTCCAGATCAGTTCAGGAAATAACCTCTCCTCGTCAAGGCAAGAATTTTCACACCAGTGGAATGGAGGTTTACAAATGTCGATCAAGCTCTTGAACCACAAAATGGCAGCACAGCAAATGGTCTCTCCGGGTCGTACCACAAATAGTCGGGTCGCCTCGCACTGGTACCACACACCTTAGAGGGAATAAAAGAACGAATTCCGCTGCTAAGTCTCTGTTTTCCTGATATTAATCAGGCGCCTTTTCCATTGTCCGTCAGACGTTTGTTTTCTCAGATTTTTTACTCTCCCTGAGCGTATATCATATCACTTAAGGGATATTATGAAAACTCACCATTATTTCAGTTATTTGAGGACAAATTCGTGACTAGACAGCGGCAAGTGACTTGAGCCTGAAGCAACGTATTAAGTATTCACACAATGATAATATACAATTGTACACGTGTTGATGTAATCATCACTCATTCCCTGCTTCATTTGGAGTCTGTGGTTACCTCTGCTTTTGGTTCTCTGAGACTGCGATAAAATGCACAATTTTTAACCCTCCCTCTCAAATTGAAATAATAATACGGTATTTGAATTTTGTTCCAATACGCCAAGATAGCTACCATTGCCCTACCCTACTCATATTTTTCAAAAGTCCAATTCTAGTGACGTAAAGTTACCGTTTATAACCGCTACTATACAAATTTGAAAATTGTCAAGGACGATAAAATCTAATGCTAAATATTGGACACTCCTTGAATTTTTTTTAACTAACGTATTCTAAGAATCTACTATTAGTTACAACATGCGACAGTAGTTATATTTTTTTTTCTTTTCAAGAACGTCGCATTTTTAAAAACGCCAACGAGAGGCATGCGATTTGAAACTATTAACGCCACGCTAGGGTATCCACCCCCTTACAAAAGGCTTTTTCGTTGCTCCGTACTAATTTTTTAAATATAACATGAAACCGTTTTGGAAAGCGGCCAACACGTGTTTCTTTGAAAAAAAGACGGGAGACAGATAGAGAGAGAGGGGGATAGTATGGAACAAGTCTACAACCCACTTGGGTATTTGCAAACTGAAACTAATGAACACATGAGTGCAGGGGAGAGCATATGGGACTAAAAGAAAGACAGAAAACGTAAATAATATACTGCATTCTATAGAAGGAGGAATAAAAAGGGAAAAGACAGAATGGAATTAAAAGCAATAATATTGTTTATTCAAAACTATACTATTTCCCATAAAAACGTATCTAGACTTATAAATAAGGAGAAAAGTACAACGATGGAAACTTAGATAAAGACGTAGATGAAAATATACTGGCTAGATAAAGGACATTGGCCTGATTAATAATCACTTTTCATCTTTTAATTCGCTTGAAAAGTGACTGAGTTATCGCATAAAATAAAATTTGACAGACAGACGATCACACTGATATCCTAACTCAATTTAAAAGTAACATTTTTCTAGTCGTCGCTTGGAAACAAGTCACATTGGCTTGCCTCATTTGCTAGACACTACTAGGAGGAAGGGGAGAGGTATAACTCTGAAGTTTTGCCAGCGTAAGCGACACATAGTCTAAACAGTAATGTTAGAATCAGATGGACGAACTTATTGATAGACGTATAAAAATTTTTGGGATTTCAAAAATAAATGTTTGGGATTTTCAAAAAAGAGTCAAATCGGACTTAGTTTAAACTGATTGGTTAATGTTAGAATAGACATAGGGGAGAATAAAACTAGCGCTTCTGCTATGCAGGGTGCCACTTGATAGAGATTTTTCATACAAGCAAGGTTTCAAGCAGAGCAAATAATTGCCTTTGCGTCTATAGCAGCAGCTGTTCAAAAGTGACCATTGACAGCCTGTGAACCTTAACATAATGTGTGATTATTTCATTGATTGCGGTAAGATGAATAACCTTTTTAATACATTATTATCTGTAGAGGCCAACCCAGATAGGGCGCCATAACATTGTGTGTGTACGACATTTTGCCTTTGTGGAAGATTGTGACATACTAGGAGCAGAGGCATGTCTAAGAAGACTTAGGAAGCAAATCACACTAAATTTGAGTTGAATATTGTCATACATACTTTGACTGTAAGACCAGAAAATCACTGGCAGGCCTATTGGTATATTAACTTTGAAGAAAAGAAAAGATTGTATTTCAGCTGAAGAAGAAGATGATGTATATTGACAGGGGCGTTGAGACTAGGTGGAAAAGAAGATACCCACTGTTATGAAGAAGTCACAATAAAGTTAAAGACTGTAGCTAATTTAGTTAGCTATTTTCTTTGATCACAATACTTGTTTAATGATGTTAAATTGGTAGTGGTGGAGGTAATCAGCTGGAGACGTAGAGAGGCTTGTTCCTCTTCTTTCAGGGTTACATCACCCAGTTCAAGTTGGTCATAAGTCGGAGCTGCAGAAGTTGAGGCAACCGACCTGTTTTTTCTTTATCAACGCATACAAGTAATAGCAGACTCCAGAATACACGGCAATGGATCGTGTGCATTTTTCTCAAACCAGTCATCCAGGGTCTACACGGATACTAAAGATAAGCCAAAATCTTCAGGGCTTACATGCTAGCTCAAATATGTTCGATCTCCACCATATTCAGTAACAGTTTGTGATATGATGTGAAAACCAGTTTTTCCAATTATTGACTCTTCGAATAACAGTAGTCTCCAACAAGGAATAGAATTTTATAACCATTGACATATTAAGATATATTGGACAAATGTCCTGCTTGTGTATTTAAATTGATATAAACACCATAATTTCATTTTAAGTTTAACATTCCTGTCCTAAAAAATTTGAGGGACAGGAAATTAAATTGTATATACACATATATATCATAACTTTAAACCCAGTCTTGTTTATTCGATGTTAGTGAATTAGATTGTATTTGTTTAACGCATTTATCACTACAATTTCATTATCCTAGACATCAAGCCATATAAATAACACCACAAACACTAGATACACAAAATAAATCGCAGAGTGAGATCGTAGGGTGGTAGCATTCAGGTACCCTGAGAACTTCATACTCAACTAGTAGACTCAGGGACTTGCATAGCTGATCTCACTCTGTAGACACATACTAACAATTTTTTTCTCTTTAACCTCAAAACCCACCACATATATTGGGGTCCCGTCCCGGGATTTTTAATAGTAATAAAATTAATAATATTTATAAGGTGGAGAATTGTTTGAGTTGGCATAGCCCGTAATTAATTAGTTAGTCACAGCATTTGTTAGTTGTTTAGTTAGAGTAAATATAATTTGGTAGAAAAGATGGCAGATTTGGCCAAATTTAGATCAGCTGCTCTACAGACTGCAAAGGAAATGGGAATGGAGGGACAAGTTCTGATTCAGTATGTGACATCAGAGACTGATAAATTTATTCAAAGAGAAGATAGGAGGTTAGAGGAAGAGAGGAAATTATAAGCTGATAGGGAAATTAAGAGATTACAAATTGAGGCTGAGAAAGAGGCTAGGGCATTAGAGGCTGATAGGGAGGCTGAGATCAAAAGATTACAGTTGGAAGAAAAGAAATTGGAGTCTGAGGCACAGAAATTGGAGGCTGAGACAAACAAATTGGAGGCTGAGGCTGCAAAAGAAGAAAATAGAATAGAGGCTGAAAAGGAGGAGAGGAGATTACAAAGGGAACATGAGCTACGACTAAGAGAGTTAGAGTTGCAAGGCCATGCTCCAGAAAAAAGTCACAGCCTATCTACCTCTGATGCCAGTGCTAGTCAGGGGGCCTCCAACTCAGCCATGGGGTTTCATCTGGACCCCTTTGTTGAAAAAGAGGATGACATTGAGTCATTCCTCTCTAGATTTGAAAGGTTAGCTACGAGTTATGGTTTAGAGAGGGAAAGGTGGAGCTTGAAAGTATCTCAAGGACTTAGGGGAACCTCGTATGAGGTATTTTCCAAATTGAACCGGGAATATCAGGAAGACTATGACATATTAAAACAGGCTCTTTTAATTAGATACGAGAAGAATGGTGAGTTTTATAGAAAAAGATTTAGAAATGGTAAGCTCCTGTCTGGGGAGACATATCAATTTTCTGCAAGGCTGGAAACCTATTTGGAGAAATGGACTGCTCTGGGGAAAACCCAAGACTTAAAGGAAATGATTATGATAGAGCAGGTGAGAGAGTCCATGGCTCCAGACATGAGAAAGTTTCTCATGGAACAGGGTGCGGAGAGATTAGATGATGTGCTCAATGTTGCTGAGAGGTATCAGGCAGCCCAAGCAGAAGTAGCTGGCGCCAAAAAGAAACAAGTAGACCATAATAAAGCTCCTCAACCCCATAATAAGTTTGATACTAGAGATCAGGGTAACAGGGGTAAACCCAACAATGATAGACCCAGGTTTGACCCTCGAGATAGAAACCCGCAATTAAATGATAGGAAACTCTACAGACCGGGAAGTAAATATTGCAAATTCTGCAGAATGAATAACCATAATACAAAAGACTGTTGGAAGAAAAATATCCCTCCTTACCACGCTGCATGCCTTAAAACAGGAAGCAAGGGACAGAAAGGAAAACCTACTGGACAGCAGGAACCTTATCATCCCCCTGTATGTGAAGATTTAGTATGTAATGGGGCCACCATCAGGTGCCTTTATGATACTGGATTGGATTTTTACTCAGTCTTAAGTTCTCACCTGGTTCACCCGGATCAGTATACCACAGAAAAAGTGGAAATACAAGCGGCAACCAAGGAAGTAGCAACTATGACACTTCCTATAGCACGAATCAGTGTAAAAACACGCTATGTGGAAGGAGTGATTAGAGCAGCAGTGATAAACGAACCAATCTACCCTCTGATATTGGGGTGTAGATACGTCTTTTTGGGAAACCCCAAAAGACCTGTGATTATGGCAACAGTACAGACCAGATCACAAGCAAGGAAGGAGGATGAAAACCCAATAAACACTCATCCAGAGGAGATGAGGAAAGCACAGGCTGAGGATAGGTCTCTAAAGTCGTGTTTCAAGAAACTCCCAAAATGCCATACACCTCCAAACAAAGGAGACTTTTATATGAAGAATAAACTCATGTATAGGAAGGCTGGAACTGGTTCCACTGGTCATGGACAGCTGGTACTTTTAACTTCATATAGGGAGGAAATGAGAAAAGGGTCACACGTGGGATCAAACGGTGGACATGAGAAAATAGGTACCACCTATCAAAAAGTATCTCAAAAATTTTAATGGCCAGGCGTAGCTGCAGATGTTGCAGAATTTGTGGAGGCCTGCGACCAATGTCACAAGGGAAATCCCACACGTTGGGAAAATAATCAGGACCTATAAAAACACTACGGTGAAAACAGGCCTGAAAATAAAAAGAAAAATAAACATAATAAAGTTGACACGGTGGATAGGAGGACTCCTTTTCACACACAGTCTTCAACTAAACCAGAGAGAATGTCCACTATGCGTATTGTACAAAAAGTGACCTCAACCCAGTCCCACCCGACAATCCCTTGGTCGGAATTCCGGGAACTGGATGAAAATAAAAGAGAGGGAAGCCTTCTAAATTCGAAAATGAAACTGCGGGAAAACCCCAGGAAAAGAATTGGCAGTGGACGGTTCGTGTGTGATTACAAACAGAAGGGAGGAAGATCACCACCACCATACTTCCAGTTACAGGATAATTATCGGTGCCATGAAAAATTGGTCTCCCGAATAGCCAACCAAAATTAACGAGACCAATAAAAGGTCCATTGGAAGCCTTATTGAGGACATGGACAGATGAGAAGGCAGAGGAGACTGTTACCTCATCGTATCAGTATGTGAACGAGCTGACCACTCGCTTAAAAACTGGCTGGAAACTCGCAAATGATAACCTAAGTCAAGCCAGGAAGAAACATGCTGCATATTACAATAAGAAAGCGAAGGATAGGGAGCTAGCTGTGGGAGAGAAGGTGCTTCTTCTACTACCCGGCAGCAGCAACAAACTTCAAATTGGATGACAAGGTCCATACATAGTTTTGGAAAAGGTATCTAGATTTAACTACAAGATAGACAAGAAAGGGAAGGAAAAAGTCTATCACGTGAACCTTCTAAAGAAATACAGTGAGAGAAGCAATGTGGAAGGGACACACTTAATGACCTTAGCCATAGCCACTGAGATGAAGAATGAACCTCTCACCTCTGTTGAATACCCACTGAAACGCTGTGAGACTCCTGCACAGGTAGAGATCAGTAAACATCTGACAAAAGGGCAGAGGAAGATGATTCAAAAGGTTCTGGAGAATCATACAGACGTGTTAACGGACAAACCGGGGCACACAAACTTGTTGGAATATGACATGAAACTACTAGACCCAACACCCATCTGTATGAGAGCCTATACTCTCCCATTCGCAAAAGAGAAAGCTTTGAAAGAGGAGATAGATTATTTGTTACAAGAAGGGATCATTTCTCACAGTGAATCTCCGTATAGCTCCAGTGTGGTATTGTTGAGGAAACCCTCTGGGGAACATAGACTGTTCATAGATTACAAGAAACTGAATGCTGTCACAGAAAGTCAGGTGGATCCATTATCTGATACTAACCAACTGTTTGCCAAGTTGAACAAGGCAAAATTTTTTTCCAAGGTAGATCTCAGCAAGGGATATTACCAAATTCCAGTGAAGCCTGAGATCCGACCTTATCTGGCGTTTAGCACATCGGAAGGGCACTATGAGTTTAACATGTTACCGTTTGGATTGAAGAAAGCCCCGAGTGTGTTTTGCAGAATAATGCAAAAATTGTTGGATCCACTGAAAAACCCATGTATAACAAATTTTATGGAAACATTTGAAGAACACGTTAACTCTTTGAATATGCTATTTGATAGACTCAGAGAGGCAAATTTGACTGCTAGACCAATAAAATGTTGTATTGGATGCAAGGAATTGGAATTCTTGGGACATACGGTACATCAGGGAAGCATGACTCCTGACCCCAAGAACCTGGAGAAATTACAGAGAGCACCCAGACCACAGACTAAAAAGGATGTGCAATCCTTTGTGTCACTTTGTGGCTTTTATCAAAAATGCATTAAAAAATTTAACTCTGTGTGTGCGCCTGTGACGGATTTAACTCGCTAAGGAAAACCAGATAAAATTGAATGGTCGGCAGAATGTGAATTGGCATATAATAAGTTAAAGGAAAAACTCACCAGCAAGCCTATATTGAAATTACCTGATTTGAGTCAGGAATTCGTGGTAAGAACTGACGCTAGTAATGTGGGCTTGGGGGCCACTTTGTTACAAAGGTCCTCTTCACCAGGTGGGGAATTGAACCCAATTGCTTATGCCAGTCGCAAATTAAACCGAGCGGAACAAAATTACTCAATAATTGAAAAAGAATGTTTAGCTTTAGTCTGGGCGATCAAGAAGTTCCAGATCTAATTATATGGTAGAACATTCGTGGTACAATCAGATCATCAGCCATTAGTATTTTTGGCCCAGGCAAAACATGGAAATGCCCGTTTATTAAGGTGGTCTTTGCTCATTCAACCGTACTCGTTTACCATTGAATACATTCCTGGATCGCAGAATGTTGGGGCAGATTTTTTGAGTAGGCACCCACCTGCAGAAACCCAGGATAGTCATAGGGCTTAGTTGAGTTAATTTGATCAGGATTGTTAACACAGATTATAAAGATGCATTGGGATGCATCCTTTTAAGAGGGGAGGTGTGTGATAAAATGCACCGTTTTTAACCCTCCCTCTCAAAGTGAAATAATAATACGGTATTTGAATTTTGTTCCAATACGCCAATATAGCTACCATTGCCCTACCCTACTCATAGTTTTCAAAAGTCCAATTCTAGTGACGTAAATTTACCGTTTATAACCGCTACTATACAAATTTGAAAATTGTCAAGGACGATAAAATCTAATGCTAAATATTGGACACTCGTTGAATTTTTTTTTAACTAACGTATTCTAAAAATCTATTATTAGTTACAACATGCGACAGTAGTTATATTTTTTTCTTTTCAAGAACGTCGCATTTTTAAAAACGCCAACGAGAGGCATTCGATTTGAAACTATTAACGCCACGCTAGGGTATCCACCCCCTTACAAAAAGGCTTTTTCGTTGCTCCGTACTAATTTTTTAAATATAACATGAAACCGTTTTAGAAAGCGGCCAACACGTGTTTCTTTGAAAAAAGACGGGAGACAGATAGAGAGAGAGAGAGGGGGTTAGTATGGAACAAGTCTACAACCCACTTGGGTATTTGCAGAGGAGAGCAAATGGGACTAAAAGAAAGACAGAAAACGTAAATAATATACTGCATTCTATAGAAGGAGGAATAAAAAGGGAAAAGACAGAATGGAATTAAAAGCAATAATGTTGTTTATTAAAAACTATACTATTTCCCATAAAAACGTATCTAGACTTATAAATAAAGAGAAAAGTACAACGATGAAAACTTAGATAAAGACGTAGATGAAAATATACTGGCTAGATAAAGGACATTAGCCTGATTAATAATCACTTTTCATCTTTTAATTCGCTTCAAAAGTGACTGAGTTATCGCATAAAATTTGACAGACAGACGATCACACTGATATCCTAACTCAATTTAAAAGTAACATTTTTCTAGTCGTCGCTTGGAAACAAGTCACATTGGCTTGCCTCATTTGCTAGACACTACTAGGAGGAAGGGGAGAGGTATAACTCTGAAGTTTTGCCAGCGTAAGCGACACATAGTCTAAACAGTAATGTTAGAATCAGATGGACGAACTTATTGATAGACGTATAAAAATTTTTGGGATTTCAAAAATAAATGTTTGGGATTTTCAAAAGAGAGTCAAATCGGACTTAGTTTAAACTGATTGGTTAATGTTAGAATAGACATAGGGGAGAATAAAACTAGCGCTTCTGCTATGCAGGGTGCCACTTGATAGAGATTTTTCATACAAGCAAGGTTTCAAGCAGAGCAAATAATTGCCTTTGCGTCTATAGCAGCAGCTGTTCAAAAGTGACCATTGACAGCCTGTGAACCTTAACATAATGTGTGATTATTTCATTGATTGCGGTAAGATGAATAACCTTTTTAATACATTATTATCTGTAGAGGCCAACCCAGATAGGGCGCCATAACATTGTGTGTGTACGACATTTTGCCTTTGTGGAAGATTGCGACATACTAGGAGCAGAGGCATGTCTAAGAAGACTTAGGAAGCAAATCACACTAAATTTGAGTTGAATATTGTCATACATACTTTGACTGTAAGACCAGAAAATCACTGGCAGGCCTATTGGTATATTAACTTTGAAGAAAAGAAAAGATTGTATTTCAGCTGAAGAAGAAGATGATGTATATTGACAGGGGCGTTGAGACTAGGTGGAAAAGAAGATACCCACTGTTATGAAGAAGTCACAATAAAGTTAAAGACTGTAGCTAATTTAGTTAGCTATTTTCTTTGATCACAATACTTGTTTAATGATGTTAAATTGGTAGTGGTGGAGGTAATCAGCTGGAGACGTAGAGAGGCTTGTTCCTCTTCTTTCAGGGTTACATCACCCAGTTCAAGTTGGTCATAAGTCGGAGCTGCAGAAGTTGAGGCAACCGACCTGTTTTTTCTTTATCAACGCATACAAGTAATAGCAGACTCCAGAATACACGGCAATGGATCGTGTGCATTTTTCTCAAACCAGTCATCCAGGGTCTACACGGATACTAAAGATAAGCCAAAATCTTCAGGGCTTACATGCTAGCTCAAATATGTTCGATCTCCACCATATTCAGTAACAGTTTGTGATATGATGTGAAAACCAGTTTTTCCAAATATTGACTCTTCGAATAACAGTAGTCTCCAACAAGGAATAGAATTTTATAACCATTGACATATTAAGATATATTGGACAAATGTCCTGCTTGTGTATTTAAATTGATATAAACACCATAATTTCATTTTAAGTTTAACATTCCTGTCCTAAAAAATTTGAGGGACAGGAAATTAAATTGTATATACACATATATATCATAACTTTAAACCCAGTCTTGTTTATTCGATGTTAGTGAATTAGATTGTATTTGTTTAACGCATTTATCACTACATTTTCATTATCCTAGACATCAAGCCATATAAATAACACCACAAACACTAGATACACAAAATAAATCGCAGAGTGAGATCGTAGGGTGGTAGCATTCAGGTACCCTGAGAACATCATACTCAACTATTAGCCTCAGTGACTTGCATAGCTGACCTCACTCTGTAAACACATACTAACAATTTTTTTTCTCTTTAACCTCAAAACCCACCACATATATTGGGGTCCCGTCCCGGGATTTTTAATAGTAATAAAATTAATAATATTTATAAGGTGGAGAATTGTTTGAGTTGGCATAGCCCGTAATTAATTAGTTAGTCACAGCATTTGTTAGTTGTTTAGTTAGAGTAAATATAATTTTGTAGAAAAGATGGCAGATTTGGCCAAATTTAGATCAGCTGCTCTACAGACTGCAAAGGAAATGGGAATGGAGGGACAAGTTCTGATTCAGTATGTGACATCAGAGACTGATAAATTTATTCAAAGAGAAGATAGGAGGTTAGAGGAAGAGAGGAAATTATAAGCTGATAGGGAAATTAAGAGATTACAAATTGAGGCTGAGAAAGAGGCTAGGGCATTAGAGGCTGATAGGGAGGCTGAGATCAAAAGATTACAGTTGGAAGAAAAGAAATTGGAGTCTGAGGCACAGAAATTGGAGGCTGAGACAAACAAATTGGAGGCTGAGGCTGCAAAAGAAGAAAATAGAATAGATGCTGAAAAGGAGGAGAGGAGATTACAAAGGGAACATGAGCTACGACTAAGAGAGTTAGAGTTGCAAGGCCATGCTCCAGAAAAAAGTCACAGCCTATCTACCTCTGATGCCAGTGCTAGTCAGGGGGCCTCCAACTCAGCCATGGGGTTTCATCTGGACCCCTTTGTTGAAAAAGAGGATGACATTGAGTCATTCCTCTCTAGATTTGAAAGGTTAGCTACGAGTTATGGTTTAGAGAGGGAAAGGTGGAGCTTGAAAGTATCTCAAGGACTTAGGGGAACCTCGTATGAGGTATTTTCCAAATTGAACCGGGAATATCAGGAAGACTATGACATATTAAAACAGGCTCTTTTAATTAGATACGAGAAGAATGGTGAGTTTTATAGAAAAAGATTTAGAAATGGTAAGCTCCTGTCTGGGGAGACATATCAATTTTCTGCAAGGTTGGAAACCTATTTGGAGAAATGGACTGCTCTGGGGAAAACCCAAGACTTAAAGGAAATGATTATGATAGAGCAGGTGAGAGAGTCCATGGCTCCAGACATGAGAAAGTTTCTCATGGAACAGGGTGCGGAGAGATTAGATGATGTGCTCAATGTTGCTGAGAGGTATCAGGCAGCCCAAGCAGAAGTAGCTGGCGCCAAAAAGAAACAAGTAGACCATAATAAAGCTCCTCAACCCCATAATAAGTTTGATACTAGAGATCAGGGTAACAGGGGTAAACCCAACAATGATAGACCCAGGTTTGACCCTCGAGATAGAAACCCGCAATTAAATGATAGGAAACTCTACAGACCGGGAAGTAAATATTGCAAATTCTGCAGAATGAATAACCATAATACAAAAGACTGTTGGAAGAAAAATATCCCTCCTTACCACGCTGCATGCCTTAAAACAGGAAGCAAGGGACAGAAAGGAAAACCTACTGGACAGCAGGAACCTTATCATCCCCCTGTATGTGAAGATTTAGTATGTAATGGGGCCACCATCAGGTGCCTTTATGATACTGGATTGGATTTTTACTCAGTCTTAAGTTCTCACCTGGTTCACCCGGATCAGTATACCACAGAAAAAGTGGAAATACAAGCGGCAACCAAGGAAGTAGCAACTATGACACTTCCTATAGCACGAATCAGTGTAAAAACACGCTATGTGGAAGGAGTGATTAGAGCAGCAGTGATAAACGAACCAATCTACCCTCTGATATTGGGGTGTAGATACGTCTTTTTGGGAAACCCCAAAAGACCTGTGATTATGGCAACAGTACAGACCAGATCAAAAGCAAGGAAGGAGGATGAAAACCCAATAAACACTCATCCAGAGGAGATGAGGAAAGCACAGGCTGAGGATAGGTCTCTAAAGCCGTGTTTCAAGAAACTCTCAAAATGCCATACACCTCCAAACAAAGGAGACTTTTATATGAAGAATAAACTCATGTATAGGAAGGCTGGAACTGGTTCCACTGGTCATGGACAGCTGGTACTTTTAACTTCATATAGGGAGGAAATGAGAAAAGGGTCACACGTGGGATCAAACGGTGGACATGAGAAAATAGGTACCACCTATCAAAAAGTATCTCAAAAAATTTAATGGCCAGGCGTAGCTGCAGATGTTGCAGAATTTGTGGAGGCCTGCGACCAATGTCACAAGGGAAATCCCACACGTTGGGAAAATAATCAGGACCTATAAAAACACTACGGTGAAAACAGGCCTGAAAATAAAAAGAAAAATAAACATAATAAAGTTGACACGGTGGATAGGAGGACTCTTTTTCACACACAGTCTTCAACTAAACCAGAGAGAATGTCCACTATGCGTATTGTACAAAAAGTGACCTCAACCCAGTCCCACCCGACAATCCCTTGGTCGGAATTCCGGGAACTGGATGAAAATAAAAGAGAGGGAAGCCTTCTAAATTCGAAAATGAAACTGCGGGAAAACCCCAGGAAAAGAATTGGCAGTGGACGGTTCGTGTGTGATTACAAACAGAAGGGAGGAAGATCACCACCACCATACTTCCAGTTACAGGATAATTATCGGTGCCATGAAAAATTGGTCTCCCGAATAGCCAACCAAAATTAACGAGACCAATAAAAGGTCCATTGGAAGCCTTATTGAGGACATGGACAGATGAGAAGGCAGAGGAGACTGTTACCTCATCGTATCAGTATGTGAACGAGCTGACCACTCGCTTAAAAACTGGCTGGAAACTCGCAAATGATAACCTAAGTCAAGCCAGGAAGAAACATGCTGCATATTACAATAAGAAAGCGAAGGATAGGGAGCTAGCTGTGGGAGAGAATGTGCTTCTTCTACTACCCGGCAGCAGCAACAAACTTCAAATTGGATGACAAGGTCCATACATAGTTTTGGAAAAGGTATCTAGATTTAACTACAAGATAGACAAGAAAGGGAAGGAAAAAGTCTATCACGTGAACCTTCTAAAGAAATACAGTGAGAGAAGCAATGTGGAAGGGACACACTTAATGACCTTAGCCATAGCCACTGAGATGAAGAATGAACCTCTCACCTCTGTTGAATACCCACTGAAACGCTGTGAGACTCCTGCACAGGTAGAGATCAGTAAACATCTGACAAAAGGGCAGAGGAAGATGATTCAAAAGGTTCTGGAGAATCATACAGACGTGTTAACGGACAAACCGGGGCACACAAACTTGTTGGAATATGACATGAAACTACTAGACCCAACACCCATCTGTATGAGAGCCTATACTCTCCCATTCGCAAAAGAGAAAGCTTTGAAAGAGGAGATAGATTATTTGTTACAAGAAGGGATCATTTCTCACAGTGAATCTCCGTATAGCTCCAGTGTGGTATTGTTGAGGAAACCCTCTGGGGAACATAGACTGTGCATAGATTACAGGAAACTGAATGCTGTCACAGAAAGTCAGGTGGATCCATTATCTGATACTAACCAACTGTTTGCCAAGTTGAACAAGGCAAAATTTTTTTCCAAGGTAGATCTCAGCAAGGGATATTACCAAATTCCAGTGAAGCCTGAGATCCGACCTTATCTGGCGTTTAGCACATCGGAAGGGCACTATGAGTTTAACATGTTACCGTTTGGATTGAAGAAAGCCCCGAGTGTGTTTTGCAGAATGATGCAAAAATTGTTGGATCCACTGAAAAACCCATGTATAACAAATTTTATGGAAACATTTGAAGAACACGTTAACTCTTTGAATATGCTATTTGATAGACTCAGAGAGGCAAATTTGACTGCTAGACAATAAAATGTTGTATTGAATGCAAGGAATTGGAATTCTTGGGACATACGGTACATCAGGGTAGCATGACTCCTGACCCCAAGAACCTGGAGAAATTACAGAGAGCACCCAGACCACAGACTAAAAAGGATGTGCAATCCTTTGTGTCACTTTGTGGCTTTTATCAAAAATGCATTAAAAACTTTAACTCTGTGTGTGCGCCTGTGACGGATTTAACTCGCTAAGGAAAACCAGATAAAATTGAATGGTCGGCAGAATGTGAATTGGCATATAATAAGTTAAAGGAAAAACTCACCAGCAAGCCTATATTGAAATTACCTGATTTGAGTCAGGAATTCGTGGTAAGAACGGACGCTAGTAATGTGGGCTTGGGGGCCACTTTGTTACAAAGGTCCTCTTCACCAGGTGGGGAATTGAACCCAATTGCTTATGCCAGTCGCAAATTAAACCGAGCGGAACAAAATTACTCAATAATTGAAAAAGAATGTTTAGCTTTAGTCTGGGCGATCAAGAAGTTCCAGATCTAATTATATGGTAGAACATTCGTGGTACAATCAGATCATCAGCCATTAGTATTTTTGGCCCAGGCAAAACATGGAAATGCCCGTTTATTAAGGTGGTCTTTGCTCATTCAACCGTACTCGTTTACCATTGAATACATTCCTGGATCGCAGAATGTTGGGGCAGATTTTTTGAGTAGGCACCCACCTGCAGAAACCCAGGATAGTCATAGGGCTTAGTTGAGTTAATTTGATCAGGATTGTTAACACAGATTATAAAGATGCATTGGGATGCATCCTTTTAAGAGGGGAGGTGTGTGATAAAATGCACCGTTTTTAACCCTCCCTCTCAAAGTGAAATAATAATACGGTATTTGAATTTTGTTCCAATACGCCAATATAGCTACCATTGCCCTACCCTACTCATAGTTTTCAAAAGTCCAATTCTAGTGACGTAAAGTTACCGTTTATAACCGCTACTATACAAATTTGAAAATTGTCAAGGACGATAAAATCTAATGCTAAATATTGGACACTCGTTGAATTTTTTTTTAACTAACGTATTCTAAAAATCTATTATTAGTTACAACATGCGACAGTAGTTATATTTTTTTCTTTTCAAGAACGTCGCATTTTTAAAAACGCCAACGAGAGGCATTCGATTTGAAACTATTAACGCCACGCTAGGGTATCCACCCCCTTACAAAAAGGCTTTTTCGTTGCTCCGTACTAATTTTTTAAATATAACATGAAACCGTTTTAGAAAGCGGCCAACACGTGTTTCTTTGAAAAAAGACGGGAGACAGATAGAGAGAGAGAGAGGGGGTTAGTATGGAACAAGTCTACAACCCACTTGGGTATTTGCAGAGGAGAGCAAATGGGACTAAAAGAAAGACAGAAAACGTAAATAATATACTGCATTCTATAGAAGGAGGAATAAAAAGGGAAAAGACAGAATGGAATTAAAAGCAATAATGTTGTTTATTAAAAACTATACTATTTCCCATAAAAACGTATCTAGACTTATAAATAAAGAGAAAAGTACAACGATGAAAACTTAGATAAAGACGTAGATGAAAATATACTGGCTAGATAAAGGACATTAGCCTGATTAATAATCACTTTTCATCTTTTAATTCGCTTCAAAAGTGACTGAGTTATCGCATAAAATAAAATTTGACAGACAGACGATCACACTGATATCCTAACTCAATTTAAAAGTAACATTTTTCTAGTCGTCGCTTGGAAACAAGTCACATTGGCTTGCCTCATTTGCTAGACACTACTAGGAGGAAGGGGAGAGGTATAACTCTGAAGTTTTGCCAGCGTAAGCGACACATAGTCTAAACAGTAATGTTAGAATCAGATGGACGAACTTATTGATAGACGTATAAAAATTTTTGGGATTTTCAAAAATAAATGTTTGGGATTTTCAAAAAAGAGTCAAATCGGACTTAGTTTAAACTGATTGGTTAATGTTAGAATAGACATAGGGGAGAATAAAACTAGCGCTTCTGCTATGCAGGGTGCCACTTGATAGAGATTTTTCATACAAGCAAGGTTTCAAGCAGAGCAAATAATTGCCTTTGCGTCTATAGCAGCAGCTGTTCAAAAGTGACCATTGACAGCCTGTGAACCTTAACATAATGTGTGATTATTTCATTGATTGCGGTAAGATGAATAACCTTTTTAATACATTATTATCTGTAGAGGCCAACCCAGATAGGGCGCCATAACATTGTGTGTGTACGACATTTTGCCTTTGTGGAAGATTGCGACATACTAGGAGCAGAGGCATGTCTAAGAAGACTTAGGAAGCAAATCACACTAAATTTGAGTTGAATATTGTCATACATATTTTGACTGTAAGACCAGAAAATCACTGGCAGGCCTATTGGTATATTAACTTTGAAGAAAAGAAAAGATTGTATTTCAGCTGAAGAAGAAGATGATGTATATTTATAGGGTCGTTTAGACTAGGTGGAAAAGAAGATACCCACTGTTATGAAGAAGTCACAATAAAGTTAAAGACTGTAGCTAATTTAGTTAGCTATTTTCTTTGATCACAATACTTGTTTAATGATGTTAAATTGGTAGTGGTGGAGATAGTCAGCTGGAGAATTAGAGAGGCTTGTTCCTCTTGTTTCAGGGTTACATCACCCAGTTCAAGTTGGTCATAAGTCGGAGCTGCAGAAGTTGAGGCAACCGACCGGTTGTTTCTTTATCAACGCATACAAGTAATAGCAGACTCCAGAATACACGGCAATGGATCGTGTGCATTTTTCTCAAACCAGTCATCCAGGGTCTACATGGATACTAAAGATAAGTCAAAATCTTCAGGGCTTACATGCTAGCTCAAATATGTTCGATCTCCACCATATTCAGTAACAGTTTGTGATATGATGTTAAAACAAGTTTTCTCCAAATATTGACTCTTCGAATAACTGTAGTCTCCAACAAGGAATAGAATTTTATAACCATTGACATATTAAGATATATTGGACAAATGTCATGCTTGTGTATTTAAATTGATATAAACACCATAATTTCATTTTAAGTTAAACATTCCTGTCCTAAAAAATTTGAGGGACAGGAAATTAAATTGTATATACACATATATCATAACTTTAAACCCAGTCTTGTTTATTCGATGTTAGTGAATTAGATTGTATTTTTTAACGCATTTATCACTACATTTTCATTACCTTAGACATCAAGCCATATAAATAACATCACAAACACTAGATACCCAAAATAAATCGCAGAGTGAGATCGTAGGGTGGTAGCAGTCAGGTACCCTGAAAACTTCATACTCAACTATTAGACTCAGGGACTTGCATAGCTGACCTCACTCTTTAGACACATACTAACAAACTTTTTTCTTTAACATCAAAACCCACCACAGAGAAAACCCCCATGAAGCAATCACCATCGCTTGCTGTGGTGGTTCATGAATGTATCCTTTTTACATGCTGAGGTTGCCAGCCTCGTACGGACTATACCACCACCAGCAAGTAGAAACAGGTCAAATTCAAAGCAAAAAAATATGTTACACCTCAATAACTGAGAAATCTTAGACTTCTTGCTCAGGTAAATAGTCTTGGCAACTTGATATAGATGCCTAGAACGCACGTCAGGGTATTTAGTTCTATTAACAATCCCTCTGCGACTTTGTGAGTAAGTCTTTTATAAGTCCGGTTTCTGTATGAGTAACTTAGGGTTTCCTTGCTGTAGTGTTCTGAAGTGTTCCTGTAAGTCTAGTACTATATGAAGTCGGAATCCTAACTTCTATTGTTTCCTGGCTACTAAACGATTTCGGAAATGCATAGCCGTATGTCTAAAATGTTCTACATTATGTCTCAGACTTCACCCACGCACTTTTGTGACCTACTACTGGGCAACTCCCAATCAGAGCGATTGTATATGACAAATCGAATTGCCAAATCAATGGCATTCAAAGTACATGTTATGATAGAGTAGGGCATATGACATTTCTTGCGTAATTCTTCCAATCGAGAATTTAAACAGCCACTTTCCATATATGGAATTGCGATGTCCGTAAAGTGTTGTCAAAGTTTACTTATATCACACTTCCCGCTCACTCTTCAAAATGTCTTCCAAGATTTAGTTTATCTATAATCAACGATCCCAAGTAATTCTTAAGTCTGTTTACTTAGTTTATCAGACTCTGCCTATCTCTTGTATCACAGGACCTATCGCAAATCCGACTGCCTGTCTAGACCTATCGTGGTTTATGCAATTAAACCCGTATTGCAAGTCCATTCTACTGTCGAGTCGGAAGTGATTATGCAGTCTTTAGCAAACACTTCATGCTCGCATTTACCTGGAGTCAATGTGGTATTATCACGTTTAGTGATTCAATGAATCTCTCAGTGATAGGCGATTGTCTGGCCCTGTCATGCATCGAAGCGTGAAACGTGGACAATGATAATAGGAAAAAAGGGTACCAATTCTGAGTAGAGGATATGCACGAAATTATGTGCGTTAAATATGCCGAAATAATAGATAATATAGGCGATGAGAGGAAATTACGAAAAAGCAAACGTGCCATAATATGACATTAGCATCATAGACAAAGTTAGAGAAAATGAGAGCATATAGCATGATAGACAAAGTTAGAAGAAATGAGAGTATATATCATCATAGACACAGTTAGAGGAAATGAGAGTATATAAAAATAAGAATACAGAAGGCACCAAAGGCTTTTAATTCCATTTGCAACGATATGGAAATTAAAATAAGTTAATTTCAATACAGAAATACAAACTTCTACTCAGATGTCAAGACTGTTCTATTGTATGGCTGTGAAACATCGCTGACAACAACATAGGCATGCACGACGTTGCAGACTTTCATAAATGGGTACTTATGCAAAATATGATTTTTTTTTTTTTTTTGCGTACACCCGCTTTTACTCGAGGCGAAATCTCAGGTTGTATGTCTAACTTGAGACTGATTTTTACGTGAGTATCCCTTTTTTTCTTGTACAGAGACAGGTGTCCCTCGCCATTCAGGCAGATACTCGCCGATTCCGAAGGTACCCATTAGAGCTGGGTCGGCTCAGGAGCCGCCAGGTCCCTGGTCGACGACACCTCTTCAAATTTCTCACCAGGGCTCGAGTTAATCCAGTCCAAATCCCGGTCGACGAAAAATCTTCAAATGTCCTCGGCCGGGTTTGATCCTGGGTCACCCGGTCGCCAGCGCAGTTTGGTAACCACTACACCAGCGCGGCTCCCAATATGATATTAAAATGATGGAACTAATGGAAAGTACCAGAAAAGTACCAGGGGAACAAGAGGTGATGAAAAGACATTGGCTGGTATAGAACACAGTATGGCAACCAGTCATTTTTAAAGGACTCACAGGGTACAACAAAAAGAGGGAGACCCAAAAATACGCAATGAAAATACGTGGATTGCAATTTAAATAATGAAACAGACGATAGGGAAGAATAACATTTAGCAGATGGCACAAGACAAGAGGGCTTGGTATGAACTGATTGATAGTCATACGGCACTGAAGCTGAAGGTTAACGATGTTGACGCTGATGATGATGCTGAGTATGATGCTGATGATGGTGCTGATGATGGCGCTGAGTATGATACTGAGTATGATGCTGCTGATGATGCTGCTGATGATGCTGATGATAATGCTGATAATGATGCTGATGATGATGATGAGTATGATGCTGATGATGGTGCTGATGATGATGCTGAGTATGATGCTGATGATGGTGCTGATGATAATGCTGAGTATGATGCTGATGATGATGCTGCTGATGGTGCTGAATATGATGCTGATGATGATGCTGATGATGATGCTGAGTATGATGCTGATGATGGTGCTGCTGATGATGCTGATGATGGTGCTGATGATGATGATGATGCTGATGATGATGCTGATGATGGTGCCGATGATGATGCTAAGTATGATGCTGATGATCGTGGTAATGATGATGCTGAGTATGATGCTGATGATGATGCTGATGATGAAGCTGAGTATGATGCTGATGATGATGCTGATGATGATGCTGATTATGGTGCTGAGTATGATGCTGATGACGGTGCTGATAATGATGCTGAGTATGGTGCTGATGCTGATGCTGAGTATGATGCTGATGATGTTGCTGATGATGGTGCTGATGATAATGCTGATGATGATGCTGATGATGATGCTGAGTATGATGCTGATGATGGTGATGATGATGATGATGCTGATGATGGTGCTGAGTATGATGCTGATGATGGTGCTGATGATGATGCTCAGTATGATGCTGATGATGATGCTAATGACGGTGCTGAGTATGATGCTGGGTATGATGCTACTGATGATGCTGATGATGGTGCTGATGATGATGATGATGCTGATGATGATGCTGATGATGGTGCCGATGATGATGCTAAGTATGATGCTGATGATCGTGGTAATGATGATGCTGAGTATGATGCTGATGATGATGCTGAGTATGATGCTGATGATGATGCTGATTATGGTGCTGAGTATGATGCTGATGACGGTGCTGATAATGATGCTGAGTATGATGCTGATGATGGTGCTGATGCTGATGCTGAGTATGATGCTGATGATGTTGCTGATGATGGTGCTGAGTATGATGCTGATGATTGTGCTGATGATGATGCTGAGTATGATTCTGATGATGATGCTGATGATGGTGCTGAGTATGATGCTGATGAAAGTGCTGATGATGTTGCTGAGTATGATGAAGATGATGGTGCTGATAATGATGCTGAGTATGATGCTGATGTTCGTGGTGATGATGATGCTGAGTATGATGCTGATGATGATGCTGAGTATGATGCTGATGATGTTGCTGATGATGGTGCTGAGTATGATGCTGATGATTGTGCTGATGATGATGCTGAGTATGATGCTGATGATGATACTGATGATGGTGCTGAGTATGATGCTGATGAAAGTGATGATGATGTTGCTTAGTATGATGAAGATGATGGTGCTGATAATGATGCTGAGTATGATGCTGATGATCGTGGTGATGATGATGCTGAGTATGATGCTGATGATGATGCTGAGTATGATGCTGACAATGATGCTGATGATGGTGCAGAGTATGATGCTGATGATTGTGCTGATGATGATGCTGAGTATGATTCTGATGATGGTGTTGATGATGGTGCTGAGTATGATGCTGATGATTGTGCTGATGATGATGCTGAGTATGATGCTGATGATGATGCTGAGTATGTGTTGAAGGCGATCTTCTCTGTTGTTCTGGAACATTCAATTTGACAACAATGTTCCATATAATGTCAATAAAGTGGTTATAAATTCTGGCCATGTTAGTTGAGTTCTTATATGGTTTCATTCAATATTTTCATCGTGTCAATTGGTGTTGCTTTACGCGAATGCGGGGTGGGGTAGAAAACGTGTGAGCAAACATTTGAAAGTTGCAATTATATTGAACTTGTAATTCCATTGACTTGATAAGTCGGTTCATTGAGTCCACAAATATTTAATACAGTTTACACGTCAAGACGATTCATGCATGTTGATCACAAAAGTACATATTATAACTTGAAAATATATGGCATATATATGTAGATATCCTATCAGTCCTTGTCCAATAATCAAATTACTGTATGCAGATTGTCATAGCTGTATGCACGCGCGGTTGGGGTTTTCCAACGGCCGACAGTGAGTCTATGAGTCTGGCAAAATCAAATACTATGGACTGTAATTCATCCTTCCTTAATTTTCACTTTCGTACTGACCTTTAATCATTTCAAATCTTCGTAATAGCAATGGACTGACCCATGTCCGTACTTGCATAAAATATATCTGTATGGCAATACCATGCCCAACATTGGAAGGAAAGTCAGACGCGTCTTAACAGCTTGACGGTCAATGTAAAAAGGGTAGCGTTTCTTAGTTACCGACTGTGTCCTAAACAACGCTATACACGTCATAATCGATCGTGTATGAAGCGTTCAGTAATTGAAACATCTATCGCAATATATTAAATGTCTTAACGTTTACAATTGCACGTCTGGTAACCTTTAGCAGACGGCGTTAATATCATATACCGTAACAATTCCCTGTACACCGGGGAAAAAAAATCGATAGATTTTTTTTCAATATCTATCCGACTTAACAATTTTTCAAAAAAATTTAACACAATTGTGACATATGGCCGACGATGTTCTGAGTAGAACCGTGTTGCGGTCGTGTCAACTAACTATTTGTCATAGTCATCTAATCATAAATCACATTATATATCAATATTATACATATTATTATATCAACTAAATAAATGTCCAATGTTAATAGTGAATGATAAAATTAAATTAAAGTAAGGTCTGTCGTATTAGTATGTCATATAGGAATTAATTTGACTAATTAAAATTAAATTAATTAATTAAACTAAGAGTTAAATTATTAAGGTTCTAATGTAACGCGATGTTATGAGAGAAGAAAAAGACAAAATAAGTGAGAAGAAATAGAAAGAAATTCGAATATAAGTTTTAACTTAATTGTGTGTGTTAAGTGTTAGTGAATAATAACTATCTAATTTAACTAACTAAATAATGTATAGGTACATTAAAAAAAATTATTAATCTAATACTTGTGTGAGATTTATTTTCTCTTTTCATAATTTCTTCTTTTAGTATTTCGTTCTCTTTTTTTTTTGTTCTTTCATTTCATTTTTTTCTCACATTTCATTTTATTGATAATAATTCAATTAAGAAGTTAAGTTAACTAATTAATTAGTATAGGATATGATGATCCATCCGTAGTCTTGATCCTGATGAATTCTTTTAGGCAAAAATGTTCAAACGTTTACGTTGGAAAGAAATGTCATTTATCCTAGCATCCAAGAATTAAGTATACACAGGAACATCAGTTCGGTTTGTCGTCAGACATAAATCCATGATTGTTCAAAGAGTATTCATATCTCGTGTATGGACGTTAGACGAAGTTTGAATGTCTATATATACCTTGATTGTCTTTTAATTCAATTCTGTGATGCATATAGTGTTTATACAGTTTAAATTGAAGGCAAGGTTAGTTCCTTTATAGTTGATACATGGTTCAATCCAATGTAGTGCTGATTAAAATAGTTAAGAGTGTCAATGTTGATTATTCGTCGTCAATAGGATTACGTGACAATGCATCTGCCACACAATTTTCAGTGCCAGGAATATGTTCAATGGAGAACTCGAATGGCTGTAGGATGATTGAATATCTGGCAAGTTTCTGGCTCTTATGATTAGATCGACGCAAGGCTGCTACAGCACGTTGGTCCGTCTGTATGGTGAAGGGAGCACCGAGTAGGAATTTTTCAAGCTTCGTTATTGCCCAGATCACAGACAAAAGTTCCTTGTCGACTGTTGAATACTTTGTTTCTGCCGGCTTCAGCTTTCTTGATATGTATAAGGTGGGATGTAGAATGCCATCATGGTTCTGGAGCAGGCATGCACCAATGCCGTAGTTACTAGCATCTGTTCGTAAGAAAAATCTTTTGGAAGCATCGGGAAGTCTTAAAATTGGTTCATGCGAGAACAAATTTATAATTTTGTTGAAAGTTTCATTGCATGTACCAGTCCATGTCACCTTCACCGGCATATCTTTTTTTAACAATGAAGACAATACAGCCGTGATGGATGACAAGTTTGGTATGAATCTACTGTAATATTGAACAAGTCCTAACAAACTCCTGACCTGTTTCTTCGTCTGAGGAACTGCTATGTTTAGAATTTTGGAGACTGTACTAGGTAACGTTCGGATATATCCCGATCCAATGATATGTCCCAAAAAGGTTATCTCATTACACGCGATTTGCACCTTTGTAGGTTTAGCAGTTAGATGATAATTCCTTAGAGTGTCAAAAACATATCTAAGTCCCGAAACATGTTCCTCAAACGACGAACTAAACAAGCATATGTCGTCAATATATGTAATAACGTCTGGTCTACCTGATAAAATTTGTCGCATCAGGCGAATGAAGGTAGCTGGCGCATTAACAAGCCCAAAAGGCATCACATTCCACTGGTATAGACCTTGTGGAGTGGAAAATGCGGTGTAGTACTTAGCCTTTTCGGTCAGTGGTATCTGCCAATAACCTTTAGTTAAGTCTATCTTACTAAATATAGTTGCGTTGGATAGACGTGGCAGTAAGTCGTCGATAAGTGGATGTGGTTCGCTGTCAACTATAGTCTTAGCATTTAATTTTCTATAATCAACACATAGTCTAATGTTATTGTCCTTCTTCCGGACAATCACTAATGGAGAAGAGAATGGCGAATTACTAGTCTCAATGATTCCCAGAGACAACATCTGTTCAAGTTCCTTAGTAGTTTTAGCAAGGAAATGTAAAGGAACAGAATAGGGATGTACACGAATAGGTGTATCATCATTGAGAGTAATGTCATGACTGATAGCCGATGTGCGACCCGGGACGTCGGTCAACACATCTGGATAAGATTGTAATAGATTAGCAATCTGTAGACGCTGTTGCGGTGTAACCGTTGAAGAGATGGTTACATCCCGCCAAGATTCAGTAGGTTGAACTACTGGTACAGGTAACGGTAACTGTACCTCAGGAAAAGAAGATTCTTCTTCCTGGATGACAGATAAGTTAGTATAATGACAAGTGGATACTGTGTTGTCATCTAGTTCATGAAAAATTGACTGTAAGTGTTCAGGACGTGTATGAAATTGCTTGAGCATGTTAATATGAAATATCTTTTTGTGTCCCTTGATATCTAAGACGTAATCAACGTCGGAAATTTTATCAATGACTTTGTAAGGACCATTCCAAGATATCAATAATTTATTGTTATTGTGAGGAAGTAACACATAAGCCTCGTCGCCTGGGAATAATTGGCGTAATCGTCGAGACTTATTTTGTAGAGATCGAGCCTTAGCTTTTGCAGCCTCAGAAGAAGCTGTTGCCAACTGGCAAGACTCAATAATGTTCTTCCGAAGATTAATCACATACTCGTAAGATGACTGAGTGTCCTGAGTCATCTCGTCGTCAATTAATAAGTCTTTTATTAGTCCCATAGGACCTCTTGGGGGAGCACCAAAAACTAATTCAAAGGGAGAGAAGCCAGTTTGTTCATGCGGTACCTCCCGATAAGCAAATAGAACAGCTGGGAGTGCTCTGTCCCAGTCATGAGGGTGCTTAGCAGTAACCTTATGTAGTAGTTGTTTAAGTGTACGGTTAAGTCTTTCAACCGCACCATTACTCATCGGATGATAAATACTACTTAAATTCCTATCAATGTCCCAAGTTTTCATGACTTCCTTCATGGTGTCAGATATAAACTGTGACCCATGGTCTGATAAAAGTTTTCTAGGAAACCCTATTCTAGAAAAGATGAGATGTAGTGCATCAGCTACATCTGTGGTAGTGGTGGTCTTTAATGGGATAGCTTCTGGCCATCGTGTGCACAAATCAATGCACGTAAGGACGAATCTATGTCCTCTGGCCGATGGTAGCAATGGACCAATAATGTCTATTGCCATCTTGTCAAAAGGTCTCACTGAGATATCGCAAGCCTGAATAGGCGCCGTGTGAAAAGCTCCACGTGCTTTCACTTCTTGGCATGTAGTACAGGAACGTACATACTGCGAAATATCTCTTGACACCCCTGGCCAAAAGAATGAAGACAGTACTCGAGATCGTGTTCGAGTATATCCCATATGTCCAGCACAATGTGAGTCATGTGCATGTTGAAGAATGTACCGTCTAAAAGTATACGGGACCATAACTTGTTGTTTCATTTGTGATTTGTCATTAAAACATCTAATCAATATGTCATTTTTAATAACAAAACAATGTTTGTTATTATTACCTGAGGATAGATTGTCAACTTTATCAACCAACTTAAAAAATTTTTTTAAAGATTTATCCTCTTTTTGTTTGGTTGCAAATGTTTCCCTGTCAATAGGTGAATTGACTACAAATTCCTCTTGGTTGTCTGCATCCATTTTATTATCATCAACTTTCTCCATGAGTTGAGTCTGCGCTCTAGTCGTCACGGCGTTTCCAGTGCATAGGTTATGTTTCTCCCATTCTATAATCTCATCTGGAGTACAATCTTTACTGCCGTGTATACGACCGACCATCAAATCAGCTATAGGCTTTTTTAGCATACATACTTTTACGTTCCCTGTGAAGAAAGGAGTGTTAACATGAATAATAGCTGTGGGGTAAAACTCTATTGTTCCACCAAAAGTCATGCAACGGACATATTCCCCTGTTGCACAGCTAGGATGTACCAGCGACTGTCGTACACCAATCGTTGTGGATCCCGAATCCCTCAACACTGAGACGACGGATCCATTAACTAATCCTCTGTTAAAAATTAGTAGGCCTGTTCCATCGTTGACTGCAAGACCTACCTGTGGTATAATATGTCCGCAGTTAAGCACTGTTTCTTTCGCCTTCTGAAAAATAAGATTGCATTGCTGGCAACTATTTGCCACATTATAATTAATAGCAAAACATGCAGCAGAAGACTGTGTTGTATTATTGTCAAGTGGGACCTGAGCTATAGGGGTAGTATTATTTGTAACTGCCGCCCCTGTATTATGGTTGTAATGAGATGATCCCCGAGAATGAGATCGATTCCGAGTATAATTGTTAGAATTATCTCGTCGTCCTCTATAGTAACTATTATCTCGATGTCTCGAGCCATGATTATTACCATTCCAGTTATTATTATTATTGGGAGTATGTGATCGATTATAATGAGTGTTATGTTGACCATTGTGGTAGTTTGTTTGAGGTGAATAATTTCTATCTCGTGATCTACCTCTGTTGAACTCATTTTTATTGTTGAAATCATTATTATGTCCCTTCTGAAAGTTAACATTGTGATTTCTTTGGAACCTGCTTCTGTCTACACTGTGATGTCTTTGTTTGTTATTGTGATTGTAGGCCATATTAGACGCCACAGGTAGAGGTTCTCTTAATGAGGAGTTAGAAATGGTTGCATTCGGATGTGCCGAACAGTAGTTTAAAGAAATTTTTTCTAACTCGTCCATAGTACCTGGTTTACGCTCCTGCAAATATGCAAAAAATGGCTGGCTAACTGAAGATAATACCTTATCCCGCAGTAGTAAATCAACTAATTTGTCGTATGATTTGTTGACTTCTGCCAGTTCAACCCATCTATTAAATGTATTGCGTATGTTCGCAATGAATCCTGCAAAATCCTTTGGAGATTCAGGTAAAATTCCCTTAAATTTCAACCTACAGTGTTCCTCGTCCAGGTGAAACCTTCGTAAAAGCAAGGACTTAATAGCACCGTAGTTATTAGCTATTGATGGGTCAGCATTTTGAGAAGCTGTCAGTGGTTCTCCAACCAAGAATTCATTTAATTTGAGTACCCATGACTCTTCAGGCAAATGGTTAGATTTGCAAGTCTGTTCAAAACGTGCCAGGAACGATGAAAGGTCGTCGACGTTCAAGTTGAAAATGGGTAATTTAAAGTTGTAGAAGTGTTTAGGTTGGCTGGATGATGATCCATTTTGTGCGTTATTATTCTGGTTTGCATCAGCACTTTGTGCTTGTAATCTTGCTGTCTCCAATTTAATACGCGCCAATTCCATTTCTTGTTGTAAAATAATTTCCTCTCGTTTCAATTTATTCTCTTCTTCCTGTTTGGCGATTGTTCTTTGCTCTTCTCTTTCACGTTGAGCAATCTCTCTCAATCTATTTTCCTTGGCAATTTGCTTCATCTCAAGTTCTGCTTCCTCTTTCTTTAATGCAGCTTTTTTCTCTTCTTCCTCTTTCTTTCATATTTTTCCAGTTCTGATTCAGCAAACTGACGAAGTTCTTGAGATTTATAACCATATTCACGACCAATCTTAACGAAATGGTCTATAGTAAGCATTTTGACTTTTATCTGTAAGTAATTATTGATAATTACTGATTAAAATAGTCAATAGTAGCTTCAGAGTAATTATTATACTTACTCAACTTAGAAATATTCAATATAAGTAATCACAATAGTACTGAACTTAATGTCTAAGTTCAACTAATAGACAATATTTTGTAACAATATTGTATCTAAATAATACTATATCATAAATAGTTATGATATCTGTTAAATATAATGTAATTATATCACACAATTAATCTCAATATCCAATAATGTTGGGTATAATTCCTAGTAATTATATTGTTCAATGTACTAAGTCACTCTCTTAGTACCAGAAAAGTATATTAAATAATATACAATGGGTCTATTACCTCAAAGGTAGCTATAAGATTATTTATTTTGTCAATATATATATTATATTATTATGCCCTAGGCATCTATGATAAATTGTAGTGCTACTTTCTTGGACTATCACTGCATAATTATGCAATGTCCCATATTAACCTTAAATTTCAGAAAAAATTAATTAAATTAAATTACAAGTGTATTATTGCATATAATTATCATATTATTAATGTAATATTAATATATATTATGAGGACAGACAAGCAATGATGCAACTAAAGGGTACAAACAATGTTAAGACGCAAACAAGACATTTTCACAATTAAAAATGAATTTATGAACTAAATAAAATAAGCGGAAATGTCACAGACCAAATGAAGGGCAAGGTCTGACCGGAGGTCAACTGAATATTCAAGGTACACACCAAAAAAAATGACTGCGAAAAATGATGACGTCACAGGACTCATAACGGACGAAAATTTAACAATCATAAAATAAATGATAGTCAGAGGAGAATGGACGAAATAGTAACGAACATGGTACAGAACTGAATAAAATTATTAACTGAATACGAATAAAATACACCAATTATCTACGGGACAGTACAGCTAACGCAAAATCGTCAAACGATAGCAGATTTGGACAACAAGTCCAATGTCAAACCTCAATGGGGTTTCCAAAGGTGCAATCGTTTAACTGCCCTAAGAAACGACCGAAATTAATTCAGGCATCGTGGGAGCCACAGAATCTAATTTCAGTTCATCCTCCCTACCTCCCACGAATTAACAACAAATACATACGATGGAAAACAAATTTAACATATATACATGAAAATACATAGACATGCCTGATCAAAGCAAAATGGACTCAGCACTGTTATTTATCGACCGACAAAAGTCACACCTAAATGACTTATCTTTTGTGCTCAGTTCGGACTCCTGTCGATGACGGTATGCACCAACGGTGTAGAAGTGTGTCTGACTGTTTGCTCTTGATGCATATACAGGGTTTATTCGTTGACTTTGTTATTTTTTTCTCCGTAGAAACTAGGCTTGCTGCTGTCAACTTATGGCATGTACACGAACTTTGGTGACGTCACGTTGTTAGGGATTATACTGAGTACTGCGTCATAGGTCATAATTCAGCACATCATGTGATCGTCCTTCAAATGTAAACAATTGTTAATTTCCGAATTTTTTTTTCGATCCCCAATCAATGGACACCATCTGTTGAAGGCGATCTTCTCTGTTGTTCTGGAACATTCAATTTGACAACAATGTTCCATATAATGTCAATAAAGTGGTTATAAATTCTGGCCATGTTAGTTGAGTTCTTATATGGTTTCATTCAATATTTTCATCGTGTCAATTGGTGTTGCTTTACGCGAATGCGGGGTGGGGTAGAAAACGTGTGAGCAAACATTTGAAAGTTGCAATTATATTGAACTTGTAATTCCATTGACTTGATAAGTCGGTTCATTGAGTCCACAAATATTTAATACAGTTTACACGTCAAGACGATTCATGCATGTTGATCACAAAAGTACATATTATAACTTGAAAATATATGGCATATATATGTAGATATCCTATCAGTCCTTGTCCAATAATCAAATTACTGTATGCAGATTGTCATAGCTGTATGCACGCGCGGTTGGGGTTTTCCAACGGCCGACAGTGAGTCTATGAGTCTGGCAAAATCAAATACTATGGACTGTAATTCATCCTTCCTTAATTTTCACTTTCGTACTGACCTTTAATCATTTCAAATCTTCGTAATAGCAATGGACTGACCCATGTCCGTACTTGCATAAAATATATCTGTATGGCAATACCATGCCCAACATTGGAAGGAAAGTCAGACGCGTCTTAACAGCTTGACGGTCAATGTAAAAAGGGGTAGCGTTTCTTAGTTACCGACTGTGTCCTAAACAACGCTATACACGTCATAATCGATCGTGTATGAAGCGTTCAGTAATTGAAACATCTATCGCAATATATTAAATGTCTTAACCTTTACAATTGCACGTCTGGTAACCTTTAGCAGACGGCATTAATATCATATACCGTAACAGTATGATGCTGATGATGATGCTGATGATGGTGCTGATGATGATGTTGATAATGGTGCTGATGATGATGAGTATGGTGCTGATGATGATAACAGATGAATCTAACCATGAGGCGAGAGTCACGTGTCGATCTCATGTGTGCTGGTTTTCTAACATGTTGTTTTTAAAATGCATAAAGTTATGGATTACGAATGTGCTGGCACACAGGTTTAAGACAGATTCGTTTGTTTCCTTTGTTGTTCCTAATGGAACATGGAGCTACTGTTGCAGCTGGTCCGTTAGCAAGTACCCTCTACCAAGGCAATCATGTGCTTTTGTAGTGGTGGTTGTTGTAGTGGTGGTTGTTGTAGTGGTGGTTGTTGTAGTAATATATTTGACCTAATGAGGTTGCCAGACCTATGCACAACCTCATGTTAGTCATCTCTTGCCACGTGTCAGAGGGAGCAGTTGTCGTATTCTTCCTGTGCCTACTCAGAGAGGGCCCCCGGAACCACATGGGGCTTTAAGACAAGTTAGCGTGGGGTAAGACAACAACTTACGTCTACAGTCAATAAGTGCGCACTTCGCTACTTCAAAATTCATTCTAGCGACAATCTTCTCTGCTTTAGTCTTTCTTCTTCTTCTGCGTTCGTCCTGAAAAGGACGTTGGTTGCGTGTTGTGTCGTAGTTTAGAGCAAAGCTGCGATATCTGCGACTTTCGGCCCGACACATCCGACTTCGGCCCGGCATTTTTTAGGACCGGGTTTGCCTTCCCACTTCGATCCCTACTCTCTCAGCCAGACTTCAGTGATGCAGCCTATTTCCAGGACCACCACTTGGAGGTGGAGTTGTGTCTTGGTCAGCTCTGGTTCGCTGACCCTGACGCAAGCAGTCAGCTATGGGTCGCTGACTGCATTCCACTTTTGACGCGTCTTAGGTCCCTGCTTTAGTCTAATGTGTTTGCCATCATTTTAATGTCTTGATTTTGTCTGTTATTTATTCTATATCCGTTGTCAAAATCCAGACTAAACGAGCAAGTGACCCGCCAAAAAAAAAACATCCAAGAGAAATAATTACGTCGTGCTTGTTCTGCTTGCATGTCCTGATGACGTCATTAATTATCATGTGATCAGTTTATTTTTTTCCATTCCATTTCAACTTCATTTGATTTTTGTTTTCTTAACTTATAGTAAATGGTCAATACATCGAACAAAATAAATAAAGAAAATTAAAAATAAAAACTAAAGACCTCAGTTCTCTATTAACGGGTGTTCAACCGAGCTTTATTGGTTCAATACGCGCCTTTTCCGTATTTTCCCTAAAAGCTGACGGAATTTTTTGTTTGTTTTTTTTTTTTGTTTTGTTCGTTACAGAACTTTTCATTTACAATTTAGACAATTAGAAAATTTGGGGGTATTGTCAAGGATTTGAACTGCATCCTGTCACACCGTTTACCTCGAAGCTATTCTGTTTCTATGAAGAAATAAATATGAAACTAAGAAGGCAAAAATGTAACCAAATAGTCAACAAACACGGACCGGGATATACATTTGTTTTCCTGCCCAAAATAAAAGGAATTGTTGTTTTATCCATACAATAAAGCGCACGATATCATATTTCAACAATCTTGGTTATATTTGCATATTGCTAAGCCGTTCCCTTAGATCCTAATTGGAAATATGTCATCGAGAACGATCCCGACTTTACGGCAAGCCATCCTGGGGGGTGGGAGGGGGGGTGGGGATTGGGGGGGGGAGTGGTAGGGGATGGGCCCGGGCACTGGAACAAAGAGTCGATTATATGTCTCATGAAAACAAATATGGAACTAAAATCAAAGACTCGGGCACAAAGGACCGAGTTAGTAACAGGCATTGATATGCCCAAGTCAGGCCCTACATTAAATTGCTCTATGAAGATTTTATTCCCACAGGTGGTGGGTTTCAAGCATCCCGGGGTCTTGGTGCAAGGAAGAAGGGGGGGGGGGGAGGGGAGAGAGAAAGGCGGAAATGAATCAGACAATAACGAGTCATCGACAGAATACACTGTTATAAAGAAGCTGCAGAGTATAAACAGTTTTTTATTTGCGAATATATCATTATTTATTGCTTTTGTTGCCATAATTGTTAGTTATTAGTTTACAGCTTTCCTTGCCTGTAGTGGTTATTGATGATGTGTTATGAGATTTGTTCTTGTGATAATCCTTGGTTTTCAAGTTCCTGCTCTTCTTCTTGCCATAGTTATTGGTTTGACTTGTTGCCGTTATTCGTCTAATGATAATTATCAAGTTCTTGTTGGATTTCTTTTCTGTGTGTGTATGTTCTATTTTTTACACGCTTTTATTTAACTTCACATGTATGTCACTTTCATGTCACTTTCAAATCTTGCAATTGATTTTTCAATCACTTTAAGATGAGCAATAGCTCTGAAACTTGGCCAAGTTGTGTATTCCCGATGACTATACAATAATCAGTCAATTATTTAACAATTTAATATTGTAATTATGACATTATGAGTAATTAAAATTTTTCGTAAAGAAATGTAAACAAACCAGGGGCCATAATCAAGTTAATTAAAAATTCAAGAGTACGTAGTATGCTTTATTTTTCTATGCGTAAAACAGGGCAGTACTCAAACAAGTGTCTAGCTAAATCAAGGGAAACAATCCAAATTATATATTCGCTTTAGAAATTTTAGACCAGATTTACAATAAGTAAAAATATTGTTTATGTTTTAGTACGTCTTTTTTCCTAACACTAAAAAGAAAAAAAGAAAAAATATTTAAAAACTACTTTAAACACACGCTTTTAATGCAATAAAACCCTCCAAAAAAGCTTGGTGCGCTGATTCTGCATGAAATTAACTTCTGCGTTATACTTCATTAGACACTTATGGATAAAATATATGATAAGCGCTTAAGCGACCCAAGCTTTTTGTCAATTAGATGTTAAATCTTTTTACTGCAAGCTATAAACTCCGTGAAAAATTATTTTTGGGTTTTTAGTGCATTAAAAGCGTGTGTTTAAAATATTTTTTTATATATTTTTTATTACTGTTTACATCGCTTTTATTTCTGTCCCAGGGAAATCATTACAACACTTGAATGGCGCCATTGTGGTTGTTTCCTTTCCCAGGGATCTTCTTACCATACTTGAATTGCGCCATTGTGGTTGTTTCCATTTCCATGGATATCATTACAACACTTGAATGACGTCATTGGGGTTGTTCCCACACCCAGGGATCTTCTTACAACACTTGAATGACGTCATTGGGGTTGTTCCCACACCCAGGGATTTTCTTACAACACTTGAATGACGTCATTGGGGTTGTTCCCACACCCAGGGAACTTCTTACAACACTTGAATGGTGCCATTGTGGTTGTTTCCTTTCCCAAGGACCTTCTTACAACCTTGAATGACGTCATTGTGGTTGTTCCCGCACCCAGGGATCTTCTTACAACACTTGAATGACGTCATTGTGGTTGTTCCCACACCCAGGGATCTTCTTACAACACTTGAATGACGTCATTGTGGTTGTTCTCACACCCAGGGATCTTCT
The DNA here is from genome assembly GCA_024509875.1 of Oreohelix idahoensis. NCBI lineage: Eukaryota > Metazoa > Mollusca > Gastropoda > Stylommatophora > Oreohelicidae > Oreohelix > Oreohelix idahoensis. Next base: position 249,299 of record JAMPIV010019581.1, read on the forward strand.
TACAACACTTGAATGACGTCATTGGGGTTGTTCCCACACCCAGGGATCTTCTTACAACACTTGAATGGTGCCATTGTGGTTGTTTCCTTTCCCAAGGACCTTCTTACAACCTTGAATGACGTCATTGGGGTTATTCACACATCCAGGGATCTTCTTACAACACTTGTGGTTGTCTCCTTTCCCAAGGACCTTCTTACAAACTTGAATGACGTCATTGTGGTTGTTCCCACACCCAGGGATCTTCTTACAACACTTGAATGACGTCATTGTGGTTGTTCCCACACCCATGGATCTTTTTACAACACTAAATGGCGCCATTGCTGCTGTTTCCACGCCCGAGTTTCTTCTTACAACACTTTAATTAAATTATTTCGGTTGTTTAAACTCCCAGACATCTTCTTACAACAGTACAACGACGTCATCGCGACTGTTTCTACTCGAGGCATCCTCTAATAAACTCGAATGACAAGTTGTTTCTCCTTCTACATTCACTTTAATTCTTTGAATTTGCAACTCGATTTCTTTAAGAATATAAATCATAAAATTATCAGATTACACTCCCATATGTTATGTTTTATTTATGCCTTATGCTAAGCGGTGGAACTTGCAAGACTAGGTCAAGATTGGGTCAATACTAAGTACATAAAATAACTTCAACAAACAGAAACTAATTTACTAGAAATATTTATGACGCTAGACTCTTAAGAGAGGGGTGATACAATCATCTCCCCTGCAGATTTCGAATGAACAAACGACAGCGTAGTTTAGAAGGATAGAACTCTCACTAATTCATCATTGGAGTAACCAACTTCTTGCATCGGCATAGCAAGATTTGCTAGCAGGGAAAAATCCCCTCAAATGCAGAAGTAGAAAACAGGTTTGTTTTTCCCGTGTCCTGAGCGAGTTTTATCCCCTTCTCACGCTGGTAGCAGAAGACGTTCTGATGTTATCTTCCCTTCTTACAGAATGATGCAGAAGCTGAAGTCAATCTCCGAGACGCCGAAACGTAGAAAAACTCCATTTATCGAAGACAGGCGAACTAGAGGAAACGAAATATTCGTTTGTCACTGGTCCCGAAACGAACTGATTAGAATCTCTCTTTTCTCTCACGTTCTAGATAAACAGATGTTTGCCGGGGAAGTTCCTTTGTGGTGCTCTGTGTGAAATAGTATCCGGGTCTTATCGACCGCCTCCCATCTGATACCAAACACGTCCATGTTAAACAATACATGTCTATGATGACCTTTGTTAACTTAAATATGCAGGTTTCCTCCACAAGTTCAAAAGCGACATCTGTTCAGTCTGGCTCATAATGCATTTAAGTACTAGGATATACATCTCTCGTGACATTGGTTAATGATAATGTACATATAACTCTTTTTAAAAAAATCTAAAGACTTGTTTTAGTCTAAACTTTTCTTCTCTATTTCTCTCTTATATGCTGTATACAATTTCGTTGTCTTTTGTATCTATCTATCTATCTATCTATCTATCTATCTATCTATCTATCTATCTATCTATCTATCTATCTATCTATCTATCTATCTATCTATCTATCTATCTATCTATCTATCTATTGTCCATCTGTCTGTCTGCTTTTCGGTCTGTCTATCTATCCATCATTCCCTCAGACTCTTGTCTGTCTAGTAACCCGCCCAGTTGCAAGTGTAACAGAGAGTGAGAGAGATATTAATACGGAAACGCACGCTGCTGACCTGAAGATGGGACCACTTTACAACACTGCCGCCAGGGATTACAGTTTTTGCTGTTTGCAGACACATTATCGAACTTGATGTATGAAGTCACGTGTTACTGTCGGCATTTTCATAATTGTTGCCAACAAAACTGAAAAAGAAATTATATGTTATATACGCTTCTTATGTGCTATGACTTCCTTTGTTGTTTCCTTGTCATGTTCTGCCTTGGGGGTCCGCTTCTAATTCTAAATGTAACGGGTTCGCTCCCAGTACAGGGAACTTTTTTCAGCACTAGTGGTTCCTAATGATGTCATACTCCCCCCTTCCCCCCACCCGATCTCCTGGGTAGTGTGGGCAACCTTCTCGGAGGAGGTCCTGTGTGCTAGTTGCGCACGTTTTTTTTTTTTTTTAATAACCAGCGGCACTCGAGCTTTCTAGCTCTGTCGGCCCAATGACATGTCATTGCGAGGCTGGGGGGTCAGTGGACTTTCCTTCCAACCCGGTCAGGAGCTTCGCTCCTTCCCATCCACACGGGATTTATATGTAGGAGCCGTTCAGATTATTCAGTCAAATTTCCGGTCGTAAACATTTCTTCAAACGCCGACGGCCGGGTTTGAACCATGAACACCTGGTCGCCAGTACAACGTTGTAGCCATTACACCAGCACGGCTCCCGTTGCGCACGTTAAAAATCCTTTGGCAGTTGGAGATCGTAAAGAGTAGGCCATATGGCCGCTGCCTTGACTAAAGTTAAAACATTAAGAAACCTACCCACCACAAAAATATTTATAGAATGTATTATTCCTGTATACTCACATTGGGATTCTCGCCGGTGCTACGGAGATCATGCACTAAGCTGAGATCCTCCTTGTGTGATCTAAGGAAGGAGATCGGAGCACTGATGGAGTTGTCTTTGTGCAGTGAAGATGTTCCTTATAAACCAAACCAAACCGTGTCCTGTCAGAAGTGATAAAGTAAACGATAGTTCGTGTGTTTGTGGTTGTGTGTGTGTGTGTGTTTGTGTGTGTGTGTGTGTGTGTGTGTGTGTGTGTGTGTGTGTGTGTGTGTGTGTGTGTGTGTGTGTGTGTGTGTGTGTGTGTAGACATTTAGAGATTGTTCTCGTTTAAACTAATGAGCTGTTAAATTAGATACCTCGACTATGTGTGAGACGACATTGAACAGACATAGAAATGTAAGCAATTATGAGATAGTGTCACGAAATAAGTTCGTTCTTTTTTCGGGTCTTCACTCCACTCTGGCATTAATATCTATCACTTTTTCTATGTGATAATTCTTCCAGTATTCGTGTTTTAAGCTTCCATAGTTCAATGTTTTCAATCATATTTTGTTCTATAATTGTTACTCCCTTATTAATTACCATGATCGCTTGATCAGTTTTGACACATCACTGACTTTGTTTGTGCAAAGCGAAGTTGCCACATTGAATTTTCGCTTATCGGCGCTCCAGACGGAGCAACAAGTGTAACAACGGAATACACTGAGCAATATTCCTATTTTTAATCCAGACTTCTTGTCTGGGAAGGTACACGAAGCATGCTGTTCACAGTGTTTCAATATGGACGTTATTTGGAGACAAGGCGGCAGATAGCAAATATGCAGTGCCCACAAACACGGGCGATGACAATCTTGGTGAAGATTAAGACACGAACAGAAAGATAACAATGGTAACGTTGGAGTACGGAAAGCTACGTATTCGTTTCCGCACAGACCTTGTTGTAATAGATAATTACGAGAAAGTGACATCGTGGAGGAGATTATCAGTAATAGATCTATGAAGTAGTGAGTTTTAAACATGTTAAATACCCATGGAAGACCATATGCGGTAATGGAGTTGGAAAAACAATATTTTATTTTGTCATGTAAATATTCTACATGCGGATAGGGGGGATAGACCCCTACCAAAAGCAAACAGTTATTTGCAATTGGTTTGATATTTAAGATGCAAAGATAGATTGCTCCTGACTGGACCTCTTATCAAAGTAGCAATATGGATGTGTGAGCGAAAATAGTCGTTAAAACATTGAGCCTTATAAGCCTACTTCCCTGACTTCAAAATTCGCCAAGGAGAAATCCATAGACAGCCAGAAACACAGAATATTAGGACTCAAATATAGGACAGGCCAGAGGACGCGAATTTTATGATTAGAAGAGTGTAACCCCAGAGAAAGCACTTTGCTCCTTAAGCTCTAGGATAATAGTTCAAGTGCATTAAGTTAGACAACTAGCCCACATGAAGAGACGGCATCTGAAATCAGTTGCCCGACAATATTCAGACTTTTCCTGTGCAAAACGTATGTGTTTAATTGGTCCGAAAAACTTGTATTATTTATTTTATCTTTCCATGTTTTGCATTTTGACATCTATAATTTGCTTGTGGATGTGCACTGGCATATGAAGCTGACAACTTCATCACTGTAAATAACTAGACTCATGAACCACCACTGCAAGAGGTGATGGATGCTTCGTGCTGGTTTCCTCATACTGAAGAAACAGCAGGGGTGACCCCAAACTCCATAGAGAGTATGATATCATGGTGTACATATTTGTTAAACGCTTTGATAAATTTCATACATTGCAATTGAAGTCTTCCACTATCCAAAAGCACTTTCATGTGATTCACTGGGGTTAAACTTAACACTCAGGGAGGGTAAAATATTCCGAGGAAGATGGAAGTGATGGATGGAATTGGAGGGCACCTGATGCTCATATCAGGGACCCAATACTCAAAAGAGGCATTTGTTTCCCCTTTATTTTGTGGTACAATTGTGTGGTACAAGTTGTCAGCAGTTGATTCTAGACACCAGCAATCAGATGGGTCTTGAAGCCGCTTGACTAGATAGTACAAAACACCTGTGGGAACCAACAGCGGCTGAAGCAGTCACCAACCTAACCCTCACCGGAAGCTAAGCACCATAACAGATCATCTAAGGGACATTTCAAATCGTGTCAATAATTCCACCACAGTTTAATTCATGCGATGATGATCAATATCATCGTTTTCTTTGTCTAAACAAAGTTATTTATTTGAAATCTTGTCCACTCTAAGTGATTATTAAACATGTTTATCTGTAACTGTAAAGCTATAGTTGGATTAATTACTATTGAGTGAATTTTATATCTGAACCCGTATAAGTCATATTGTGTTAAGTACATAAACATACAGAGCTATACAATTAATAGTTGCTGAATCACCTTCAGAATTAATTACTTCATAGAAGGGGCGGGAGAATATAAGTTCATGACAGCTTAGATGATCTCAATTGTTATTCTTGCTTCTCTTTAGCATTCTATGAAGCCCCCTTAAATAGAAGCATCATCATTCTATTTATATCACAGCCCAAGAGTAATCTTAAGCGAAGCTTGATACCTTTGAATACCCTCATCATTATACTCTAAGTTTGGCCATTGTTGGACCATTACTGTGGAGCAGGGAAGACGATCACGCCACAGGTAGCTTTTGTAGGACTCGATATTATATTAGTGCACCCTACCAACAAGGACACCTTTGCTGAATACCACAATGGAAGGCGGAGTTGCAGGCAAACATGCAAGTGGAAGAAAGCGCAGTAAGTGGAAATGCAACCTCAATAGATGGACAGGAAAAGTAGTCGTCCGTTTCTTATGTTTAAATAAAAAATCAATATAATGGAGAATGTCATCAAGAAAAACCCGCATTAATCCTTGTATGTTTACAAATTAATAAACATTTTTTTTTTAAACTGAGTACAAAAAAAAAATAAATTATCTTGCATTCAAGTAATTAAAAAAAAAACTGAATAAAAAAAACTATCTTGCATTCAAGTAATTAAAACCAAAAAAAAAAAAAAAACTGAGTAAAAAAGACTATCTTGCATTCAAGTAATTTAAAACAAAAAACTGAGTAAAAAAATTATCTTGCATTCAAGTAATTTAAAAAACAAAAACTGAGTTAAAAAAACTATCTTGCATTCAAGTAATTAAAAAAGATATAAAATAAAATAATGTCGGTGAACGCAAACAGAGGGATATGTGATTATTCTGTTTCCTTAAGTCCCCACACTCTTCACCGAAATACGCAAAGTAGATTACTTTGTATTTAAACCAATAGATTACACAAAATCTTTCTTATAAATGCTCAAATAACTCAACATCAATAGTTATAGAGATATTAGTAACCTAGTACAGAAACGTATACCACTTACTCATACCAAAACAAATAATGAAGACTGCAACTTATAACAATTGAAATACAAGCCGAATGTGTTGTTGAAATGAAGGATGCGGTTGCAGTTTCTTTTTGAGTTGAGACATCCAAGATGTGACAGAGAAGAGTGCACTACACAGATTATTGTTGACATGTATTCCGTTCGTGTTGTATTTGCTGTGTCAGTCAAGATGAGGAACTTCATCGACGTAAGCCAGTGAAAGATTAAGCTGTGCGCATGCCGCCAACCCTCAGAGGAACCCAAATAGGATCGTTTCACCACACCAAACATGTCGTAAAATGACAGGAGTGTCATCTTTGAGGCTAGTAAACTTTAATATATCAAACAACAACTACAAAAATTACTACATCGGCATCGCCTTCCTGCGACAGCGGCTAACTGCCATGATGGTCGTTTGATGCGTAATGTGAGAGAAAAGGTAGAAAACTGAAAAGATGCTGAAGAGAATAGAAATATAACTTGTATTATCTGTGCGCTTATCTCTAGACAAATGACATATTTTATCGGTCTGATCTCTGCTTCATGTTTTAAATTTTTCTTTCTCAATGATTTCTCGTTGGTTGAAAGATATCTATTAAGAAAACTTGTAATTACTCAGAATTGCACAGTGTGGAACTCACTGAGAAAGTTGAATCCAGAAATTTCTTTTTCCCCATGACAGTGTATTCCATACTTAATATTATCAACACTATTTTAATTTCCCAGTCACGGTTACATTACTTTAAGAAACTATATTAACATGTTTACTACACTGCTAAATAAAAACGCATATACAGTACTTTGCAAAAAAAATGGCAGTCATATTTTCGCAACGCAGCACACTCATAGAAGCAAATAATAATAAAAACTGTATGTCCAGAGGAAGATTGGTATCTCCCCTATCTATTAACAGTGGTTTCAGTACAATATAATGTTGCCTTCTCCAGCAAGGCAAGCCTGGATGCGGCGAGGCATACTTCCCACAAGTGTTTGTAGGTAATTGTGAGTCAGACTGTCCCAGTATTTTTCAGCTACCTTCTTCAACTGTTCAACGTCTCTGAGTCCATTCTTTTTAAAATGATTCTTGAGTGGTGCCCAAACGTTTTCAATTGGGTTTAGGTCGGGACTGTTGCTGGGCCACTTCAGAACTATCACATTCTTCTCTTGCAGCCATGCTTTGGTGGTATGAGCTGTATGCTTTGGGTTATTGTCATGTTGAAATGTGCACCAATCGGGGTACATGACCTGCATAAATGGCAGAAGGTGTCCCTCTGTATGTCGATGTACCATTCTTTCGTGAGAATTCCTGTGAAAACACACAGTGGGGTGGCACCTCTTGCTGACACCCCTCCCCAAAGATGGAATTTCTGGGTATGTTTCGGTCGCTGGTACACAGGCGTTACAGAGTCTTTCGTCCAAATATTTATTTGGGCAGGATAAGACCAAACAGAACATTCATCTGAAAAAATTACATTGTCCCATGACAAATTTTGGTGTTCGTGGCACCAGTTCAAGCGCATCTGTTTGTGAGTCTCTGAGAGCAATGGTGACGAAATTACCCGCTTTTTTGTGTAATTCACCCTGTGTAGCTCCCGGTTGACTGTAGCATTAGATACCTCTGGGCTTCCCAACTCGATCATGCGCTGCCGTATGTTTTCTCCACTCTTTATTGGCCCAGCCCGAACGATTTGGGCGAGACGCCGATGGTCCTTTGTGTCCAAAATTCTAGGCCTCCCACTACCTTCTTTTCGCTCGATTCCATTACCTGCTTTTAATTTACTCACAACTCTGTAGACAGTCCGCTCAGGAATGTTCAAGGTTTTAGAAATGTTAGAACATGTTTGATTTCCTTCATTCCAAAGCTGTGAAATTAACATACACTTTGACTTTGTATCCATTTTCTGCCACTAGCATTAGAAATTGTCGTCTGCTCTATTATCAAGGGACGTTACTCTACGCTAATTTTTTTTTACTTTTGGTAGTGTTTGCTCACTTAAGTGGAATGCAAATTTGGGGCAGAACATGCATATTTAATTAGATTTCAGCATATTTAGCTGAGCAATATGACTGCCATTTTTTTTGCAAAGTACTGTATATGCAGCCACACGTAATCAATGTACCTATGTACGGTTACAAGATACTTTAATGAACCTGTTTAATACAAATTCATCATTATAGCACCCTCAACAAAGCGGTTTTCAAACACATAATCAACACAGCTTTATTTGACTCTTTCCTTTGTTTCAGGTATAAATTATTTTCCTGTTTGAAGAGTTCTCATTATCTCTGTGGAGCACTTTTATATGATAATACGAGGGGCGTTCAGAAAGTAATGCACCACATCGCTTTTCTCAGCTAATAATGAAGCTAGAAGCATAAAACTTTGCACACTTCAAATATGGCGTGTGCCAATTGTGTGCACCAAATTGCACTGCAACCGGCCAAATAATACGGCTGCCCTAAACCGTTGAATTTGAGCGTGTTAGCAACTTGCGTTATAAGCAGCGAATTGTGATAGAATTTCTCGTTGCAGAGAAGGAAACTGTTGTGAACATTCACAAGCGTCTATGTGATGTGTATGGAAGTTTTGCAGTCGACAGGAGTACAGTCAGTCGCTGGGTTCAGAGAATCAAAAAAATCAGGAAGTAGAGATACGGAGCTGCTTGATCGGCCGCGCTATGGACGTCCTACCACAGCCAACAACGCAGAAATGTTGAAATGCGCTGAGGGCATTATTCTTACTGATAGGCGAATCACTGTCAAGACAATTCCTTCAGCTGGAAAGGTCATGATCACTATCTTTTGGGACATTGAAGGTGTGATTCTTGTGGACGTTATTCCAAGAGGTGAGATAATGAATTCGCAAGCTTACATTAAGACATTGAAAAAACTCAATCAACGTTTTCGCAGAGTTCGGCAGCACAATAATCCAGCTGACCTGCTTCTCTTTCACGACAATGCGCGACCTCACACAAGTCTGGCAACACGGGAAGCAATCACCAGATTGGGTTGGACTGTACTACCCCATCCACCCTATAGTCCCGATTTGGCACCCTCTGATTTTCATCTATTTGGTCCTCTTAAAGATGCACTCCGTGGGACAAGGTTTGAAGATGATGAAGGAGTGATTCATGCAGCGAAGAAATGGTTACATGATCAAGACTAAATCTTGTACGGGCTAGGAATACATGCACTTGTTTCGCGCTGGCATAAAGCCGTACAAGTTGATGGGGATTATGTTGAATAATACCGATGTTTACATGACATATCCATGTATATTGTGTATAAAGTTCATGCTTTTTGAATAAACAGCTCCTGAGAAAAACGATGTGGTGCATTACTTTCTGAACGCCCCTCGTATGTATGTAAGAATAAAGCAATATGTCACCGTATTTAACGCTATCACTTGTTTAGAATGCGAAGATGTGTACTAGTATGAGCATATACTATCTTTGAAAAACTTTGTAAAGCTCCAAGGTGTTGTTATGCTGTAAAAGTGTGTAAGAAAAGGATCCCGTTTCTCGCCCATTGTGACCAGGGCCGGCTCTACCGACGGTGCAACACGTACATTTGCACGGGGCGGCAAGCTTTGGGGGGCTGCCAAAAATCTTTTTACTTATTTTTACAATCCCGTCAAAATATTTTCCTGGGAGCCTCGCTGGTGTAATGGTTACCAGACTGCACTAGCGATTAGGTGTTCAAGGTTCAAGCCCGGGTGCGGGCATTTGTAGGAGTGTCATCGACCGGGATTTTGACTGAATAACATGAACGGCTCCTGAAATAAACCCTTTGTGGATGGTGTCACGGAGTGTTCGAAGGTTTCGCCTAGATTATTTTAAAATTCCTTACTTTTCTATTCCTTCCCATTTTGTCTGTTTTCTCTACGAAATATTTGCACCTGCGGTCTGTTCTTTAGCTGTTTTTCAAGTCTTCACTAATAGTTCTGCCATACGATCCTAATGCTATCTTCTCGTACAAAGGCACTAAAAGGTATTTCTTTAGGGACGTCAATACAATTTATTCGCTTGGTCGAACCCACAGTGGTTCCAAGAGGATTATATTTCCGTGTTCAGTGGTCAACTGAAGACCGCCACGATAAATCTTCCGGCATGGCTGAACGAGAGACGGGAATTAATTAACTTGGCGTGGGAATCAAGAATTTATTTTTTTTATCGACCGTTCTATGTTGGCGGCTCGAATTTGTCAGTTGTTTTCGAGTGCGCATTCAAGGAAGTTGATTTTGCTCAGTGTTAGTGTGCTATGTGTTACAGTGATAAATAAGTATTTTAAACATTTTATGGAAATTAGTACAGTGCTTCAGCCTCCATTCATTACTAAATAATACATTTTATTGTAGGGTTTATTAAAGCAGTTTTAATATTCAAATAGATATAATGTCCGATAAAAGAAAAAACTATCAGGTGTCGAATATCGGAAACGGAAACTGGAAAGAGAACGCGATATTCAAAAACATAGCGGGGCTTTACATAAATATCTAAAAACTGAAACAGCTGATGTAGGACAGAAGAAAATAAGCAAATGTACCGAAAAAAATGATTCTGAGCTCATGGCAAGTACTTCAAACTCGGATCCCAGTAACGTAGAGATTACTAACAATGTCGAAAATGAGACTGATTTGACCGTTTCCAATTCCAGAGATTTAAGTGATGAACTTGAGAGGTACACTGATCCGGCAAGATGGAATCCTTCTTTAAGCTATACCGAAAGACTGGAAATCGTAAAAAGAAGGCCTGCCAGAGAGACCAAAAAATGAGTTCGTTTTTCCGCGCAGCTCTAATGGTCGGAAATTTTCACTAAATTTTTACACTAGGGAGCTACGCAATGGAGAACATATTAATCGATCATGGTTAGTGTATTCAAAAGAAAAAAATTCTGTATTTTGTTTCTGCTGTAAGTTGTTTTCCTGTAATAAAATGTCACTCACTACTGATGGCTATAATGATTGGGGTCATTTGTATGTGTATCTTAATGAACACGAAAAATCTAAAAACCTCTCGGAGTCTCATACAAAGTGGATTGAATTATCGTTCAGGCTTAAATCAGTACAGAAAATTGATTCAATGCAACAAAAGTTATTAAATTTAGAAGTTCGACACTGGAGGAACATAATAGAACGCCTAATTGCTATTGTCCAGTTCTTGAGCCAACAATGCTTGCCATTTCGTGGAACATCTGATAAATTATATGACCCTAACAATGAAAATTTTTAAAAGCTTGTTGAACTGATTGCCAGATTTGATAGTGCTATGTGTGAACATTTAATGAGAGTAGCTCGTGGATCGACCCAACATTACCTTGGGAAAAACATTCACAATGAATTGATTGCTCTTCTCTCTGGAACCATAAAAAAAGAAATAATTTCTATGGTGGAGAAAGCTAAATATTATAGCATAGTTGCAGACTGTACTCGCGATGTAAGTCACATTGAACAATTAACACTAATTGTAAGATTTGTTAATACGAATCCAGATGATATCAACATTCATGAGCATTTTCTTGGTTTCATTGCTGTAGAAGCCACTACAGGCTCAGCGTTAACCGAATGCATTCTAAGAAAATTGTCAGGCATGGATATTCCAATCGCAAACATGCGTGGCCAGGGGTCTGACAATGGATCAAATATGAAAGGAAAACATCCAGGAGTTCAACAACGTATTAGGGACTTGAACCCGAGAGCTTTTTATATCCCTTGCTGTTCTCATTCTCTCAACTTGGTGGTCAATGATGCCGCGATGTCATCTAGAGAAGGGGTTTTATTTTTTGAAACGGTTCAGAAATTGTATGTGTTTTTCTCAGCGTCAACACTGCGTTGGGGAATCCTTAAGAAACATATTACAACTCTAACGCCCAAGCCACTAAGTACAACTCGCTGGAAATCTAGAATCAAGGCCATTCGTCCTTTAAGATATTATATTGAGGAATTTTATGATGCATTGATAGAAATTGCTGATGACGAGTCAGTAGACAAAATGGCGAGACATGAAGCTGAAACCCTTGCCCTAAAACTTAGAGATTTTAAATTTTTATGTTGTCTGGTTATATGGCACTATGTTTTAAACGAAATTAATGTTGCTAGTAAACTGTTGCAAAGCATAAAAATGGAATTGACTAGTGCCATAACAACTTTGAAAAATGTTCTCCAAAGCCTTAAGAATCTCAGAAATGATGAATCTTTTCAAAATTTTCTTGTTGATGCTACAACATTCGTTGAGAAAGTTGAAGCTGATCCTGATTTGATACCAACGTGTGAATGTACTAGAGTGCGTCGGCAGAAAAAGCAACACAACTATGAAGCAAGAGATGAACCTATTTTGGATCCCAAAACTAAATTCAAAATTGAATTTTTCTTTTTTATTATTGATGTTGCAACTAATTCTATTGAAGAAAGGTTCGAGCAATTAGAACATCACAGTTCACATTTTTACTTTTTATATAACATCCCTAAATTGAAATCTGAGACGACAAATGAGCTCTTAAACAAATGTAAAAACCTAAAAGGCGTTTTAACATATCAAGAAAATAGAGACATTGATGCCATTGGGCTATGTGATGAACTGAAAGTAGTATCCAAATTAGTACCAGAAAATACACCGCCAATTGAAGTTCTTCGTTATATTATTGAAAATAACATTGCTCCTAATGTCGCTATAGCCTTAAGAATATTACTAACTTTGCCTGTAACGGTAGCAAGTGGTGAGCGTAGTTTTTCAAAACTTAAGCTTATTAAAACTTATTTACGCTCAACAATGGCCAAAACTAGATTGGAAGGATTTGCCATGATTTCAATTGAACATGAAATAGGTCAAAAATTAGACTACGCAGACCTTATTTCTGCTTTTGCAAATATGAAAGCAAAAAAAGTGTATTTTTAAGAAGCACATACTTCAAACAATATAAATTCAAATACTGTGAAAATAGTGCTAACAACTATAACATGTACATACTAAAGTTAAGTGTTTGTGACTCAACAGTTCATCGTTCCACATGAGATGAGCATCCCCTATATGTAAGTAATGTAACTACATTTATTTCATATAATTGTCTCTAATAAAGTCAATGGTTTATTTTATGACTATACAGTATTTTCATCAATTTATCAAAACATTATTATTAATGGTACTATTTAAAATTAGGCTAATAGTCATGAAATTAATGTTGAAGCTTGTTTAACATAATGGTTTTAAAAATTTCAAATGTTAATTTGAGGTTGGGCTGGGGCGGCAAGGTATGGTATTGCTCGGGGTTGCAAAATTCCTAGGGCCGGCCCTGATTGTGACATATTGAGAATATGGTGTTATGCTCATATTGTCTTGACGATCGGTACTTAGGGGTGATGTGGTCATCGTTAAGCCGGCCGCCTTAACCTTCCCACAGTTGCTCTGGTACCCAATTCATGAGGCTGGGTCGACCCCGGAGTCGTTAGCGGTCTAAAAAAAATCCCACCTCAACTGGGAATCAAACCATGGAGTGTGTAAGAAGGTTTTTTTTTCCAAAATGTGCTGAAATATGCGAGAATGTGTTTATATCTTTTTTAGTTTAATTGATACATGCACAAATGTAGATTAATCGTTTACGATTCAACTGCATGAGTGAGTTTCAGGATACAAGATGAAAGACAAAAGGGCAGGATGTCGGATGCGCCCAATTCTCCGCCCTAACAAAAATAAATTACGTTCGTTCGTTCACCTTTCAGCTCCCCTATGAGAACACGCCTTCAACAAACTTATGTCTAGTCTTCCTGCTCCGTACCATCAGCTCAAAGTCTGTCCATGTAATCTACATTCTCTGTCTCCAGTTCTCTTCTCATTGTGTTTGTGTGTGTGGAGTCTGTCTACCTCTCTTACCCTGAGGTTTCCAAATAAGGACTATCTGTTATGCTACTATCTACATGTTACCCAAATTTGTGTCCTATCCATCTCCAGCGTCTTCTTAACGTGATTAATTAACGAGGGAAAATTTTCTAGGGACTGGACTCGTTTGATTATAAGACCGTCTGTAACAAAGTTTGATTTGCTGGGGAGGTTATGATGGTATCCTAAAAGAATGCAATCCGTGTCTGTATTAACCGTGTGAGGTCAAGCACATGTAGGCCCCTGACTCTATAAATGATGATGATGAATTATGTGCAGGGAACCTAACGCTACCTCCCTAGATCTCACATGTTCACTATTTTGGCTCTAGTGTCTGGTGTATGATGTACCTAGTGTCTAGGGGAGAAATGAAATGATGGTACACAACACAAAAACACTTAAATTTTCTATGAGGAAGTGAATAAAACCAGTGGTTAAGTTTTTCTTTAAAATGAATGTTTTTTCTGTACAATTTAATCTGCCTGTCCAGCCATATCTTTTGGACAGGTCTTTGAAATTGAGGACAAGATAGTTTACAGAAAAGATCAACTAAAAAATGTGTGGACAATTTGCCCCATAACTATAAAGTCACTATATGTATTTCCTATTGGAATGTTCACAGCTTACACTTTATTCATCTAAGAGGGAGAGTCACTGTGTATGAGGGGCTGTAGTTTCATCACAGCCCATAAACTTCCTGAGTATGATTTTGAAATACCAGAGTTTATTCAAACGAAAGTGTCAGATATACTGATGCGTGATGCCATATGATGATGGATGGCATCCGCATGTCTGGTTTTGTGTAGTGTGCAGATGTGTTCAGTCAAACAATGTTCATACAAAAATAACAGGGCAATCCACATAGGACGTCAGTAAACTCACGACGTATAAAGTCAATGATTCTTGTAACAGCCGTTGACGTTTTTCTTCATTATTTATTGTGGACGCCACAGTGACAAAATGGTTACGCGAATATGTAGGCACATCAAACAGTCATTATCACAGCAACATTCAATACAGCAATAGACGGTAGACAGCATTACAATGATGAGTCAGATGCATGTTATATTTCATAGTGCTGTAAATGTAGTCAGGTGAAAAACTCCATCCTTTTCTATAACAGCCAGGAGATAACCAGATGTATGAGATCAGTTCACTCTCCTTAGTTTGACTTCAGCAAGACAGACACGTCCGCCGAAGTATAAATAATGTCCTCAAAAATATCCTCTAGATAATAAAGGTTTTCCAAACCTAGTTCATTTAACAAAGTAGCAAGTAATGGTCCTTGGGACATGCATCAACCGATGCAGTACAATACAGCGACATGTGAGCTGGGAAAACATCTCGTGACGACGACTTTCGAAGACAGGCTATGAATCGAAATCGCTCACGACCCAAAATCGATAGAGTTAATGAAAAGTCAATTTACCTTGCTTTCATGAAATACACAGAAATATCACGCCTCCCGACATGTGGGAAACACTAGAGGTATTATCTCGAATAAACGAAATATCCATTAAGAGGACTACACATCCCTGACAGAACAAAAAATAGCGGAGATCCCCTCTTCAACGAGGCATCTCTTTCGCCATTCCAAATCGCTCACTCCACTAGTGGTGGGCGGAAACCGATCGACCAAAAAACAAGACAAGTCATGCGCAGTCCAGCGCAAAATGACCACAGCTCAAACTTAACTGCATTCGATACCAACGCGAGAAGACAAATGCTTACCGAGAAAAGTGACTATAAATTTCAAGCAGTTGTTGCCCTTGCGTTATAAAATAGATATTGAAATAAAACGATGTTGCGAGAATTTATCACGCAACATATCACCACCTCCTCCCGATAAAAAAAAAATGTGGAACATATTTTTTTTTTTAATATCAAAGAGCATGCGATAAGCGGCTCAAAACGCACGAATTATGCGCTGATAATTAATTAAATTGCCAAACATAGGCTAAATATAGAGTGTCTGGTGAGGATATACCTCAACAGAAAAATAAATATGTCTCAAAAAATATTCACATCGGGGAGGTGTCACCAACACACATCACGTTAGCATGTAAACACAATATACGTATGCAAGTTACTATAATCATCATTAAACAGCATACTCTAATATTGTCTTTAAAAATGGATGTACAAATCTGATAGGAAAATTTAAATAGTACATTCTTTGACATGTAATGACATAAGTACATAGTAAAGTTAAACTACATGACGATCCAGGACATATGCTCTGGTATTCCGAGGGTAAGTACACAATCTAGAACTCGTCATGCTTGATACTAGTAAGGTAAGTCCTCAGCTCAACAATGACATTCTGAGAAAGTACAAGCAATATAATGCTAATTAATAACTAATATGCTTCATAAGGTACAATACATTATTAATAATTGTGGCTGTTTAGTAAACTAACGGCCCTTATATTAACTACTCAGTCCTCCTCTATCATCTTAAAAAACGAACAGAAGAAGATGACAACAAAGCACGATAGTGTGTACATATAAAGTAAGTACAGATGTGCTAATCTATTGTAGAAATATAGGTGTGTTATGACTCTGTAATATATGGAAATATAGGACAGAAGTATTAGTTGGAGTCATGTGGGCATCTAGACAAAATGTCAGCCATCACATTATCCGCACCACGGATAGCTCGTACCGTGAAGTGAAAAGGTTGAAGAGCTATAGCATATCCAGTGGATCTCGAACTCTTCAAATTCTTAGTCTGAATAGCTGTAAGAGCTTTCTGATCAGTCTCTAGAATGAAATGTGCGCCCAGGAGGAATCTTTGTAGCTTTAGAATTGACCAAACCATCGCTAACAACTCACGGTCTAAAACCGAGTAGTTCCTCTCTGCCGCATTTAGTTTTCTAGAAATGTACATAACAGGATGCAGAGTATTTGCATATTCTTGCATCAGTGCTGCTCCAATCCCAGTGGATGAAGCATCACTCCGAAGAACAAAAGTCCTATCAAGAGTAGGTAATCTTAAGATGGGAGGAGAAGAAAATATATTCTTGATTTGGTCTAGTGAAGATTGGCATTCTTCAGACCAACGGACCAGATTAGGCGAACCTTTCTTCAACAATGTTGAGAGAGGTGCCATGATCGAAGATAAATTTGGAATAAATCTCCCATAAAATTGAATTAAACCTAAGAGACTCCTAACTTGTTTCTTCGTTTTAGGAACAGAGATGTTCAGTATTTTGGAAGTATTGTGGTCTTCTGTCTTCAAGAGACCATGACCAACACGATGACCCAGGAAAGAGATTTCACCAAAACCAACAAAAGCTTTAGAAGGTTTTGCTGTCAAATTATTCTCACGTAGAGTGGACAGTAAGTCATATAACCCTAAATAGTGATCTTCCCAGGTATCACTGAAGAGACAGATGTCATCTAAGTATGCGATGACATCCGAACGATGTGACAGAATTCGACGCATCATGCGAACGAAAGTGGCAGGGGCGTTCATGAGACCAAAAGGCATAACATTCCATTGAAATAGACCCCTAGGTGTAGAAAAAGCAGTAAGAGGTTTGGCATGCTCTGCTAAAGGCACTTGCCAATAACCTTTAGACAAGTCAAGTTTAGTGAAGAATCTAGAATTAGAAAGTCTAATCAGTAGATCTTCTAACAAAGGCATCGGTTCAGCGTCGAACTTTGTGACCTGATTCAATTTGCGATAATCAACGCAAATTCGTATGTTCTTATCCTTCTTCCGGACAATAACCATGGAAGAAGAATATGGTGAAGTCGATGGTTCAATTATATTTAATTGAATCATTTCATCCAATTCCTTTTCCACTTGCGACTGAAAGTGTATAGGAATAGGATACGGCCTAACCCTAATTGGATTATTGTCGGTAAGAATTATGTCATGTTCTATGACATCTGTGTGTCCAGGAATGTCAGTGAGAACATCCTGAAATGTTTGTAACATCGACAAGTCTCGTCGATGTTCGTCACCAGAAAGATTAGGAGAAACAGAAACGTTTTTCCAAGATTCCGTGGAATGTAATGGAACCACTGGAAGGGGAAGGTTGACATCAGAGAAGGTAGCTTCCTCATCCTGTATGACAGACAGGGATGAATAATGACCGTGAGGTGCAGGAGCATCATCCGTTGCCTGGAAAATAGGCAGCAAATAGTCCGGACGTTCGTGAAATTCCGAAAGCATGTTTATGTGGAAAGTTTTATGCTTTCCATCAATATCGACCACATAGTCAACATCGGAAATCCGAGAGACTATTGCATACGGACCTTTCCATGCAATAAGAAGTCTATTTTCCCTACTGGGGAGTAGGACGAATGCTTTGTCACCTGGACAAAGTTGTCGTAGACATCTATTCTTGTTAGCAAACTGTCTTGCCTTCTCTTTAGCAATTTCTGATGAAGCAGTTGCTAGCTTACATGCCTCAATGATCTTTTGTCTAAGAGCAATGACATACTCATATGAGGATTGAGTTTCATCGCTAATATCATCGGCAGTGATGAGATCGTGTAATAAAGACATAGGGCCGCGTGGACGCGCGCCAAAGACAAGTTCGAAGGGAGAAAATCCTGTGTGTTCATTAGGGACTTCTCTATAGGCAAAGAGAGCCGCGGGTAAAACCCTGTCCCAATCTTGAGGATGATCTTCAGTTATCTTACCAAGCAAAGTCTTGAGCGTTCTATTCAGACGCTCAACTAACCCATTAGACATAGGATGGTAGATACTACTGAGAGATCGTTCAATATGTAAGGTAGACATTACCTGTGACATAGTGTCAGATATGAGTTGAGTGCCATGGTCTGACAATATTTCTCTGGGGAACCCCAAGCGAGAAAATATCAACCAAAGAGCATCTGCGATATCTGTAGTAGATATGCTCTTAAGAGGAATAGCCTCTGGCCAACGTGTGCACATATCGACACATGTAAGGATAAACTGATGTCCTCTGGCCGACTTGACCTTAAAAGGGCCAATAATATCTATGGCCATTTTCTGAAACGGCCGAATAGGAATGTCAGCAGCCTGGATAGGCGCAGCATGTCGTGGTCCTCTAGATTTGACCTCCTGACATACCTTGCATGATCGGCAGTAAATACGAATGTCCTTATTGACAAAAGGCCAAAAGAAAGCCGCAAGGACTCTCGACTTCGTACGGGAAAAACCCATATGTCCAGCACATTGCGAGTCATGAGCATGTTGTAATATTTGCACTCTCATGCTCTTGGGAACAAGAATTTGCGAATGTGCCGACGTAGTCGAATCTTGTACCATACGTACAAGTACGCCGTTTCTCATTGCAATCCAAGATTTTCTATTTGTATCCTGATTCGGATCACCTTTCTTCGCAAGAACGAAGAATTTTTTTAAAGAAGGATCTTCTTCTTGCAATTTTATGAAAGAGTCACGAGTGATTACTAAGTGACTATCTTGGCTATCAACTTCATTATCACTATTCAGTGAAGTTTCGGGTGTTTGTAGAGCTTGTGCTCTTGTAACTACTGCATTTGTAGCTTGCATGTTATTATCTTCCCAAGCAGCAATCTGCTGTGGGGTACACTCCCTAACTCCGTGAATACGACCAATAATAAGGTCCGCAATAGGTTTAGGTAAGAGACAAGCATGCACATCTCCAGTAAAGAAAGGAGTGGCAATGCGAATTACAGCAGTAGGATATTTTTCTAGAGTGCCGCCAAATGTGACACTGTTGGTGTCGTTTTCATAGTGATGAATAGAAACGCGAATGGTTACAATGGAATAAATGTCAACAATGTCTTTCAAACGAAAAACCAACAATGTATCTTGAATTGTGTGAACTGTTCAAGTATTGGCATCACACGAGTCGTTGATAACTTTACATAGATTTTATTCACCAGGACACGAAGTGGACAAGACGGACATCGTCACAGGCGCAAAGATCACACGACAACATATTGATTTATTACTGCTAAAGTTCCTGAAGATTCTCTTCTAGTAAAGACCTCTGTCCATAGACTAAGGATTACAAAACTGTTACCGTATAATATCCTTCTCAGTCACGACCGTTGACCTTCTTTCAAGGACGTCTATCATGGTAACGTATACATACTCTGGGGTGAAATCTTCCATATTACATTTTGTTAAAATTCCCAGACGTTCTTCATACATAGCGGTGTACATCATATAATTTTCACACAAAGTCATATACGATAATCCTAACAGTAAAGGCTTTCAGTTGGCTAACCTCTCTTTACATCCAAGCCACGACTTTGGCATTGAAGCATGTACGGCATATAAAACATGTGCGTAAGATAAACAATATAACTTCTTCTACTCGTAGGAATTCTCCGTCTACGATTCAAATCTTAAAGGCAAGCGACTCTGTAGATCCATTCTAGGAACATCTTAATTCCCGCTAGACTAGTATTAGAGCGGCCTTTTTCATACAGCATTAAAATAAGAAGTGGGACGATAACTCACGTGACATTCCTGATATTGGTTTCGACCTGAAGACCAATACAGATCACTAGAAATAAATGGCTTCCTTAAAAATGCCATTGAATACGAAATATAAAATTACTATCATGGACACAAGACAGTTCCATGTTTCCACTTCAAAACATGACGTCACAAACTACTCAACTAGGTTACACGTGCGTCCAAAGCAACACTCACTGCTTTGTGCACGTCAGTGCGCGAATCATTCGACCGCACAAATAATATAACTACATAAAACTGGTGCGTACATTTGGCAGGACCGAAGACTACCCCCTTAGGTAATAAATGTACGTAACAGCTCCCTTATTACCTCCCCTTAAAAAAATTAATCCCATTAATTTTTTTCGAACTAATTACTCGAGAGAGGTGAGTCAAAACTACAACAAGATTTATGACATGCATAAAATTATATCATATTAAGAAAAGAATATTAACTTGAAATTAATATAACTAAATGACAGTATGCATTAAAGCACACATCCACCATCGACCTACTTTGGAACGATGTGGTAATATTCGAAGTAAAAAGAAGTTGAAAAAAAGGAAAATGAAGAATCAACCAAAAAAGATGATAATAAAATTCAACTAAGTTTTTCAAAAGAAAATCGAAACATATGATTTCAAAAATGAAAATGAACAGCAACACTGATGATAATCAATGATAAAAGAATCAGTGAAACAGAAAATTTTGAAATACAATGTGCAAAAATGAAGCAATGCAAAATTAAACACTTTAAGAAGCAACGCACTTACTGATATCTAGCACTAGTAAGTTTGACTAGTTATCTAAAAGTAAAATATCATGTAGTGGAATACGTGAATACACGTATTGCGAGACACTAATAACGTTAGTAGATGTGTGATTTATAAACAATCAAATTGATTAAATTGAATTAATCTAATTCTAGTACTTAATTACACATAAATAAATAACTAGTAATTTATTCTAAGTAATTCTAATTTCAGTCATTGTGAATATTCGTTCAGAACTATTTAGAGTCAACAAGAATATGTTCCTAATGTTCCATGCACGAAATAAGTTTACGAACACGATATGTAGTGTAATATGTTCCATAACACTAACGAATGTCTATTTGTTGCTTTTTACCAATGTTTCCATACTACAAAAAAAATGTTACTTTAATATCACTGTTCCCGTTCTAATAAAACGTTACTTCACAAGAAATAATGTTATAATCCATATGTAAGTATGTTCTGAAAGTTATATATATACGAATACTGCAAAACTATACATAGTCTTCACAGATGTACAATTAATGACACTGTACAAAGTTATTCATGTTTCGGTGAGGACGTTTCTCCATCTAAAAGTGGTTTAGTTTCACCAAGTTCACTAGGGCATCTTGAAAGACAGTCTGCAAATACATTCTGTACTCCAGGAATAGCTCGTATCTCAAAATGGAACGGTTGAAGAGCTATAGCGTAACGCGCTGACTTTGATGACTTAACGTTTCCAGTATTCAATGCGGTAAGAGCTTTCTGGTCAGACTCCACCACAAAGTGTGATCCGAGGAGATAACGATCCAGTTTTGTGATTGCCCAGACAAGAGCGAGAAGCTCTTTGTCTAGAACGGAGTACTTCATCTCGCTCGTCGTAAGCTTTCTGGATACGTACATAATTGGAAATAAGGTGCCTCCGTATTCCTGCATCAAAACTGCCGCGATAGCGTAGGAAGAAGCATCACTGCGAAGAACAAAGGTGAGATCTTTGTTAGGCAACCTTAAAAAAGGCTTATTTGAAAAAAATTTGTTTTATATAGTCTAACGCCGTTTGGTGATCCTGCGACCACTTTATTACATTAGGTGTGCCTTTCTTCAGTAACGAAGAAAGAGGTGCAGTTATAGTAGACAAATGAGGGATGAATTTAGAATAGAACTGTATTAGTCCTAAGAGTGACCTCACTTGTTTTTTTGTCTTAGGTGCTGAGATGTTTAAAATTTTAGAGACGTTACTGTCTTCTGTATACATTAAACCGCGACCTATACGGTGACCAAGAAATGAGATGTCATGAAAACCGACAAAAGCCTTTGAAGGTTTCGCTGTTAAGTTATAATCCTGTAAGGTAGAAAGTAAAGATTTTAAACCCTGAATATGTTCATCCCAAGAGTCACTGAAAAGACAGATGTCATCTATATAAGTAATGACATCGGGACGATGAGACAATATGCGGCGCATCATGCGTACAAAGGTAGCTGGCGCATTCATTAACCCGAAAGGCATAAAATTATATTGAAAAAGACCCCGTGGCGTCGAGAAAGCGGTGAATGGCTTTGCTTTCGTAGTGAGTGGCACTTGCCAATAACCCTTTGAAAGGTCAAATTTCGAAAAGAATGTAGCATGAGATAATTTCTCTAATAAGTCGTCTAAAAGAGGTAATGGTTCCGCATCGAATTTTGTAACTTTGTTTAACTTCCTGTAATCTACGCAAAGACGTATATTGTTGTCTTTCTTCCTAATGATTACCATAGAAGAAGAATATGGTGATGAAGATGGTTCAATTATATTTAATTGGAGCATCTCATCCAATTCCTTATCAACCTTATCACGAAAGTGTAAAGGAATAGGATATGGGCGAACTCGAATCGGTGTATCGTCAGTCAGAATAATGTCATGTTGGATGACTGACGTATGACCTGGGATGTCAGTGAGGACATCCTCATACGTGTGTAGAATTTTAGAGACTTGCTGACGTTGATCATCAGTAAGAGTAGATGAGATAGTAACATCATTCCATTTCTCAGTGGAATGGAGTGGTACAACTGGTATTGGTAGTTGTACATCATCGAAAGAAGATTCCTCTTCTTGGATGACTGACAAACTAGAATAGTGTTGAATAGGTGGTGTAGGATCGTCAGTTGCCTGAAACACTGACTGTAGATAATCAGGACGTGAGTAATACTCCTTCAACATGTTAATGTGGAAGGTTTTATGTTTGCCATTAACATCAACGATGTAGTCGACATCGGATATTCTTGAGATGATCCTGAAAGGACCTCTCCAGGTAATTAAAAGACGATTGTTATGCGCAGGGAGTAATACAAAAGCTTCATCACCAGGTATGAGCTGGCGAAGACGTCTATATTTGTTTGCAGATAGACGAGCTTTTTCTTTGGCATGTTCGGATGATGCAGTAGCTAGTCTACAAGCATCTATGATTTTCTTTCTAAGAGAGATCACATACTCATAAGAGGATTGAGTTTCCTCTTCAATATTCTCATCCACCAATAAGTCGTGGATTAACGACATCGGACCGCGTGGTTGCATGCCAAAAACAAGCTGGAACGGAGAAAACCCCGTTGCTTGATTTTGTACCTCGCGATACGCAAAGAGACAAGCGGGTAGGACCCGATCCCAGTCTTGGGGATGGTCTTGAGTCATCTTACCCAACAACTGCTTGAGTGTCCTATTGAGACGCTCAATTAACCCATTTGACATCGGATGATAAATAGAACTAAGAGATCTATCTATACCTAATGTCTTCATCACTTGAGACATGGATTCAGAAATGAACTGAACCCCATGATCCGACAAGATTTTCCGTGGAAAACCAATGCGTGAGAAGATTAACATCAATGCCTCTGCTACACTGGCAGATGAAGTGTTCTTGAGAGGGATGGCCTCAGGCCAACGAGTGCACATATCAATGCACGTAAGAATATGCGTATGCCCTCTAGCAGATGGAAGCATTGGACCAATAATGTCAATGGCCATTTTATCAAATGGTCTAATCGGGATGTCCGCAGCTTGAATAGGAGCCGCATGAAATGGACCCCGTACCTTAACTTCTTGACATATCAAACAGGACCGACAATAGAGAGTAACATCTCTATGGACGCCTGGCCAGTAGAATGCCGAAAGCACTCTGGATTTGGTACGCGAAAAACCCATATGGCCCGCACATTGCGAGTCATGAGCATGTCGTAATATACGAGATCTCATACAGGATGGGACAAGAATCTGAGAACATAAGGATAAATCCTTTTCCCGTATTACTCTAACCAAAATCCCATTTTTAAGTATAAAGTCATGTCTAGATTTTGCAAGTTTGTTGCTTGTATTCTTTTTGTTAACATACTGAAAGAATTTTTTTAATGAATTATCATTCTTTTGCAATGTTGCAAACAACTCCCGTGAAATAGGAGCATCATCATCACAAGTGGTATGAACTGTAGGTTCAATAGGTGTATCATGCGACATATTAGTAGCTTGCGCTCTAGTCACTACTGCATTTGCAGTTTGAATATGTCGCTCTTCCCATTCAGCAATTTGCTGAGGTGTACACTCTTTAATACCATGTATGCGACCAAGTATAACATCACAAATTGGGTTAGGCAGAAGACATGCTTGGATCTTTCCTGAAAAGAAAGGTGTGTTAAGATCAATAATAGCAGTGGGAAATGTTTCAATTGTGCCACCAAATGTTACACATTTGACAACCCGGCCCGTGGCACAACTTGGGTCGATCAGCGAAGTCCGGACACCGATTGTTGTACAACCTGAGTCAAATAGGAGAGAGCATGAAATATTATTGACAAATCCCTTGTGAAACTTAAGAGAGCCCTGTCCCTGGTGTACTGACGCAGCAGTGGCTGTACAGACTGCAGGCAGGCTAGGCAAGGTATGTCCGCAACGCAGCGTCGTGATCGCCTTAGGCTGGAAAAGAGTCGAGCATTCTGGGCAGTCTTTCACCTGGGAACAATCTAGAGAACAAGACATAGCATTGTGAGTTTCAGCTACTTTACCCTGTTCAATGTTAGCCTGTGTATCATTAAAAGCAACATTAGAATGTCTACCTGTATTATTCGACGATCTATCTCGTCGGCGCGATCGATTGTGATTTTTGTCATTAAAATTGCCATAATTGTCGTTTCTGCTAGAGTTAAAATTTGGATTAGTCCGATAATTTGTAGAATGATCGTTATGATGTTGGTTAAATGGTTTATTTCCAAAAAATTGTCTGTTTTGCGGACCCTGAGACCTTGATCTCCAGTTTTGTTTATTATAATGTCCTTGATTATTTTTAAAATAATTGTTACCAAAATCTCGCGATCTGTGAGTTTGGTTCCAAGAAACATTAAATGGAGCAGATTGTTGAAATTGCTTCCCTTTGTAAAAGTTATCATTGGTGAAATTATGATTATTTCCCTTATTGACATACCTATCAGCACTAAAAGAACGATTGCGTGAAAAATTGTTTTGTTGTGCTGCAAAAGCAACAGGCAATTCACTCTTAATCTGCGCGTTACTTAGATCCATGTTTGGGTGAGCAGTGCAAAAATTTTTTGCATGTTCTTCTAAGTTTTTCATTGATAAAGGTTTCCGTTCGTGTAAAAATGCGAGAAATGTAGGGTTTACCGACGAAAGTACCTTATCGCGCATCAGTAAATCAAAGAGACCTTCATACGACTTTTCAATTTTGGATAATTCGATCCATCTTTCTAATGTTAGTCGTATCTGTGACAGAAAATCACTAAAATTTCTGCCAGATTGAGGTAGTAATGTGTGAAATTTCAAACGATATTCGTCTTCTGTCATTTGGAATTTTTGCAGAAGTGCTGCTCTAAGAGCATTGTAGTCATTTTTCTCACCAATGCTGGTGGTATGATAAACTGCTAATGCATCTCCTGTAAGTAATCTGGATAAATATGTACAGTATAGCGCTTTATCCACGTTATAAGACCCACAAGTGGCCTCAAACCTATCCAGGAAGAATATTACGTCATCAGACGGGGGATTAAATTTTGGTAATTTAAGGTGAATTTCCTTAAAATGATCCTGTCTGGATGAAGTGTGGCTTTCAAAAGTTCTCTGAGAATTAGCTTCCTGAGTTAACCTAAGTCTCTCATATTCTGACTCTGCTAATTTCAGTTCATGCTGTCGTTTTCTATCATTCTCTTCCATCTCAAGCTGAAGTCGTTTTGTGTTTTGTTCAGCTATTAATCTCCTTTCTTCTATTTCTTTTTGTTTCTGTTCCATTTCCTTGTGTTTAACTTCCATTTCTTTTCTAAGTCTTTCTTCAGACTCCTTTTGCTTCTGTTCTGCCTCTCGCTGAAATCGTTTCTCTTCTAATTCAGCGGCTAATCTCATTTTTTTCTCCTCTTCCTCAGCCATAAATTTCCTCTTCTTCTCTTGTTCCTCAGCCTCAATCCGTTTTTGATCTGCCTCAAATTGAAGTTTTTCTAGTCTTAAAGTTTCTAACTTTCTCTGTTCGGCTTCTATTTCTTGAGCTTTCCTATATTCTGCAAGTGCAAATGTTTTTGCTTCATCAGGAGCCATCTGAAGAGCTTTTGCTTGCTTAATGAAATAGTCTAAGGTAGCCATTTCAATATTATTATGTAATAATACTATTTAAAAGTGTTACTACAACTAGTGTTCTTCGTTCCTGTTCTAGAACGGTAAAATCAATTTATATAATAGGCAATAATAGTAATAATTAATAATGTACTTTATAACATGTAATGATGTGAAAGCAATAACGTGACAGACAATAGCACAATAATGACAGGACAAGATATTCAAGCCAAACGAAGACGTTCGCAGAAATCCAATTAAAATAAAATGAGAAACTAAAATGGAATGTCGTAAAGAATTACGATGATAACTGCGATTAAATTCAACAAGACAATAGACACCACAGTGTAAAAACAAAGGTTTTGTAAAAAACTAAACGACAGGAAAGGTGAGACGGACAATAATCACATACAAAATTCATCATAAAACTAAGGCACAAGTAAAAATATCTACCAAAAACAACAAGTAAACGTGACACTACAGCTAACACAGACAGGTGTCACAGACCACCAGACACAGTGGACCTAGAATCCTTCTACGCTCACGCGTAGGAACATTCCACTGCGGGAAGTCTGCAAAATAATGTCCTACAGAACGTCTGACGAAGAGCCCGAATTGACTTCGAGATGGATCTCGTTCGTCAGATCTACCGCCCAACCTCCCGCGAAGAATACACAAAACATAACACATAACATAGAAAATATATAAGTGTACATAATCAATCAAGGCACAGCTAATAGTAATAAAGGGTGTAACGGATACAAGTTATACTTAGCTCGCGTGTAGGTAAAAATCAAAGTGCCTTGTCCCCGTGTATGTACGTAAGAGGATGCAATACTTCGCTCTGCGTATCTAGATTACAGCTCGCACGCAATAATGATGAAGAGATGGAGGTTGATTGAAGACTTTGAGCATTTGAGTTGATTTTAATTCATATTCCGCCAGGATCCAAATTGAGATGATGTCGCCTTGAAAGTAAAAATTCTTCTTTTCAAACGATCAATTGGATGGGTACGTTCCTGAAATTACTTCCAGACCGCACTGGCCTACCAGTTATTGTTGGTGTCGTTTTCATAGTGATGAATAGAAACGCGAATGGTTACAATGGAATAAATGTCAACAATGTCTTTCAAACGAAAAACCAACAATGTATCTTGAATTGTGTGAACTGGTCAAGTATTGGCATCACACGAGTCGTTGATAACTTTACATAGATTTTATTCACCAGGACACGAAGTGGACAAGACGGACATCGTCACAGGCGCAAAGATCACACGACAACATATTGATTTATTACTGCTAAAGTTCCTGAAGATTCTCTTCTAGTAAAGACCTCTGTCCATAGACCAAGGATTACAAAACTGTTACCGTATAATATCCTTCTCAGTCACGACCGTTGACCTTCTTTCAAGGACGTCTATCATGGTAACGTATACATACTCTGGGGTGAAATCTTCCATATTACATTTTGTTAAAATTCCCAGACGTTCTTCATACATAGCGGTGTACATCATATAATTTTCACACAAAGTCATTGTCGTAGATTTTCGATAGGAGAATTAAGACTAGGTTTGGTCCCTTCTGAATAGGTTTGAATGGGTGATAGACTCAGTGAGAGTTAGTGAAAGGTAATAGAATTTCCACACACGTGAGATGATAGATGTTGATATAGTGGCTGTCTCTGAAAGCGAAAAGAATTCTTCTCTCTCTCACCTATCTTCTACAACAGTTGTTACAGCGTCAGACAGACTACACCAATATACATATTACGTATATTTCTATCACTCACAGGCACGCACATACACGTGACGACAGGTAAACACACAGACGTGGGAAAACTATAACAATGATATATATATATATTATCTAGAACGAGCTGACCAAACACGATTATTAAGTTCAAGAGCGATTTTAATATCAGGAAAAATCGGCTCACAACATCAAAGAAAGTACATCAAGGAAAATACATATACACATAGTCATAAAAATTCAAGGAAATGTTGCAAGGATGATAGCCCCGTTATAGTGTTAACTCTAGGTTTAGCCCGGCCCCGTTAAGAGAACAGATGATGGCGCCCGAGTCACAGATACATAGGGTTTGAGTCTAAGAGTTTTTCTTTGTTTTATCTCGTAATTATATGCACAGAGTTTGAAAAAAATCTGATTTAACCTAAGACAAAAACACAAGAACTCTAGCCTTAGCAACAAATTATGCAGATTGAAAAAAAATTAGGACAGCAACAGGGTGTCAAAGATAAAATAGTGAAAAATATCACTCAAACCAGCGTACACTCATTCATTCCGCCATGGCTTCTCATACTTGTACTCACGACTTTGCTTGCTGCCTCTTGGAACACATTGATTTTAGATTTTCACACAGACTCAAAAAATGCAGTCTTCTGCCAAGAAGTCCCCAGTTCCAAAAGACGTATTTAACTTGGAGTCTCCGGGAACGACTACTTGGGTATGCAAATTTGTTCAAATGTCTGATTAAGTCACCTAACAATTATTCCAGGCGCGGGAGTTAGCAGAGCACAGTGTCAATAGCGTAGGTTTCTAAAAAATGATGAATGTCAGGTCGGTGCCTTCCCTCAGTATAGGATTCACTTTAGTCACACCACAGATTTGTCCACAAGATATAATCTAGTCGGGAAATGATTGTTAATATTCACGCCACCAGGCAGCAAATTATATAGAGTTTCTAGAAGAAATTAAGTGCTGGCTCCAAGGTCCAGTATTTATCATTACAGTCTTTGAAAACCCGTTATAGGGATATTAGTATTTCTGTCTAACTTGCACCGTCAGATCAGTGTTACTTGAGAAAACCCACGTGGTTCAAAATAAGGACTGTCTATTTCTTCACAAGTATGGAAACTACTACTAGGTGCTGGTAAAGTTAGGGTCACCCCAAAACTTTCACTGTGTGGAGGAAAAATAACACATATAATATAATAAACAGAATCTGTACTGGTTAAAACTTACATTTAAACTTGCAAGCAGAGAGCTTTGCTTATCATTTAAACTTCCCGTGACGTAAGTTATATTTAAAAATCAGCAATCCTCATAAATTAAGAACACGTGCGTATTCCGTCACCATTCATGAGGCTGGATTCTAGAGTTTATACGTTAGTTTAGAAAAATACACTCGACTGAGTATTAGCAGTTAAATTAAATTTATAAATAGCTACAATTGCCGTTATAAGCTAGAAATTTTAATTTTATTCTGCTTTCCACTGAATGCTTCCCTAGAAAATATAATAGCCTACCACTTTATTTCTCTTCTGCGCTAAAGAAATAGATTAAAATGAATTAAGCGATTTAACACTTTAACACTCACAAAATCTATATATCTATCATATTAATTACCTCAACCACAGAATTACAGGTAGTCGCACAACGTAAGAATAAAAATGCTGAAAATATTTCTGGAAGTCTAGAAGTTCGACAAATTGCCGAAACAAACTGAGATCTTCGCTAACAGCTATTCTGTTTTCGAGCGACCTATCTACTGTGGAGTCTATGAGCGAGAATGAAATTAAAGTTTCAAACTTGGCCAATATCTTAAAATCAGACAAAGGGCCCAAACTTATTTCGCCAAGCGAAGTTATCTCCCCTACTCCCAACATTTACGTCCGCTTAACGCGTGTCGTAACTGTCACCTACTGACCACGATGTACGCGTGTCAGTTTCAAATCCCAGACAGCCTGACTCCATTTCAGGGCAGTTTTCACACTACAGCTGACCATGGCCCAAGTGAGCGCCGTGTCAGTTTGGGATTTTCCAGACAAATGTCTGGATACTGACCGGTGCAGATGTAAAGTATCACACCTCACCGGGACTAATGCCGAGAAGAAGCTCGCGCGCTCGGTGAGAATGTAGACGATTTGCTACGTCCTATGTTCAGCGAACCGACTTATCACGCCTTCTGACGCCCTGCAGCCCTGACATCTACGTAATATCGTCCTAGCGCGATTCTCAGTTTTAGAGAAAGGAAAACAGGTAAAGTTTGCGAATTATATGAAAATAATATTCGCAAAACGAATGGATGAAAAATATACAGGAAAAAATGAAATACAGAGATAATAAAAGAGAGAATTTTCGGGTGAAAGAATAGGAAGAAGTTGTAGGAAATTAAATGAATATAAACCCTACGTGACAGAGCCTCCCCCCTTTAAGATATGGAAGCACTCCATGTCTACGTTATGGAGTTTAATTTCCTATAACCGTAGCTTCGGGGTGTCTGTCTTCTTCCCTCTCCTCTTCCCCCTCCATCTCTGTCCAATTCCTACTCAAGTCCACTCCTCAAAGTTTCCTTCCCCTGGAATGTCTCATATGCGCGCTTGAAAGAGCGTCGCCGCTTCTGACATTTTTGAAAGATTTCCTGTGATAGCGGTGGAATATCCCTGCCACTATCGTCATCTTCGTCAGTTTTGGCGATCGTCAGGAGATGGTCGGAGGTTGGCACTGGTTTTTCCAAGTATCTCTTTAAGAGATTTAAATGGAAAACCTTCTCCTTTCCTTCAATAGAGATCTGGTAGTTAGCCTTAGAAATCTTTTTCAGGACGGTAAACGGCCCTTGCCATCCGATCTTCAGTTGGTTGTTCTCGGTAGGGAGCAACACCAAAACTTTCTCTCCTGCTTCCAGTTCTCTCTCTTCCGCGACTTTCCTGTATCGGTTAGCGTGCTTGGTGCGTGCTCGCTTAAAGTTAGTCGTTGCTAGGTCCCACCCTAGTTTCAACCTTTCCTTTAAAACCGACACATATTTACTGGCTGAGACAACTGTCTCATCAGCCTTCTCGTCTGTCAGAGACTGAAGTAAGGCTTCAAGCGGGCCCTTAATGGGTCTGCCGAATAAGAGTGTAGCTGGCGGAAATCCTGTGGAAGTATGAGGAGATTCTCTGTAGCCAAATAATGCTGCAGGAATACAGAGATCCCAATCTTCAGGTTTCACTTGTGCCAGCTTACTTAGCATCATGGTGAGGTTTCCATTAGCACGTTCCACGAGCCCATTTCCGGCCGGAGTATATGGCTTAGTGTGGATGTGCTGGGTCCTCAAGATCTTAACGATCTCATCCATCAACAGGTTTCGGTATGGAGATCCATTATCCGTCAACACTTGCTGAGGGAATCCCAACCGAGTGAAAATCTGCACGAGGGCTTCTGCGACATGCTTGGCATCTGCGCATGTTAGCGGGATAGCTTCTGCCCATAAAGTGCATGTATCGACTAAGGTCAGGATAAACCTGTTCCTTCTTTTAGTCCTTTCGAAAGGCCCTAAAATGTCGATCACAACCCGTTCGAATGGTGTTCCCATTATTGGCATTTCACCCATGTGGACTGGGGGTGCCCGTTGCTTGGGTGGCACACGTTGGCACTGGGCACAGGATTTGACATATCTGATAATATCAGTATTTACTCCTGGCCACCAATAATGAGTGGTTATACGTTGGTTTGTGGCGTTCTGTCCCATATGTCCGCTAAAGGGAAGAGAGTGCCCCATTTCTAGGATTTGGCTTCTGTACTGTTTCGGTACTAGGAGCTGGTTGTAACCTTGGTCAGGCTTGCCCGTTCTCCGATAAAGTACGCCATCCTCAGAAAAAATGTCCCCGTGCTGTTTGGGTTCCTTAGCCATGGGCAGTTTCCTAAAGCAGGGTGCCAAAGTAGGGTCCTTGTATTGCGCTTCTTTAAGTTCCATAGGTAACAAATTAGGCGCAGGCTCCCGTTCCTTCTTGGTTTGCCCTCTTGTAGTTACTGCTGCCACAATCGGCTCTTCCGGTTTCCCAATACACACGTATCTCCCGCCAAGTATGACTGGGTAGATGGGATCATCCATAACAGCCGCTTTGATCACACCTCTGACAAAGTCAGAGTGTATCTCCACCAATGCGATGGGAAGCGCTGTAGGTGCATCACTCTTACGAACTCCACAAAGTTTGACGGTCTCTCCTGTCTCTTGACCGGGTTTAACCAGGTTTCTGGCAACAATGCAATCATAAGAAAGCCCCGTGTCAAATAAGCAAGAAGTTTGAGAACCGTTCAAAGTAACAGTACCTCGCGTTGAGGGTCTATCCCCAACAGGTTGGGAATCACTGTCAATAATTCCGCCTTGCGAGACTGTCAATAAGCATCCGATGCGTTTCGGCTCGGTGTGCTCGGTCTGATCATATGTCCCGTGCTCAGGGGTTCTCCCTTTGCCACCTTGTCCTTTCTGGCTACGCTGCCATGTAGGGCGGTCGGGTTGATCAGACTGTTTGGGGTGGTTGGGGTACTTGTTCTTGTAGAACTTGGATTTTTCAGGAGGGGGGTTTTGAGGTCCAGTTTCTCTGTGGTTATTTTGGTTAGAAGCCTGAGAAGATTGCTCTAGGTTATGTTTTCGAAAATGCTCCTCTGTCGGTTTCCGCTTTGTGGCCGGTAGTTCAGCCAGCGCATTGTGATAACGCTCAGACTTTTCCAAAATGTCTTCAAGTTTTTCTGCCCCCTGCTCAGCGAGAAATCTCCGGGTATCAGCAGACAAAGTGTTCTTTATTTGTTCAGTTAGAACAAGTTCCTCAAGACCTTCATAGGTAGAGGGGAGCTGCGAAAGCTCAAGGCACTTTGTTAGATATCCCTTAAGACGAGATGAGAACTGGTGAAAAGTTTCAGAATTCTCTTTCCGGCTGTTGCGAAACAGTTGCAAAAACTTGCGAGCGTTCATTTCAAAGCGCTCCAGTAACGCTTTCTTCAACACATCGTAGTCGTCTTGTTGGCTACTTTCCAGCTTAGAATAAACATCATAAGCAGAACCTTTTAGGGCCTGGGAAAGTTTCATATTCCAACGCGACCTCTCTAACCCGTACAGAGTTGCAATTTTCTCAAATTTTTCTAACCATGTGTCAATCTTCTCATTTGGACAAGGAAAAGATTCAAGAGTGAAAGACATAGCATTTAGTTGAAGAGATTGAGTGTTAGCAGGGTCAGTTAAGGAAGAATGAGGAGAAGACTCTCCATTGCTGGAGGTAGAGGCAGCACCACGACTTTGGAACTCTAGAGCTTTAAGAGCCAACTCATGTTGTCTCTCCTTCTCTCTTTCCTCATGCTGTCTCTCCTTCTCTTTCTCCTCACGCTGTCTCTCCTTCTCTCTTTCCTCATGCTGTCTCTCCTTCTCTCTTTCCTCATGCTCTCCTTCTCTCTTTCCTCATGCTGTCTCTCCTTCTCTCTTCTTCGCCCTGCGAATTTCCATTTCTTCATCCATCTTCTTCTGCTGTAGCTTCAGCTGCTTTCCTCTCCGCGTCATATCTCTCAAGTTCGTCTCTGACAAAAGCTTTCGCTTCCTCTCCTTCCAGTCCCTCCTCTCTCGCTTCGTCCCTGAGGAGTTGTCTAAGCTTTGCCCTCTCGGCCATATTATGTCAGTGACTGAGACACGTGGAGATAGAAAATAGGAAAAAGAATAACCTGGTTCCTACCACTTACGAGAAAAAAAAAACCAAAAATCAAAAGATGATATCCTTAACCCTGGGATACCTCCTCCAAAATAAAATCTAACTATCGCTGCTATTATCGGCAATAAAGCACTCAATGCAAAACACGACTACGCCAAATAAATGGTAGTTAAGATTACAACTGAAAAATAAGTTGCTACAGTGGAAAAGCAAAAGAATATTGCAAAAATTAAAGAGAAAAATAATCCCTTAATTTTTAAAAAATCCACTATAAGTTCGCCCCTGAAGTCAGATCGGGTAAGGGAGGGAATTAATCTGGACAAAAAGTCCGAAACACACTCCTTAACTTAGTTCAAACGCCGTTCTGCCTCAGTACCCAGTGAATGTTATACACTCACCACTTTACCAGCATTTAGTATTACAATCAGCAGTTAACATATATCCCGACAAAATCAACCTGTAACCAAAATGTATATTATTCAAAGATGCTGTGGAAAAAAAAACTTATTAGTTTGTGTGGTCAGCACGCCCGTAAACAGATCGCTAGTCTAGGGGGTAATTATTTAAAGATATAACAACTCACAAGACATCACACTCTTACTCTATATCAGAATACAGAATCTTAAGTTCAAAATCCAGATAGACGAGTCCACGTTTGTCGTACTCGTCTTCCTATTCTAAGTTCAAAGACCGGAAACGAGTCCCATTTGTCGTAGATTTTCGATAGGAGAATTAAGACTAGGTTTGGTCCCTTCTGAATAGGTTTGAATAGGTGATAGACTCAGTGAGAGTTAGTGAAAGCTAATAGAATTTCCACACACGTGAGATGATAGGTTTTGATATAGTGGCTGTCTCTGAAAGCGAAAAGAATTCTTCTCTCTCTCACCTATCTTCTACAACAGTTGTTACAGCGTCAGACAGACTACACCAATATACATATTACGTATATTTCTATCACTCACAGGCACGCACATACACGTGACGACAGGTAAACACACAGACGTGGGAAAACTATAACAATGATATATATATTATCTAGAACGAGCTGACCAAACACGATTATTAAGTTCAAGAGCGATTTTAATATCAGGAAAAATCGGCTCACAACATCAAAGAAAGTACATCAAGGAAAATACATATACACATAGTCATAAAAATTCAAGGAAATGTTGCAAGGATGATAGCCCCGTTATAGTGTTAACTCTAGGTTTAGCCCGGCCCCGTTAAGAGAACAGATGATGGCGCCCGAGTCACAGATACATAGGGTTTGAGTCTAAGAGTTTTTCTTTGTTTTATCTCGTAATTATATGCACAGAGTTTGAAAAAAATCTGATTTAACCTAAGACAAAAACACAAGAACTCTAGCCTTAGCAACAAATTATGCAGATTGAAAAAAAAATAGGACAGCAACAGGGTGTCAAAGATAAAATAGTGAAAAATATCACTCAAACCAGCGTACACTCATTCATTCCGCCATGGCTTCTCATACTTGTACTCACGACTTTGCTTGCTGCCTCTTGGAACACATTGATTTTAGATTTTCACACAGACTCAAAAAAATGCAGTCTTCTGCCAAGAAGTCCCCAGTTCCAAAAGACGTATTTAACTTGGAGTCTCCGGGAACGACTACTTGGGTATGCAAATTTGTTCAAATGTCTGATTAAGTCACCTAACAATTATTCCAGGCGCGGGAGTTAGCAGAGCACAGTGTCAATAGCGTAGGTTTCTAAAAAATGATGAATGTCAGGTCGGTGCCTTCCCTCAGTATAGGATTCACTTTAGTCACACCACAGATTTGTCCACAAGATATAATCTAGTCGGGAAATGATTGTTAATATTCACGCCACCAGGCAGCAAATTATATAGAGTTTCTAGAAGAAATTAAGTGCTGGCTCCAAGGTCCAGTATTTATCATTACAGTCTTTGAAAACCCGTTATAGGGATATTAGTATTTCTGTCTAACTTGCACCGTCAGATCAGTGTTACTTGAGAAAACCCACGTGGTTCAAAATAAGGACTGTCTATTTCTTCACAAGTATGGAAACTACTACTAGGTGCTGGTAAAGTTAGGGTCACCCCAAAACTTTCACTGTGTGGAGGAAAAATAACACATATAATATAATAAACAGAATCTGTACTGGTTAAAACTTACATTTAAACTTGCAAGCAGAGAGCTTTGCTTATCATTTAAACTTCCCGTGACGTAAGTTATATTTAAAAATCAGCAATCCTCATAAATTAAGAACACGTGCGTATTCCGTCACCATTCATGAGGCTGGATTCTAGAGTTTATACGTTAGTTTAGAAAAATACACTCGACTGAGTATTAGCAGTTAAATTAAATTTATAAATAGCTACAATTGCCGTTATAAGCTAGAAATTTTAATTTTATTCTGCTTTCCACTGAATGCTTCCCTAGAAAATATAATAGCCTACCACTTTATTTCTCTTCTGCGCTAAAGAAATAGATTAAAATGAATTAAGCGATTTAACACTTTAACACTCACAAAATCTATATATCTATCATATTAATTACCTCAACCACAGAATTACAGGTAGTCGCACAACTTAAGAATAAAAATGCTGAAAATATTTCTGGAAGTCTAGAAGTTCGACAAATTGCCGAAACAAACTGAGATCTTCGCTAACAGCTATTCTGTTTTCGAGCGACCTATCTACTGTGGAGTCTATGAGCGAGAATGAAATTAAAGTTTCAAACTTGGCCAATATCTTAAAATCAGACAAAGGGCTCAAACTTATTTCGCCAAGCGAAATTATCTCCCCTACTCCCAACATTTACGTCCGCTTAACGCGTGTCGTAACTGTCACCTACTGACCACGATGTACGCGTGTCAGTTTCAAATCCCAGACAGCCTGACTCCATTTCAGGGCAGTTTTCACACTACAGCTGACCATGGCCCAAGTGAGCGCCGTGTCAGTTTGGGATTTTCCAGACAAATGTCTGGATACTGACCGGTGCAGATGTAAAGTATCACACCTCACCGGGACTAATGCCGAGAAGAAGCTCGCGCGCTCGGTGAGAATGTAGACGATTTGCTACGTCCTATGTTCAGCGAACCGACTTATCACGCCTTCTGACGCCCTGCAGCCCTGACATCTACGTAATATCGTCCTAGCGCGATTCTCAGTTTTAGAGAAAGGAAAACAGGTAAAGTTTGCGAATTATATGAAAATAATATTCGCAAAACGAATGGTTGTAAAAAAATACAGGAAAAAATGAAATACAGAGATAATAAAAGAGAGAATTTTCGGGTGAAAGAATAGGAAGAAGTTGTAGGAAATTAAATGAATATAAAACCTACGTGACAGTCATATACGATAATCCTAACAGTAAAGGCTTTCAGTTGGCTAACCTCTCTTTACATCCAAGCCACGACTTTGGCATTGAAGCATGTACGGCATATAAAACATGTGCGTAAGATAAACAATATAACTTCTTCTACTCGTAGGAATTCTCCGTCTACGATTCAAATCTTAAAGGCAAGCGACTCTGTAGATCCATTCTAGGAACATCTTAATTCCCGCTAGACTAGTATTAGAGCGGCCTTTTTCATACAGCATTAAAATAAGAAGTGGGACGATAACTCACGTGACATTCCTGATATTGGTTTCGACCTGAAGACCAATACAGATCACTAGAAATAAATGGCTTCCTTAAAAATGCCATTGAATACGAAATATAAAATTACTATCATGGACACAAGACAGTTCCATGTTTCCACTTCAAAACGTGACGTCACAAACTACTCAACTAGGTTACACGTGCGTCCAAAGCAACACTCACTGCTTTGTGCACGTCAGTGCGCGAATCATTCGACCGCACAAATAATATAACTACATAAAACTGGTGCGTACATTTGGCAGGACCGAAGACTACCCCCTTAGGTAATAAATGTACGTAACAGACACATTTAATAACCCTTCCTGTAGCACAAGATGGATCTACAAGCGATTGTCTAACACCAATAGTGGTGCATCCGGAATCGAAAAGTAGTGAGACCGGAGTATCATTAACAAGACCCTTATGTAGAATTAAAGAACCCCTCCCGTCATGCGCAACAGCAGCAGGAAGAGCGGGAAGTGGGTGACCACAACTCAAAGTAGTTATGGTACCCGGTTCGAATAAAGTACTGCATTGGGGGCATTTGTTTGCTCTCTCAAAGTCAAAAGCAGAACCAGTGACAGCGTCAAAGTTTTTACTATCAACAACATGATTACAGGCTCCCTCAGTTTCCTGTTGTACAGCATTAGCCTGCTGATATCTCTTTTTTTTGTGTTGAGATCTACCCCGACTATTATTACCTCTGAAGTTATCAGAGTTATTATTATCTCTGCAGTTATTATTGTCTCTATTGTAATTGTTATCCTGGTTCGAATTCCAGTTTCCACGATTACTATCATGTTCACATTGATGCGAACATCTATTTGTTTGGTTCTGAGGTCTTCGGCAGGAATAACCTCTATTACCATATCCTCTTTTGAAATGCTTATAATTATTAGGGTGATAGTAACGAGTACTATCAGGTTGTCTCCAATTCTTCGAAGAAGAATCACCATGAAATTGATTTCCATGATTTTGACAGAAATTACCGCTACTCTTTCTATCAAAATTTTGTTGGAATCTACGAGCAAAGTTTTGGCCATACGGAGCTGCCGAAGCAACTGGTAAACCTTCTTTCACCTTAGAGTTACCCATGGTTATGTGTGGGTGCGCAGTTACGTATTGGCAACAGAAATCTTCCATTTCTTTTATTGTTTTAGGTTTACGTTCATGAAGGAAAGCAAGGAAAGACTCATTGACAGACGACATGACTTTGTCTCTAAGTATTAAGTCCATAAGTCCTTCATAAGTTTTTTCCGTCTTAGATAGTTCAACCCATCGTGAGAAAGTAATGCGTATTCTTGCAATAAACTCGGAGAATTCAACTCCATTTTCAGGTAACATGTTTTTAAATTGTAGACGATAGCCGTCTTCGTTAAGCTGATATTTCTTTAACAAAGCGGCCCTGACAACCTCATAATTGTTCTTGTCAGGTTCATCCACCATATTTAATATACTTAGAGCTTTACCTGTCAGTATCCCTGATAACTGATAAACATATTTTGCTTTGTCTATGTTATGAGCTGTACATGCTTGTTCAAATCTGTCCAGATAGAACATTATGTCATCACTGGAAGGACTAAATGTTGGTAACTTAATCTTAAAAGTATCATTATTAGCCTTACCAGAAGATGAACCCTTGTTTGAATCATTACCATTACTCATGCTCGTCAATTTCAATTTTTCCAACTCTAAAGCTAAGACCTTTTCTTCATGTTCCATTTTTGCTTTCTCTTTCCTCTCATCAGACTCTCTCTGTAATCTTCTTTCCTCAGCCTGAGCCTCTTTTTGAAGTCTTTCATTTTCAGCTTCTTTTTCAAGTCTTTTATTCTCAGCCTCTAGCTGTAGCTGGAGTTTTCTCTCCTCAGCTTCTGATTCCCTTTTTTGTTTTTCCATTTCCATTTGGAATCTTTTTTCATCCACCTGCATCTGCAGTTTCTTTTGTTCAGCTTCCATTGCTTTATCATATCGAGCAGTTGCAAATTCTTCTAACTTATCACCAGTCTTCCCAAGCAATTTACCCTGCTCAATAAAGTGCTCAAATGTAGACATGTTGTCTAACATATGAGTCCAAAACCTGAAATAATTAACTAATTTATTTCAAACCTAAGTGTAACAAGTCTTAATTAAGCACTTGTATATTCACATCACATTATATTATCCCAGTCTCTGTGGGAAACAAGTCTCCAATCAAAGAACTTGTATATGAAATATCAGCACTCAATTCTTGATCATAAGTGCACTTCTCATTCAATAGTGCACGACACTATTCATCATTCATTTATCATCAGTGTAGTAGTAACAGTGCATTAGCATAGCCCATTAACTAATTACTATAACTGTAAACAATGACTATGTAAACACATGCAGAATGTAAACATTGAAAATGTAAACAATACAAACAATGTAAACAATAACAATGTAAACAATAACAAAGATCAGCAACAATACAAAAACGTTCGCAGAAATCAACTAAAAATAAAGCAGAAATTAATGAAATATCACAAAAAATGTGACGATATCTGCGATAGAATTAAACAAAATACATGACACCACAGTGTATAAACAAAAATGTTGTATGAAACTAAATTATAGACGAGAGTAGGCTAACAAATACAAACAAATCAAATCTAATCGGAAGGATGCGAAATAATAACGAAAACTGTATTAACTCAAGTCATCACAGCTGACATAAATAGCAAAAGAAGTCGCTTAGCAAATTCCAGTATCGGAAATTTGCAAACCCTACAGAAAACGCTCACAATAGACGACCTCTATGACGTGGCATAATCTAACGGAGACACCACCCAACCGAGAACCCGCTGAAATATAAACATATAAATATACAAATAACATATAGACATATAACATATAGAATGAGATGATACACAGAAGACTCAGCAGAAGTATAAGGGCACAGTTTACATACAAACAGGCCACTTAACTTATAGGCTTCCAATCGTAGAACAGCAGAAAAAACGGATGTCAATCAACGTCCTAAAGAGCGAAGCTCCAACGATGATGGCACATCTGAACTGCTTCCACTGCTAACACGATGGTACAAGAGCTTCTGAAATACTGTGTGTTGAGTTGTTTCGGCACTTGACCTTCTAATCCAAAAGTAAGTTGATGGAAATCGGTACTTGGCCTTCTTCAGAAAACAACCCGTTTCAACCGGCACTTGACCTTCACAAAAACGACAGCACTGGAACCTTGACAGCAGCAACTTGCTTGACTTGCGTAAAAGATAACAGCAGTCCGAGTTATCCGGCAACATGTAACAACGCCGGGTACTGTCAAATTCTTGTTTCCGTCAAAAAGTTGAAATTTTGACTTTTACCGGGCAACGCCGAGTACTTTGAAAATTTTGAAGATGTTGACTGTATTGAAGAATGTTAATTTCTTGAAGGATGCTGATGAATTCTTGTTGAAAATGAAGTGGGTAAGGGACCCCGTGTTTGCTGGTACCAGAATCAAACCAGCTTATGGCCACCAAATGATGCGTGATGCCATATGATGATGGATGGTATCCGCATGTCTGGTTTTGTGTAGTGTGCAGATGTGTTCAGTCAAAACAATGTTCATACAAAAATAACAGGGCAATCCACATAGGACGTCAGTAAACTCACGACGTATAAAGTCAATGATTCTTGTAACAGCCGTTGACGTTTTTCTTCATTATTTATTGTGGACGCCACAGTGACAAAATGGTTACGCGAATATGTAGGCACATCAAACAGTCATTATCACAGCAACATTCAATACAGCAATAGACGGTAGACAGCATTACAATGATGAGTCAGATGCATGTTATATTTCATAGTGCTGTAAATGTAGTCAGGTGAAAAACTCCATCCTTTTCTATAACAGCCAGGAGATAACCAGATGTATGAGATCAGTTCACTCTCCTTAGTTTGACTTCAGCAAGACAGACACGTCTGCCGAAGTATAAATAATGTCCTCAAAAATATCCTCTAGATAATAAAGGTTTTCCAAACCTAGTTCATTTAACAAAGTAGCAAGTAATGGTCCTTGGGACATGCATCAACCGATGCAGTACAATACAGCGACATGTGAGCTGGGAAAACATCTCGTGACGACGACTTTCGAAGACAGGCTATGAATCGAAATCGCTCACGACCCAAAATCGATAGAGTTAATGAAAAAGTCAATTTACCTTGCCTTCAGGAAATACACAGAAATATCACGCCTCCCGACATGTGGGAAACACTAGAGGTATTATCTCGAATAAACGAAATATCCATAAGAGGACTACACATCCCTGACAGAACAAAAAATAGCGGAGATCCCCTCTTCAACGAGGCATCTCTTTCGCCA
The DNA here is from genome assembly GCA_024509875.1 of Oreohelix idahoensis. Taxonomy (NCBI): domain Eukaryota; kingdom Metazoa; phylum Mollusca; class Gastropoda; order Stylommatophora; family Oreohelicidae; genus Oreohelix; species Oreohelix idahoensis. The sequence continues at coordinate 291,233 of JAMPIV010019581.1, forward strand.
TTCAAATCGCTCACTCCACTAGTGGTGGGCGGAAACCGATCGACCAAAAAACAAGACCAGTCATGCGCAGTCCAGCGCAAAAAGACCACAGCTCAAAACTTAACTGCATTCAATACCAACGCGGGAAGACAAATGCTTACCGAGAAAAGTGACTATAAATTTCAAGCAGTTGTTGCCCTTGCGTTATAAAATAGATATTGTAATAAAACGATGTTGCGAGAATTTATCACGCAACATATACCCTGATGCTTAACACATCACCTGGGATTCCTTGTAGAATGATAATACAGTATGAAGTTGCAGAAAATCTCGATCTCTCAAAATGCCCAAGCTCCTCCCGTTATCTTGTGACAGCATAAACGAATGGTTGGAGACTTGATGGCTTTATTCTCTCTCAGCAGGTTTCCTGTTACCGGCTGGCAACAGGAAATAAAACCTCTCCAACAAAAGGACACCCTGGCCTTTTATATCTGATCACTTATTATATTTATTATTTTCCTACGGTGATAAGGGGTCAGCCTCGCGTGCATTACAGGTGCACTTGCCCCTAATTTTACATGACTCCCACCATGCTGTGACCACACCTCAGGTCCCTATGGCAGATACGCCACTGTACGTTTACATAGTTTTCCTCAATAAAATAATGTGGAGTAACCACATTTCCTTTGGTATGATTTTCTCTTCTTTTCTTTTATAAAATTAAATGCTTCAGGCATGTTAAACAGTGTTCATGGAACACCGAGGCTTACTAATATATTCTAATGCAAAAATATTAAAACACAATCATGAAAACATACATCAGTTAGATACAGTTCAATGTGAGGACTCAACAATGTTTGCTCCTGGCATGTCCTTCACTTTTCCCAATAGCATTATCTAACTTGGCAGTTGTATTAAACATAATAATTCATAAAGCATTCTTACCACAAATTTCAAGAAATATAAACAAATGACGCTGACTTGCAAAGAAGTGGCCTCAGTTTCTTCTGCACTGTCCAGACTGTGAATACTTCTTTATTTAATTTTAAAATTAACACAGCTGATCTCAGCGTATTTGAATGAAAAGTTTTGTTCAACTGGCAATGAATAGTGAAAGCCTTTTGCAAATATTTATTAGCACTGGCCAATCGAAAGCTTGCGACTACCAGAATTCAAATGTAGTTTTTGAAAAAACAAAAATAATTCCAAACAAACTCTGCGTCTGGTAGTCGATTGGCCATTCTGCTTTAGTTATGCCAATACAAAAAGATGTTTCGTTTTGGATTACATTTTCCTACCGCTCCCCCTTTTCCCCCTATACTCTTTTTACCCAAGCGAATTTGAATGTACCTCAATGCCTCTTTTCTAAGCTGCCGTCCCCACTAACGTTATGAAAAAAACAAGCAGGAACAACAGTCTGTCTGGTCGCGCGTCCGTAGACATTTAGTATTTTCTCAATAACTTGGCTAATACTTGGACTACCATATTATTTAAAACACATTCTTGCTCAGTGGACTCTAAGCTATACTATCATATAATTTTTATGGTCAGTTTCATTATGGTTTAGATTTTCAATTTTGTCACCGGCAATCGTCAAATAAAAATTTTACACAAGACGGCCATCTTCCCCCTCTCTCATCTCTCGCTAGCATGTATTTTCAAATAACTACTTGTTTTAGTGACGTCAGAAATACTACCGCGAGGAGGAAATAAAATTGTCTGCATGTTTGCCTCTGTTGGCTTTGCCGCAGCGTGTATATATGCAAGGCACAACGTGTCAAGCGAAGCGGGGTTTTGGCGGCGGGTATTTGAATAGGCGTTAAATGTTTGTATTGTCTCGTGTTACACTACCAAAAAATGTAAGGATTACTACTTATTACAAGCGTTAAAGTCAAAATATTACGTTAATTCAGTCAGCAGTTTGGCGGCACACTTCCGCAAAATCGTTAATTGTAAGTCTTGCCGCAGTCTCTATCAGATCGGGCAAAATGTTAAAAATGTACGTCACAAGGAAAGCGAGTAGGTTTAAACGGCGGGGTCGGTTCTAAGCCTGTCCACGGCACAAAATTCAGCGCTATGCTGGCGTGTGAGAGTATCACCGTCAGACACAATAGGGCGTGTTTATTTATTATCATTTTATGACTACAATCTTACTAAAATGAGCGATTATTCTCGCAGATTTTACTACACCGTCATCTTCTAATGTTTTCATGTTCCATGAAATTACTTATGTAATTGACTTTTGCGGAGCGATTTGGTTAAATCTAACATTTACTTTTGTTTTTATACATAATTTTCGTAATTATGGACTTCCTGTGAGTGACTTTGCAAAGATATTGCTACTGCGTCTATTGTTATTGTTATTCAGAATTGACGTCATTTCACTCTGACCAAACACATAGGTGCTGAGTCTTCCTCAGCAAATGGGGGTCAGAGTGGCTAAGAGGTATAGCGTCCGCCTCAAATTCTAAAGGTACCGGGTTCGATTCCCAGTAGAGGGAATATAATTTATGCAAATTTTTTTCAGAACCAGTGGTCCAAAGGATGTGATACTCCCCCTGATCTCCTGGGTAGTGAGATCGGATGCCTGGCCTTCTCGGATACGAGCGAAAAAATAGGCCCTGTTTGCAAGTTGCGCACGTTAAAAGTCCTTCGGGTGTTGGACATCGTAAAAAGTAGGCCATAATGCCGCTGCCCTGGCAATGTTTAAAAATTAGAAACCTACCTACCACAAAAATATTTATACGAGGGGCGTTCAGAAAGTAATGCATCACATCGTTTTTCTCAGGAGCTGTTTATTAAAAAAGCATGCGATTTATTCACAATATAAATGTCATTCCGATATACACACATAGGGACTCTCGCAGATTCTACGTAGTTCGTGCACTGTGCTGAGATTCACCTGGTGTGATCTAAGGTGTGATCGGAGCACTGATGGAGTTGTCCTTGTGCAATGATGATCGTCATTAAACACCAAACCAAACCATGTTCTGTCAGGAAACGGTAAAGTAAATGATAGTTCGCGTGTGTGTGTTTTTGTGTATAGACATTTAGACATTGTTCTCGTTTAAACTCGTGAACTGCTTTATTAGATACCACAACGTTGTGTGAGACGACACTGAACAGACATATATGTAAGCAATTATGAGGAGCACTGACTGCCCGTGTGCAATGAAGATAGTCTTTAAAGCCAAACCAAACCTCATCAAGTATCGATTCATATAGTCAATTATTACATTATCCTGTGACCAAGCTTCCTCCCTTGCACAGTGCCATTCTTTTTTTCTTCCATTTGCGTCTCCACCGTCATCTAGCGATATTCTCTTATTCCCGCGAGGTCTCATTTGTCACACCCCACACGGTTCGGCTAGACTGCACATGTCACGCGATCCTTTCTTCGCGTGATCAGACATCGCTAACCTGACGAAACAAAGCCACCTTGTCTTGTTTGATTAATCGCCAGCAATAGACGCGTATTAAGCTATCTATCCACTTTAGATTGTATAACTACTGACCAGACGGTAAAGAGTAAATAAGTGTTAAAATAGACTGTCATTAAAGAGACTTTCTTAAAAATCGTACGCCCGCTATTACTCGAAGCGAAATCTCCTGTTAATATGTCTAACGAGAGACTGATTTTACGTGAGTATTCCTTTTTTCCCTGTACAATGACAGGTGTCCTCTCGCAATTCAGGCAGATACTCGCCGATTTCGGAGCACCCATTAAAGCTGGGTCGGCTCATGAGCCGTTCAGGTTATTCTAGTCCCTGGTCGACGACACTCCTTCAAATATATTCACCAGGGCTCGAATCAGTCCAGTCTAAGTCCGTGTTAGGAAGCCGCGCTGGTATAATGGTTACTACACTGTGCTGGCAATCGGGGGATCCAGGTTCGAGCCCTGGCGAGGACATTTGAAGTAGTGTCGTCGACCGGGACTTGGACTGGACTAATTCGAGCCCTGGCGAAGACATTAAAGAGATAAACGTGGAAGCGACGTGCAAAACACAGCCCATACTTAAGTTGTCCTGAATTAATAATCTGGATAACAGACACACAACGTAAAGATGTCCGGCATTTGGCTGGTTGTAGTAAACAACTATGGTATTATAACAACATTGGAGGAGATTCATCATAAGTAACAATCAAGGGCAGGTCGGCGATATACTGATTTTAGCAAATGTAACAATTAAGGAGCCATACCTTACACGGTCAGGAAGTAATGTTCAGATGAGTGTTCGTGGGGGTGGGAGGCAACCACAACTAACAATCAGACACCTTACCATTGGGGTTGGTTAAAAATAAACAAAACTTAATTATGATTCGGTCTCACCCAAAAGAACCTCACGGGGTATAACATTTGTACTTCACTGTGATTGGGCCTCACCGAACAGAACCTCACGGCATTTGTGCGTGGGCAAACATTCCACCTTCGTCAAGGAAAAATCATAAACAGCTAGAATAAAGAGTAATACTAAGGATTCCATTAACGGACAGACCAAAAGGACTCGAAGCATCTTTTAAAATTTAAAGGGTGGCAAAACAAAAAAATACCAGTATAACACTTATCGCCACAACTCCGAAGAACCCTCCTCAAGTGTACCCAGTTAAGAACCTAACTCACTTCAGGGACGACGGCATCTTAAAACAGTTGCTCGACATATTACGGCCTTTCTTTGCATTAAGTCTGTGAATTAATTTATCCATATTTTGGGGTAAGGTGTAACATGTACATTTTATTATTTTATGCATAAATTGCTTGTGAATATACAGTTGCACATGGGGCTGGTAACCTCATCATATGAAATAATTTTCCACATAAACCCCCACTGGAAGAACTGGTGACTGCTTCGTGCGGGTTTCCTCACAAGCAACCAATATCAGAGGTAGTCCCAAGCTCCATAGGGAGCAGGAATTGGATGTGATAGCACCATGGTGTATATATTCATTATGCCAATATTTTAAATAAGTTTTATATGTATATTTATGTATGTATAGAATACATTTGTCGTTTACTGCTCTCCTAAAACACTTTAATCTGACTCGATGAGTTGAGTTTAATGCACAGGGATATCGGGAAAAATTCTGAAGATGAAAAGGTGGAGAGAAGCGAAGGTCGCCCGATGTTTGCATCAGAAGACACGAGACTTAAAAGAAGTATTTGTTTCCTCTCATGTTTTGGTACCAGTTGCTAGAAGCCGACGCTAGACACCTAAAACAGACGGGTCATGAGGACACTTGACGATGCAAACTGTGCAGTTACCCTGGCCTTACTGCAAGGGACGTGCTGCTGCCATAATATTTTACTGAATCACATTCAGCGGGGGAGGGGTGAGTGTGGAAAATGGGGGGGGGGGGTTCATAAAATACGAGTCAAAACTGATATCTCTCACAAGAAGTGGGCAGCGAATACAGAGTTTAAAACAAACTTAGATGACTCAGTTGTTATAATCGCCATTCTAAAATCATGTAAGACTCAATAAAATAGAAGCATTATTCTTCTATTTACTGCCAAGAGTAATCTTTAGCCAAGGTTGCTACCTTTGTAAAAACTCATTCCTTTACTCCAATTTTGGCCAGTGTTGGACTACTGTCGTAGAGCAGGGGAGACAATCCGCGACAATGTCCAAGGGTATAAATGCTGAGTGCTTCTACCACATGTACACCTACATAAGCCACAAACTCACGCACGTAAACAGTACAATGGAAGTATGCGTGTAACTTGAACTGTTAACGCAGGACATGAAGGGAATGTACACATCATCATAAGAGCTATGACAACAAACATGTAAGTTAGAGGATCGGTTAACTTAAAATGCTTCTCAGATTACAGGGTGTCTTGTCCGTGTATGTTGTACATATGCACATGTGTGTCTGCAAGAATGCACTTAAATACTGTTGTGCAAATGAGTGCTTATGCATGTGCGTGTGGGCTTATAAATGCCATTGTACGTCTGTGTGTGTTTTTACACGTTAGTGAGCAGATATGTCTGTAACTATATGTCTGTATGTGTGTTTTTACTTGTCTGTGATTGTTTATAAATGTGCGCATTTAGACACGTACTTTGTTTACAAATGTGTGCATTTAGACAAGTATTTGTGTGTCGGAGAGATAGAAGGCGACTCTTTTTTACTATTTCCGCTCTCCTAGACGCAGAATCCAGGGCTCAGGCTAATGTATTTCCTTTCAACCACAGCATTCACTGAAATCATTCTGAAGATTATCCAGGAAATTGAAGCAGATTACAGATAGCATCTGACGTGGCTTTTTGTTGATCACAATCTGGACAAGGGATAGAAGTGTGGGGCACATGCAAGAACAAGCTCCGCGGAAATACATCAGTGAATGCAAAGATCATCAGTGTCATCATGTCATAATCAATACCAACAACAACAACAATAGTTTGAAAAACAGCATTCCCAGCAGCATTTCAGCTTTTACAATATTCATTAACACGCATTCTGCAAGCTGGTTGCAGGCCTTTTCGAAAAGTTATCATCATTAGCGACTTCAAATATAATTTACACGAATTCAATTAACAACGTGTTTTTAAAGTTATGCAGCACAGAAATACAAAGCCTTAAAAATTAAACACACACAGGTTTTCCCAAGAAGGCTTCGATTTCCATGATTCAATGTTTCATAAGGCTCATTAAACGCTAGATCAGGCATGAACAAACAATAAAATATGCATGTTCGTGACAGCGCTCGCTCCAGGTGAAACATGTTACCAGTATGGAAATAAAACGGCAATAGACATAATGCACATGGGTTTCCATGGCCACTTCACCCTGAAAGTGAATGCAGTGCTTTACGTAAACTTTCCTTGCAATTTTCCTTTATCGGTGTAAAGAGCATTCAATTCTGAACGTACAAATAAAGAACAAGTAAAAAAAAAAAAAAAAGGTTTCAATGACTCATTTGTATTTTTTGTTGCCAAACGCACTAAAACAGTAACAGTAATTAATTGCAGAGAATAAAAGTGGTTGACCAGCTTTCATTAATCTGCAATTATTCATATCGGTTTCAAAAAATATAGAATGTAAAGTAATTAGTTAATAAATGTTGGGTTAGTCCTATATTTTTAAACAATCTGGCAAGTGCCTGATGTTTTTTCCCGGTGGGGAAAGAGGGGGGGGGGGGGGGGGGGGGGGAGAGGGGGGGGGGAGTCAAGAGGGGACGAGAGAAAAAGTCATGAATATTCCACAACGTCAAGAATGTCATTAGTGGTAATAATAATGATAATAATAATAGCCCCTTCAGTCTAATCTGACTATGGAAATGCGCCCCTGAGGTGACAGCCCTCTGTGGCCGGCTGACCTACACTAGCATGTATACGTGTTATAATGCTACATATAAGAATGGCAGACGTTAAAAGCAGATAAGGCGTTTTTGCACAAAACGCAGTATAATTTTAGGTTCAGTTAGCAGTCACGGCTGTGAGAGGGCATTGTAGAGCAGTCTCAGAAAAATAATAATGAATGGGTGTATGCGTGGAAAATGTGAAATGAATGTTGTGAATTCTTGGGTTTTTTCCGTTGTTTAGAGAGAGAGAGAGAGAGAGAGAGAGAGAGAGAGAGAGAGAGAGAGAGAGAGAGAGAGAGAGAGAGAGAGAGAGAGGCGGGTGAAAAAAAAGTCGAAAAACAGCGAAACGTGTGCAAATGTAGATAAATGTAACGTGTAGAAAAAGAGAGGCGTGTGAAAAATGGCTTGAAAAAAGAAGAAACTGTATAAAAACGAGAGATGTGCGTGAAAGATAGATGAGATAGATAGAAATTTTTGCTAGGCAGTTTTTATAGTGTTTAGGTGAACTTCGTCTTTGAGATTATCAAGACCAGTTTTATTTTTTCATCTGTTGGGTATATTTTCATTTTGGATATACTCAATATATTGTTTAAGCGTAAGTAACACGTACTTCATCATTGTGTAAATACCAGTGCTGTTCAAATGAAGTGCAATAAACTCTGGTTGAATTTTCTGCATTGCTGTTTTTATTGGAACGTTACAGTTGGATCATTTAAAAAACCATTATACGATATATTGCTTATCACTAAACCTAAAAGGGTAAGAACGAACCTGGAATGGAAAATAAACATCAGTCAGGAATCTCCATCTCAGGCGGAAGGCCTGTAGCCACTTGAACAGAAACATATAAAGGATTAGCTCTAGTCAATATAACTGTCACGAAGTGGATTTAAGTTTATAGAGTTTGCCTGAATGAAAGTCTGAGAAGATAGAATTAGATGAAAAATGACATGCCTGTGGACAGATGAGACTATTGGCTCAAGGGCTAGAACCAGGATTTGACTCTACCCTTGCCGCTTCGTGACTTCAGAAAAGCTATAGAATCACCCCCCCTCTAACTACCTTTAAACACAAGGAGATAAGGGGTATAAAACGACCACAGACACCACTATACAGACCACATATGGTATAGTATAGAGTAGAAACTGATCCAGTATATATATATATATATATATATATATATATATATATATATATATATATATATATATAAATATATATATATATAAATATATATATATATATATATATATATATATATATTTACACAATCAAACATAAAATTTCATCATACATCAATCAAATAAATAGCGTGCACTGTTGCACGGCCTGAAAAAAACAAAATAACAATTAAATTGATAGACACTAGAAAAACCCCAATTCCATTCACTCCTCCTGTCACCCTGCTGGGGAACAATAATATGATTAGTGATTTAAACAACTCTAATTATGTGGGGCTGTCAACTTTAGCCTCCACTTTCTAACACAAATAATATTTCTGTGGTCTCAGTCCTGTTGACTTCCTCACCGAACGTCTACACAACTTCAACCTTGTTAGGCGATATGCGCCGCTAACTAACACCACTGGAAATGCTACCATAATAGACTTGGCTTACACCGATGGCTCAGTGTCTATCAGTCAAAGGGATAATAAAACCGACCCTACTGGTCCTGTCTATTCTCTCCCTCCTTCACTCTCTCTCTCCTGGTCTCAGTGTCTCTCTAACACGCGACTTCGGATGATGCGGCGTCTTCGTTACGCTCTTCTCTCGCTACTTTCAGGACCCAGGTATGGTAACCCTGTCACCTGCTCCTGAATTCGGTGATGATGTTCGGGTATCAAGCATGAGGTACTTGATTCACTGTAGAAGACTTCTCTGCTGCTGAATAGCTTCTATAACTTTCCACTTTTAACCCGCTCCGGATTCAGAGGAAACCACAGCATTGATTTCTGGCTGTATACAATTACACTAGTCTCCCGGCCACGTGCCGTTGTCGGAGACTATAATAGCGAAGAGCTCTGGGTTTTTATGATAAATAACCCCCGTTCCCGCTAAAGCATGGGCACTTCACTGCAAGAGACCGTAGGTTATTTTTCTTTTGCTTCTGACGATAACTCGAGTCCTCTGACCCCTGAGATATGTCCTTTTGCCGTGGATAATTTGTGTTGGCAAATTATACTCCCCCACTGTTTGCCGTGACCCGCTGAAATTAAAAGAAAATGCGTCTAATGTACACCAACTCCAACATCACTTATCTCTAACATATTGCTCCCATAATCTTTACAACTCAATACTTCACCCGCTAAGCACCACAAATCCATAAATAATTTCTATCCACGTGTCACTTCAATTTCACTCCTTCTACTCCCCTTCTCTCGTTCTGCACAATAATACATAAAACATTCCTACCCACGTGTCTTCTATCTCACTCTCCTTCTACTCCTACCTTCCCTCAACTTAAATCTGCCAGGTAAGTAAACAAAGCCCCAGACACTGTCTGACGGGTTACGTGGCTGTTACGCATGGCTAACCACGTGTCCAAACATTTCACATAGGGAAATCCTTTGTCCGAAATTCCCATTACACCTTGGGTTCCCGACTTAAGCCCCAATTTAAATTAAACCTCGTGCTATGGGAATAATTTACTACCCTAAGCCGTATAATTCACTGATAACATAAATCTGTATCAACCGACTACATTTCTCACATTTAACGCGTAATAAAATTAACGTACACACAATGGAGTTCCCAATAAAATTACATTTGTAAATACACAGGAGTAAATGGTGGTTTTACACAACATTCTACAACTATGAGCACCCGTGTCTCTCATAACTTCACACGCTCCTATCTACTGCCAAAATCCTAGAAAGACTTATGCACACTTTTACATTTACATCGTTCTTCAAAGATAATAATGGATGGCGCTACCGTTTATAACTTTAAGTTAATGTCCCCGAAGAACTTTACTTACGGGCCGAGATTTATCAAAGACCCCACTAACAAGTAAAACGATAATAAAACTCCTACATACCAATTACCGCTGTTTTTCCCATCAGTGGAGACGATAATACGAAGTTACACGGCAAGCAATTATTTTCTTCATAGAGAAAGATCCCCCGTCTAACCGACTATTTATACACAGGGAACCACTCCCGCTGATCGCCTACGTATCTGCTAAAGCTATCCACTCGGACCAATGGAAACGCTAGAAGAATAAAATACTTGCGACCTACGCCAATCAGATTTGAAAACTCGCAGACCGCGTGTCCAAAAATGGCATCACGTTACGTGACGTTTCTGACGCGTCATACAGGCGTGCATGAAAATAGCGATTTTCGTAAACAACGAAAATCTACGTGATCGCGGAAAATCAGAGAAAGTAAAACTGGTAGGAGTAAGAAATAAACCTACCGTCATAAAAAGAACCCATTTAATTACCTACACAACAATACCAAATACGATATATATTCAAATGAGAAGAAACATGACAAACACATATAGTTACAAAGTGAAGACGAATGGTGAAAACTCAAAATAGAAGAACAGAATTGGGCCTGTTGAAAGACAGAATTACAGTGCAGCATCACAATATCTACCTGCACATGTAACTAACGCGGGCACACCACAGCTACTTATTTTCCGGGTGTTCCTTTCGACGTTTTCTTTTCTCTTCTGCTTGTTCTTTTCGTCCAATCTAAGGTGGCGCCGTAAAGAACATCGCCACTTGGTGCAGTCGACAGCTACATCATACCAGGTTGCCGAGTTTATGTCCAGTGCCCTCATGTCTCTCTTGCACACATCTTTGAACCTCAACTGCGGCCGCCCACCTGTTCTTTTGCTATCAGCCAGTTGGCCGTAGAAGACAACTTTCAGGATGCGACGATCTTTCATGCGGCTGACATCGCCAAGCCATCGTAGTCTGCGCTGTCTAAGCAGTGTATACATGCTTTGAAGAGCACGTGACAACACCTCGACATTTGCCACTTTGTAATTTCACGAAATACCGAGTATGTGGTGTAGACACCGTACATGGAAGGTATTGAGCCTTATTTCTTGCTTAGCAAAGGTTGTCCATGTCTTACTGTTATATATAAGTGTGTTGGTGATGCATGCATTATATACCGCAGCTTTGGTCTTCATTGTGAGTTTGGAGTTTCCCCAAACACGCGTTGTGAGGCGGGCAAAGGTGGCTGCAGCTTAGCCAATGCGGCTGTCAATTATTGTGGCGGAGAGAGAGTGTGTCGCTGATGGCATACCCGAGGTATGTGAAGTGGTGCACCACTGCCAATATATAGTTATCGTTAGTGATAGCACAATGGGCTAATCACCTGTTTGTCAAACATTTTGATTACATGTTTTGCCCAGGAGCCTTGTGCTCTTTGGGTCACCTCTACACTTCGTTTTACGGGGTAGAAGAGGTTCCGATTATGAGATGAGATGAGTTAGTGATAATGGGTGCATCCTCCACATCAGTTAGTCATACATGTTAGAAAAAGTATCATCATGTTTAGACACGTAAATACTACTTTATCAGGTTGAAACACGTAAGTGCAGATATTCTCTATAACTTTGTTATTTCCGTGAAATAGTGAGGCCAGCACTAAATACCAGAAGCAGTCATATGAGTTTGGAATATCGATCTTTGAAGAAGGAATATCACACAATCAGTTTGACGGAAAATGAAAATGCTGCCACTAATTTCTCTGTTGAGTGTATCGACCAGTAGTCACAGGCACGTTGTCTCTTTTATTGCAGCTAAAACTGGATAATTTTGTCATTATGTAGGTAAACTTGTACCCTAGAAAAAACTCATCTGATGCTGAAGTCATCACAGGCAACAATATACTTTAGTACAAAGTTAGTCTGCTCTTCCGCTTGTCATGAAATGTACTCACTAGCTAGTCACATTTGCCTTCGCCATGGTCATTAATAAATCGCAAGGACAATACTGAACTAGTTGAAGTTTTAATTGCTTATATTTACATATACATATATAATTATTGAATACAACATTAAATACAAGAGTGGTGTAACATTAAATAAAATCTTTGTCCTTTCCGCTCCTTAAAGAGCAAACTACCAGCACTGCAACTGTTCTCCTTGCTGGAAGCCTGCACCATACATTGACATGCTCATGCAGCAGCCGGTGTCTGCACCAATTTGTTTATAGATGATGAGATTGCCAGCTCCATGCTCAAACTGGTATTAGTCACCTTGTAGTACATGACTGGAGGGTACGGTAGTACATGACTGGAGGGTACGGTAGTACATGACTGGAGGGTACGGTAGTACATGACTGGAGGGTACGGTAGTACATGACTGGAGGGTACGGTAGTACATGACTGGAGGGTACGGTAGTACATGACTGGAGGGTACGGTAGTACATGACTGGAGGGTACGGTAGTCCTAGTCTGTCTTTGCTTCCTCAGAGACCCCCCCAAGAAGTGCTCGGGGCAACATACCACATAGGATATTAGAATTAACAACAGTATGAGAAACATCACCAGTAAATTAATATGTAAGGCTGTTTGAATGAACGAGCTGGATTTCCATCACAGATTAGTAAAGACACACCTAGAGCATAGGATAGATATATTGAGAAGGTGACGTCACAGCTATCTTTCTACATCTATGACCTTAGACTTGTGGTGAGGTTAACTACCAATCTGTCCTGTGCCATCCACCACTTCTTGTTCACCATTGCTCTTCTCGACTTTCTGGGAACTCCTCCCAACCACCCATCTCGCCACTCATGTATATGTACCAAACTACAATTATCAGTACGATAACATATGTGCGATAGCCTATTCAGTTTTTTTTTTCCGCATTCAGTAGATAGAACTTATTAACATATCAGAATCTTTATACTCCATAAAATACATTGGCATGTACCGACATATTATAATAACATACAACATGCCATATAGGAGAATCATTAGAATTTACATGAAGTGAGGAAGACGTCTGAAGTAGTTCAATGAGGGTGTTTATAATATGTGGAAAGCTAATTTTTGACGTTAAAGTGCTTTTATAACATACACATTATAAAGGACATTTTATTTCAACTTTTTTTCCTAACCCTTATTAAACCATAACTAGCTCTAGTCATCACAATAAAGCATTAACAGATTAAAGTTAATACATACTTTTTTATTTTATTTTTTTTTCATTTATCTTTTTGTCTTGGATTGTCCTCATTTTACGCCACAAAATGAGTCCGCTTTTCTTGAAAAACGAGATGGCCACCCTATGCAAGATGTTAAGGATGCCTTTGTTAGGTAATCTTTTTTGATAAATGCTTTCATCGGACTCATGCTTCTAAGCGTGAGTATAATTAATGAATAATTCATTCATTTGTGCGATGTTAAAGGGCCCAAATACGTGTCTGATGGGGTTTATTTCTAATGATCAGATTGCAGTGAATAGTTTCTTATTATCATTGTTAATATTCACTATGAGCATCTGACTAGCTGAGCGGTTACAGCGCTGGCTTATCGGCAGCGAAGTTACCGGGTTCCGGGATAGAATCGTGGTTGCGTCCACCCCAGTTTATCCAGCTGTATATTGGTATCTGACTCTGCTCTTGAGTTAGGGAAAGCAATGGCAGAGAGCATTGGAACTGGTTACCCCACCTCATAAAAAAGCTGGACCTAGAATATTGCAGTCTCTAACACTTCACTCTCGTACGGCAGTATCTGCTATGTGACTACATTTACCTTATATATTCACTATGGCTAGCTAATTTTGACGTTTCTGTAGCTATTTAGAACAGGAATAATTTTCTAATCGCTTCCACCCACAAAAAAGCTCCAATAGCTGAAAACCCTGACGCCGACACTGCAATTACAGTGTTTGGAAAGACATGAGAAATTCCACGTTAGATCATTTCGACCTGCAACTTGATTTTTAGTTCGTGGAATAAATCCGCTTTAGAAAAATCTGTTCAGTTGTTCAATCCTTCGATATTTCGTTTCGTTGCTGTACACTTAAAAAAAAAAATAAACGATCCGTCGGAATAGGATTTTCGATCCTAAAATACATCGAATAGTTTATTAATAATAAAAAGTTATTTTAAATTGTACACAGGTATACATACATACATAGTATGTACATGCGACAAGTCCTATATTCAATTCCACGTTGCTCCATAGTCAAAATTGTGTCCAGATTCTTTTTTCAGTTTTATTTATTTCATTTGGGGAGTTGGGGAAGGAGGGGGAAAAGGGGGGGGGAGGGGTTGAGGAGTGTCTTGTAAGTTGTTGAGTCTTGAAACCAACTAACCTCACCATCAGGCTGTTCTTGTTCTAGAATACCAAGAGTTAAAAGCATTAGAGGGAATAGATGGGAGAAAACACTCACGGTGGTGAAGAGACATGGAGACAGACATTAGAGGGAATAGATGGGAGAAAACACTCACGGTGGTGAAGAGACATGGAGACAGACATTAGAGGAAATAGATGGGAGAAAACACTCACGGTGGTGAAGAGACATGGAGACTGTCGCATAGAGATTTATGATCAATAAATTTTCTATATTCTTTTCTTTTCTACCCGTGTCCTCTACTTTATTATCGCTCTTTTATCCTTTTCCTGTTTTTCGCATTCGTTCATTTGCGACAAAATATTACTTTCCCATTCAAACTTTTGCCTGTTTCTTTTCTCATTTAGAAACGCATTTTATTGCGTAAGATGTCAGTCCCTGGATGTGAACGAAATAGTGTGAGAATTCGTCTCGTCAGACATAGAGAGCAGACATTTGTCTACATTTTCATCTGACACAAGTTTTTCTTTGGCTAGTTTCTCGGCGTGAGGTGTGGAAGGCGACAATCTGCATCGCTCAGAAATGAGACATGTCGTAGTAGGTGTGAAGACGAGCATTGGCAGTTTATGGCTGGCGTCTGAGTTAATGGGAAGTGTTAAGAGAGATAGAGAGGGGGGGGGAGACCGGCGCTATTTCGGGTTTTCGTAATAGAGTGGGATCCTTTGTCTGTTTCATATATCTATACCCGCAGTTTGGACTTGATTTCATTCAGTCATCCTCCAGTTGCAGTAGACAGATCGCTAGTGCTAGGAAATCTCTTGTGTATTGCGAAGTCCTAGTTTCTCGACATTTTTGCCGAGTTCTGGAATACCCTTATATTGAATGATTCTAGTTCATGGTGTTAGTCTGTAGTTCTGTGTAGAGGTAAATATTATATATATATCTAGTAGTATTTAGTGATTCATTGATAACCGCTTATTTCATTTTACTAGTTAGATTTCTGTGCAAAAGTAATTAAATTGTTAGGCTGTTATATTCTATAGCTGACGTGTTTCAGTGGATAGCAAACTAAATTATAATTTCTAGCTTAAACTCATGCAGCTATAAATAAATTTAATTAAATTGCTAGTAATTAGTCGAGAATATTTTAAACTAACTTATAACTGCACTGATTCATCATTGAGTATTGACGAAATACGTATGTATTTCTAATTCATGATGACTGATTTTAGAAATATAACTTATTTCACGGGAGATTTAAACGATAAGACAAGCTCTACGCTTGCAGTTTATAATGTAAGTTATAACCGAAGTAAATAGTATGTATAAGTATTTTATATGCTGTTTTTTCTTTATTCAGTGAAACTGGGGTAGCCCAACTTTACCAACGGTTTTAGTACTGAGAAACATCTGTGAAGAACAAAAACATTTTTTTCTTAAAGACTTGGGTGTATAAAGTAAAACCTGTCTGGCATTGCGTTGGCATCCAGAACGACAGAGTACCCATTACATGAACTTTAAGATTAAATGAAGTAACGGGCCCATCGAGCCAGATTTAATTCTTCCTGAGAAAAACCTCAAGTACATTTCAGCCCTTGTGGCAAGTAAAATATTACTATCAGTAACATTCCGACGGAGTTCTGACTAGTTGTGGTGTGACCAAATAAAGTCCTATACTGAGAGAAGGCACCGACCTGACATTCCTCGTTACTAGAAACCTAAGCTATTGACACTGTGCTCGCTGTTAACGTTCGTGCCTGGACAATTTTAATGTGACATAAACAGATATAAAAAAATAATAATAACCAAGGAAACGTTCCCTGAAGTAGTGAACTCAACCTGACTTTGCGGAACTGGGGTTCCCTTGGCCAAGACTACCACTGGAGATTCTGTATGTGCATGTCCTAAAAATTGTTTTTCCAGAAGTTGCTACCAAAGCTGTAAGTACGAATGCAAGCTAGTGATCACGGCTGACTGAATAGAGTGAATGCAGGACTGAGTGATTCCTTTATTGTTGTATTTTTGGCACCCATTTTGCTGTCTTAAATTTCTTTATGCAAGTTTTTTTATTGCTAACAATATTTTCCTTAGGATAGATTAGAGTATCAAAGTCTGTTCCCAACTTTTTTTTAAAGGGAAATCTTAGACTATAGCGTATGCATCCGTGACTCTTTGGGGCTATCACTTTTCTTCTAACAGAACTGTGGGCTATACATCGAGGGAAAAGTTTATACCTATAGGTCTATCATTCTTGTAGTAATTCATTGACTTATGATTATTTGTATATGTTTGATGTAATTTTATGTGTTGTGATGGAATTTTATTATGATAATTAAAATTCACTTGAACTTATTCCAGTGTGTCGGTCAGTTCGTTCCCAATTATCTATATTTCCATTGTCATAGTTTCACGTCTGTTTGTCTATTGTAGTCACTTAGGTGGGTGTGTATGTGAGGGATATATATATATATATATATATATATATATATATATATATATATATATATATATATATATATATATATTACTATATATTATACTAGACGGTCAGACAAATCTTAATCTGTTGTAGATGATAGGCTGACTGAGAGAAATCATCTCGAGGGTCAGAGACCGACTCTAATATATTTCCTCCATCTCACTCGTGAAATCTATTTCTATTTTATCATCTCCCACTGAGCTATCACTTGTTTCTATTGCTATTCAGAAGGGACCAAACCAAGTCTTAATTCACCTATCGCAAATCTACGACAGAATGGTGGCTCGTTTTTCCGGGAATTGAACTCTAATCCTGAGCAAATACGAATATCAGCTCGTCTGCAGGATTAATTTTCTTTATTCTGATACAGAGTAAGAGTGTGATGTCTTGTGAGTTTTTATATCTTTAAAAATAACTATCCCCTAGACAAACGATCTGTTTATGGGCGTGCTGACCACACAATTAATAATTGGTTTTTCCACAGCATTTTTGAGTAATATACATTTGAGTTACAGGTTGATTGTGTCGGAATAAATGTTAATTACTGATTTTGTAATACTAAACCGTTGGTAAAGTTTGTGATTGTCTAACAGTCACTGGGTTTGAAGCAGAAAGGTGTTTGAACTAAGTTATGGAGTGCGTTTCGGACTATTTCGTCCAGATTAATTGCCTCCCTTACCCGTTCTGACTTCAGGGGTGAACTTGTAGTGGACTTTTATTAAGGGAATTTTTTTTTCTCCTTAAATTTTTGCAATAATTATTTTGTTTCCACAGTAGAACGTATTTTTCAGTGAGTAATCTTAACTACCATTTATTTGGCGTAGTCGTCTGCATTAGGTGCTTTATTGCCGATTAAAAGCAGCGATAGTTAGATACTATAGTATAGGAGGAGGTATCCCAGGTTAAAATATATCATCTTTTGTTGGTATTTTCGCGTATGTGGTAAGGAACCAGTATATCTTTTTCTTCTTTCTTTCTCGACTAGTCTCAGTAACTGATTTACAATGGCCGAAAGGGCGAAACTTAGACAGATGCTCAGAGACGAAGCCAGAAAAGAAGGTTTAGAAGGAGAGGATGCGAAAGCTTTTGTCAGGGACGAACTTGACAGATATGATGCGGAGAGGAAAGCAGCTGAAGCTAAAGAGGAAAAAGAAGAAGCTAGGAGGAAAGAAGCGGAAGACCGTAAATTAGAGCAGAAGAAGATGGATGAGGAAATGGAAATTCGCAGGGCGAACGAACGACAGAAGGAATGACAGCATGAATTGGCGCTTAAGACTCTAGAGTTCCAAAGCCGTGGTGCTGCCTCTACCTCCAGCAATGGAGAATCTTCTCCTCATTCTTCCTTAACTGATCCTTCTAATACTCAATCTCCTCACCTCACCGCTATGTCTTTCGCTCTAGAATCTTTTCCATGTCCAAACGAGAAGATTGACACATACCTGGAAAAATTCGAAAAAATGGCAACTCTGTACGGTTTAGAGAGGTCGCGTTGGTGTATGAAGCTGTCTCAGGCTTTAAAAAGTTCTGCTTATGATGTTTACTCGAAACTAGAAAGCAGCCAACAAGACAACTATGACGTGTTGAAGAAAGCGTTACTGGAGCGCTTTGAAAGGAACGCTCGAAAATTTTTGCAACTGTTTCGCAACAGCAGGAAAGAGGGCTCTGATACTTTTCAGCAGTTCTCGTCTCGTTTAAGGGGATATTTGACCAAGTGCCTAGAGCTCTCGCAGCTCGCCTTTACCTATGAAGGTCTGGAGGAGTTCGTTATATGCAAACAGATAAGGAACACTTTGTCTGCTGACACCCAGAGATTTTTAGCTGAGCAGGGTGCAGAAAAGATTGAAGACATCTTGGAAAAGTCTGAGCGATATCATAATGCGCTAGCCGAACTACCGGCCGCAAAACGTAAACCGACAGAAGAGCCTTTTCGAAAGAATAATCTAGACCAATCTTCTCATGCTTCTCATGCTTCTAACCAAAATAACCACAGAGAAACTGGACCTCAAAACCCCCCTCCTGAAAAGTCTAAGTTCTACAAACACAAGTATCCCACCAACAATAAGCAGTCTGATCAACCCAACCTTCCTACATGGCAGCGCAGCCAGAAAGGACAAGGTGGCAAATGGAAAACCCCTGAGCACGGGACACATGATCAGAGAGAGCACACCGAACCTAAACGCATCGGATGCTTGCTAACAGTCTCGCAAGGTAGAATTAATGTCAGTGATTCTCAACCTGAAGAGGGGAGACCCTCAACGCGAGGTACTGTTATTTTGAACGGTTCTTCAACTTTTTGTTTATTTGACAAGGGGCTTTCTTTTGATTGCATTGTTGTCAAGCACCTAGTCAAACCCGGTCAAAAGACAGAAGAGACCGTCCAACTTTGTGGAGTTTCTAAGTGATGCACCTACAGCGCTTCCCATTGCATTGGTTGAGATCCACTCTGATTTTGTCAGAGGTGTGATCAAAGCGGCTGTTATGGATGACCCGATCTACCCAGTCATACTTGGCGGTAGATATGTGTCTATTGGGAAACCGGAAGAGCCAATTGTGGCAGCAGTAACTATAAGAGGGCAAACCAAGAAGGAACGGGAGCCTGCGCCTAATTTGTTACCCATGGAACTTAAAGAAGCGCAACAAAAGGACCCTACTTTGGCACCCTGCTTTAGGAAACTGCCCATGGCTAAGACCATAGACAACACGGGGACATTTTTTCTAAGGATGGCGTACTTTATCGCAGAACGGGCAAGCCTGACCAAGGTTACAATCAGCTCCTAGTACCGAAACAGTACAGAAGCCAAATCCTAGAAATGGGGCACTCTCTTCCCTTCAGCGGACATATGGGACAGAACGCCACAAACCAATGGATAACCACTCATTATTGGTGGCCAGGAGTAAATACTGATATTATCAGGTATGTCAAATCCTGTGTCCAGTGCCAACGTGTACCACCCAAGAAACGGACACCCCCAGTCCACATGGGTGAAATGCCAATAATGGGAACACCATTTGAACGGGTTGTGATCGACATTTTAGGACCCTTAGAAAGGACTAAAAGAAGGAACAGGTTTATCCGGACCTTAGTCGACACATGCACTTTATGGGCAGAAGCTATCCCGCTTACATGCGCGGATGCCAAGCATGTTGCAGAAGCCCTAGTGCAGATTTTCACTCGGTTGGGATTCCCTCAGCAAGTGCTGACGGATAACGGATCTCCATACCGGAACCTGTTGATGGATGAGATCGTGAAGATCTTGAGGAAACAACACATCTACATAAAGCCTTATACTCCGGCCGGAAATGGGCTCGTGGAACGTGTTAATGGAAACCTCAACATGATGCTAATTAAACTGGGACAAGTGAAACCGCAAGATTGGGACCTTTGTATTCCTGCAGCTTTATTTAGCTACAGCGAAGCTCCTCATAATTCCACAGGATTTCCCCCAGCAACGCTTTTATTCGGCAGACCTATTAAGGGGCCACTTGAAGCCTTACTTTGGTCGTTGACAGACCAGAAGGCGGATGAGACAGTTGTTTCAGCAAGTAAATATGTGTCGGTTTTAAAGGAAAGGTTGAAACTAGGATGGGATCTAGCAACGACTAACTTTAAGCGAGCACGCGCAAAGCACGCTAACCGATACAAGAAAGTTGCGAAAGAGAGAGAACTACAAGCAGGAGAGAAAGTTTTGGTGTTACTCCCTGCCGGGAACAACAAACTGCGTATCGGATGGCAAGGGCCGTTTACCGCCCTGAAAAAGATTTCTAAGGCTAACTACCAGATCTCTATTGAAGGAAAGGAGAAGGTTTTTCATTTAAATCTGTTAAAGAAATTTTTGGAAATACCAGTGCCGACCTCCGAACATCTCCTGACGATCGCCAAAATTGACGAAGATGACGATAGTGGCAGGGAAATTCCACTGCACACACACGAAATCTTTCAAAAATGTCAAAAGCGGCGACGTTCTTTCAAACGCGTACGGAAGACATTCCAGAGAAAGGAAACTTTGGGAGTAGACTTGAGTAGGAATTGGACAGAGTCGGAGGGGGAGATGAGAGGGAAGAGGACAGACACCCTGAAGCTACAGATATAGGAAATTTATTTCCATAACGTAGACATGGAGTGCTTCCATATCTTAAAGGGGGGACGTTCTGTCGCATAGAGATTTATGATCAATAAATTTTCTATATTCTTTTCTTTTCTACCCGTGTCCTCTACTTTATTATCGCTCTTTTATCCTTTTCCAGTTTTTCGCATTCGTTCGTTTGCGAAAAAATATTACTTTCCCATTCAAACTTTCGCCTGTTTCTTTTCTCATTTAGAAACGCATTTTATTGCGTAAGATATCAGTCACTGGATGTGAACGAAATAGTGTGAGAATTCGTCTCGTCAGACATAGAAAGCAGACATTTGTCTACATTTTCATCTGACACGAGTTTTTCTTCGGCTAGTTTCTCGGCGTGAGGTGTGGAACACGCCAATCTGCATCGCTCAGAAATGAGACATGTCGTAGTAGGTGTGAAGACGCGCATTGGCAGTTTATGGCCGGCGTCTGAGTTAATGGGAAGTGTTAAGAGAGAGAGAGATAGAGGGGGGAGGGAGGGAGAGATCGGCGCTATTTCGGGTTTTCGTAATAGAGTGGGATCCTTTGTCTGTTTCATATATCTATACCCGCAGTTTGGACTTGATTTCATTCAGTCATCCTCCAGTTGCAGTAGACAGAACGCTAGTGCTAGGAAATCTCTTGTGTATTGCGACGTCATAGTTTCTCGACATTTTTGCCGAGTTCTGAAATACCCTTATATTGAATGATTCTAGTTCATTGTTTTAGTCTGTAGTTCTGTGTGGAGGTAAATATTATATATATATATATATATATATATATATATATATATATATATATATATATATATATATATATATATATATATATATATATATACATATATACATATTGTTACGCACAGATCATTTGTTGTCCAAAGTCTTTGTATAATCATTTTTTTTCG
The DNA here is from genome assembly GCA_024509875.1 of Oreohelix idahoensis. Taxonomy (NCBI): domain Eukaryota; kingdom Metazoa; phylum Mollusca; class Gastropoda; order Stylommatophora; family Oreohelicidae; genus Oreohelix; species Oreohelix idahoensis. The sequence continues at coordinate 313,266 of JAMPIV010019581.1, forward strand.
TAAAAAAATCTTTGTATGATCATTTTCTTGACTGAAATGTGTACGATATTATTTTACAGTCAAAGTGACATAACTCGAAATTTTGAGACTACTTTTTTTTATGAGTTTACCTCCTCTTGGTTTGAGACTCGTTCGGTCTATAATTTCTTAAACGAAGCGTGACCATATCTCCTTATTTGGTAGTATCAGTCAAGTGTTGTAGATGTCTGAAACCTGTCTTAAGGTTCTCGATTCATGACCATAAAGGGAGCGATAGTGAATGTCTCTTATCTCGTATGTTCTTAGAATCGTCTTGTGTGAATTGATACTCACGTAGATGGGTTCTGCGCATGTCTAGACTTGGAGAGTTCGATTGTGGTTTCCGCCCAGGTCGGAGAGTTACAAAATGGTTTAAGCAGCGAGTGGACGCAAATCTGCGTCTTGTGATTTCTCTGAGGGGAATACATTGTCTTTGTGAGTTAGTTAGCTAACTAGACTATTTCCCAGTGTTATTCAAGCCTGCCTGGAGGCATATGTTTTGTGGTTGATTCCGAATAAAGGTAATTCCTCTTTATTTGAACTTTTCGATGTCATCTGAAAGTTCGACATTTTTTGCTGCTCTTTGCTCGCTTGTGTGATTCAAAATGGAGAGGTACTTTTGATTAGGTTTCGCAACCGGTATCTTTATACCTGAACTAGTTATATATATATATATATATATATATATATATATATATATATATATATATATATATATATATATATATATATATATATATATATATATATATATGGGTCGCTCTAGACCAAACAAGGCTATTGTCTGTGTTCCAGGATTCGTTATATCAGAGATCACATCCAAATCAGATGGTTAGACTTAGGAACGTCATAAAGGTTGGCTTGACCTGTATTCCCAGTATGCTATTCACGTGCAGAGGATGAATGGACTTATTGTACACATCTGATCTGCTAGCATCAGGAAGGGAGTATTTATTATTATCTATGAACAGTGATGAGATGCAGCTGACACTGTTGCAGAATTTATATGTATGAACTTTAGGTACCCAGATTTGGGCTATATATTATGTATACAGCTTCACGAACCAGAACTTTATGTTATCGAATATGTGGAAGCTATTTGTTTACACTATGAATATTGGATTCTACATGACTATCAGCTGGCACTAATATTATTTTGAATGCAGACATTCCTTGAACTGTAGTATGTTATAACGGAGCTAACGTACCTGGCATTTTGGCGCACCGTTATCATTGTGGTGGCCAAATGTTGGTTTACTCTGGTACCAGCTATCAAGGGGGTCAACAAACCCAGACATCATCATCATACTAGATACAACTACAGCATCAACTACCACCTTACAAGAAATTTTGTTGAAAGTATCCGGATTTCCTGACAGTTGCTGATTTTTTGAAACTACCCGGCGCTGCTCGTGGGTATCCAGTTTTCCGAAGTTAGAAGGCCAAGTTCCGAGCAAATTGTTTTCCTGATCTGTAAGGAAGAAGGACAAGTGCCGTAACAACTGTTCCGGTCTCAGAGGTACTGTTGCGGATTCAGAAGGTCAAGTGCCGTAGCAACTGTTGCAGTATTAGAAGCTCATTTCCTTCGTCATGGCTGTTTATGGGAGCAGAAGTTAATCAACGTTGGATCATTATCCTCAGAATGCTGATTACATCCTGTTCTGCACCGTGCTGACGCTGGATTTATAGAAGTTAAGTGGCCTGTTTTGTTTGTGAACTGTGCCCTTATGTTCTAACTGAGCCTTCTGTACTTTCACACTTTCTCCTATTGTTTTCATGTTACATGTTTATATGTTATATGTTATTTGTATATTTATATGTTTATTTCTCTGCGGGTCTGGATGGGTGGTGACTGTCATAAGAAATACCACGTCATAGAGGTCTTATGATAGCGTTCTGTTAGGGGCAATTTCCTTAATTGGAAATTGTTAGCAATATTTTTGCTAATTTTTGTTAGTTGTGACGATATGGTCAGTGTTGTTTTCGGTATTTTTTCATACTCTTTAGTTTTGTTTTGATTTGTTTGTATTTGTAGGTCTACTCTTTCCTATTATTTAGTTCTTTACAAAAAATTTTTGTTTATACACTGTAGCGTCATTTGTTTGTCATATTTTCGCATTTTGTCATCACATTCTTTGTGATATTTCTTTTAGTTTTCGCTGTCTACTTATTTGACTTATGCGAATGTTTTCGTATTGTTCTGATCCTTGTTATTGTTTACATTGTTTGTTATTGTTTACATTGTTTGTTATTGTTTACATAGTTCTTGCATAGTTAGCCTTCACTATTGTTACATATATGCTCATGCACTATTGGTTTATAGTGCACTTATCATAACTAACTGGTGGTTTTTTGCTTATGCACTATTGTAGTGCAGTTATGATAGATAACTGATGGTTATGCACTGATTTATGTAGTGCACTGATGATTAAGAAGGGACTTGTGATATTATTATACATTGAATAATACAAGTGTGGTGTCAAAGACTTGTTTCCCACAGAGGTTGGGTTAAACATTGGGATTATACAAGTACTTTATTAAGTCTTGTTACTATTAAGGTTGAAATAAGTTAATTAATTATTTCAGGTTGTGACTCATAATATTAGACATCATGTCTACACTTGATTACTTTATTGAACAAGGGAAATCCCTTGGCAAGACAGGTGATAAGTTGGAAGAATATGCAACTGCTCAATATGATAAGGTATTAGAAGTTGAACAAAAAAAATTGCAGATGCAGGTGGAGGAAAAGAGATTCCAAATGGAAATGGAAAAACAAAAAAGAGAAGCAGAATCTCAGGAGAAGAGACTTGAAAAAGAGGCTGAAAATAAAAGACTTGAAATACAGGCTCAAGCTGAAGAAAGAAAGTTACAGGCTGAGGCTGAAGAAAGAAGATTACAAAGAGAGGCTGAAAATAAAAGACTTGAAATGGAAGAGAGAAAAGCAAAAATGGAGCATGAAGAAAAACTCTTAGCTTTGGAGTTAGAAAAGTTGAAGTTGTCTAGTAATGCTAATGATGCAAATAAGGTGTCAGATAAGACTAATGCTAAGGATTTCAAGCTTAATCTACCAGCATTTAATGCCTCAATTGATGATATAACATTTTATCTAGATAGATTTGAAAGTGCATGTAAGGTGCATAATATAGATAAAACATTATATGTTTATCATCTGTCCAAGATACTTAGAGGTGATGCTTTGACTTTGTTGGGTATGGTAGATGTGCCTGACAAGAACAACTATGAGGTTGTCAGGGCGGCATTGTTAAAGAAGTACCAACTTAACGAGGACGGATATCGTCTTAAATTTAAAAACATGTTACCAGAAACTGGAGTTGAATTCTCTGAATTCATCTCAAGGATACGTCTTACTTTTTTACGATGGGTTGAGCTGTCTAAGACAGAAAGTACATTTGAAGCTCTTATGGACTTACTACTTAGAGACAAGGTTATGTCTTCTGTTAATGAAGCTTTTCTTTCTTTTCTTCATGAGCGTAAGCCTAAAAACATAAAAGAAATGGAAGAATACTGTAGCCAGTATGTTACTGCACATCCTCACATAACCATTAGCAACTCTAAAGTAAAAGAAGGTCTGCCAGTTGCTTCGGCAGCACCTTATGGCCCAAATTTTATGCGTAAATTTCAGGGTAGCCAGCAAAATTTCAATAAAAAGAGTAACCGTAATTATGCCCAGAACCATAGTAATCAATTCCAGGGTGATTCTTCTTCCCAGAACTGGAGACAACCTAATACTACACGGTATTCTACCCCCGTAACTTTAGAAATTTTCATAAAGGTAATCGGTATAGAGGAAAATATTATTTGCAGAGACCTCAATACCAAGATAATAGAGGTTCTCAACAGCATAGAGATGGTAATGACAGTTATGGAAACTGGAACTCAAACCAGGATAAAAATTACAGTAGGGACTTTAATGATAATTGCAGAGGCAATAATGGTCGCGGTAGATCGCAACATAAGAGAAAAAGATATCAACAGACAAACTCTGTTCAACAAGAATCTCAGGGAGCAGATAAACAGGTTAATAATGATAAAGACCATAATGCTATCGGATGCTCATCTTTTGATTTTGGTAGGGCAAATAAATGTATCCAATGCAGTACTTTATTTGATCCGAAAACCGTTAGTACTCTAAGCTGTGGTCATCCTTTGCCCGCTCTTCCTGCTAATGTTGCTCATGATGGGAGAGGTTCTCTTATATTACATAAGGGGCTTGTAAATAGTAATCCAGTCTCAGTGTTGTTTGATTCTGGATGTACTACTGTCGGCGTTAGGCAATCTCTTGTAGATCCATCCTGTGCTACAGGAAAGGTCATCAAATGTGTCACATTTGGTGGCACGTTGGAAAAATATCCTACTGCCATAATACATATTGCTACTCCTTTCTTCACGGGAGAGGTCCACGCGTGTCTACTTCCAAACCCTATTGCGGACCTTATTATTGGTCGTATTCACGGAGTTAGGGAATGTACCCCACAGCAGATTGCTGTTTGGGAAGAGCAAAACATTGAAGCTACCAATGCGGTGGTCACAAGAGCACATGCTCTGGATCCACCTCAAACTTCATTAACTAATAATGATGAAGTAAATGACCAAGATAGTCACTTGACTATTACACGTGACTCATTTATCAAATTGCAAGAAGAAGATCCTTCTTTACAAAAATTCTTCATTCTAGCAAAAAAAGGTGATCCTAATCAAAATACTAATAGAAAATCTTGGATTTCTATGAAGAACGGCGTACTTGTACGTATGGTACAAGACTCGACTACGTCCACTCATTCACAAATTCTTGTGCCTAAGAGCATGAGATTGCAAATATTGCAACATGCTCATGACTCGCAATGTGCTGGACATATGGGTTTTTCCCGTACAAAGTCGAGGGTTCTTGCGGCTTTCTTTTGGCCATTTGTGAGCAAGGACATACGAATGTACTGTCGCTCTTGCAAAGTATGTCAGGAGGTCAAATCTAAAGGACCACGACATGCTGCGCCTATCCAGGCTGCTGACATTCCTATTCGCCCTTTTCAAAAAATGGCAATAGATATTATCGGTCCTTTTAGAATTAAGTCGGCTAGAGGACATCAATTTATTCTTACATGTGTCGATATGTGCACACGTTGGCCAGAGGCAATACCTCTCAAGAGCATCTCAACTGCTGATATCGCAGACGCTCTTTGGCTGATATTTTCTCGCTTGGGTTTTCCCGGAGAAATATTGTCAGACCATGGCACTCAACTTATATCAGACACTATGTCACAGGTAATGTCTATGCTACACATTAAAAGGTCTCTCAGCAGTATCTATCACCCAATGTCTAATGGGTTGGTCGAACGTTTAAATAGGACTCTGAAAACTTTACTTGGTAAAATAACTGAGGATCATCCTCAGGATTGGGACAGGGTCTTACCCGCGGCTCTCTTTGCGTATAGAGAGGTCCCCAATGAACATACGGGGTTTTCCCCTTTTGAACTTGTCTTTGGCGCGCAACCGCGCGGCCCTATGTCTTTACTTCACGATCTAATCACTGCCGATAATATTAGCGATGAGACTCAATCTTCTTATGAGTACGTCATTGCTCTTAGGCAAAAGATCATCGAGGCATGCAAACTAGCAACTTCGTCTTCCGAATTTGCTAAAGAAAAGGCAAGGCAGTTTGCAAATAAGAATAGATGTCTACGACAACTTTGTCCAGGTGACAAAGCTCTCGTTCTACTTCCTTCAAGGGAGAACAGACTTCTAATTGCATGGAAAGGTCCATATGCAATAGTCTCCAAAATTTCTGATGTCGACTATGTTGTCGATATTGATGGAAAGCATAAAACTTTCCACATAAATATGCTCACGGAATTTTATGAAAGACCTGACTATTTGCAGCCTATTTTCCAGGCAACGGACAATTCTCAAGTACCTCATGGTCAGTACTCATCTCTGTCAGTTATACAGGATGAGGAAACTACTTTTTCTGATGTCAATCTTCCTCTTTCTATGGTCCCACTTTATTCTACGGAATCTTGGAAAAACGTGACCGTTTCTCCAAATCTTTCCGCTGAGGAACATCGACAAGTTTCTTCGATGTTGCAAACATTTCAGGATGTTCTTACAGACATCCCGGGACACACACATGTCATTGAACATGACATTGTGCTAACTGATCATAATCCTATCAGAGTCAGACCCTATCCAATACCTATCCATTTCCAGTCTCAAGTCGAAAAAGAATTGGATGAAATGATACGTTTGGAAATCATTGAACCATCCACTTCAGCATACTCTTCGTCTATGGTTATTGTTCGAAAGAAGGATAATAACATTCGCATTTGCGTAGATTATCGCAAATTGAACCAAGTTACGAAGTTCGATGCTGAACCTATGCCTTCATTAGAAGAGCTACTCAATAAACTTTCTAATTCTAGATTCTTTACCAAACTAGATTTGTCTAAAGGTTATTGGCAAGTCCCGCTAACTGAACGTGCCAAACCTTTTACAGCTTTTTCTACACCTAGGGGTTTATTCCAATGGAATTTCATGCCTTTTGGTCTTATGAACGCCCCTGCTACATTCGTACGCATGATGCGGCGAATTCTCGCATATCGTACAGATGTCATAGCATACCTAGATGATATCTGTCTATTCAGTGATTCCTGGGAAGATCACTATTTGGGTTTATACGAATTACTGTCTACTCTTCGCGAGTATAACTTGACTGCAAAACCCTCTAAAGCCTTTATAGGATTTAGTGAGATTTCTTTCCTAGGTCATCGTGTTGGTCATGGTCTTTTAAAGACAGAGGACCACAATGTTTCAAAAATACTTAACATTTCGGTCCCTAAGACAAAGAAACAAGTACGGAGTCTATTAGGTTTGATCCAATTTTACGGACGATTCATTCCGAATCTGTCATCCATTATGGCACCGCTTTCTACTTTATTGAAGAAAGGATCGCCTAATCTGATCCGCTGGTCGCAAGAATGTCAATCCTCATTGGACCAGGTTAAAACTCTGTTTTCATCTCCACCTATCCTTAGGTTACCTACTATTGAGAAGACTTTTGTGCTTCGAAGTGACGCCTCGTCAACTGGGATTGGGGCAGCACTTATGCAGGAGTATTCTGATACTCTGCATCCGGTGATGTATATCTCTAGGAAATTAAATGCTGCAGAAAAGAATTACTCGGTTTTAGACCGTGAGTTATTGGCTATGGTATGGTCTATTCTGAAGTTACAAAGATTTCTTCTAGGCGCACACTTCATTGTGGAAACCGACCAAAAAGCGCTTACTGCTATTCAGAGCAAAAACTTGAAGAGCTCGAGGTCCACCCGTTATGCCATAGCTCTTCAACCATTTCATTTCTCGGTGCGAGCTATCCGTGGTTCGGATAATGTGATGGCAGACATTCTGTCCAGATGCCCACACGATTCCACATGATTCTTTTGTCATATATATTTCCTGATATACAGTCCAATGCTATAATGACATGTTGGCAAATATTTTCTCACTTTTTTGAGGAATTTATAACATTGTACCATGTAATTATCTAAGAAGGCTTAGTTAGTGATATACGGGCCAAAAGATCACTCGGCCACATTTAGATAATATATTTTCATGATTGTATTAAGAGATTTAACAGTTATCTTTAAGATTTGTGTTATTGATATTTTCGCAGCACATCATTGAAGTCAGCGAGATTATGTCCATTGTGAAACTTTGATGATATCAAGTCCTGTCCTAGATTGGGAGCGGATGATGTTCACATCTTCTTCTATTTGATTGTATTCTTATCTACGAAGAACAACACATATTTTAGTTAATAATTACTGATGCATTATATAATGTAATAGTATAGTGCGGTATATTATTATATTACACCGCTATTTGCAACACATTGCATGATATTATAATAATGGATTTAATTTCATATATTGGCATGAGTGTAATTTGACTTTCATTATGATGTTCCCATCATTGTGGCGTGTGTTGGTGGCACCTTCCTGGAATATATACGCGTATACTTAGATAAATTTTTTCTCTAAAGATCTGAGATATGATCTCAGTTTCGCTCCATGCGTTGAGCTAGTTTGTTAGGTATATATCCGCGCATCATACGTGCGTTAGGAGCCTAGATTTTTCCGGCTCCAGGATTTTAAAAAAAAAATGTTTCATTTTTTTTTCCCGGGAGGGTGCGGTAATGTTACGCACAGATCATTTGTTGTCCAAAGTCTTTGTATAATCATTTTTTTCGTAAAAAAATCTTTGTATGATCATTTTCTTGACTGAAATGTGTACGATATTATTTTACAGTCAAAGTGACATAACTCGAGATTTTGAGACTACTATTTTTTATGAGTTTACCTCCTCTTGGTTTGAGACTCGTTCGGTCTATAATTTCTTAAACGAAGCGTGACCATATCTCCTTATTTGGTAGTATCAGTCAAGTGTTGTAGATGTCTGAAACCTGTCTTAAAGTTTTCGATTCATGACCATAAAGGGAGCGATACTAAATGTCTCTTATCTCGTATGTTCTTAGAATCGTCTTGTGTGAATTGATACTCACGTAGATGGGTTCTGCGCATGTCTCGACTTGGAGAGTTCGATTGTGGTTTCCGCCCAGGTCGGAGAGTTACAAAATGGTTTAAGCAGCGAGTGGACGCAAATCTGCGTCTTGTGATTTCTCTGAGGGGAATACATTGTCTTTGTGAGTTAGTTAGCTAACTAGACTATTTCCCAGTGTTATTCAAGCCTGCCTGGAGGCATATGTTTTGTGGTTGATTCCGAATAAAGGTAATTCCTCTTTATTTGAACTTTTCGATGTCATCTAAAAGTTCGACATTTTTTGCTGCTCTTTGCTCGCTTGTGTGATTCAAAATGGAGAGGTACTTTTGATTAGGTTTCGCCACCGGTATCTTTATACCTGAACTAGTTATATATATATATATATATATATATATATATATATATATATTATATATATATATATATATATATATATATATATATATATATATGGGTCGCTCTAGACCAAACAAGGCTATTGTCTGTGTTCCAGGATTCGTTATATCAGAGATCACATCCAAGTCAGATGGTTAGACTTAGGAACGTTATAAAGGTTGGCTTGACCTGTATTCCCAGTATGCTATTCACGTGCAGAGGATGAATGGACTTATTGTACACATCTGATCTGCTAGCATCAGGAAGGGAGTATTTATTATTATCTATGAACAGTGATGAGATGCAGCTGACACTGTTGCAGAATTTATATGTATGAACTTTAGGTACCCAGATTTGGGCTATATATTATGTATACAGCTTCACGAACCAGAACTTTATGTTATCGAATATGTGGAAGCTATTTGTTTACACTATGAATATTGGATTCTACATGACTATCAGCTGGCACTAATATTATTTTGAATGCTGAATTTCTTGGACTATGTTGGTGATGACATATATATCATGACTGTTTTGTGGCGAGCAATAAATGGTAGAAAACGAAAAATGAAGTTACCATTTTTATGACTCTACACATCATGTTGCCTGTGTTGTACTCTGGGAACTATTCTACTACAACCTACACAGCAACATCCTAAACCAGATAAGACACCTACATCTTACACTTTAATACCTGGTGTCGATAGGGGTGGTGAATTTGATGTCAGCCTAAATACCACCCTTATCACATATATATATATATATATATATATATATATATATATATATATATATATATATATATATATATATATATATAGTAGTATTGAGTGATTCATTGATAACCGCTTATTTCATTTTACTAGTTAGATTTCTGTGCAGAAGTAATTAAATTGTAAGGCTGTTATATTCTCTAGCTGACGTGTTTCAGTGGATAGCAAACTAAATTATAATTTCTAGCTTAAACTCATGCAGCTATAAATAAATTTAATTAAATTGCTAGTAATTAGTCGAGAATATTTTAAACTAACTTATAACCGCACTGATTCATCATTGAGTATTGACGAAATACGTATGTATTTCTAATTCACGATGACTGATTTTAGAAATATAACTTATTTCACGGGATATTTAAACGATAAGACAAGCTCTACGCTTGCAGTTTATAATATAAGTTATAACCGAAATAAATAGTATGTATAAGTATTTTATATGCTGTTTTTTCTTTATTCAGTGAAACTGGGGTAGCCCAACTTTACCAACGGTTTTAGTACTGAGAAACATCTGTGAAGAACAAAAACATTTTTTTCTTAGAGACTTGGGTGTATAAAGTAAAACCTGTCTGGCATTGCGTTGGCATCCAGAACGACAGAGTACCCATTACATGAACTGTAAGATTAAATGAAGTAACGGGCCCATCGAGCCAGATTTAATTCTTCCTGAGAAAAACCTCAAGTACATTTCAGCCCTTGTGGCAAGTAAAATATTACTATCAGTAACATTCCGACGGAGTTCTGACTAGTTGTGGTGTGACCAAATAAAGTCCTATACTGAGAGAAGGCACCGATCTGACATTCCTCGTTACTAGAAACCTAAGCTATTGACACTGTGCTCGCTGTTAACGTTCGTGCCTGGACAATTTTAATATGACATAAATAGATATAAAAAAATAATAATAACCAAGGAAACGTTCCCTGAAGTAGTGAACTCAACCTGACTTTGCGGAACTGGGGTTCCCTTGGCCAAGACTACCACTGGAGATTCTGTATGTGCATGTCCTAAAAATTGTTTTTCCAGAAGTTGCTACCAAAGCTGTAAGTACGAATGCAAGCTAGTGATCACGGCTGACTGAATAGAGTGAATAAAGGACTGAGTGATTCCTTTATTGTTGTATTTTTGGCACCCATTTTGCTGTCTTAAATTTCTTTATGCAAGTTTTTTTATTGCTAACAATATTTTCCTTAGGATAGATTAGAGTATCAAAGTCTGTTCCTAACGTTTTTTTAAAGGGAAATCTTAGACTATAGCGTATGCATCCGTGACTCTTTGGGGCTATCACTTTTCTTCTAACAGGACTGTGGGCTATACATCGAGGGAAAAGTTTATACCTATGGGTCTATCATTCTTGTAGCAATTCATTGACTTATGATTATTTGTATATGTTTGATGTAATTTTATGTGTTGTGATGGAATTTTATTATGATAATTAGAATTCACTTGAACTTATTCCAGTGTGTCGGTCAGTTCGTTCCCAATTATCTATATTTCCATTGTCATAGTTTCACGTCTGTGTGTCTATTGAAGTCACTTAGGTGGGTGTGTATGTGAGGGATATATATATTACTATATATTATACTAGACGGTCTGACAAATCTTAATCTGTTGTAGATGATAGGCTGACTGAGAGAAATCATCTCGAGGGTCAGAGACCGACTCTAATATATTTCCTCCATCTCACTCGTGAAATCTATTTCTATTTTATCATCTCCCACTGAGCTATCACTTGTTTCTCTTGCTATTCAGAAGGGACCAAACCAAGTCTTAATTCACCTATCGCAAATCTACGACAGAGACAGTCATTAGAGGGAATAGGTGGTAGAAAACACTCACGGTGGTGAAGAGACATGGACACAGACATTAGAGGGAATAGATGGGAGAAAACACTCACGGTGGTGAAGAGACATAGAGACAGACATTAGAGGGAATAGATGGGAGAAAACACTCACGGTAGTGAAGAGACATGGAGACAGACATTAGAGGGAATAGGTGAGAGAAAACACTCACGGTGGTGAAGAGACATGGAGACAGACATTAGAGGGAATAGATGGGAGAAAACACTCACGGTGGTGAAGAGACATGCAGACAGACATTAGAGGGAATAGATGGGAGAAAACACTCACGGTGGTGAAGAGACATGGAGACAGACATCATCATCATCAGTTGCCATCTCCACAACGAAGGTTGGCTGTAATGGATCTTCAACGTCTTCTGTCTTCTGTCTTGGTGGTGCACTCTGATACTCTTTCCTGTCCATCTCTTGATGTTATCTTCCCCCTTATAGCGCTGTCTTCCCCTTGCACGTTTGCCTTCAACTCTCCCTTCTGTTATGGTCTTCTGCAAGGTGTTATGCCTTTTTATGTGGCCAAAGTATTTTAGCTGCCGAACGTTGACCTCCCTCATTAGTTCTCTTTTCATACCTAGATTTTCTAGGACCTCCTTATTTGTTTTCATCTCTTTCCATGAGATACGCCCCATTCTTCTATATATCCACATTTCAAGAGACTCAATTCTTTTTTCCAAATACTTATTCATCGTCCATGTTTCTGCACCATACAGAAATGCAGAATATATATATATATATATATATATATATATATATATATATATATATATATATATATATATATATATATATATATATATATAACACTTTATGATTCTCAGTTTTAATTTGTGAGATAGCTGTTTGGATGTCAGTATATGTTTCATGTTGTTGAATGTAGCCTTGGCCATTCCTATTCTCTTCTTGATTTCTGTTTCACATCTGCCATCTTCTGTTATTATATGACCAAGATATACGTAGCTCTTGACTTGTTCCACGATTTTCCCATTTACGCTTATCTTTAATGTGTGTTTATCGTCTGTTTTGCTAATTATCATAGTTTTTGTTTTCTCAATATTAATGTCGAGTCCATATTCATGACTTATACTGTTCACTTGCTTCACTAGTTCTTGTAACTCTTGTTCGCTTTCAGCTAACAACACGGTATCATCTGCATATCTAAGGTTGTTTATTGACCTTCAACTGATGTTCAGTCCTGGTATTTCCTGTATCTGTTTGAAAATTTTTTCGGTGTATAAATTAAATAGGCAGGGGGAGCACACAACCTTGTCTGACACCTCTTTTTATGTCTATGTATGATGAATAATTCCTTCCCGATCTTACTGTTGCAGTTTGCTCCCAATAAAGGTTACTGAGTATTCTTACATCTTTTCCATCAATACCTATGTCTTCGAGGCATTCAATTATTTTCTCATGATGGACTCTGTCAAAAGCCTTCTTATAATCAATGAAGCACATATACATACTTTTTTGGACCTCTGTATATTTTTCTGCTAATATTCTTAGGCAAAATATTGCCTCTCTTGTTCCACTGTTCCGTCTAAAACCAAACTGTTCTTCTTGGATTTCGCTGTCTACTTTACTTTTTATTCTTTCCTGTATGATTTTTAACAGTATCTTAATTGCATGACTCATCAGGCTGATTGTTCTGAAGTCTGAACATTCTGTTGCATTTGGTTTTTTGGGCAATGTTATAAAAACTGATGTCTTCATATCGTGTGGTATATATCCTGTATTGTATATATCGTTGCATATTTCTGTGATTGTATCTATACCAAAGCTCTCCAGAGCTTCTATCATTTCAATTTTAATGTTATCCATGCCTGCTGATTTTCCTTGTTGTATCATATGAATGGCATTCTCTACTTCTGATCTGAGAATGTGTGGGCCTTCATTAGAATCTGGTGATGGTTTTTTTTACCTCTGTTGTCCTCGAATAGTTCTTTTACGTATTCTGCCCATCTGTTTGATATGTCTTTCTCATCAAGTAATATTACACCATTTTTGTTTTTGATACAGCTTTCTCCTTGTGCAAACCACGACCGATTTGATAATTTCTTTATTTCTTCATGCATATCTCTTGTCATGTGCTTTGCTTCAAAGTCTTCTATTTCCGTGCATTTTGTTTCTATCCACCGTTCTTTTGCTTCTCTACACATAGTACGTATGTCATTGTCTATTGTTTTATATTCTGGAGTGTTTTTTGCTTTCTTTCTTTCTGCCATTTTATTCAAGATGTCATCTGTCATCCAAATTTGATTTTTCTTAGACTCCTTTTTAGGTAAATTTGCATTTGCTGATTGTATGCTTGTTTTTAAGCATTCCCATTTTGCGGTTGCTTTTTCTTCTGGGTTTTCTCTTCTATACTGCTCCATGCTTTCTGTCAATAACTGTTGATATTTATTTTTGACGTCGATTAAATATTTCTGTTTTATATATGTTTGTTTCAGCGCTGATATTTCTATCTGGGGTTCCTCCTGTCTTCTGTTTCCTGCTCTTTTCAGCTTTATATTTACTTTGATGACGACTGGATTGTGATCTGAATTTATGTCGGCGCCAGGATGTGTCTTTGCACTTGTGACACTGTTCTTAAATCTATGTTTTATCATGATATAGTCGATTTGATTTCGTGTTACATCTCCTGGGCTTTTCCATGTGTATAATTTCCTTGGGTGGTGTTCAAAAAAGGTGTTACATATGACCAGCTGGTTTTCTTCACAGAACTGGATAAGTCTGTCTCCTCTATCATTTCTTGTCCCTAATCCATACTGTCCTACTATTTTCTTGTATTTTCCTTTTCCTACTTTTGCATTCATATCACCCATTACTATCAACACATCTGTAGATTTGACTGGTTTAAGTGTGTGTTGTAGCTCTTCATAGTATTCTTCTATTTCTTCCTCGCTGTGATCTTTAGTTGGTGCATAAGTTTGTAAGATTGATATGTCGAATGGCTTTGCTCTCATCTTTAGTAACATCATTCTGTCATTGTGTGTCCAGTATCCACATACGTTTTTTTCTAACTCCTTCTTTATCAACATTCCTACCCCTCTTTCATGTTTTTCTCCTCCTGAGTGTAAAAGCGTGTAGGAGACAGACATTAGAAGGATAAAGAAGTCATGGACAGATGGTCTATGACAGCAGGAGCTTAGCATAAACTAATACAGAGTTTATACTCTACAGTGACTTGACAAAGGTTGTTTGCACTTGGGTTGGTATAATTTCTGGTTAAAGCTCTAATGTTTTAGTTTAGTTCTTACACTTTATAAGAAGTGCCGCACACGCTGTCATCCCAAAGTTTCGAGTGATGAAATATCCTGAGAATGGTGGGCTTTCAGTGAGCATTTATTGTTGCAAAAATATAATTTCGTAAATCTGTTAAAATCAAACGAGCGTCTTATTTGATCTATTAATAGTGCTGACCTGGTGATGTCAACTAAACCAGTGCTCCGCAACCTTTTTCACTTTGCGGCACATTTAAAGGAAATCTCATCACGACAGCAGAGGGACAGGAAACAAGATGGGCAGAGCACTTTAGAGAAACTCTGAACAACGAACCACCAGAGACACAATTGAATGTTCCTGAGGCTGAAAACGATCTAGATGTAAATACAGATATTCCACGAAAAGAATAAATCATCACAGCAATCAAAGGGTTAAAGAACGGAAAAGCTCCTGGCCATGATAACTTAAATGCAGAGCTATTTAAGACAGAACCTGAGCTAGCAGCAGAACTATTAGAACCACTATTTGCACAAGTCTGGAAAACGGGGACAACACCATCAGAGTGGAACAAAGGAATAATTGTCAAATAGCCCAAGAAGGGAGATCTTGCAGACTGCAATAATTAGAGAGGAATCACTCTTCTCTCAGTTCCCAGCAAAATACTAGGCAGGATAATTATACAGAGAATTTCAAAAGCAGTAGACCACAAACTGAGGAAAGAATAAGCAGGATTTAGAAAGAACAGAAGATGTGTAGATCATATATTCACTCTCAGGAACATTATAGAGCAGTGCTCAGAATGGCAAAGACAGCTGTACATTAATTTCGTTGATTTTGAAAAGGCTTTTGACAGCATACATAGGGACAGTTTATGGAAAATACTGAGGGCTTACGGAATTCCAAGCTGCATAGTGTCAATCATAAAAAAGCCTCTATGCCAACTTTACGTGTAGTGTTGGGCAGAGCAACCTAACCTTTGAGGTGAAGACAGGAGTACGACAGGGATGCCCCTTATCAACCACTCTATTTTTAAGTCATAGACTGGGTGATTGTCGTGGAATATTCTAATCCACATATATAAATTATCAAGTAAATATAAAGCCTAATAAATACATAAAATTAATAAAGAGAAGAGCAATGGAAAAATAACAGTGCTGTCACAAGGAATGTACTCGAAATCCCCCTTGTTTTCTGCTTCGTCTGCAAATTGTAACGCTTTCACGTTGATAGTAAAGCTTACTGTATTATTACCCGCCTTCTTCAATGAAACGTGTGCTGTATTTCTTGGAAAAAACATTGAGAGGCCCTGCGTAATGACCTAAATTAATCCTAACATTAATTATACTGCGTTACCAAAACGAACGAACAGATGGACTAAAGGATAAAAAGAGAAGGGAGAGGCAGAAAGCCGAACACTAAACACGCTTCGCGCGATACACAAATGCTGCCATCACGCGTGTAAGACTACATGCACTAACTTTTTTTCAGACGGACAGTGATAAAATACATTACCCATCCCAGAGTTAGGTTTATAAATCATAAAAAACGCTTATTAGGAAAGATAACAATAGATGGGTTTACGGTTGAAAACATAACAGTACCCAGACAGCACATCTTCGAAACAGGAGGTAGAAAATACATATTTTGAACGCAGCCACGTAGCTCTTTTAAATTGGGATATTTGGGTTCCTTAGGGCTTGCTGACAAAGAATATGTAAAACGTTACGCAAATAGTCCAGGAATTAATAAATTATACCCAAAATAAAATAGTGGGGATGCCTGACAGCATAAAATCATTTCTGCTCATAAAATTTTTTTTATAACGTGTTTGAAAAAACCTTACGTTACAGAAATAGCCTACCATGTAAACTCCAAATTGATTGGAGCGCAACAAATGAAAGACTAACCACGATTGGTCGGGCTATAAATACTATCTTTCGTTGTTAGGGGAGACGGGGAAAGGTAACATTTTTTCAAACACTTGTCGAAACGTGGCCTCATTGGCTAGACTCGCTGATATACTCACTTAGGAGCGTTAGTTCGAGACCACTTGTTTAAATAAGCTTGATAAAGCAACAGTGCGTTGAAGCCAGCTCATATTTGTGTTAAATAAAAGCCTGGAACATAAGCAGATGGGAATTTGTGCCAGTATTTGTGCCAGAATTCATTGCTAATCAACGTATCTGTGTTTATTCTATGAATTGTGGTAAGCTTGAACCATTCAGTATCTTTTAATGAAAATTGAATGTAAATTGTTAATTTATGCCTGTATATATATGTGTAGTTCAGTGGCAAACAGGAGATAAAGCCTATAATGCTCCAGCCTCAACCGAGGGTGTCGGAGGGAAGTAAAACGGCATGGAATGGCCAAATAGTACACTGACACCTGGATGATTGACTAGAAAGAAATAATGCTGGAAGTGCAGAGGCGTGGTAACCATTAAGGAGGTAAATACTGGTATAAAGTATTTCAGATGAAGCTGACAGTTGGCCTAACGCTCTGAACTCAATGTTTGTGATGTGTTGTGATCAGTGTAAAAAAGAAAGTATAAGTTAGTTATGAAGTAGAAGGTACATCCTTCTTGATTTCAGGGACCGTGGTCTTGATGGTACTGAGCAGCACCTGGTCAGAGCTTTGCTGAATCCAGAGTCGGACAGCATACTCCTTGGTCTTTTTAGCTATCAGTGAGGTGTCTCCAGAGCCCAGGGGAGAATTCGAGCAGAGGAGTCCTTTCCTGCCGCCATCACGCAAGATAAGCTGATTTGGCCAGCTGAGCTCAACATTATGTCCCCTCATCTTGAAATGACTTTGTAAAAATAACATTCAGAGGGGAATTTAATTGTCTTAATATCAGGAACTGAGAACATCTCCAATACTAGTCCCAAAAGACAAACTATTGAAGTCATGATGACAAATACCAACAGAGCTTGAACAAAACAAAACCAGTATTACCTCATATTACTACTACACAACTGACACACATAGGATATTTTTAATAATATATGTCACTACAATATTCATATTGATAAAGTCTGTACATATACTTGTAATTAAAATTGATTGTGATTCCTGGTTCCTTTGTATTTGAATCAGGACACATATACCTTTATGACAAAAATGAATACATATTGTTATTTGAAAAGTTATCAGTGACTCCTTAAGATATTCTCATAGAGTGTTATATGTATGTGAGTGTCACAGTGTTGTCAAGAGTAGTGGATTAAATTAAATTGTTTATCTGTCTGTTGTTGTGACTTACACTTCATCATACACATACCCTAGACACATAACGTAGTCATCACACTATTCCAGAATAATTCTGACTGAGATATATAGATATGTGGTAGCAAGTAAGGTTATCTATAATACACTACTCTTAATAGATATAGATACCTTCACAGCTGATCTCAGTCAGTACACTAAGTCCCCTATAAATATTTATAACATCCCACTTCACCACATATATTGGGGTCTCGCTCTTGGGATTTTGAATCTTTCCCTATTAAAAATATTGGGGGTAATTCACTTCAGGGAATATAAGAATTAAAAGGTATCCTTGGGTGGAATTAAATAAGGTTGAGCTCACGGTGCCTGTGTTGTCCATTAGATATATTTAGAGATTAAATTGTTGGTTAGACATTGTAGAAATTTACCTGATAGACAATGGCGGACCTGGCCAAGTTTCGATCTGCTGCTGTTCAGACTGCAAAAGAGTTAGGATTAGATGGGCAAGTTATGGTTGCCTATGTCACTACGGAATGTGACAAATTTATTGAACGCGAAGAAAGAAGATTAGAAAAAGAGGCCGAAAGAAAGTTAGAGGCTGAGACTAAGAGGTTGCAATTTGAGGCTGAGACTAAGAGGTTGCAGATTGAGGCTGAGGCTAAGAAATTGGAAGCAGAAGAAAGAAGATTAGCTGCAGAAAGAGAAGAGAAGAAATTAGCTGCAGAAAAGGAGGAGAAGAGATTACAAAGGGAACATGAGTTACGACTAAGGGAGTTTGAGTTTCAAGGCCATGCTCCTGAAAATGGTGCCAGTCCCTTTGCCTCTGATGCTACTGCTAGCCAAGGAGCCTCAACCTCAGCTATGAATTTTCATTTAGATCATTTTGTTGAGAAAGACGATGATATAGAGAGCTACCTAAATAGGTATGAACTATTAGCTACCACGTATGGGTTAGAGAGAGAAAGGTGGAGCTTAAAGTTATCTCAGGGACTTCGTGGGGCAGCTTATGAAGTTTTTGCAAAAATGAGCAGAGGTGATCAGGAAAATTATGACATGCTAAAGCAGGCTCTTTTGTTAAGGTATGAAAAGAATGCAGAATTTTATAGGAAAAAATTTAGGAATGCTAAACTACTGTCAGGTGAAACCTATCACCAGTTCTCTGCACGAATAGAGACATACTTGGAGAAATGGACTTCTCTGGGGAAAACCCAAGATCTTAAGGAAATGGTCCTTATAGAGCAATTAAGAGAGTCCATGGCTCCAGACCTGAGAAAGTTTCTCATGGAACAAGGTGCAGAGAGGCTGGGTGAGTTGCTAAATGTTGCTGAAAGGTATCAAGCAGCTCAAGCAGAGGTAACAGGTAATAAAAAGAAACAAGTGGATAACTTTAGGGCACCACAGAACTTTAATAAATTTGATCCTAAGGATCAAAATAAAGGTAAGCACCAATTTGATAGGCCACGGTATGAAAATAAAAATAAATTCCCACAATTCGATGAAAGGAAATATGATGAAAGAAAATCTTTCAACCAAGGAAAAAGGTGGTGTAAAAATTGTAAGATGAACAATCATGACACTGACCATTGTAGAAGGAAACCTCCTCATTTTGCTGCTATGACATCGGGGAAAAAGGAAAAGAAGGGCAAACCTGAAGAATTACAGGAACCATACCACCCCCCAGTGTGTGAAGATGTCATCTGTAATGGTGTCACTATAAGATGTTTATATGATACCGGTTTAGATTACGATTCCGTTGTGAGTTCTCACCTGGTGCAGGCCGATCAATACACCACAGAAACAGTGGAGATTCAAACTGCAACCAAGGATGTAGCTACCATGACACTTCCCGTCGCCCGAATAAAAGTGAAAACGCGATATGTGGAAGGAATCATAAAAGCAGCAGTGATAAATGAGCCAATCTACCCTCTAATATTGGGGTGTAGATATGTCTTCTTGGGGAATCCCAAGAGACCTGTGATATTGGCAACAGTGCAGACCAGATCACAGTCAAAGAAGGAGGAGGATAATCCCATAAATACTCACCCAGATGAGATGAGGAAGGCACAGGCTGAGGACAAAACACTCAAGCCATGTTTCAAGAAGTTGCCCAAATCTCATACACCTCCAGGCAAGGGAGAGTTTTATATGAAGAACAAACTGATATATAGGAAGGCTGGATCTGAATCCAATGGTCACGGACAGCTGGTCCTTCCCACTTCATATAGGACTAAAGTGTTGGAACTAGGGCATGCGATTCCCTTCAGTGGTCATATGGGAATCAGCGCAACAGGACAGCGAATAGCTTGTCACTATTTCTGGCCAGGAATAACTGAAGATATCAAACGATATGTAAAATCCTGTCCAGAGTGCCAACGAGTAGCACCTAAACATTGGACTGCACCAGCAACTCTGGGGGAAATGCCCATAGTGGGAACACCCTTTGAGAGAGTTGCCGTGGATCTTGTGGGACCTCTCACCCGAACCAAGAGAAGGAACAGCTACATTCTGACTCTGGTGGACACTTGTTCTATGTGGGGAGAGGCAGTAGCCCTGTCATCGATTGATTCAAAACATGTGGCAGAGGCATTGCTCACAATTTTCACAAGGTTAGGCTTTCCCAATCAAATCTTGACTGATAATGGCTCTCAGTTCAAGGGGAAACTAACTGAAGAAGTTTTCAGGATCTTCCAGGCCAAACACTTCCATTGTAGTGTGTATCATCCCCAAGGGAACGGCCAAGTGGAAAGATTTAACGGCACATTGATGTCGATCCTGAGAAAGTTGGCACACGAAAAACCAGATACATGGGACCAGTACCTGCACGCCGCCCTCTTTGCTTATCGGGAGGTACCCCATAGTTCAACCGGTATGGCCCCGGCAACATTATTGTTTGGAAGGCCAATAAAAGGTCCACTTGAAGCTTTGTTAAGAACGTGGACTGATGAAAAGGCAGAGGAAAACATTACATCTTCATACCAATATGTGAATGAGCTGACCACTCGGTTAAAAACTGGCTGGAAACTCGCCAATGAAAATTTGAAACAAGCCAGGAAGAAACATGCTGCCTATTATAACAGGAAGGCGAAAGACAGAAATTTGGCTGTGGGAGAGAAAGTACTGCTTCTTTTGCCCGGGAGTCAGAATAAGTTACAAATTGGATGGCAGGGTCCATATACAGTTTTAGAGAAGGTGTCTAGAACAAATTATAAGATAGATAAGAAGGGGAAAGAAAAAATCTATCATGTGAATCTCCTGAAGAAATATTTGGAAAGAGAACATCAGGAAGAGACACACTTGTTGACCTTGTCCATCGCCATGGAGATGAAAAAGGAACCACTTTCATCATTTGAATATCCATTACACCCCTGTGAGACAGCAGCACAGGTGAAAATCAGTACACATTTAACGAAAACTCAGAAAGAGAGAGTGCAACAGGTTCTAAATAATCATGCAGAGGTGTTAACAGACCGACCAGGGCATACAAACCTATTGGAATATGATATGAAACTCATAGACTCCACACCTGTCTGTATGAAACCATATTCGATTCCGTTTGCTAAGGAAAAAGCTTTGAAGGAAGAGATAGACTATCTATTGAAGGAAGGAATTATTTCGCACAGTGAGTCTTCGTATAGTTCCGGTGTTGTACTCTTAAGGAAGCCCTCTGGAGAACATAGACTCTGTATAGATTACAGGAGACTGAATGCTATTACAGAAGGACAGGTGGATCCATTGCCGGATACAAATCAGCTGTTTGCCAGACTAAATAAAGCTAAATATTTCTCAAAAGTGGATCTGAGTAAAGGATACTATCAGATTCCAGTAAAGCCTGAGGTTAGACCATACCTAGCTTTTAGTACCTCAGAAGGACACTATGAGTTTAATAGATTGCCATTTGGATTGAAGAATGCGCCTAGTGTCTTCTCTAGAATGATGAGAAAATTATTGGATCCTCTGAATAATCCCTGTATAACAAATTTTATGGATGATATCCTTATAGCAACAGAAACATTTGAGGAACACATTGACTCTCTGAACATGCTGTTTGATCGACTTAGGGAGGCAAATTTAACAGCCCGACCAACCAAATGTTGCGTTGGATGTAAAGAATTGGAATTTTTGGGACACACAGTTTATCAGGGAAACATGACCCCTAACCCAAAGAATTTAGAGAAACTACAGAAAGCCCCGAGACCACAAACCAAGAAGGACGTGAGATCCTTTGTCTCATTATGTGGTTTCTACCAGAAGTATATCAAAAACTTTAATTCCATATGTGCACCTTTAACGGAATTGACACGTAAAGGACATCCAGATCGCATTACATGGACACCACAATGTGAAATGACTTACCAAGAATTGAAGGAAAAGCTCACAAGTAAACCCATTTTGAAATTACCTGCCTTAAGTCAAGAATTCATAGTAAGGACGGATGCAAGTAATATTGGGTTAGGTGCAACTCTACTACAGAAATCAGATGCATTGGATGGGGAATTAAGCCCAGTGGCATATGCTAGCAGAAAGTTGAATAAAGCTGAAATCAACTACTCAACTAGCGAAAAAGAATGTCTTGCAGTAATATGGGCAATAAAGAAATTCAATATTTATCTATATGGAAAGGCATTTAAGTTGCAAACAGATCACAAACCTTTATCGTTTCTAGCACAGGCTAAGCATGAGAACTCTAGTTTACTCCGATGGTCTTTGCTTCTGGCTCCATATAATTTTAGCATCGAGTATATATCTGGTATATATCGAGTATATATATCGAGTATACGAGTTATCTACCCTTCCAAGATGGAGGTGAAATTCGTTTCTCACCTTAGACGCCGAAAGAAAAACATCAGGAATGTGTATATTTCGATGGATATCACCATGTTATGTTAAATTATAGAATAAGAGATACACCAGAGTATCTAGTGGTGTAGATATTTTCCTATAACTGACCTCGAAACCCTTGAATCGGTCGGTTGGATCGGAGGGTTGATCAGTGAGTTAACAATTCACTATCGTAAAACAAGCTATTGTTACCGAAACAGAACCAGGCTCGACAGTAAACATGACTCACTCTAATATCTTGGGGGCTAAGGAGATTTCTAAAATTGGATACTGGAATGTAAGAACTATGTATCAAGACGGAAAATTGGAAGAAGTAATTAAAGAAATGGATAATTATAAGTTGGACTTATTGGGTGTCAGCGAGTGTAGATGGACGGGGAAGGGCATAAAATATATTTCAGAAGAAAAAAAGCAAATTATATACTCTGGTAGTAATGATAATCGTCACACAGAGGGAGTAGCCATCCTAATGACACAGAAAGCAGCAGCATCGCTTATCAGCTGGGTACCTATCAATGAGAGGCTAATATTAGCTAGATTTCAGACACGATTTTTCAAGCTCTCAATTGTACAATGTTATGCACCAACTAACGACGCTCTTGATACCACAAAAGATGACTTCTATGAAGCACTTCTATAAATAATTTGTGTCATCTCTCGGTTAAAATTGGTCTCCAAATAAATGCCTCTAAAACTAAAGCTATGAACTTTTCTAACGAGACCTTTGATATCATCTTGAACGGGGAAAAACTACAGAAAGTTGAAAGTTTCAATTATTTAGGCAGTAAAATGACTCAGGATGGTGACACAACAAGAGAAATCCATACTAGAATTGCTTTGGCAGCTAGCGCCTTCAATAGATTATCTAACATTTGGAAATTACGATCATTGAATATACATACCAAGCTTCGTCTGTTTAATTCAAATGTTATCTCAGTGTTAACATACGGCTGTGAGAGTTGGAAAATAACAAAATCATTGGAGAACAAGCTGAATACATTCGAGAACAAATGTCTTAGAAAACTCATGAACATCAGTTGGAAAGAATTCAAGACTAATCGACAAATAAGAGAAGACTCTAGGCAGAAATATGTCTCCGACTATATAAGGAAAAGACGATGGTCATATATCGGTCATGTCCTACGAATGCAAAACAACAGAATACCACTACAGGCGCTCACTTGGGTTCCTGAGGGTAAGCGGAAAAAAGGAAGACCAAAAGAAACACTCAGAAGAACAATAATAAGAGAAGGAAGAACGTTGGGCCTAAATAATGTGCAAGAGCTAAGAGGAGTGGCGTCACAACGAACAACCTGGAGAGCACTGGTTTCTGCCTTATGCGCCGTGTTTGGCGCTTAAAGAATTTATTATTATTATTATATATCTGGAAAAACCAATTTGGGAGCTGATTTTTTAAGCCGCCATCCGTGTGATGAGAATTACCGTAAACCCCAGAAATAATAATAAATTTCTCTATGTGTATATAGAATAAAGGACTGACATATAATGTCTGTTTTAAGAGGGGAGGTGTCGTGGAATATTCTAATCCACATATATAAATTATCAAGTAAATATAAAGCCTAATAAATACATAAAATTAATAAAGAGAAGAGCAATGGAAAAATAACAGTGCTGTCACAAGGAATGTACTCGAAATCCCCCTTGTTTTCTGCTTCGTCTGCAAATTGTAACGCTTTCACGTTGATAGTAAAGCTTACTGTATTATTACCCGCCTTCTTCAATGAAACGTGTGCTGTATTTCTTGGAAAAAACATTGAGAGGCCCTGCGTAATGACCTAAATTAATCCTAACATTAATTATACTGCGTTACCAAAACGAAAGACAGATGGACAAAAGGATAGCGGGAAGGGAGAGGCAGAAAGCCGAACACTAAACACGCTTCGCGCGATACACAAATGCTGCCATCACGCGTGTAAGACTACATGCACTAACTTTTTTTTCAGACGGACAGTGATAAAATACATTACCCATCCCAGAGTTAGGTTTATAAATCATAAAAAACGCTTATTAGGAAAGATAACAATAGATGGGTTTACGGTTGAAAACATAACAGTACCCAGACAGCACATCTTCGAAACAGGAGGTAGAAAATACATATTTTGAACGCAGCCACGTAGCTCTTTTAAATTGGGATATTTGGGTTCCTTAGGGCTTGCTGACAAAGAATATGTAAAACGTTACGCAAATAGTCCAGGAATTAATAAATTATACCCAAAATAAAATAGTGAGGATGCCTGACAGCATGAAATCATTTCTGCTCATAAAATTTTTTTATAACGTGTTTGAAAAAACCTTGCGTTACAGAAATAGCCTACCATGTAAACTCCAAATTGATTGGAGCGCAACAAATGAAAGACTAACCACGATTGGTCGGGCTATAAATACTATCTTTCGTTGTTAGGGGAGACGGGGAAAGGTAACATTTTTTCAAACACTTGTCGAAACGGGGCCTCATTGGCTAGACTCGCTGATATACTCACTTAGGAGCGTTAGTTCGAGACCACTTGTTTAAATAAGCTTGATAAAGCTACAGTGCGTTGAAGCCAGCTCATATTTGTGTTAAATAAAAGCCTGGAACATAAGCAGATGGGAATTTGTGCCAGTATTTTGTGCCAGAATTCATTGCTAATCAACGTATCTGTGTTTCTTCTATGAATTGTGGTAAGCTTGAACCATTCAGTATCTTTTAATGAAAATTGAATGTAAATTGTTAATTTATGCCGGTATATATATGTGTAGTTCAGTGGCAAACAGGAGATAAAGCCTATAATGCTCCAGCCTGAACAGAGGGTGTCGGAGGGAAGTAAAACGGCATGGAATGGCCAAATAGTACACTGACACCTGGATGATTGACTAGAAAGAAATAATGCTGGAAGTGCAGAGGCGTGGTAACCATTAAGGAGGTAAATACTGGTATAAAGTATTTCAGATGAAGCTGACAGTTGGCCTAACGCTCTGAACTCAATGTTTGTGATGTGTTGTGATCAGTGTAAAAAGAAAGTATAAGTTAGTTATGAAGTAGAAGGTACATCCTTCTTGATTTCAGGGACCGTGGTCTTGATGGTACTGAGCAGCACCTGGTCAGAGCTTTGCTGAATCCAGAGTCGGACAGCATACTCCTTGGTCTTTTTAGCTATCAGTGAGGTGTCTCCAGAGCCCAGGGGAGAATTCGAGCAGAGGAGTCCTTTCCTGCCGCCATCACGCAAGATAAGCAGATTTGGCCAGCTGAGCTCAACATTATGTCCCCTCATCTTGAAATAACTTTGTAAAAATAACATTCAGAGGGGAATTTAATTGTCTTAATATCAGGAACTGAGAACATCTCCAATACTAGTCCCAAAAGACAAACTATTGAAGTCATGATGACAAATACCAACAGAGCTTGAACAAAACAAAACCAGTATTACCTCATATTACCACTACACAACTGACACACATAGGATATTTTTAATAATATATGTCACTACATTATTCATATTGATAAAGTCTGTACATATACCTGTAATTAAAATTGATTGTGATTCCTGGTTCCTTTGTATTTGAATCAGGACACATATACCTTTATGACAAAAATGAATACATATTGTTATTTGAAAAGTTATCAGTGACTCCTTAAGATATTCTCATAGAGTGTTATATGTATGTGAGTGTCACAGTGTTGTCAAGAGTAGTGGATTAAATTAAATTGTTTATCTGTCTGTTGTTGTGACTTACACTTCATCATACACATACCCTAGACACATAACGTAGTCATCACACTATTCCAGAATAATTCTGACTGAGATATATAGATATGTGGTAGCAAGTAAGGTTATCTATAATACACTACTCTTAATAGATATAGATACCTTCACAGCTGATCTCAGTCAGTACACTAAGTCCCCTATAAATATTTATAACATCCCACTTCACCACAGTGATGCGACAGACAACAGAGGGCAGTCCAAGAGGAATAAGATGGACAACATTTTCTACATTAGAAGATCTGGAATATGCAGATGACATTGCACTACTAGCACATTCACATCAACACATCCAGGAAAAAACGGACAGACTTAATAAGTTTAGCCAGCAGGTGGGCTTGAACATCAATCTAAGGAAGTCAGAGGTCATGACGCTCAATGTGAGCAACCCTGAGCCCATATCAGTAAGGAATCAGCAACTGGTACAGACAGACACCTTCACATACCTAGGATGCATAGTAACACCAGACGGCGGGGCAGGCAACGACATCAACATCAGAATGAATAAGGCAAGAACAGCCTCTTTTAGTCTAAACAACAGCTGGAAGTCCTCTCAATACAGCACAAGCACAAAATTAAGATTATATCAGAGCTGTGTGCTTTCTGTGCTTCTCTATGGTGCGGAATGCTGGAGATTTACAGAGAAGGAAATGTCGAAAGTGTCCTCTTTTCACACAACATGCCTAAGAAAAATTCACTGAATCTTTTGGCCGAATACCATCACCAACCAAGATCTGCTTACTCGGAGCAAGCAAGAGGACATGCACACCATCATAGCTGGCAGACGCTGGAGCTGGGTTGGCCATGTCCTCAGAAGAGACCCCGATGCCATCACAAGAACAGCTATGCTTTGGACCCCTGAAGGAAAACGAAAGAGAGGCCGACCAAAAACAACCTGGCGGAGGACTGTGGAGGCTGAGATGCAAAGAATGAACCAGAGTTGGGGCACTGTACGAAGGATGGCCACCGACCGAGCAAAGTGGAATCACTTTGTAGTTGCCCTACAAGACGCCACTAGGCGTGATGGCCACTGACTGGTTTGACGGTCGGCGGCTAAGAATCAAAGAAGAAGAAGTAGCACATTTAAAGTCTGTGGCCTAATGGATATGAACGCAGTTTCATAATCCAGATATACCAGGTTCGAAACCTGCTGCAGGCGGTTTGGTAGCAGATCGCTTTGTGTGGATTTTTAACAATGGTATAAGCGCCGTACCGTTCAGAAAGCAATGGCAAACTACTGAATGAAAAAAATTGCCTAGAAAAATCACAAACAGCCAATAAAAGCTGGGGTTGATTGCCACGTCCTGTAAAGGATAAGCAACTAACTTCAAAATTTTACAGCACACTAAAATATTTAAATCGGTGGATATGGTAAATATTTTAAAATTCGATGCAATCATTAGACAACGCTACGTAATTTTGTTGGGACGGATTGTGATAACTTATTATTTGTAAAATTGTACGAGAGAAATCCTTTCGTAATATTTTGCCATAACGTATAATTGGGTGTAGCATTATATGGCGTATTCTGCCTGGTGTCACGGCACACCAGACAAACATCGGCGGCACACCAGTTGCGGAGCACTGAACTAAACGATGGAGTCGTAAAGTATGCATAATAATACAACAAGTCACTTTGTGACGGATATAGCGGTTACTGTTGATTTGGACTCTACATTTTGCTTGTGCCAGGTTAATGTAAGGACAACTAGTATCTGTTTAATTATTTTTTGATTAATCACAAACTAAAATACTTTACAACTTGGAAAACCGTAACATGTTTGACAAACTATTCGTCAGATTTCGGATTTGGCTAAATAGTTCTGTCTGCGCATTTTCAATGTTTTATTCTCTAAACTTACTTACTACTTACTTAGTCATTCATCTTCTACCATGAGGTGTAGATGTTTGCAGGACGGAGCGCCATACTACCCTATAGGCTGTCTTCCTTCTGGCCTGCTTCCAATCTAGTTCTTGGTCCTTCAGAGATTGCCTAATGTTGTCCTCCCAGAGGACTCTTGGTCGCCATGGAAGTCTGGATCCCTGGTCTCTTAGTTTCTCATACTTGTCTTGGTAGCCGATCTTCTTCCATTCTACAGACATGGCCAAACCATCGTAGTTTGGGACATTCTCTAAACTATAAAAAGAAACCCAAAAGAGGCACATATCTCTTGCAGAGACTCGAATCTGCAATTAAGGCCCTTCGTAAGTGAGTCACCTATAAAACAGAGTACATTGTTTCTTTAAAGGTTGTCATCTTCTGATTGAGTTGAAAGCTACAAAGAGGAGAATTCTGGTGAAATGCCAATATTCTGACCTACATCTTTTGATTAAGTTACTGTCAGTTACAGGTAATGCCGAATCTTGAATATCATTAGCGGGTTCTCAATGTGACCTTTCTACATCACGTTTTACATAAGGTTTCACAGTCATAAGGTTAGTTTAATGAATTACGTATAACTAATCCCCCCCCCCTCCCCCCAAAAAAAAAAAAAAAATTCTTTGCATACTTCCCTCAAAGTTAAATCCAACAATATTTATCGTGCGATTTCCATAGAATAATTTTTATTCCTACTCTAGCAAAAACTGCGCGCTCTCTTCTCTATACTCCAGCCAAATTACGTCCATTAACACAGACTTGACCAAAGTTTCATTGAAAATTTAACTCGAATCTGTCCAACAGTTCAAGAGTTATGGCAACAATTTATTCTCCAATTTATTTTTTGAGTCAAATTATTTGAACAGACGCAGTCGTTCTTCCATCACAACTTTAAAACATTCCAAGATTTAAATGCCTAGAACTATCATGGTGGTCTGGTCCTTCAGAGAATATCCTGGACCTGCGCCAAGAATAATCGCACAGTATCTGGTGTTTGACATTTCAATAAGCAGAAAATTCCACGTAGGTCTATGAATTCATTTTATATTTCTGCGGAACGATAAGGAACATGCATGGGTTTATGGCTGTCATGTGTTTCTTTAAAACACATTTTAAAACATGTTCCCATAACAGGGGATCATTCTTGCTTAGAAGCTCAGAGATCCCAACAAAATTTCCATTTTCAGGGTCTTCAAAAAAGGATAATCCTCCTACCGTAATTGAAAATAATGACGTCCAGTATTTGCTGAAGCAATTTTTCTTCAATTATTTTGTTATTTGCTTAGTTCAACCAGAAGCTAGCTTTTGGAGGAGTTATAAGTTAATACTGCCCCACAAGCAGACTTACGTCTAACGTAGTTATCTTTATGGTGTGGAGAATTCTCACATGAGAATGTTCTATCATTTAACAATGTCCAGCCCTTAGGGATCTTTCTTACTGGTGACTTGGACACTGACGACGAAGTTACGCTGCTAATGCTAAATAAAACACATGTTATGCAGTTCCTCAGTATCTAACTTTGTTGTTTAATTTATACTTCAGTAAAGTCAATCTCTCTTGCAGATCTCACTGTTTGGACGAACTTTTGTTAGCATTTGACTAGGAAAAGCATGGTTTTTAGATTCTGTCAGAATCTTTGTTCAGAATTGAACACGTTATCTTAAAAAAATGATTCCATCAATGCAGGACGCTTTATGCCGATAAGTTCAATATCATTATCAGCTGCAGAAGCAGTAACTTGACTTTCTTGTACAAATAGATTTCCTTCAAGTTTTATCCCAAGCTAAGCAAAAATATGGTAGCTGCAGTTTCAAACATGTTCAGGCAAACGGCTGTCTCATACCAAAGTTCTGTAGCTGAATCCGGCATTATTGCGTCCAAATTTATTAACAGATGTATCTGGGGCATCAACTGTGTCAGAGGCACTTTATGTATGAAACAATATTACTGAGATTAGTCTCGCAATCGCAGCATTATAAAGATCTTTACGTTGCCTCTTACCTTTGATATTTTCATCTTCTTTTCACCTCACATCCGGGTGACACTAGTATTTGACCTCACGCACAGCGACTAATGACGTAGCATGTCAGGGAAAAAAGAAAAAAAAAAAAACGAAATAAATCAATAACAAGAGAATGTATGACTGAATGTATGTATCACGTGAATCTAATACGCTGATTTAATCGCTCCAACATGCCATCTTTCACATTAAACTTCCTATTATGTCTCCGTCACATTAGTAGCATCTTTTCACGCCAAAGTTGCAATCTTCCGCCCGGGAAACGAAATGTCGCGTCTGTTAAAAGAACGCGAATTTTGTTCCCATCCTTAATAATAACAGGTGGTTAATTGACATTAACATTAGGTGTTTGGACACAATTTCTTGAATTTTCCCTATTTGTAATCTAGGTGAGTATGCATGAAGAATAGAGTTCGTTACACTGGCAGTAGCTCGGCCGATTTAGTCGCTTAGGTCATACTTCCTAAAAAAAGCGTTTCGGATACGGAGTAATATATTATTTTTTTTTTATAAACCAAGGAAGATTTAAAAAAAAATATCCATACATTTACAAAACATGTTGTGATAAAACAGCTGTTAAATAATTAGTCAAAGTTTAGTGTTTCCGCTTTTTTTCCCACTTCTCCCCATGTCATTTTTGACGCGTTGCTCCATTGTTTTATAACCATTGCATCCAGATTAGTGACCACAGCAGAACTAACGCCGTTATGACGACATGTAGCAGAAAACACAATATCATTTTTTCCGCCATGTTTTAGCGGCTGACTTACTCGTATGTCGTTATTTACGTGGAAGGCGGGACAGCGACGTCACGAATCAAACGATGCGCTGGCAATAAATACACACTGGCGAACAGTTACAACCAAAGCCTGTATAGGTCGTATCAAATGTTTGACAGTATTTTGTAAGATGTACAGGTAGTCCAAGAAGGTACACCAAGACGCATTCTTGGACTTGCAATTTAAAATATTATTTTCCGAAAGAAGGCCGTCTTAGTGCAAGGTCAGGGCCAAATGGCTTTCTAGTCCCCCTCTTGTAGGCCCTGCTTACACACATACATATATACACACACGCATGTTTATATATATATATATATATATATATATATATATATATATATATATATATATATATATATACACATACAGATATATATACACACACATAACCAAGTATACGTATACACACCTGCACATACGTTCTTACTGTGTTCCATTAAATTCATATCTTCTACGTGTTTGCAGCATTAAACCGCGCCACTATAACAGTAACCGTGCAATATTCCTGGCAATACAAAGTGTTAAAGGAAGAGTAATTTCTTGTTTAAAAAAAAAAATTTATAACGTGTCCCTCTATATTACTGCTTTTGAATTCTGCTCCTAACAACATCAAGTTTTTATTTCCTCTTTTGATTTCTGTTTCTTTCCATGTTTCTTTCTGTACTCTCAATAGTGGCGCCGCCTTTGGCCCAACAGAAAGACATAGCTCCAGCGCGCAAAGCTATAAACGTCAAGAGAGGTCGTCCAGATTAAGAAATGTGGCGACTTCTTTTAGTGTATCTGGCTAACTTAGGCGACGTCTGGTTATTTCTTTGTATAAACTGTAACATGCAGTGTGTTCTTGTGACCAAACAGGCGATGCCGTTATATGGGGGAGGGGGTGGGGGTCGAGAGGGGAATTTACTTCAGGAACGTGGCAACGTTTAGTGCACGGACAAATGGATGAAAAGCAGACATTTAGATATACAGACCGACAAACAGTACTAACAATCTTTATGTTAAATGGGTAAACAGACATACATATAGACAGACAGACAGATAGATAGATAGATAGATAGATAGATAGATAGATAGATAGATAGATAGATAGATAGATAGATAGATAAATAGATAGGTAGGTAGATAGATAGATAGATAGATAGATAGATAGATAGATAGATAGATAGATAGATAGATAGATAGATAGATAGATAGATAGATAGATAGATATGTAACCGTGTGGCCAGAAATATGTAATTTTAGACGGCGTAATTAATTTTCAAGTGTCTTCTTGTGCAAAACGAGCCCTCGTACGATAATCAAGTGAGGTTTGGGCGTTTGCATAGTTGCATCTGTGCTAAGAGAACTAACGACATTGAGGTATGCTTACATATCAGTACATTTTTATAATACTTTAGATGTAGTAATATTAGACGTTGCAGTTTTAAGAGTTATTGCTTAGTAGCTGTCGTAGATTTTTGATAGGGGGATTAAGACTTGGGCTGGTCCCTTCTGAATAGATTAGAATGATTAGAAAGATAATAATAGAAATAGATTTCCACGAGTGAGGTGGTAGAAATCAATAGAGGCTGTCTCTGAAAATAAAGAATCCTCTCTTTCAGCCCTATCTTCTACAACAGATTTAGAGGAGTCAGACAGTCTATTGACCCCATATATTAATATATATATTTAGATACCACTCACGTGCACGCACATACAAGACGACAGTTAGACGTACAGACGTGGGAAAACTATAACAAATGATTATATAGATATTTTAGAACGAGCTGACCCACACGCTGATTAAGTTTAAATGAAGTTTTAATTATCAGAATAAACTTCCATCACAACATATAAAATTACATCAAGCATATACAAAGTCAAAAAAAATCAATGAATTTCTATAAAAAATGATAGACCCACAGTATGATCTTTTCCCTCGATGTATAGCCCACAGTCCTGTTAGCAGAAAAGATGATAGCCCCAAAGAGTCACAGATACATCTGCGGTAGTCTAATGATTTTCCCTTTTAAAGGTATGAACAGACTTTGATAGTAGAATGATCTATCCTAAGGAAAAAATATACCTGCCATAGCAACAATTTGCATAAATGGAATTACAAAGTGGGTGAATAAATAGTTATCATAAAACATCACTCGGTCTACTTTCACTCGGTTCTTTCATCAGGGTACCTTCACTCACTTTCTTACCTAATAGCTTGCGGGTGTTCGCCGTCTGGCGCACTGTATGACGCACCGTTTAAACCTGTCTATCTTTTGCTGAAGCGGATTCCCAGCTCTGCAGATCGTGGTTTCATTCACGGGGTCCGGGGAGCGTCCTCTTCGTGCGATAGTTTTCTTTACAGATTTAAGTTAGTGTCACTTCACTCCGTTCAGGTAAGAATTAGTTTTAAGCGGGCACACAGTGTCAGAATCACGAGGTTTCCCTTATTTAGGAAGATGACCGGTTGATAAATTCTTTCAATAGATAATTATTGTTCACACCCACAGTTCGTCAAAATGTCGGAAGGTCAATCGTAGGAATATGTTACTTGCCGCAAGGGCTGAAATGTACTTGAGGTTTTCCTCTGGAAGAATTAAATCAGGCTCGATGGGCCCGTTACTTCTTTAAAATCTTAAAGTTCTTGTACAGGTTATACACCAAGTCTTTAAGAAAAGAATGTTTTAGTTCTTCACAGATATTTCTCGTGTACTCAAACGCTGGCAAAGTTGGGTCACCCCAGTTTCACTGAATCAAGAAAAACAGCATATAAAATACTATACATACTATGTACTCGGATATAACTTACATTATCAACATGCAAGTGGAGGCTTGACTTATCGTTTAAAACCTTCCCGTGAAATAAGTTATATTCATAAAATCAATCATCATGAATCAGAAATACATACGTATTTCGTCAATACTCAGTGATGAATCTATGCAGTTAAAAGTTAGTTTTAGAATATTCTCGACTAAGCAGTTAAATTAAATTTATTTAGCTACATGATTTTTAAGCTAGAAATTATAATTTATTCTGCTTTCCACTGAATATAACAGACTTATAGATTATTCACTCTGCACAAAAGAAACTAGGGAAATAAAATAGGCGATTTAACACTTAATCACTCGCAAAATACTAAATATATTATATTTACCTCAACACAGAACTACAGGCGATCGCACACTTTAGAATTATACGCTGATATATATTTGAAGTCTAGAAGCTCGGCAAATTGTCGAAACAAAATGAGAAACTTCGCTATACAGCTTATTCTTTACACGAGCGACCTGTCTGCTGCGAATCTTGAGGACTGAATGAAATAACGTTTAAAACTCTCGTTAATATCTTAAAACCCAGACAAAGGATGCACGCTATTTCCAAAACCTCGCAATAGCGCCGGTCTCTCCCCTTCTCTTAACACTTCCCATAAACTCAGGCGA
The DNA here is from genome assembly GCA_024509875.1 of Oreohelix idahoensis. Taxonomy (NCBI): domain Eukaryota; kingdom Metazoa; phylum Mollusca; class Gastropoda; order Stylommatophora; family Oreohelicidae; genus Oreohelix; species Oreohelix idahoensis. Next base: position 348,009 of record JAMPIV010019581.1, read on the forward strand.
CTGGCCATAACATGCCAAGAGTGCGTCTTCACACCTACTGCTAAGAAACTGTTCGTAGCGCTACGTGTCAGATGGAAATGTAGACAACTGTCTGCTATCCCATGTCTGACAGAATGCATTCTCACACGTTTACGTCGAGAATCTAGCACAAGAGCGATGTGTCATGAGAAAAGTATAGACACATGTCTGCTTTCTGTATCTGACGGAATGCATTCTAACGCTCTACGCTCACATCCCGGGAACTGACACATTATGCAATAAATGCGTGGCTAACATGAGCAAAAAAAAAAACGGTAAAGTCAGAATGGGAAAGTAAATTTTGTCGCAAACGAACGAATGCGAAAAATACAGGAAAAGGATAAAAGAGCGATAATAAAGTAGAGGACACGGGTAGAAAAAGAAAAGAGTATAGAAAATCTATTGATCATAAATCTCTATGTGACAGTCGCGTTTGTCTATCTATAGTTTGATAGAAGCTGACTGGCGATTTATGTGTTTTTAAGTGTAATTTCACGTATATCTCATCGCCATTTTCAACTGTGAGACTGTGTTAAATGTGTTAAGTATCTAAGTGCATTTATAAGAGGAATTCTAGTGTCGCACTGCGCTGTATACAAGTGTGTACTTGTTACCATTATTATTATTTTTGTAGTGTTAAGTAATGGTTATATTGCATTCTTGTGAGCCGTAAGTGTGGTTAATTTTACATCAGTGGTTATTGTTAGAGAAAGATTAGGGTACCTTCTAGCTCCGTGAGTAGTCTATACCTATTACGTCTAGTATAGAGCTGTAAGACTATATATATATATATATATATATATATATATATATATATATATATATATATATATATATATATATATATATATATATATATATATATATTTATTTATTTATATCTGCTTGTTCTTTAGAGCAATTAGGCCTCTAAGATACTGATCAAATGTGGTCATTTAGACCAGTGAGTTGTGTATAATATTTCATCATAGATAGAAGTGCTTCATTTAAGTTTTCTCTCGCGTGATGATGTAGTTAGTATTTAGTATGAGTATGAAGGAATTACTGTTGACTGCGATATGTTTATTGTATGATTACACATATACGCAGACCTGCATGAACACACACACACACACACACACACACACATGGTCATGTAAGTGCATGTACTTGCATTTTTTCACACATCATTCATAACCCTCCACTCCCAAAGGAGCATAGGCCTTCAACAAACACATGCCAAGTCCTCTTGTCACGTGCCATCATCTCAAGTTCTTTCCACGTTCTCCTTATCATTTTCACCTCTGTTTCTAGCTCTCTTCTCCATGTATGTGCTTCTTGGTCTACTTCTGCTTCTCTTGCCCTGGGGATTCCAGAACAAGGACTGCCTTGTAATGCTTTCAACAGGTTTCCTCAGTGTGTGTCCTATCCATCGCCATCGTCTTCTTCTCATCTCTTATTGCACTGGCACTTGTCTAGTTCTTGTCATCAGTTCCACGTTGGTAACCTTGTCATACCATTTTAATCCCTCTGTTCTACGCAAGCACCCATTTATGAAAGTCTGTAGCTTTTTGGTAGTTGTCTTTGTTGTTCTCCATGTCTCAGAGCCATACAATAGGACTGACTTCACATTTGAGTTGAAGATTCTTATTTTCGTGTTGGATCCGATTTCTCTTGATCTCCATATATTTCCCAATGCAGTGAAAGCTCCTCTTGCTTTTTGTATTCTTATTTTGATATCACTGTCTGTCCCTCCAACTTTGTCTATATTGCTGCCAAGATATGTGTACGATTCTACATCTTGTATTGGTATTTTTTCACACATATGTATGTATTATTACGTAGATGATGTTTGTCCATTAGTACGATGCTAGTTTATTTTGTTTCGTTTTATTTCAGAGAGTCCAGCAGTCTGTGCTGAGTTATTATATGGTGTTACGTAGAGAATACCGAAATATCTAGGTAATACAGAGTTGCTTAGGAATTGCCTTCAAAGTAAACTTGTGGAGAACATTGTTTCTGTATGATTCATTTGCTACCTGATAGAGTTTCATTAATAAAAGTGGGACCCCTGTCATCAAGAGAGTTTTTCTGTGACTGCGGAACGTGTGTGAAAGTAGGCCAGAGAGAGTGACGACAACATTACACACAAATCCTTATTCTTCTTCACACATCGTCTTCGCACTGTCACAGATAGATAGATAGATATATCACAGAACGGATTGGGGCGACCCCCTCTTCTCGATCTCTCTATCACTGCGGTAGTTACATTTTTGTACTGATTTTTATTGAGTACTTTTCAACAGTAGCACCATTTCTTTCTGCTGTGTAGCAGATATTTTCTCATTTTTAAATATTCTTACACTCCTCTCAGCGATAGTCGTCATGTCTGTGTGTTTACCTGTCTATCCCTGCGGAAAGAGTATACGGTGATGCAAGGTTGACCGGTAGAAATCCTATTGTACCACAAGGGTGCGACTGTTTTCGCACGTAAATGTCCAAACGAGTTTACTTAGCGCTGATATGGCTCGCGTGACCGACTAATTATCGACGTGAAAAGAAACAGTACAGATGGTCAAACAGGAGTTTGTGTTTACACAAGGAGCGCCGGTCAAGTATTGACCTGGTGGGATGACAGACACACCTGAGCGGAAATGTTGTAATATTTCCGGGTAGATGTAAGAAGTTATATATTGACGAGAATATTTGAATGTCACGATTGCCATATATGGAAAACGTGACCTTTACATTACGTTCAAAATGTTTCCATGTCAGGAATATTTTGAAATCGCCCCCACCCCACATTTTGTTTGAAACGATTGGCGCTTTCTTAGCTTCGTTACAGACAGATGCGAGGGCAGGACAGTGAATATAACCTGACACGTTTCAGTGTTAAGACACTGTGAGAAATCGCTTGCCAAGAAGACTACAATCAGACTTGCCAGAAATTAGAATTCAGAAATTCCATTTTATCAGGCCGGACCTTTTATTGGAGAATCTTGACGGACTTACAAAAACAGCCCAGGAAATCTCTATCATTTTAATAAGGAAAGCCGCTGTCTGAGGAAACTGAAGGAAACACACAAAGTCAGAGAGGGAACTTGTTAAGTCAACAACTCCAAGAACACATGTAAGAGGCCTGATTCAGTGCCTTAACTTTATTTATCTGAGCAAAAAAGTATGTGAGCCAGGATTGGCATAAGTTTTGATTTTACATTCTATATTTCATTACTAACATGTGAACTAACATATATATCTCGTATATATATTACCATGTAAATATTAATATGTGAAAATAGCTAGTGTTTGTCCAAGTAATTTGAGGCTGGCAACCTCAGCGTATAGAATGATGATTTCATGAACCACCACTGCACGGGCTGGTGATTACTTTATTGCTAGTTTCTTAAAGAAAACTAATAGCATAAAGTAGTCCCAGGTTCCACATGGAGCAGAGAGGGAAAGATGAAAGAAATTATGTACATTCTAATTATAATACTTACAGTTTCAAACCAGTGTAAATGTCTATGTAAACATATTCACTTTAAAATTAATCGAAGTTTCAAACTTTTCAAATCAGCGTAAACATAAACGAGAACAAATTCAATTTAAATTGTGAACACTTTTCAGTCAGTGGAAATGTAAATGTAAACATATTCTATCTGCAAAATTAACCTTTTCATTTAAATGAAATGTAAAGCTAAAGCTATTCAATTTAAATGTAAAGAACGTTTTATCCCGAGGAATTAAATTTAATTCTCCTCGAGAGTAAATTCTGAGTAAATTGGATGGTGGAATAGAAGAGTGGTGCACATAACTATGTGTCGGAAAACGCGATACTCAGGAAAGCGTTTCGTTTCTATTCTTTATCATAGTTGGTGGTGGTACCAGTTGAAGGGTACTATCTCTGGAACAAGAAGGGAACAGTACCCTACGGTTAAGACGAGAGACCAACTTTCGTGGACTCTCCCTGACATTTCTGGGAAACGAGTTACACCCGACAGCCTTGACCAGCGACGAGCGTGAGCAATATAAAAATAACTAACCCATCAGAACGAGCAGAACCGTCATTGGCAGCTAAGTTCAATATATAAGCTGCCAAAGTGAACTTTCTTCATAAGAATTATATCATTAATCATCGATGAATCCTTTCTGTTAAACTATTCAAATTATTTTCAAACTTTTGAAACTTAAGTTATTATTACATTTTGTTATTTGTAATTTTACAAATTTAACTTCGATTTAATCATTTTAAATGTACTGCATGTGTGTCTCAGTCAATTTACAACACACACTCTAAACAGAGCTATACCAGAATAATACGAAATCCACTGAGTAAATCAGAGGTGGGGGCTTGAACGAGCTAAAATTAATCATTGCTTGATCCTTCACAAAAGTTCTCCGCAGATTCTAGAATTAACGTGCTCAGCCAAAGCAGCATTGTTTTCGCTTTTCTGAATATCTTGCGAAGACTACCTTGAGATAGAAGTGTCATTACCCTTCTATTTACAAATCTGCCAAGAGTAATCTTTTGCGAAGGTAGACACCTTTGAAGCCCATATTAGATAATCTTGAGTTTTGGCCATTGTTGGACCACTACTGCAAAGCAGGGGAAGCAATACCGTCACAAAATAGATAGATAGATAGATAGATAGATAGATAGATAGATAGATAGATAGATAGATAGATAGATAGATAGATAGATAGATAGATAGATAGATAGATAGATAGATGACATTAATTGGCTGAGGTATTGGGGTATATTTAGCAGGTTCCGGAATCAAAACATGGTAGTATCACTCCCAGTCTTTCCAGATATAAATGGGTAGCTTACTCTGCTTTTGAGTTATGGAAAGCACATGCAACGAGGAAGGGAAATGTTTACTCCACTTCATAAAACTGGACCCAACATATTGGAAACTGTAACACTTCTATCACCCACAGCAGTATCTACTATTGGCTTATATTTACCTCTTAGCCCAATAGGGTCGGTCACGGTGTATTATTGGATTTGTCTTGTATGCGTGTATATATACTGTATTATAGTGGAACCAAAAAATAATCGTTCCTCTTATCAGTGTAAACTAATAAAAAGTTAAGCATTGTTAAGAACCCCTACCACCCCCCTATATATATATATATATATATATATATATATATATATATATATATATATATATATATATATATATATATATATATATATATATATATATATATATATATATATATATATATATATATATATAGTCACATAGAGATTATGATCAATAAATTTTTTATATATTCTTTCCTTCTTCCACCCGTGTCCTCTATTGTATTATCACTCTTTATCCTTTTCCTGTAATTTTCGCATTTCGTTCGTTTGCGAAAAATATTTATTTTCCCATTCTAACGTTTACCTGTTTCTTTCTCTTACTGAGAACGCATTTATGACATAACGTGTCAATCTCTGCACGAGACGAGAGAGCGTTAAAATGCATTCTATTGCATCAGATGTCAGTAGCGCAGCAGACGATATACTGTGAATTTCGTCCAGTAAGACAGGGGAAAGCAGACAACTGTCTACATTTTCCATCTGCACGGTGCGTAATTGAGGATAGCCGAGGGGCATTAAAACCCTCGATGAAAAACAGGGCTTGTCTACCTAGCATGTGAAGACTGGATTTGGCGGACTATGCGGACGAAGCCATCAGCTGGCTCAACGGATATGAAGGCAACTACCAGCAGCGCGGAGTGGAACGCAAAGAGCACGGCGAGACACGTGGAACGCCCTGGTCATCCACTGCATCCTGTGTTGTCTCCAGTCATCTCGATAATATCTTGCCACTGGACCAGATAATTCAGGACGAGAGAGTGAGGATGACGATTAGCGCAACTCTTCCTCACTGAAATCCAATTACAGCGCAAGTCACAGCTTCAGACAGAAACATACAGACACTACACTTAAAGACCTGTGGCGATGGGGGATTGGCGAACCAGAAAGTGTGGATACACTCAAGCTGCAGCCACATCCTGCACACAGGCGGCTCAGGCCATAGGGTCGTTTCTCGCTGGAACTTTGAAGCAGCGGCAAGATCCGGCAGCCCCCTGAGCGACTGAGCAGCCCTCTTTAGGATCACTCTGCTCACCTCCATAGCATGAGGAAGGGGCTAGAAAAGGTGCCTTGAACATAGCCTGCTTCAAGCTACTCTGACCAGCTTGACGCGGCTGGAGGGTATCCCAATCATGCGTTCGAACAAAAAATAAGAAAAAAATGAAGGTGCTTACCTTCGGCACGTGGAACGTGCGAACACTACTCGACAATACGCAGACCGACAGACCTGAAAGACGGACTGCACTTGTGGCCAAAGAACTGGTACGCTATAATGTCGATATAGCATCCCTAAGTGAGACACGACTACCAGAAGAAGGTCAGATTACTGAAATTGGAGGTGGCTACGCATTTTATTGGAGTGGCCGGGACAGCAAGGAACGGCGTGAGGCTGGCGTTGGATTCGCCATTAAATCTCATATCGTACGTAAACTTGTCAAATCTCCTAAGGGCATTAATGATCGCCTAATGACCCTTCATGTCCCACTAGGAAGCAACAGAAGTGCCACACTGATCAGTGCATATGCCCCAACAATGACAAACCCAGAGGAAACAAAAGAAAAATTTTATGACGAACTTAACTCTATTATCTCATCAGTTCCTAAATCTGAGAAACTTATTATTCTCGGCGACTTTAATGCCAGAGTTGGCACTGACCACAACACCTGGGAAGGAATACTTGGAAAACATGGCATAGGCAAATGTAATAGTAATGGGCTCCTATTACTCAGCCTGTGTGCCACACATGATTTGTCCATCACGAACACCATGTTTCGCCTACCCACTCGAAATAAAACAACATGGATGCACCCCCGCTCCAAACAGTGGCATCTCATTGATTATGTCATCACGAGAAGGAGCGACAGACGTGACGTGAGAGTGACCAAGGCCATGTGTGGTGTCGAATGCTGGACTGACCACAGGCTGATTGTATCAAAACTCAACCTTAACATACAGCCCAAGCGAAGACACCAGAGTCAGAAACCTATGAAGAAGCTCAACGTCACAAAATTTAAAAGCGAAGCAACCGCAGAGAGCTTCTCAAGGGACTTGGACAGCCGTCTGAGGGACGTTGAGCTCGGTCAAACCACTATAGAGGAAAAATGGGCCACTCTAAAGAACACTGTGTACTCTGTAGCCTCTGAGAGCTTGGGATATACGACACGCAAGAAACCTGACTGGTTTGATGAGAATGATGTAAATATTTAAACACTGCTGGCTGAAAAATATCGCTTGCACAGAGACTATCAAAGCAACCCTTCCTCAACATCCAAAAAGACAGCCTTTACCAACATACGCAGAGTTGTCCAGAATAAGCTCAGGAAGATGCATGATGCATGGCTCAGCAAAAAAGCAGACTAGATACAGAGATATGCAGACAGAAATGATTCAAAGCGCTTTTATGATGCCCTGAAAGCAATTTATGGCCCTCAATCGAATCAATCATCACCGGTCCTAAATGCTGATTGCATGGCATTGCTCACTGATAAAACGCAGATTTTGGAACGCTGGGCACAACACTTCAATGCCATCTTAAATTATTCATCAACCGTGAATGACCAGGCCATTGCAAGCATACCGCAAGTTACAGTCAATGACAGACTTGACCTACCACCCAGCTTGGAAGAGGTCAAGAAAGCAACCAGTCTACTGTCCAGCGGCAAAGCCCCTGGATCAGATGCTATTCCTACTGAGATTTATAAAGCTGGAGGCAGCATGCTGCTGCAGAGATTAACAGACCTCTTCCACTCAGTCTGGGATGAAGAACAGATACCACAGGAATTGAAAGATGCCACCATTGTTCACATATACAAGCGAAAGGGAAATCATCAATCATGTGATAACCATAGGGGAATCTGCCTATTATCTATTGCGGGCAAAATCCTGGCTCGAGTCCTGCTCAATCGCTTGACTGTTCATCTCGAATCGCAGGACTTACTTCCAAAGAGTCAGTGTGGTTTCCGAGCAGGCCGCGGGACCGTCGATATGATATTTGCCGCTCGCCAACTTCAGGAGAAATGCCAGGAACAGTACAGTGACCTATACACAACATTTATTGACTTGACCAAGGCCTTTGACACTGTCAATAGGGATGGACTATGGAAAATTTTGGCGAAATTCGGCTGTCCCGATAAGTTCATCTCAATTGTCCGCCAGTTTCATGAAGGTATGATGGCTCGCGTATTGAATGATGAAGAACCTTCTGAACCCTTTCCGGTCACAAACGGTGTCAAACAGGGATGTGTGCTCGCTCCGACACTATTCAGTATGATATTTGCTGCCATGCTGTCTAACGTTACGCATGGCAATAGTGACGGCGTACACATCAGATACAGGACAGATGGGAAGCTGTTTAATTGGAGACGATTACAGTCCTTTACAAAGGTGAATGAAACAATGATCTCTGACCTTGTCTTTGCGGATGACTGTGCCCTCAACACCTGCACAGAACTAGACATGCAGAACAATATGAGGAGGCTTTTTGTAGCGTGTGATGAGTTTGGTCTTACCATCAATACGAAGAAATCTGAAGTAATGTTGCAACCTGCTCATGGGAAACCTTACTGTGAACCAAATATCACAGTAAAGAACCAACGTCTCCAAGTGGTGGACAGCTTCACTTATCTAGGCAGTACCCTTACCACAGATGCGAATATCGATGCTGTGGTAAAGTGGGATGATATAAATATTTATAGGGGACTTAGTGTACTGGCTGAGATCAGCTGTGAAGGTATCTGTATCTAATAAGTGTGGTGTATTACAGATGACCTTACTTTGCTACCACATATAGACCTCAGTCAGAATTATTCTGGAATATTGTGATGACTACGTTGAATGTCTAGGGTTATGATAGTGATGAAGTGTATGTTCACAACAACAACCAACAGACAGATAAACAATTTAATTTAATCCACAATACTTTACAACACTGTGACACTCACATACATAGAACACTCTATAAGACTATCTTAATGAGTCAAGTGCAAGTTTTAAAATATGTATTAATTCCTTTCAATAATAGATATCCTGATTCAACTACAAAGTGAACCAGGAATCACAATCAAACGTAATTACAAGTTGTATGTACACAATTTATAGATAGGATTTATGTATTGACATATATTATTATTATTACAATATGTGTGTAAGTTGTGATGTAGTACTATGAGGTAATATTGGCTTTTTCAAGCTAGGTTGTTGTTTGTCATCATGACTTCAAGTGTTTGTTTCTGGTGGTAATAGTATTGGAAAGGTTAACAGTTCCTGTCATTTGAAACAAATAATTGTCCCTGTTTATTTAATATACAGTCAATTTTTGAGGGGGGGGGGGGTACACAAGATTGAGCTGCTCTGGCCAACGAATCTTAACTTCTGTGGGGGCGGCAGGAAACAGTCTCCTCTGCTCGCTTGCTTCACCGTATTCTTGAGAAACAACACTGGTCGCTATCTTGACCAAGGAGTATGCTATCAGCCTCTGGATTCAGCAAAACTCAGACCAGGAGCTGCTTTAATAGTTTAGTAGCACGGTCCCTGAAAAAAGAAGGTTGTACCTCCCTTCAGAACTAATTTATAATCTATTTCCACACTGAAGCACAATACATAACAAACACAGAGTTCAGCGCTGTAGGCCAACTGCTAGCTTCTCATGAAACAATATACACCAGTATTCCTCTCCCTAATGGTTACAACGCTTCTGCAATTCCAGCATTATTTCCTTCTATTCAATAAGATAGGTGTCATAGTACTATTTGGCAATCCCATGCAGTTTTACTCCTCTCCGACAAGTTTTATTCATGGTGGAGCCATATCGAGGTTTTGCCTCTGTTTATTGTTACTGAACCACACACATATAGACATAAATTATCAATTCACATTCAATTTTCATCAACAAGATATCAAATAGGTCTAGCTTACCACAATTCATGGAAATATTAAACAAATACGTTGACTGGCGATGAGTTATGGCACAATTCCGATCTGCCTCTGTCCCAGGCTTTTATTAGAAAAATATGAGCTGGATCTCAACGCACCTGCTTTTACAAATTGGATTTTCATAAAGTGGCACTGAACTGACGCTCCTAATTGACTATATTAAATGGTCTAGCCAATGAGACCATGTTTACAAAATCTTTTGAAAAAAGTACCCTTACTATCGTTTCCATTAACAACCAAAAATAGTATTTGCAATCGACTAATCATGTTTCGCCTTACATATTATTCTAGCCGATCAAATCGGATTTAACGTGGTGGCCTCATTTTTTCTAAAGCAGTGTCCAAACACGCCATTATGAGCAAAAATGATCCTGTGTTGTCTGAAAACCCCACTCTAGTATTATGGCTATAATTTGTTAATTATTAGACTAATTGCTTAACCTAACATATTCTGTGTCAGCAAGTCCTAAGGCACGCAAATATATAAGTTTAATGAGGCCAAGTGGCTGCGTTCAAAATATGTATTTTCTTCTAGGATAGTCGTGCTGTTACCACCTCCTCACTTCCATACTATGGGGTGTCTTCTGTACTGTCAGACTAATGTCAGGAGTTTAGACATAAAACAGTAGAATGTCATGTTTCCTAATAAGCATTAAACAGGTTTTTTAAAACCTAACCTCGTATTGGTAGTGTTTTTTTATTACTGTTTATTTGAAAGAAATTAGTGCTTCATGCCTTTCGCGTTCACTTTTTCATCGCGAGACGACGTTGGTATTATTGCATGCGTTCCTCCGTACATCTCTCTCTCTCTCTCTCTAAGTCCATCTGTCTTTTAGTTTACGTAGTGCATAAATGACATTAATGGAATATTAAATCTAGGTCATTACGCAGTGTGTGTATCTATCAAGGTCGTACAGAAATATAGTACTAGTTTTATTTTTCGAACGCGTGTATTTGATGCAGTAGTCTTTACGATTAAACGTGAAAGCGCTACAATTATGCAGACGAAGTAGAAAAAGGGGGATTTCTTGTTTAACTAGCATGACGTTCTATAACACAGGCGTATTCTATTGTGGCCGCACTGTTCTTGTACCATTCTTCTTCCCTCTTATTGAATTAATTAGTTAGGTTTTACATTACTTTTTAATTTAGATATGTGGATTTAGAATTTCTCACGACAAATCCTCCCCACTTAAAACAGACCTTATATGTCAGTCTATAATTCTATATACACATAGAGAAATTTATTATTATTCCTGGGGCTTATGGTGATTCTCATCACACGGATGGCGGCTTAGAAAATCCATACCCAAGTTAGTTTTTCCAGAAATATACTCTATGCTGAACTGGAATGGTTGTAAAAGTAAGGACCATCTGAGTAACCTCGAATTTTCATGCCTAGCCTGTGCTAGAAACGACAAGGGTTTGTGATCCGTTTGCAACTTGAATGCCTTCCCATACAGATAAATATTGAATTTCTTGATCGCCCATATTACTGCAAGACATTCTTTTTCGCTAGTTGAATAATTGGTTTCAGCTTTATTCAACTTTCTGCTAGCATATGCCACTGGGGTTAATTCCCCATCCAGTGCATCTGATTTCTGTAACAGGGTCGCACCTAACCCGATATTACTGGCATCCGTTCTTACAATGAATTCTTGACTTAAGTCAGGTAATTTCAAAATAGGTTTGCTTGTGAGCTTTTCCTTCAATTCCTGGTATGCCAATTCACATTGTGCTGTCTATGTAATTCGATCTGGATTTCCTTTGCGTGTCAAATCAGTTAACGGTGCACATATGGAATTAAAGTTTTTGATATACTTTTGGTAGAAACCACATAATGAGACAAAGGATCTCACGTCTTTCTTGGTTTGTGGTCTCGGGGCTTTCTTTAGTTTCTCTAAATTCTTGGGGTCAGGGGTCATGTTTCCCTGATGGACTGTGTGTCCCAAGAATTCTAATTCTTTACATCCAACGCAACATTTGGTTGGTCTGGCTGTCAAATTCGCTTCTCTAAGTCGATTAAACAGCATGTTCAGAGAGTCAATGTGTTCCTCAAATGTTTCTGTTGCTATAAGGATATCATCCATGAAATTTGTGATGCATGGATTTTTCAGAGGATCCAACAATTTTCTCATCATTCTAGAGAAGACACTGTTAAGGTATTTTATTGGCATGGTCTGCTAGAGGTTAACAGCATAAGATTAATAGGTGACTACGTTTAATATAATGTAAATAATTGTTAGTTAGTGTACGCGATACACACGATTGATTATGACGTGTATGCGTTGGTATGTCACGCACCGTGACTAGGTTACCACACCCTTTTCTTAGATGACCGTCAAACGGATAAGACGTGTCCTATAATCCTTCCAGTGGTAGGCATGATATTGCCGCACATATGTTATTGCAGTACGGACATGGGTCAGTCCGATATTCTTATGAAGAGAGGAATGTATCGAGGTTAGTAATTTTAACTAAAGTCAAGGAAGGATGAAATTATGGTCCACATTCGTTTTATATCGCCAGACGTCTAATCTCATTGTCGGCCGTTGGATGTCCCAACCGCGCGTACATATAGTTACGACGTTCTGACTATAGTGTTGCATATTATTGGACCAGGACTATAATGCATGGATAGCATTTATGATGTATGATTCAATTCTAATATATAATGTTTTCATAATCAACCTCCATGGACTGTCTACTGTTTGAAATGTATATTAAAAATTGTGTGGACTCGAGAAGAGACTTATCACGTTCATTGAAGTTACAAATTCAACAATTATGATACTGAGTTCAAACCTTGTGACAGACAGAAAGTATTAACTCACATTCGCGTAACTATTCCAACAATAGCACGATCAAGAATTAATGAATCAAATGACCAGAACTAAGAAGCTTATTGAATCAATGAGAACGGTGGCTTTCCACAACGACCACTGAAATAGAAGACGGGGCCGCAACAACAATAAAAGAAGTGAATCGTATAAAGCCCCGCAACAAAGTGGTTGCCATTGCTGGGGAACGAAGGAAGAAAGAAATTTTTCTTGTTTACATACTTTCACGGACTGTTTACGATTACAAGAAAACGTTCAAGTCACATGATTCCGAACATGACGTGGCTTGTGTAACTATGCAAAAATCAGTGACGTCACAATATTCCGTGTACAAGCCAACGATCGAAGGACGATGCCAGCTCACCTAATGTTTCATTCAAGAATACAACTTCTCAGTAGATCATAGGATTGAAAAGACATTATTTACCAACAAGGAGCAAACAGTCCTATCCTCTAGTCTAGGCCGTTGGTGAAGATCGCATCGGACGACGGGTTAAAAGATAAGTCTCAGTTCGTGACTGTTGTCATTCATAAGAAACATCACTGAGTCTAATTCACATTTTGCAGGCATGTCCGTTCTATATATTTTATATGCACGTTATATTTGTTTTCATTGTTTGTGCTGTGCCTAATTTGTGGGAGGTTGGAGTGGAGATTCAGAATGAATAAATTATGGCTCTACGGATTGCCGATATTCATTCTGAACGGTCTTTAGGGTAGTGAATTAAATCGCATTTCGCGGAGAACGCGTCGATGACATTTCCGGGGCTTGTTTCGTTCGGGACTGCATTTAATTCACAGTATATGTTAGATGTCTAGTTTGGTGAAATAATCGGTGTATTTTATCGTATTCAGTTTAAATTCTATTTAGTTTGGTAACAATGTTAGTAATCTATCTTGTTCTTTCTGATCTTGCTATTATTCAGTTCATTTTTTTTTGTATAACCGTCAATGAGTCCATGTTTGCGTCATTAATTTTTGTGTACGCAGATTTAACTCTATATTCAGTTAACCTTCACCCTACTCTATATTTCCGGTTTGCAGATTTGGTTTCATAATATCAATTTTTATTGTAGAAACGTCTTGTTTCGTGATAATATGGTTTGTTTATCCTTGGTTTACCCATCGTATCGTATGTCCTCATTTCATCTGTTCATGATTTAACACTAATAATATAATTTCTTGCTTAATAAGAGTGTATATGAATATAATTAAAATTTAATGACTTTTAAGGAGAATTAGGGACTTTGCACCAATTTGCAGTGGTAGTCCAAGAAATGGGCGATGCACTTTATAGCTCATGATTAAGGCATAATATAATAATAATATATATTTATAAAATAATTTGACTTTTTAGTCTGTCCTGCATATAAAGGACATAGTGTATATTATTTGGTACATTTTTTCCATTACTAAATGATTTACTTAGCACATATCACTGACTGAATGATATAATACTTGAGGAATAATACTATTTATTATTAGGTGCATGATAGTAATTCAGCACCCGAAATAGATAAATATCATAACTATTTATGATATATTAACGAGTATATATGTAATATTTTCCCAACATAGTATGTCTATGTATGGAATCTACAAATAATAGTTAGATAATATTACAATTAATTAAATTGAACATTCCCAGATTAAGTTCAATAATATTATGATTGTTTATATCGACTATTCATAAATTGAATAAGTATAATAATTACTTAAAATTTATTGGTGATTATTACATAACCATTACGTACAATATTAACGTCAAGATGCTTAACTTAGACTATTTTATTAAAAATGGTAAAGATTTTGGGAAAAAAGGAGAACTTCTCGAGGCTTATGCATTGGCTGAATTTGCAAAATATAAGGCAGAAGAGGAGGAAAAGAAAGCCATTGCTAAAGCAGAGATGGAAGAACTTGAAAGAAAACAGGCGGAAAAGAAAGCCATTGCTAAAGCAGAGATGGAAGAACTTGAAAGAAAACAGGCGGAAAAGAAGGCAGAATTAAGACAAGAAGAAGAAAGAAAGATAGCAAGAGATGAAATCCTACGGATTGAAGAAGAGAATAAATTGAAACGACAAGAAATCATACTGCAGCAAGAAATGGAATTGCAACGACTTAAATTAGAAACAGCAAAACTTAATTCACAGGGCGCTGCAGCAACCCAAAATGATACTGCTCAATCTGGATCTTCATCCACACGACTTAAAGGTAATTATTACTTTAAGCTGCCTCCATTCAAGTTACACGTAGATGACCTTTCATCGTGGCTCGCGCGCTTTGAGGACATATGTAAGGTGAATAACCTTGACAAAGCGGCATGGGCACTGAAACTTAAGGAATTTCTAGATGGCGAACCTGCAAGTGCAGCACAAAATATAGATCCAACACTATCAACAGACTATGAGGCCATTAAGACGTTGTTACTACGTCGTTTCCACTTGAACGAAGAGGCATGTAGATTGCGTTTTAAAAGTTTGTTGCCAGATAACAATAGAGATTTCACAGGTTTTATTGCTAACATACGCAATACTTTTAACAGATGGGTTGAACTGGCAGGTGTCAACAAATCCTACGACAAGTTAGTCGATTTGTTATTGAGGGATAAAGTATTATCGTCTGTCAGCCCACCATTCTTTGCTTATCTGCAAGAAAGAAAACCAGAATCTATTGATGAGTTAGAAAAAATGTCTTTAAATTACTGCACAGCTCATCCGAATGCTAATATTTCTGGCACATTGATAAGAGAACCACTTCCTGTAGCCTCCAATATGGCATATCATAATCATAACAAACCTAGAACACACAGTGTAGACAGGGGTAGGTTCAAAGGAAACTATGACATTAATTTTCATAAGGGACAGAATAACTTTAACAATAACTTTAATAGAGGACGACAACAAACCAGAAACTATTCACCTCAGTCAAGAAATAACAGTAATCCACGTAACTCAAGTTATAATCGATCATATAACTATAATAATGATTACAAGTGGAACAATAGCGATAATTATAACTCGAGACATCGAGATAACAGTTACAATAGAGGACAACGGGATAATTCATCTAATTATTCTCGTCATCGTTCTCATTCTCGTAGATCGACAACTTATAACCATAATACAGGGGCAGCTGTTACTACTGCTACAACCCCTAGGGTTCAGAGTTCAACTACTGATAACAAAATACAGTCATCGTCTACTTGTTTTGCAATGAATTATAACGTGGCAAATAGTTGCCCAACATGTAATCTTATATTTCAGAAAGCAAAAGAGACAGTTCTGAACTGCGGTCATATTCTACCAGAAGTCAGTCTAGCAGTCAATGACGGAACAGGATCACTGATCTTCAACAGAGGAAAAGTTAATGGATCCATCGTCTCAGTCTTAAGAGATTCGGGATCGACCACGATCGGAATCCGTCAGACACTTGTTCATCCAAATTGTGCAACTGGAGAACATGTCAGGTGCATGACTTTTGGGGGAACCATAGAATATTATCCAACAGCTATTATTTACATTGACACACCTTTCTTCACAGGCAATGTTAAAGCATGCATGTTAAGAAACCCAATTGCCGACCTTATGGTGGGATGCATACACGGGAGTAAAGATTGCACACCAGATGAGATTATTCAATGGGAAAAAAATAATCTATACATCGGAAATGCAGCAATAACCAGAGCACATACAAAACAATTAGAGACTATAGACACGGAAAACAAGGAAACAAATGATCATGAAAATATCGAGATTCATTCTGCTATTGACCGAGTATCATTTGCTGCAAAACAGAGGGAAGACAGGTCACTAACAAAATTTTTTACGCTGGTCAACAAAGATGACAATCTTTCTAGGAACATAAATTATAGTCAGTGGTTTAGTATTAAAAATGACATTTTATTAAGATGTTTTATGGATAAAACTCAGATAAGACAACAAGTCATGGTACCTTTTGCTTTTAGGCGGTACATACTTCAACATGCACATGATTCTAAGTGTGCAGGTCACATGGGTTATACTCGTACACGTTCACGAGTATTATCTTCTTTTTTTTGGCCGGGAGTATCACGAGATATTTCACAGTACGTACGCTCCTGTACGATATGCCAAGAAGTGAAAGCACGGGGAGCCTTTCACACGGCGCCTATTCAGGCTTGTGATATATCGGTGAGACCTTTCGACAAAATGGCCATTGATATCATTGGCCCACTTTTACCATCAGCCAGAGGACATAGGTTTATTCTCACTTGCATCGATTTATGCACACGATGGCCAGAAGCCATCCCATTAAAAACAACCACCACCACAGATGTAGCTGATGCACTACACTTGATCTTTTCTAGAGTAGGTTTTCCTAGAAAACTTTTGTCAGATCATGGTTCTCAATTTATATCTGAGACTATGACGGAGGTAATGAAGACTTGGCAAATAGATAGAAACCTCAGCAGCATTTATCACCCAATGAGTAATGGTGCTGTAGAAAGACTTAACCGTACACTCAAACAAATGCTACATAAAGTTACAGTTAACCATCCACAGGACTGGGACAGAGTGCTACCAGCGGTGTTATTCGCTTATCGAGAGGTGCCAAATGAACAAACTGGCTTCTCTCCGTTTCATTTAGTCTTTGGCGCTCCTCCAAGAGGTCCTATGGGACTGATAAAAGATTTATTAATCGATTCTGAGATGACTCAGGACACTCAGTCATCCTATGAATATGTAATTAATCTCCGGAATAACATTATTGATGCCTGTCAAATGGCAACAGCTTCATCTGAGGCTGCGAAAGAGAAAGCTAGAACTTTCCAAAACAGTAATAGACGATTACGTCAATTATTTCCAGGAGATCAAGCTTATGTGTTATTGCCACATAACAATAATAGACTACTAATCTCGTGGAATGGTCCTTACCAGGTTATCAATAAGATTTCTGATGTTGATTATGTCCTGGACATTAAGGGACATCACAAAATATTTCACATAAATATGCTCAAGCAATTTCATACTCGACCTGAACATCTACAAGCTATTTTTCATGAATTAGATGACACTTTCAGACCTACATGTCACTATTCTAATTTATCCGTTATCCAGGAAGAAGAATCTTCTTTTCCTGAGGTACAGTTAGCTTTACCTGTACCTGTAGTACAATCTAGCGAATCTTGGCGGGACGTAACCATCTCTTCGTCGGTTACACCGCAACAGCATCAAAAGATTGCTGATCTGCTACAATCTTATCCAGATGTGTTGACCGATGTTCCAGGTCGCACATCAGTCATTAATCATGACATCACTCTTAACGAGGATACTCCAATTCGGGTACATCCTTATTCTGTTCCTATACACTTTCTTACTAAAACTACTAAGGAACTTGAACAGATGTTATCTTTAGGAATTATCGAAACTAGTAATTCCCCATTTTCTTCTCCATTAGTTATTGTCCGAAAGAAGGACAATAACATTAGACTATGCGTCGACTATAGAAAATTAAATGCACAAACGATAGTTGATAGCGAACCACATCCACTTCTCGATGACTTACTGCCACGTCTATCGACAGCAACTATATTTACTAAGATAGACTTAACTAAAGGTTATTGGCAGATACCACTAACCGAAAAAGCAAAATACTACACAGCGTTTTCAACTCCGCTAGGTCTATACCAGTGGAACGTGATGCCTTTTGGGCTGGTTAACGCTCCAGCTACCTTTGTTCGCATGATGCGACACATTTTTTCAGGTAGACCAGACATTATTACATATATAGATGACATATGCTTGTTTAGTTCATCTTTTGAGGAACATTTTTTGGGTCTTGGATACGTTTTTGATACCTTGAGAAGGTACAAGTTAACTGCTAAACCTACAAAATTACAGGTAGCATTTCATGAGATCACTTTTTTGGGTCACATTATTGGAGCTGGATATATCCGAACATTACCCAGTACAGTTTCAAAAATTTTAAACATTTCCGTTCCTCAAACGAAGAAACAAGTGAGAAGCTTGTTAGGTCTAGTCCAATATTACAGTAGATTCGTACCTAACTTGTCATCCATCACTGCTGTATTGTCCTCATTACTAAAGAAGAACATGCCAGTGAAAGTGACATGGACTGACGAATGTGACAGAATTTTTCGGCAAATAATTTCTATATTTTCAAATCCACCTATTTTGAGATTAATTGATGCTTCTAAAAAGTTCATTCTTCGTACAGATGCGAGTAACTACGGAATTGGCGCATGTTTGCTCCAATACCATGACGACATCCTCCATCCAAACTTGTACGTGTCACGAAAACTGAAACCACCAGAAGTGAAGTACTCTACGGTTGATCGCGAACTCTTAGCCGTCGTGTGGGCGATAACCAAACTAGAAAAATTCCTACTGGGAGCCCCTTTTGTAGTACAAACCGATCAAAGGGCCGTAGCATCACTACAACGAGCAAATCACAAGAGTCCAAAATTGACCAGATTTGCTATACTCCTCCAACCCTTCGAGTTTTCAATCGAGTACATCACAGGATCCGACAACATCTTGGCAGATACATTATCTCGAAATCCTAATGATGTCGATTCCTAATTTACGTTGTTTGTCGCAAAGACAATACTATGTACAGAGAAACTTAATCAAAGAACATAGCACCATCGTTGCTTTTTGACACATGAATGAACCATTTACTCAGCTGCTTTCTATAGGCAAATTATACGCAAAGTGACTGCAATCAATTGACACTATATTCGTCTTTACACCGGGACTTTCCTGGTTTACATTTGTCACAACATTGTTTCAAAACACTTCGGAGAAAATAAATGACATTCCAGTCGAACTAATTCGTTATATAACGTGATTCAGAATACTTGAACATTTTGTCTAATGGAAATTCAAGGATCAAGACTACGAATGGATCTTCATATCCAATGTTAATTACTTTAATTTATTCTTTAAAACTAATCCACATTAAAATGACAAGTGAGTTGAATTTTAAAAAAATGAATGAAACTTAAAAAAATGAAAGAAAGAAAAGAAAACTCACATAATTCTTTGATTATATTCTTAGAATTACATGATTATATTGCATACTATTGTTTAAATTAGTTAGAAAGGTATTAATAACTTAATACTACACTTACTTGATGTTCAACACACATAACTTAGTTAAATTTATACATCATTTTTTTTCTTTCTCTAATTTATTCTTTATTCGTTATTATGTCTTTCTTTAACAGATCCTCTCATTTTTCTTACATTAGATTTTCAACAACTTATTCTTATTCCATACCTAGTATAGTTATTTAGTTTAATTTTAACACTTTAAATTAGTCTGACATGACATTTTATCACGACATATTTTAAGTTAATTAATTATTTAATTAGAGATCGACATTACCATTCTCTTTTAGTTCTTATTACCATTTATATTTATTTATGATATAAATAATGAATATATTACATGACTATTGGTTAGTCGACATGACCACGACATTGGTTCTAGACAGAACGTCGTAGGCCATATGCCGCAATCTCGTTAAATTTTTTTTTTGATATTGTTAACATATTGGTATTTTTTCAGATGGGTTTTTGTTAAAAAAAATCTATCTAATAGATTTTTTTTCCCCCAGTGGACAGGGAATTGTTAAGGTATTTTATTGGCATGGTCTGCTAGAGGTTAACAGCATAAGATTAATAGGTGACTACGTTTAATATAATGTAAATAATTGTTAGTTAGTGTACGCGATACACACGATTGATTATGACGTGTATGCGTTGGTATGTCACGCACCGTGACTAGGTTACCACACCCTTTTCTTAGATGACCGTCAAACGGATAAGACGTGTCCTATAATCCTTCCAGTGGTAGGCATGATATTGCCGCACATATGTTATTGCAGTACGGACATGGGTCAGTCCGATATTCTTATGAAGAGAGGAATGTATCGAGGTTAGTAATTTTAACTAAAGTCAAGGAAGGATGAAATTATGGTCCACATTCGTTTTATATCGCCAGACGTCTAATCTCATTGTCGGCCGTTGGATGTCCCAACCGCGCGTACATATAGTTACGACGTTCTGACTATAGTGTTGCATATTATTGGACCAGGACTATAATGCATGGATAGCATTTATGATGTATGATTCAATTCTAATATATAATGTTTTCATAATCAACCTCCATGGACTGTCTACTGTTTGAAATGTATATTAAAAATTGTGTGGACTCGAGAAGAGACTTATCACGTTCATTGAAGTTACAAATTCAACAATTATGATACTGAGTTCAAACCTTGTGACAGACAGAAAGTATTAACTCACATTCGCGTAACTATTCCAACAATAGCACGATCAAGAATTAATGAATCAAATGACCAGAACTAAGAAGCTTATTGAATCAATGAGAACGGTGGCTTTCCACAACGACCACTGAAATAGAAGACGGGGCCGCAACAACAATAAAAGAAGTGAATCGTATAAAGCCCCGCAACAGACACTAGGCGCATTCTTCAATCCAAAAGGCAATCTGTTAAACTCATAGTGTCCCTCTGAGGTACTAAAGGCTAGGTATGGTCTAACCTCAGGCTTTACTGGAATCTGATAGTATCCTTTACTCAGATCCACTTTTGAGAAATATTTAGCTTTCTTTAGCCAGGCAAACAACTGATTTGTATCCGGCAATGGATCCACCTGACCTTCTGTGATAGCATTCAGTCTCCTGTAATCTATACAGAGTCTATGTTCTCCAGAGGGTTTCCTTAAGAGTACCACACTTGAACTATACGAAGATTCACTGTGTGAAATTATTCCCTCCTTCAACAAATAGTCTATCTCTTCCTTCAAGGCTTTCTCCTTAGCAAAAGGAATCGAATATGGTTTCATACAGACAGGTGTGGGGTCTATCAGTTTCATATCATATTCCAATAAGTTTGTATGCCCCGGTCGGTCCGTTAACACCTCTGTATGATCATCTAGAACCTGTTGCACTCTCTCCTTCTGATTTTTCGTTAAATGTGTACTGATTTTCACCTGTGCCGTTGTCTCACAGGGATGTAATGGATATTCAAATGATGAAAGTGGTTCCTTTTTCATCTCCATTGCAATGGACAAGGTCAACAAGTGTGTCTCTTCCTGATTTTCTCTTTCCAAATATTTCTTCAGGAGATTCACATGATAGATTTTTTTCTGTCCCCTTCTTATCTATCTTATAATTTGTTCTAGACACCTTCTCTAGAACTGTATATGGACCTTGCCATCCAATTTGTAATTTATTCTGACTACCAGGTAGAAGAAGCAGTACCTTCTCTCCCACAGCCAAATCTCTGTCTTCAGCTTTCCTGTTGTAATAGGCAGCATGTTTTTTCCTGGCTTGTCTCAAATTTTCATTGGCAAGTTTCCAGCCAGTTTTTAAACGAGTGGTCAGCTCATTCACATATTGGTAGGAGGATGTAATATTTTCCTCTGCCTTTTCATCAGTCCACGTTCTTAACAGAGTTACATATGGACTTTTAAATTCGGAAACTTATTTTTCCTGGCACATGTCAGGTCCTTTGCACTCGAAGCCCTGTTGTGATGACTTTTCTTCCCAGAATCATCATGCACAAATCGACCGCTACCAATTTTTTTCTTGGGGCTTTCTCCCCACTTAAAATTCTTGATGAGAGATTTCCTCTCTACATCCTCTTCCTCCAGTTTACATAAGTCCGATTGAGGGATTTTCGGCTTATTCTGGGGTAAGACATCTTTTTGCACTCGCTGCATCGTGGCCATTGTAAAACAGTCAATTGAAGATTGTCCGTGAAAAGGGGCTTCCCATTCCACTTGGTCCACTTTATTATTCTTTCTATTGTCAGGCCTACGTTTGCCCCGTGGCGTGTCCAGGTCCTGATCAATGTTCCCACTTGTGGGTGTTCCCTCATGTGCTATGCTACATCTTTCTACAAAATTCTCAATGTCCCACCTTGCCTTGGGCCAATAATAATTGTGAGCCACCTTTTGGATGATGGTACCTATTTTCTCATGGTCCCCATCTTTTCTCACATGTAAGCTCCTTATTAATTCTGCCCTATATGCCTTTGAAAGACCCAACTGTCCGTGACCATTGGATCTAGTTCCGGCCTTCCTGTAAATCAACTTGTTTTTCATATAAAAATCTCCCTTGCCTGGAGTTGTATGACAAGTTGACAATTTCCTAAAACAAGGCTTGAGGGTCTTATCCCCAGCCTGTGCCTTCCTCATCTCTTCTGGATAGGTATCTATCAGGATATCCTCCTCCTTTCTAGAGGTCGACCTGACCTGAAGGGTGGCCATATAAACAAGTTTCCTTCTACAACGGTCTTTATCATGATTGTCCATCTGACAATTTTTACACCATCTCCTTCCTTGGTTGAAAGATTTTCTTT
This sequence comes from Oreohelix idahoensis, assembly GCA_024509875.1. Taxonomy (NCBI): domain Eukaryota; kingdom Metazoa; phylum Mollusca; class Gastropoda; order Stylommatophora; family Oreohelicidae; genus Oreohelix; species Oreohelix idahoensis. The sequence continues at coordinate 371,263 of JAMPIV010019581.1, forward strand.
CATCATATTTCCTTTCATCGAATTGTGGGGTTTTATTCTTATTGTCATACCGTGGCCTATCAAACTGGTGCTTACCTTTGTTCTGATCTCTAGGATCAAATTTATTAAAGTTCTGTGGTGCCTTAAAATTATCTACCTGTTTCTTTTTGTTACTTGTTACCTCTGCCTGAGCTGCTTGATACCTTTCAGCGACATTTAGTAGCTCACCCAGCCTCTCTGCACCTTGTTCCATGAGAAACTTTCTCAGGTCTGGAGCCATGGACTCTCGTAATTGTTCTATAAGGATCATTTCCTTAAGATCTTGGGTTTTCCCCAGAGAAGTCCATTTTCCAAGTATGTCTCTAACCGTGCAGAGAACTGGTGATAGGTTTCACCTGACAGTAGTTTAGCATTCCTAAATTTTTTTCTATAAAATTCTCCATTCTTTTCATATCTTAACAAAAGAGCCTGCTTCAGCATGTCATAATTTTCTTGATCATCTTTGTTCATTTTGGCAAAAATTTCATAAGTTGTACCACGAAGCCCTTGAGATAACTTTAAGCTCCACCTTTCTCTCTCTAACCCATACGTGGTAGCTAATAGTTCATATCTATTTAGATAGCTCTCGATATCATCTTCTTTCTCAACAAAATGATCTAAATGAAAGTTCATAGCTGAGGTTGAGGCTCCCTGACTAGCAGAGGCATCAGAGGTAAAGGGACTGGCACCATTTTCAGGAGCATGGCCTTGGAATTCCAACTCCCTTAGTCGTAACTCATGTTCCCTTTGTAATCTCTTCTCCTACTTTTCTGCTTCCCTCTCTGCAGCCAATCGCTTGTCTTCCCTTTCAGCAGCCTGTCTCTTTTCTTCTGCTTCGCTTTCAGCCTTTTTCTCTTCCATCTGGAGCGTCTTTATTTCCGCCTCACGATCCGCCTATAATGCTCTAGCCTCTTTATTAGCCTCAAACTGCAACCTCTTAATTTCTTTTTCAGCCTCTAACTTCCTTTCAGCTTCTTTTTCTAATCTTTTTTCTTCGCGTTCAATAAATTTGTCACATTCAGTAGTGACATAAGCAATCATAACTTGCCCGTCCATTCCTAACTCTTTTGCAGCCTGCATAGCAGCAGATCGAAATTTTGCCAGGTCGGCCATTTTCTAACAGGCAAATTTATACAATGTCTAACTTAAACAAGTCAATCTATACTAATTATCTAAGGACAACCACAAGCACTGAGAGCTCAACCTTATTTATTTCCACCCAAGGATACCTTTTACATCTTTATTATTCCCTAAAGTGAATTACCCCCCAATATATATAATAGGAGAAGATTCAAAATCCCGGACGAGCCCCCAATATATGTGGTAAAGTGGGATGATATAAATATTTATAGGGGACTTAGTGTACTGGCTGAGATCAGCTGTGAAGGTATCTGTATCTAATAATTGTGGTGTATTACAGATGACCTTACTTTGCTACCACATATAGACCTCAGTCAGACTTATTCTGGAATATTGTGATGACTACGTTGAATGTCTAGGGTTATGATAGTGATGAAGTGTATGTTCACAACAACAACCAACAGACAGATAAACAATTTAATTTAATCCACAATACTTTACAACACTGTGACACTCACATACATAGAACACTCTATAAGACTATCTTAATGAGTCAAGTGCAACTTTTAAAATATGTATTAATTCCTTTCAATAATAGATATCCTGATTCAACTACAAAGTGAACCAGGAATCACAATCAAATGTAATTACAAGTTGTATGTACACAATTTATAGATAGGATTTATGTATTGACATATATTATTATTATTACAATATGTGTGTAAGTTGTGATGTAGTACTATGAGGTAATATTGGCTTTTTCAAGCTAGGTTGTTGTTTGTCATCATGACTTCAAGTGTTTGTTTCTGGTGGTAATAGTATTGGAAAGGTTCACAGTTCCTGTCATTTGAAACAAATAATTGTCCCTCTTTATTTAATATACAGTCAATTTTTGAGGGGGGGGGGTGTACACAAGATTGAGCTGCTCTGGCCAACGAATCTTAACTTCTGTGGGGGCGGCAGGAAACAGTCTCCTCTGCTCGCTTGCTTCACCGTATTCTTGAGAAACAACACTGGTCGCTATCTTGACCAAGGAGTATGCTATCAGCCTCTGGATTCAGCAAAACTCAGACCAGGTGCTGCTTTAATAGTTTAGTAGCACGGTCCCTGAAACAAGAAGGTTGTACCTCCCTTCAGAACTAATTTATAATCTATTTCCACACTGAAGCACAATACATAACAAACACAGAGTTCAGCGCTGTAGGCCAACTGCTAGCTTCTCATGAAACAATATACACCAGTATTCCTCTCCCTAATGGTTACAACGCTTCTGCAATTCCAGCATTATTTCCTTCTATTCAATAAGTACTATTTGGCAATCCCATGCAGTTTTACTCCTCTCCGACAAGTTTTATTCATGGTGGAGCCATATCGAGGTTTTGCCTCTGTTTATTGTTACTGAACCACACACATATAGACATAAATTATCAATTCACATTCAATTTTCATCAACAATATATCAAATAGGTCTAGCTTACCACAATTCATGGAAATATTAAACAAATACGTTGACTGGCGATGAGTTATGGCACAATTCCGATCTGCCTCTGTCCCAGGCGTTTATTAGAAAAATATGAGCTGGATCTCAACGCACTTGCTTTTACAAATTGGATTTTCATAAAGTGGCACTGAACTGACGCTCCTAATTGACTATATTAAATGGTCTAGCCAATGAGACTATGTTTACAAAAGCTTTTGAAAAAAGTACCCTTACTATCGTTTCCATTAACAACCAAAAATAGTATTTGCAATCGACTAATCATGTTTCGCCTTACATATTATTCTAGCCAATCAAATCGGATTTAACGTGGTGGCCTCATTTTTTCTAAAGCAGTGTCCAAACATGCCATTATGAGCATAAATGATCCTGTGTTATCTGACAACCCCACTCTAGTATTATGGCTATAATTTGTTAATTATTAGATTAATTGCTTAACACCTAACATATTCTGTGTCAGCAAGACCTAAGGCACGCACATATATAAGTTTAATGAGGCCAAGTGGCTGCGTTCAAAATATGTATTTTCTTCTAGGATAGTCGTGCTGTTACCACCTCCTCACTTCCATACTATGGGGTGTCTTCTGTACTGTCAGACTAATGTCAGGAGTTTAGACATAAAACAGTAGAATGTCATGTTTCCTAATAAGCATTAAACAGGTTTTTAAAACCTAACCTCGTATTGGTAGTGTTTTTTTTAATTACTTTTTATTTGAAAGAAATTAGTGCTTCATGCCTTTCGCGTTCACTTTTTCATCGCGAGACGACGTTGGTAGTATTGCATGCGTTCCTCCGTACATCTCTCTCTCTCTCTAAGTCCATCTGTCTTTTAGTTTACGTAGTGCATAAATGACATTAATGGAATATTAAATCTAGGTCATTATGCAGTGTGTGTATCTATCAAGGTCGTACAGAAATATAGTACTAGTTTTATTTTTCGAACGCGTGTATTTGATGCAGTAGTCTTTACGATTAAACGTGAAAGCGCTACAATTATGCAGACGAAGTAGAAAAAGGGGGATTTCTTGTTTAACTAGCATGACGTTCTATAACACAGGCGTACTCTATTGGGACCGCACTGTTCTTGTACCATTCTTCTTCCCTTTTATTGAATTAATTCGTTAGGCTTTACATTACTTTTTAATTTAGATATGTGGATTTAGAATTTCTCACAACAGATGCCGAGGTCAACAACAGAATTGCAAAGGCAAGTGCAGCTTTTGGAAGACTAAGAGTAAATGTCTGGGATCGATAAGGAATTAGTGCCGCCACCAAGATAAAAGTATATCATGCAATAGTGCTCACTACCCTCCTGTATGCCTGTCAAACATGGACAGTGTATAGCAGACACGCCAAGTAATCATTTCCACATGAGCTGTCTTCGCAGGATACTCAGGATCAAGTGGCATGATAGAGTATCTAATTCTGAGGTCCTCAACAGAGCATATATCTCAAGCATCTACACATTGCTGCAGAGGGCCCAAACTAGATGGGCCGGACATGTTGTTCGCATGCCCGAAAAACGCCTCCCAAAGCAGTTGATGTACAGCGAACTCTCTGTGGGTAAGCGAACAGTAGAGGGACAAAAGAAACGCTTCAAAGACACACTGAAAGCATCGTTGAGCAGTTTTAAAATTGATGTCTCCTCCTGGGAGACTATCGCACATGATCGCTCTGCCTGGCGGACAAACATTACTCAAGGCGCTCGCATTGCAGAACAGAATTTAGCTGATAAGGCAGAAGGCAAGCGTGCTGCAAGAAAAGTCAGAATGCGCAGCAACACTACTATCGACTCTAACCATGTGTGCCCCGTATATGGCATGGCCTGTAGGGCCAAAATAGGACTAATTAGCCACATGAGATCACGGCACTAATGTCTCACAACTCAAGTCTGAAGCTGTCGCCATCTTCGCTTGCGATGGGTAACTATTATTATTATTATTATTAATTGAGACTTATCGCCTAGCATTTTCACCTGTCAGCGGTTCTCAGGCTGAGTTTCTCGGGGAGGTGTGAAAACTGCCTCTGCATTGGAGACGGGTCATCTGAGATTCGCATCTGACGCGCGCTCTCGGTCAGTTTGGCGTAAGGTGCGAAGACGCACGTTTTGGCAGTTACGGCATGCGTCTAAGTTAACGTAGGTGTTAGGAGAGGGGAGAGATCGGGTTTTTGGAAATAGTAGGAGCCTTTGTCTGGTTTAAGATATTAATCAGAGTTTTAAACTTGATTTCACTCATTCTCCATTTGCAGTACACGTGGTCACTCCGTTCTAGATACTTAAACTTATAAGTGAAATCTCTTAGTTTCGTTGTGATACCGTAGTTCTGTGTTGAGGTAAATATTACATTAAGTATCTAACAATTTGTGAGTGATTAAGGGTAAAATCGCTTATTTTATCCTACTAGTTTTTTGTGTGCAGAGTGATTAATTTATAAGTCTGTTATATTCTCTAGTCGACGAGTTACAGTGGAAAACAGAATAAATTATAATTTCTAGCTTAAACTCAGTCGGCTATTAATGAATTTAATTTAACTGCTAAATACTCAGTCGAGAATATTTTAAAACTAACTTATAAATGCTAGATGCCTCATGATTGTTGACGGAATACGTATGTATTCCTAATTCATGATGATTGATTTTATATATAACTTATACAAAGCTGCAACTAAATGGACAGGCAGTACGAGATGATGAAACACCAACATACTTAGGATTCACACTAGACCGCCAAATGACATGGAAATCACAGATTAACAAAATACAGCTAAGGGCAAAACTTCGCATGGCCATCATGAAAAAGTTAGCAGGTACCACATGGGGTGCTGATGAGAATATCCACAAAAAGCTGTACACAGGCAGACTCAGACCTGCTATGGAATATGGCATCACAGCTTGGTCGACGGCAGCAAAGTCAAATTTTGACAGAGTAAACAGACTTCAGAACCAAGCAGCACGTATTATAACAGGGGCCCTAAAGTCTACACAAATCAACCATATGGAAAACATCACAGGGCTACAGACAATGGAGGATAGACATGACAGCAGAGTCTTAAAACAAGCTGAAAAAATTTAGAGGCTCGAAGGACACCCCATGTACCAAAGAATGAATAGGCTAGGAAGAGGCAGGCTCAAGCGAACTAACTTTGTCGCCCAAGCAAAAGAAAAAATTAACAATAATACCATACTAGCAAGCTCAGTTGCAAAGAAAATCCCAACAAGCTCAACTATCCCACTGTGGAAAATAAGATGCTTTCCTAAGTTAAAATCTGATATTCCAGGCATTGAAGGTAAGGGAACACAGACAGAAACACAAAGAAAGGGTATAGCAACCAAGTATATTGACCAAACATTTCCAGCAAAGCTTTGGACACATGCATATACTGATGGTTCGGCAACAAATGCAGTTGAAAATGGGGGTGCCGGCATCCTCATAAAATTAAAGAATAGAATTCACTCTATGGCAATTGCCACTGGAAAATACTGCAATAAATTATGTGCTGAAGCAGAAGCCCTGAAACAGGCAGCTGAAACTCTTATTGAATGCAAAGCACAGGCAGAAAAACAGATAGTAATCTTTTCAGATGCCCTCTCAATAATATCAGCGCTGAAGAGCCACCAAACTAAAGGATTGAAAGATCTGATAATCTCCCTTGAAAGACTAGCCGAATGCTTCAAGAAGTGCACTATCCAGTGGATACCAGCCCATTGCAACATACCAGGAAATGAGGAGGCAGATAGACTTGCTAAAGAAGGAGGTGCCTTACAACAAAATGATATAGAGACAACTTACGCAACGGCAAAGACTACTATAAAGGCTACATTCAAGTCCAAATGGGAAAGAGAGCACCCGGGACATTTGAAAAATGATGCATATCATCAACTATCCAGAAAAGAACAGGTCATCATTTTTCGGCTACGCACTGGTCACAACAGATTGAGATACCATCTGTACCACAAATACAAAATTGGTGCAACAGATCTCTGCACCTGCGGTACCAGCCCAATGACAGTCGAACACCTGCTGCAATACTGCCCAACCTACAGTAAAGAACGGAGTAGCATATGGCAACAACCCACTTCTGTCAACGAAAAACTGTTTGGAGATGTTGGGAGCCTTGGGTTGACTACTGCCTTTATTAGAGTCATAAATGTGGAAGTCTGAAGGCGAACGAGGAAGAAGAAGAAGAATATATAACTTATTTCACGGGAAAGTTTAAACGTCAAGTCAAGCTCTACGTTTGCAGTTCTAACGTAAGTTATATCGAGTACATAATATGTAAAATATTTCATGTGTTTTTTTTCTTTATTCAGTGAATACTGGGGTAACCCAACTTTGCCGGCGTTTAGTACAGAGACATACCTGTGAGAAACAAAAACATTTTATATCTTTAACCACGTGGGTTTTCAAGTAACACCTGTCTGACAGGGCGTGTGCCTTCAGAGATAAACAGAATACCAATCCCACTAACGGGTTTTTTTTTAAGAATAAATGCTTATACTGGACCTTTGAGCCAGATCATATTTCTTCACAAACTCTAATGTACATCCTGCCTTGTGGCGAGAACATTACAGAACAAAAACATTAACTTTTCCGACAGTTGACCACGTGTGTGGTGAACCAAGAGTATTTGTTGAGAGAAAGCGTCCACCGGTCATCTTCCTAATTAAGGGAAACCTCGTGTTTCTGACACTGTGTGCCCGTTTAACTTTCTTACCCAAACTGATTCAAGTGACCTTAACAGAAATCTTAAAATTAAACTGGTGAAGTGAATGCTCACAGGATGCAGTGGAAGAAACCTGTATCTGCAGAGCTGGGATTCTCTTTATCCAAAGAATACAGATTCACTGTAGAGAAGTGTCCTAAAGTTTGCGCCAGACCGCGAACTACAGCACGATTTGTAGGTAAGGTTGTGTGAGTCAGGGCCCTGATGAAAGAACCGAGTGAAAGTAGACGGAGGGATGTTCTTTGTTGATTCACCCACTTTATAATTTTCCTTATGCAAGATTTGTTGCTAACTATATTTTCCTTAGGATAGACCATACTACTATCAAAGTCTGTTCATAGTTTTTTAACAGGGGAAATATTAGACCCAATCATATGTGTCTGTGACTCTTTGGGCTACCATCGTTCTCCTAACGGGACTGTGGACTAAACATCGAGGGAAGATCATAACAATGGGTCTATCATTTCTTGTAGAAATTCCTTGATTTTTATGATTTTCTGTATATGCTTTGATGTAATTTTATATGTTGTGAGAGAATTTTGTTATGATAATTAAACTACTCAATAATTATTCCAGCGTGTCGGTCAGTTTCGTTCCAAAATATCTATATAATCATTGTTATAGTTTTCCCACGTCTGTGTGTCTCACTGTCGTCAAATGTGTGTGTGCACGTGAGTGGTAATATATATATTAATATATGTATAGGTGTTAGACTGTCTGACTACTCTAAATCTGTCGTAGAAGATAGGTTAGAGAGAGAGAAGATTTCTCGATCTCAGAGACAGCCTCTATCACATTCTACCATCTCACTCGTGGAAATCTATTTCTACCATCATCTCTCACTGTGGCTATCACTGATTCTGATCTATTCAGAAGGGACCAACCCAAGTCTTAATTTCCTATCAAAAATCTACGACAAATAGGGGCTCGTCTGGGATTGAACTGAAAATCCTGAGCAAGGACGATAAATGGGATCTCGTGCGAAGAATTTTTGAACTTAGAATAGGAAGACGAGTACGACAAATGTGGTCTCGTCCGAAGGATTTTTTTTTTTGAACTTAGAATAGGAAGACGAAACGGCAAATATCAGCTCGTCTGTAAGATTCTTTATTCTGTAATAGAGTAAGAGTGTGATTGTCTCGTGGTTTGGTGTATCTTTAAAAAAAATATCCCCTAGACAAAACGATCTGTTTATGGACGTGCTGACCACACAACTAATAATTAGATTTTTTCCACAGCATTATTGAGCAATATACATTTGAGTTACAGGTTGATTGTGTCGAAATATATGTTAATTACTGATTTTGTAATACAAAACGCTGGTAAAGTTTGTGAGTGTATAACATTCACAGGGTTCTGAAGCAGTAGGTGTTTGAGCTAAGCTAAGGAGTGCGTTTCGGACTATCTTGTCCAGATTATATGCCTCCCTTACCCGAACTGTCTTCAGGGGTAAACTTATCGTGGATTAAAAATTAAGGGATTTTTTTCTCCTTAAAATTTTGCAATAATTATTTTGTTTCCACTGTAGCAACTTATTTTTCAGTGAGTAATCTTAACTACCATTTATTTGGCGTAGTCGTCTGCATTAGGTGCTTTATTGCCGATTAATAGCAGCGATAGTGAGATACTATATTTTGGAGGAGGTATCCCAGGTTAAAGTATATCTTCTTTTGTTTTGGTATTTTCTCGTAAGTGGTAGGAACCAGTGTATCCTTTTCTTATCTCTTTCTCTTCTAAGTCTCAGCCACTGATTTACTATGGCAGAAAGGGTGAAGCATAGGCAACTCCTCAGGGACGAGGCAAGAGAAGAAGGTTTGGAGGGAGAAGAAGCGAAAGCTTTTGTCAGAGACGAACTTGAGAGATATGACGCGGAGAGGAAAGCAGCTGAAGCTAAAGAGGAAAAGGAAGAAGCTAGGAGGAAGGAAGAAGCAGCCGAAGCTTTACAGCAGAAGAAGATGGACGAGGAAATGGAAATTCGCAGGATGCATTATAAGAAGGAGAGAGAGGAGAGACAGCATGAGAAGGAGAGGGAGGAGAGACAGCATGAGGAAAGAGAAAATGAGCAACGACGACAGCATGAGCTGGCGCTCTAAGCTCTAGAATTCCAAAGTCGTGGTGCTGTCTCTACCTCCAGCAATGGAGAATCTTCTCATTTTCCTTTAACTGATCCTTCTAGCACTCAATCTACTCACCTCACTGCTATGTCTTTTGCGCTAGAATCTTTCCCTTGTCCAAATGAGAAGATTGACACGTATCTAGAAAAATTTGAGAAAATTGCAACACTGTACGGTTTAGAGAGGTCGCGTTGGAATATGAAGCTTTCCCAGGCTTTGAAAAGTTCTGCTTACGATGTGTATGCAAAACGTGAAAGCAGCCAACAAGACAACTACGACGTATGGAAGAAAGCGTTACTGGAGCGCTTTAAAATGAATGCTCGCAAATTTTTGCAACTGTTTCGCAACAGCAGGAAGGAGAGCTCTGAAACTTTTCAGCAGTTCTCGTCTCGTTTGAAGGGATACTTGACAAAGTGCCTTGAGCTTTCACAGCTCCGCTCTACCTATGAAGGTCTTGAGGAATTTGTTATAACAGAACAAATAAAGAACACTTTGTCTGCTGATACCCGGAGTTTTCTAGCTGAGCAGGGTGCAGAAAAGCTTGAAGACATCTTAGAAAAGTCTGAGCGATATCATAATGCGCTAGCCGAACTACCGGCCGCAAAACGTAAACCGACAGAAGAGCCTTTTCGAAAGAATAATCTAGACCAATCTTCTCATGCTTCTCATGCTTCTAACCAAAATAACCACAGAGAAACTGGCTTTCTTTTGATTGCATTGTTGTCAAGCACCTGGTCAAACCCGGTCAAGAGACAGAAGAGACCGTCCAACTTTGTGGAGTTTCTAAGTGATGCACCTACAGCGCTTCCCATTGCATTGGTTGAGATCCACTCTGATTTTGTCAGAGGTGTGATCAAAGCGGCTGTTATGGATGACCCGATCTACCCAGTCATACTTGGCTTTAGATATGTGTCTATTGGGAAACCGGAAGAGCCAATTGTGGCAGCAGTAACTATAAGAGGGCAAACCAAGAAGGAACGGGAGCCTGCGCCTAATTTGTTACCCATGGAACTTAAAGAAGCGCAACAAAAGGACCCTACTTTGGCACCCTGCTTTAGGAAACTGCCCATGGCTAAGACCATAGACAACACGGGGACATTTTTTCTAAGGATGGCGTACTTTATCACAGAACGGGCAAGCCTGACCAAGGTTACAATCAGCTTCTAGTACCGAAACAGTACAGAAGCCAAATCCTAGAAATGGGGCACTCTCTTCCCTTTAGCGGACTGTTGCTGTCATTTTCGACGGAGTCATCTGTCAAGTTATTTGCTTATGTTTGTATCATAAGTATAATTGTGTCTTTACCTGCGATGTCAGGTTGATTAGGGGTTGTCTTCCCTTGTTTATTCATTCATTGTGTTTGACCTTTAGGGTCAGAGGTTGACAGTTCGGCGTAGGCCTATGGGAAGGTTTTTTAAGCGGGAGTGAGATATACTTCCGGGAAGCCGGGAGGTCCTGTTTTTCTGAAGGGACCAAGAGTCCATTGTTTTTCGGGGAGAATCTTCGAAGTAACTGCTATGGCAGTTTTCCCCAGTGAATCTCTGTGCGTCGGGATGACGACAGAATTCCTTGTTTAGTTCTGAGGATTCATTGTCCAGGTAATACCGACCTTTATGCATTATTACGCTTTTCGGTGGCAGAACATGTAAAGGATTACCTAGGGTGAACAGCAGCTCACTGATCCGCCATTTCAGAACTTATATATTTGTGCTCGAGGTAGCCATCCAAGACTGTTAGTCTTATATTGTCCAGAAATCCAGTGACGAAGATATATTGTGGGAGCCGCAGATTGGCGGAACTTCTATCTACAATAAGTATTACTGCAGGGTTGATGATAACCTATTTAACAGAAGTACACGGCCGACGTCAGAACGAGGCCTGTGCTTTCGGCTATTATACTACAGCCTGATATGTGCAATTGGCGGGGAGTGCCAAGTTGCACCTGTGTGTCAAAGTAACTAAGGCATCTGACGCGTTTAGTCAGAGACGCCAAGGGCGACGCTACGAACTGTCATTATTGAAGAACTTTGCTATTGACCATGCACGTCTATTCTGATGTTTACCTTTTTGAATGCCAAATGTATACCTATCGATGTCAGGTCAGCATGACCTTGTTACACTGACTGTTCCTGTTGATACTATGTGTGTTCCCGTCAATAAATGTCTTGAAACATGCCTGCAGTGTCAAAGCATCCTTGATTACTGCATGTGAGAGTATGGGTTGCAGGATCTACATCTATACGAGCCTAAACACATTCGCGCCTTCATTCGCACCCACACTCAATTCATCATACGCTCGCACTACACATCTAACAACATGTATACTGTCTTGGGCCAGTGATCACATCAACAAGAAAAAAAAGACAGTTACATTTCTGGTGGACCAGTTACGTGGGCTCTTATGATACATTTCTTGTCGCCAATGTGGCCTAGAAACTTACATTTCTGATGGACCAGATCTGTGGGTTTAAAAGGAACAGAGCGAGCATTTGACATTATTGTTGACATTTATGGATCCAGAAATTTACATTCCTGGTTGGCTGTTACATGTATGATGTCTCCAGTTTTGTCGAGAAAGTTACAAGAAGGACAAGTACACATTACACTTCTGATCTGTGGGTCTAAGCTACACACGGGACAGCCGTAACACACAGCGCTAATTCTACACTTGCAAGTTTTGGCTACAACAGGACAGATATAGGTCATCAACGGTTGACCCAAATAAACAGTACGAGCATTTATATTATAATGCTACATAAAGCATAACAAGACATGTACTGAAGTTAACTACTAGGCATTTGCTACGTGGACCATAACTGCATAGAAGGCGGGTTCCTATTGTAAACAGTACTGCTGGTTGTTACACGTTTCATTCAACAACAGACTTTTCTAGGTCAGAGCATTCAAGCTACATTGTTGGAGGTCAAGTGTCTGTAAACAGTACGTGGAAATTGTAAACATTCAATGTGCAAGCCCTAATTTGAGAAGGTCATAGTAACTTTGGTTCGTGAATACCACTTTATGTTACAGTGGATTTGACGTTCAGTGCGCGTTTGACATTTCGTTTCTGTGTTCGCAAGGAGCAAGGAATTTATTTTAGTTTCAGCTGTGACTGAACTTGTTCTGCAACACATTGAAATTGATTGCTATATTATGTTACTTCTACTGTTTTTGTGTATTTTTCTGCGGGTTTTTCGGTTGGTGGGTCTTACGGTAAATATGCCACTTGATCGAGGCTTACTGTAAGCGTTCTGTAGGTGCAAATTTTCTTAATTTGGAAATTTGCTAGTGACAATTGGTCGCTATTGATGTTAGCTGTGATGTAATTGTACTTAACGTTGTTTTTGTAATATTTTGTCTGTTTTTCAGTTTTGATTGTCGATTTGTTTTGTTTGTATTCTGTAGGTCTCTCCTTTCTTGTGTATTTCTCTACACATTTTTGGTTAAAACAGTGTTGCCATTTGTATTGTTTTGTATTTTTGTCTTTGTATTTTTTTTTGGTTGTACTACATTACTGTCATGCACAGTCTACATACACATACTTGGTCATGTTTTGATATTATTGATAAGGTAGACTCTTCATATAGAGTTTGTTAATAAAATATTATTATATAAGATATTTATACAAGTTCTTTGATAAAAGACTTGTTATCTACAAAGATTGAGACAAGGTGAAATACATATTCAAGTTCTTTATAAAAAAGACTTGTGCCCATAGTGAGTGGGATATAAGGGAATTTTTTTTCCACAGGTACTCAAGTGATTTTTTGGGTACATTATAAACAAGAGGAACATACAAAGTCTTTGTCTAAGACTAAGACAGTAAAGTGAAGTGAGTATACAAGTCTAGCATTTCAGACTTGTCTCCCATTGAAGTGGGATAAGGTAATTTATTTAATTTTTTTCAGGTTTCTGATCTCATTAGACAAGATGTCTACATTGGACTACTTTATTACACAAGGGAGAGCCCTTGATAAGACTGGTCAACAGTTAGAACAATGGGCTGTTGCTCAGTATGACAAAGCATTAGCTGCAGAAGAGAAAAAAGCTCAGGCTGAAGAGAAAAGATTAGAAAGAGAAGCTGCGGCGGAACAAAAAAGGCTAGACAGAGAAGCTGATATGGCTGCTGAACAAAAGAAATTGCAGATGCAGGTGGAGGAAAGGAGATTTGAAGCTGAACAAAAGAGATTAGACAAAGAAGCTGAACAAAAGAGATTAGACAAAGAAGCTGAACAAAAGAGATTAGACAAAGAAGCTGCTGCAGAGGAGAGGAAAGCTCAAGCTGCTGCAGAGGAGAGGAAAGCTCAAGCTGCTGCAGAGGAGAGGAAAGCTCAAGCTGAGGCTGAAATCAGAAAAATGGAACATGAGGAAAGAAAACAGAAGATGGAACTTGATGAAAAACTCGCAACTTTGGAGTTAGAGAAATTGAAATTGGCGAGTACGGGTGCTCAGCAAACAACTTCGAGTACGACAAGGGAGTTTGTTAGTAGGATTAAATTGCCTCATTTCAATCCTTTAAAGGATGACGTAGCAGATTATCTAGATAGATTCCAATTTTTGTGCGATACGCATAACATAAAAAAGGAAAAATATGTTGAACAACTGATGCCATTTTTTACAGGTGACACAGTGACTACTCTTATGACAATAGACGAACATGAGAGGACTAATTATGATGTTGTCAGGGCAGCATTACTAAAAAAATATCAACTAAAACAAGAAGACTATCGTCTTCGTTTTAGGACAATGTTGCCAGAAAATGGAGTAGATTTCTCTGATTTTGTTACAAAGATACGTCGTACATTTACACGATGGGTTGAGTTGTCTCAGATTGAGAAAACATATGAAGGTCTAATGGACTTATTATTGCGAGATAAGGTTTTGTCATCTGTTAATGATTCTTTTCTTGCATTCCTTCATGAGCGTAAGCCTAAAAACTTAAAAGAAATGGAGGAATACTGTTGTCAGTATGCCACAGCACATCCCCATGCTACAGTTAGCAATTCTAAAGTGAAAGAAGGGTTGCCAGCTGCTTCGGCAACACCATATGGCCCTAATTTCAAAAAAAAATTTCAGGGTGCTCAACAAAATTGGAATAGGGGAAGTAATCAAAATTACACTCAGAAGCGGAGTAATCCAACACATGATGGTTCTTCGTCTATGCAGTGGAGACAAGATGGTAGTTCTCGTAATTTTAGTGGTAATAATTTGAGACACTTTCGCAAAGGCTATCCAAATAATAACTATTCAAATTTTCGAGGTAATCATTCTCGACGTCAAGATTATGACGATGGTGAATTTAGAAACCGGGATTCAAACCGGAATGATGAGTACAATAGACAATATGATCACAATTACAGGGGAAATGATAGTCGAAATAATTACAGGGGAAATGATAGTCAAAATAATTACAGGGGAAATGATAATCGAGGTAGACCTAGGTTTAACAAGAAAAGACCTTACCAACAGGCAAACTCTGCGCAACAAGAGTTTGATGGAGCCTGTAATACAGTAAATGATAGTGGTAACTCTAGGGCTATCACTGGTTGTGCTTTCGATTTTGGGAGAGCAACTGAATGCCCCCAATGCTTAACATTGTTTGACTCATCAACTGTATCTACGCTAAGTTGTGGTCACCCTCTTCCTGCTCTACCTGCTACAGTTGCGCATGATGGGAGAGGATCTCTCATCTTAGATAAAGGTCTAATAAATGATAGGCTAGTCTCAGTACTTTTCGATTCGGGATGTACTACCGTCGGGGTTAAGGAGTCTCTGATAGATCCTTGCTGTGCCACTGGAAAAACAATCAAATGTGTTACATTTGGTGGTACTATGGAAAGCTATCCTACTGCTATTATTAGGATTGACACTCCTTTCTTCACAGGAGATGTCCATGCATGTCTTCTTCCTAATCCTATTGCGGATCTTATAATCGGTCGTATTCATGGGGTTAAGGAATGCACCCCGCAACAAATTTCTAGTTGGGAAGAAAAAAACATTCAAACGGTCAATGCAGTGGTGACAAGAGCTCAAGCTCTTAATCCCCCAACTTCATCTGATAATAGTAATGAAGTTGATAGCCAAGACGAGCACTTGGTGATTTCCCATGACTCGTTTGTTAAACGTCAAGAAGAGGATCCTTCTTTGAAGAAATACTTCCTTCTTGCAAAGAAAGGGGATCCCAATCAAAATACGAATCACAAATCGTATATTACTATGAAGAATGGTATATTGGTACGAATGGTACAACACTCGGACAAGTCTATGCACTCGCAAATTCTTGTGCCTAAGTGTATGAGAGCCTTAATTCTTCGGCATGCACACGATTCTCAGTGTGCGGGACACATGGGTTTTTCCAGAACTAAAACTAGAGTCCTTGCGTCATTCTTTTGGCCATTCGTGAATAAAGACATCCGAATTTATTGCCGATCTTGCAAAATTTGTCAAGAGGTCAAGTCTAGGGGTCCGAGACATGCTGCTCCTATTCAGGCTGCAGATATTCCGATTCGGCCGTTTCAGAAAATGGCTATAGACATCATTGGTCCGTTCAAAATTAAGTCAGCCAGAGGACACCAATTTATCCTCACTTGCGTGGACATGTGCACGCGTTGGCCAGAGGCTATTCCTCTGAAGAGCATATCAACTGTCGATATCGCTGATGCTCTTTGGCTCGTATTTTCTCGTCTGGGATTCCCCGGAGAAATACTGTCGGATCACGGCACTCAGTTAATTTCGGACGTTATGTCTCAGGTAATGGCTACGCTAGACATTAAAAGGTCTCTCAGTAGTATTTATCATCCAATGTCCAATGGATTGGTAGAACGTCTTAACAGGACACTAAAGAACTTACTTGGCAAGATAACGGAGGATCATCCTGAAGATTGGGACAGGGTTTTACCTGCAGTCCTCTTTGCCTATAGAGAGGTTCCCAACGAGCATACAGGGTTTTCTCCTTTCGAACTTGTCTTTGGCGCGCAACCGCGCGGGCCAATGTCCTTGTTACACGATTTGATAACTTCCGATAATATTGACGATGATACACAATCGTCATATGAATATGTTATAGCTCTTAGAGAAAAGATTATCGAATCGTGCAGGTTAGCAACTTCATCTTCCGAATTTGCGAAAGAAAAAGCTAGGCGATTTGCTAATAAGAAAAGACGCCTACGTCAACTTTGTCCTGGAGACAAAGCATATGTCTTACTGCCCTCAAGAGAGAATAGACTTCTCATTTCTTGGAAGGGTCCATACACTATAGTCTCGAAAATTTCTGATGTCGACTATATTGTCGATGTGGATGGAAGGCATAAAACCTTCCATATAAATATGCTAACAGAGTTTATTGAACGTCCAGACTATTTACAGCCTATTTTCCAGGCGACGGACGACTCTCCAGTTCAACATGGTCACATCTCATCCCTGTCCGTTATACAGGATGAGGAAACTATTTTTTCTGACGTGAACTTACCTCTTCCTGCGATTCCACTTACTTCAACGGAATCGTGGAGAGACGTTACAGTCTCTTCCAACTTGTCTTTTGAGGAACAGCGTCAAGTATCCTCTACGTTACAATCATATCAGGATGTCCTTACCGACATTCCTGGACACACAGATGTCATAGAACATGACATCATACTTACTGATCGTAATCCGATCAGAGTAAGACCATACCCAATACCTATTCATTTTCAAGCACAAGTCGAGAAAGAATTGGATGAAATGATTCAACTACAAATAATTGAACCATCCACTTCAGCTTATTCTTCGTCGATAGTTATTGTTCGAAAGAAAGACAATAACATACGTCTTTGCGTTGATTATCGCAAATTAAATCAAGTTACGAAGTTCGATGCTGAACCTATGCCGTTATTAGATGATCTACTTATTAGACTTTCTAAAGCTAAATTCTTTACTAAACTAGACTTGTCGAAAGGTTATTGGCAAGTCCCACTGACGGAACACGCCAAACCTCTCACTGCTTTTTCGACACCTAGGGGTCTGTTTCAATGGAATTTTATGCCTTTCGGGCTTATGAACGCCCCAGCGACTTTCGTGCGCATGATGCGACGAATTCTATCAGATCGTGCAGATGTCATTGCATATTTAGACGACATCTGTCTTTTCAGCGATACTTGGGAAGAACACTATGTGGGTCTGAAGGAATTGCTATCTACTCTACGTGAGCATAGTTTGACTGCTAAACCCTCTAAAGCTTTTGTTGGGTTTAGTGAAATTTCCTTCCTAGGTCATCGAGTTGGTCATGGTCTGTTGAAGACAGAGGACCAAAACATTTCAAAGATATTAAATATCTCGGTTCCGAAGACAAAAAAGCAAGTGCGTAGTCTCTTGGGATTGATACAATTCTATGGAAGATTCATTGAGAATCTGTCCTCCATTATGGCACCACTTTCAACGTTATTGAAAAAAGGTTCTCCTAATATGGTGCGTTGGTCCCAAGAATGCCAATCTTCATTGGATCAGGTTAAGAATTTGTTCTCATCTCATCCTATCTTAAGACTACCGACGATTGATAAGACTTTTGTCCTTCGTAGTGATGCCTCTTCCACTGGCATTGGAGCGGCACTAATGCAGGAATATTCAGGAACTCTGCATCCTGTAATGTATATTTCTAGGAAGCTGAATGCGGCAGAAAGGAATTACTCGGTTTTGGACCGTGAATTGTTGGCTATGGTTTGGTCCATTCTTAAGCTACAAAGGTTCCTTCTGGGCGCGCATTTCTTTATGGAAACCGACCAAAAAGCTCTTACGGCTATGCAAAGTAAGGATTTGAAGAGCTCGAGATCTACTCGTTATGCTATTGCTCTTCAGCCTTTCCATTTCACGGTGCGAGCTATCCGTGGTTCGGATAATGTGATGGCGGACATATTGTCTAGATGCCCACATGATTCCAGTTAAATCTTGTGTCCTAGTTTTTCCTGATATATTTTCAGACTTAGGTCTGTCCTTAATATCATAATATGTTGTAATACAAATGTATTTGGATGATGTTTAGATAATTTAACAAATTTCATTTTGTCCATCCATCAGTGATATGTTGCTAAAATAGCATTGACATTTGTATATTGCTATGATTATATTATTTAGTAACGTTTGATATATGATTGGTATTGCCAGCAACTTAGGTTTCTTGAATGGTATCCCTTAGTTTGTTTGGCTTAAAGGAAATATTTTCTCCTATGTTGGGAGATGATTTGTACCCTCTTCTATTGTACCTGATATTAGGTTCATTGTTTGCATGAGCACAGAAGTGATACTGGTGCTATCTTGCTCATGAACATATTAAAAAAAAAAATTGCATTTTTTTTTTACAGGGGGGTGGTAGTAATGTTGCTGTCATTTTCGACGGAGTCATCTGTCAAGTTATTTGCTTATGTTTGTATCATAAGTATAATTGTGTCTTTACCTGCGATGTCAGGTTGATTAGGGGTTGTCTTCCCTTGTTTATTCATTCATTGTGTTTGACCTTTAGGGTCAGAGGTTGACAGTTCGGCGTAGGCCTATGGGAAGGTTTTTTAAGCGGGAGTGAGATATACTTCCGGGAAGCCGGGAGGTCCTGTTTTTCTGAAGGGACCAAGAGTCCATTGTTTTTCGGGGAGAATCTTCGAAGTAACTGCTATGGCAGTTTTCCCCAGTGAATCTCTGTGCGTCGGGATGACGACAGAATTCCTTGTTTAGTTCTGAGGATTCATTTTCCAGGTAATACCGACCTTTATGCATTATTACGCTTTTCGGTGGCAGAACATGTAAAGGATTACCTAGGGTGAACAGCAGCTCACTGATCCGCCATTTCAGAACTTATATATTTGTGCTCGAGGTAGCCATCCAAGACTGTTAGTCTTATATTGTCCAGAAATCCAGTGACGAAGATATATTGTGGGAGCCGCAGATTGGCGGAACTTCTATCTACAATAAGTATTACTGCAGGGTTGATGATAACCTATTTAACAGAAGTACACGGCCGACGTCAGAACGAGGCCTGTGCTTTCGGCTATTATACTACAGCCTGATATGTGCAATTGGCGGGGAGTGCCAAGTTGCACCTGTGTGTCAAAGTAACTAAGGCATCTGACGCGTTTAGTCAGAGACGCCAAGGGCGACGCTACGAACTGTCATTATTGAAGAACTTTGCTATTGACCATGCACGTCTATTCTGATGTTTACCTTTTTGAATGCCAAATGTATACCTATCGATGTCAGGTCAGCATGACCTTGTTACACTGACTGTTCCTGTTGATACTATGTGTGTTCCCGTCAATAAATGTCTTGAAACATGCCTGCAGTGTCAAAGCATCCTTGATTACTGCATGTGAGAGTATGGGTTGCAGGATCTACATCTATACGAGCCTAAACACATTCGCGCCTTCATTCGCACCCACACTCAATTCATCATACGCTCGCACTACACATCTAACAACATGTATACTGTCTTGGGCCAGTGATCACATCAACAAGAAAAAAAAGACAGTTACACGGACATATGGGACAGAACGCCACAAACCAACGGATAACCACTCATTATTGGTGGCCAGGAGTAAATAGTGAGATTATCAGGTATGTCAAATCCTGTGCCCAGTGCCAACGTGTGCCACCCAAGCAACGGGCACCCCCAGTCTCTTTGGGTGAAATGCCAATAGTGGGAACACCATTCGAACGGGTTGTGATCGACATTTTAGGACCCTTAGAAAGGACTAAAAGAAGGAACAGGTTTATCCGGACCTTAGTCGACACATGCACTTTATGGGCAGAAGCTATACCGCTAACATGCGCAGATGCCAAGCATGTCGCAGAAGCCCTCGTGCAGATTTTCACTCGGTTGGGATTCCCTTAGCAAGTGTTGACGGATAACGGATCTCCATACCGAAACCTGTTGATGGATGAGATCGTTAAGATCTTGAGGAACCAACACATCTACATAAAGCCTTATACTCCGGCAGGAAATTGGCTCGTGGAACGTGTTAATGGAAACCTCAACATGATGTTAAGTAAACTGGCACAAGTGAAACATGAAGATTGGGATCTTTGTATTCCTGCAGCTTTATTTAGCTACAGAGATCTCCTCATACTTCCACAGGATTTCCGCCAGCTACGCTTTTATTCGGCAGACCTATTAAGGGGCCACTTGAAGCCTTACTTTAGTCTCTGACAGACCAGAAGGTAGATGAGACAGTTGTCTCAGCCAGTAAATACGTATCGGTTTTAAAGGAAAGGTTGAAACTAGGATGGGACCTAGCAACGACTAACTTTAAGCGAGCACGCACAATGTACGCTAACCGATACAGGAAAGTCGCGAAAGAGAGAGAACTGGAAGCAGGAGAGAAAGTTTTGGTGTTACTCCCTACCGGAAACAACCAACTGAGGATCGGATGGCAAGGGCCGTTTACCGTCCTGAAAAAGATTTCTAAGGCTAACTACCAGATCTCTATTCAAGGAAAGGAAAAGGTTTTCCATTTAAATCTGTTAAAGAGATACTTGGAAAGACCGGTGCCGACCTCCGAACATCTCCTGACGATCGCCAAAATTGACGAAGATGACGATAGTGGCAGGGAAATTCCACTGCACACACACGAAATCTTTCAAAAATGTCAAAAGCGGCGATGCTCTTTCAAGCGCGCATGGGAGACATTCCAGAGAAATGAAACTTTGGGAGTAGACTTGAGTAGGAATAGGAGAGAGATGGAGGGGGGAGATCAGAGGGAAGAAGACAGACACCCTGAAGCTACGGATATAGGAAATTTATTTCCATAACGTAGACATGGAGTGCTTTCATATCTTAAAGGGTGGACGTTCTGTCACATAGAGATTATGATCAATAAATTTTCTATATATTCTTTCCTTCTTCCACCCGTGTCTTCTATTTTATTATCACTCTTTATCCTTTTCCTGTAATTTTCGCATTCGTTCGTTTGCGAAAAATATTTATTTTCCCATTCTAACGTTTACCTGTTTCTTTCTCTTACTGAGAACGCATTTATGACATAACGTGTCAATCTCTGCACGAGACGAGAGAGCGTTAAAATGCATTCTATTGCATCAGATGTCAGTAGCGCAGCAGACGATATACTGTGAATTTCGTCCAGTAAGACAGGGGAAAGCAGACAACTGTCTACATTTTCCATCTGCACGGCGCGTAATTGAGACTTATCGTCTAGCATTTTCACCTGTCACAGCGGTTCTCAGGCTGAGTTTCTCAGGGAGGTGTGAAAACTGCCTCTGCATTGGAGACGGGTCGTCTGAAATTCCCATCTGACACGCGCGCTCTCGGTCAGTTTGGCGTAAGGTGCAAAGACGCACGTTTTGGCAGTTACGGCATGCGTCTAAGTTAACGTAGGTGTTAGGAGAGGGGAGAGATCGAGTTTTTGGAAATAGTAGGAGCCTTTGTCTGGTTTAAGATATTAATCAGAGTTTTAAACTTGATTTCACTCATTCTCCATTTGCAGTAGACGTGGTCACTCCGTTCTAGATACTTAAACTTATAAGTGAAATCTCTTAGTTTCGTTGTGATACCGTAGTTCTGTGTTGAGGTAAATATTACATTAAGTATCTAATAATTTGTGAGTGATTAAGGGTAAAATCGCCTATTTTATCCTACTAGTTTTTTGTGTGCAGAGTGATTACTGTATAAGTCTGTTATATTCTCTAGTCGACGAGTTACAGTGGAAAACAGAATAAATTATAATTTCTAGCTTAAACTCAGTCGGCTATTAATGAATTTAATTTAACTGCTAAATACTCAGTCGAGAATATTTTAAAGCCAACTTATAAATGCTAGATGCCTCATGATTGTTGACGGAATACGTATGTATTCCTAATTCATGATGATTGATTTTATACATAACTTATTTCACGGGAAAGTTTAAACGTCAAGTCAAGCTCTACGCGTGCAGTTCTAACGTAAGTTATATCGAGTACATAATATGTAAAATATTTCATATGTCTTTTTTCTTTATTCAGTGAATACTGGGGTAACCCAACTTTGCCGGCGTTTAGTACAGAGACATACCTGTGAGAAACATAAACATTTTATATCTTTAACCACGTGGGTTTTCAAGTAACACCTGTCTGACAGGGCGTGTGCCTTCAGAGATATACAGAATACCAATCCCACTAACGGGTTTTTTTTAAAGAATAAATGCTTATACTGGGCCTTTGAGCCAGATCATATTTCTTCACAAACTCTAATGTACATGCTGCCTTGTGGCGAGAACATTACAGAACAAAAACATTAACTTTTCCGACAGTTGACCACGTGTGTGGTGAACCAAGAGTATTTGTTGAGAGAAGTCGTCCCCCAGTCATCTTCCTAATTAAGGGAAACCTCGTGTTTCTGACACTGTGTGCCCGTTTAACTTTCTTACGCAAACTGATTCAAGTGACCTTAACAGAAATCTTAAAATTAAACTGGTGAAGTGAATGCTCCCAGGATGCAGTGGAAGAAACCTGTATCTGCAGAGCTGGGATTCTCTTTATCCAAAGAATACAGATTCGCTGTAGAGAAGTGTCCTAAAGTTTGCGCCAGACTGCGAACTACAGCACGATTTGTAGGTAAGGTTGTGTGAGTCAGGGCCCTGATGAAAGAACCGAGTGAAAGTAGACGGAGGGATGTTCTTTGTTGATTCACCCACTTTATAATTTTCCTTATGCAAGATTTGTTGCTAACTATATTTTCCTTAGGATAGACCATACTACTATCAAAGTCTGTTCATAGTTTTTTAACAGGGGAAATATTAGACCCAATCATATGTATCTGTGACTCTTTGGGCTATCATCGTTCTCCTAACGGGACTGTGGGCTAAACATCGAGGGAAGATCATAACTGTGGGTCTATCATTTCTTGTAGAAATTCATTGATTTTTATGATTTTCTGTATATGCTTTGATGTAATTTTATATGTTGTGAGAGAAGTTTGTTATGGTAATTAAACTACTCAATAATTATTCCAGCGTGTCGGTCAGTTTCGTTCCAAAATATCTATATAATCATTGTTATAGTTTTCCGACGTCTGTGTGTCTCACTGTCGTCAATTGTGTGTGTGCACGTGAGTGGTTGTCGTGAACTATTCTAATCCCCATATATAAATTAAAACGTAAATGCAAAGCCTAACAAATAAATTTAATAAAATTAAAGAAGAATGGTAAAGAACAGTGCTGTCACAATGACTGTTCTCGAAATTCCCCTTGTTTTCTACTTCGTCTGCAAATTGTAACGCTTTCACGTTGATAGTAAAAGCCTACTGTATTATTACCCGCTTTCTTCAATGAAACGTATACTGTATTTCTTGGAAAAACCTTGAGATACGCAAGCTGATCAATGACCTAAATTTAATATTTCATTCATTCCATTTTATACACGGCGTAACTAAAAGACAGATGGACTAAAGGATAGAGAGAAGGGAGAGGCAGAAAGCAGGGACACGTGCAACACTAAACACGCGTCGCGCGATACACAATTGCTGCCATCACGCGTGTAAGGCCACATGCACTAACTTTATTTCAAATCGACAGTGATAAAATTCACTACCCTTCCCAGAGTTAGGTTTTAAAATCCTGAAAAACGCTTATTGGGAATTATGACATTATACCGGTTTACGTTTGAAAACATGACAGTACCCAGACACCACATGGGGATTGAAGTGAACAGGAGGTGGTAGAAAATGCACATTTTGAACGCAGCCACCTAGCTCCCTTAAATGAGATATTTGGGTTCCTTAGGGTTTGCTGACAAAGAATATGTAAAACGTTACGCAAATAGTCTAGGAATTACCAAGTTATGGCCAAAATAAAATAGTGGGGGTGCCTGACAGCATGAAATCATTTCTGCTCATAAAATTTTTTTATAACGTGTTTGAAGAAACATTACGTTACGGAAATAGCCTACCATGTTAACTCCTATTTGATTGGAGCGCAACAAATGAAAGACTAAACACGATTGGTCGGACTATAAATACTATCTTGTGTTGTCAGGGGAAACGTGAGAAAGGGGTACTTTTTTGAAAAGATGTGTAGACATGGTTTGATTGGGTAGAGCTGCGAATATACTCAATTCAGAGCGTCTGTTCATTGCCACATCTTGTAATAAACCTACTAAGAAGCAGTGCGTTGAGCACCAGTGTATATTTTTTATAAAATAAAGCCTGGGACATCGGCAGATCGGAGTTGTGCTATATTCATTGCCAGTCAACGAAACTGTTTATTATTATTTCCATGAATTGTGGTAAGCTTGAAATATTCAATATCTTTTAATGAAAATTGAATGTAAATTGATAATTTATGTCTGTATATATGTGTGGTTCAGTAGCGAACATGATGTAAAGCCTATAGTGCTCCAGCCTGAACAGAAGGTGTCGGAGGAAAGTAAAACTGCATGGAATGGCCAAACAGTACACTGACACCTAGATTATTAACTAGAAAGAAATAATGCTGGAATTGCAGAGGCGTAGTAACCATTAGGGAGGGAAATACTGGTATAAAGTATTTCAGATGAAGCTGACAGTTGGCCTAACGCTCTGAACTCAATGTTTGTGATGTATTGTGCTCAGTGTAGAAATGGAGTATAAATTAGTTCTGACGTAGAAGGTACAACCTTCTTGTTTCAGGGACCGTGGTCTTAAAGTTATTGAGCAGCACCTGGTCAGAGCTTTGCTGAAGCCAGAGGTGGACAGCATACTCCTTGGTCCATATAGCAACCAGTGGGGTGGCTCCAGAACTCATTAAAGTAATCGAGCAGAGGAGTCTTTTACTGCAGTCATCACGCAAGATAAGAGAGTGTGGCCATGGAGCTCAACATTATGTACCCCCATCTTAAAATGACATTGTAAACTAAAATTAAGAGGGGAATTTAATTGTTTTAATACCAGGAACTGAGAACATCTCCAATACTAGTTCCAATAGAAACAAACTATTGAAGTCATGATGACAAATACCAACAGAGCTTGAACAAAACAAAACCAGTATTACCTCATATTACCACTACACAACTGACACACATAGGATACCATTAATAATATATGTCACTACAAGAATCATATTAATAAATTCTGTACATATAACTTGTAATTAAAATTGATTGTGATTCCTGGTTCCCTTTGTATTTGAATCAGGACACATATACATTCATGACAGCACTGAATACATATTGTTATTTGAAAAGTTATCAGTGACTCCTTTAAGATATCCTCTTAGAGTGTTTTATGTATGTGAGTGTCACAGTGTTGTCAAGTGTGGTGGAATAAATTAAATTGTTTATCTGTCTGTTGTTGTTATGACTTACACTTCATCATACACATACCCTAGACATATAACGTAGTCATCACACTATTCCAGAATAATTCTGACTGAGGTATACATATGTGGCAGTAAGTAAGGTTATCTATAATACACTACTCTTATTAGATATAGATACCTTCACAGCTGATCTCAGTCAGTACACTAAGTCCCCTATAAATATTTATAACATCCCACTTTACCACATATATTGGGGTCTCGTCCGGGATTTTGAATCTTTCCCTATTACAAATATTGGGGGTAATTCACTTCAGGGAATAATAAGAATTAAAAGGTATCCTTGGGTGAAAATAAATAAGGTTGAGCTCACAGTGCCTGTGTTGTCTTGAGTTAATTAGTCATAGATAAAATTGTTTAGACATTTATCTGTTAGACAATGGCCGACCTGGCAAAATTTCGATCTGCTGCTGTACAGACTGCGAAAGAGTTAGGAATGGACGGGCAAATTATGATTTCTTATGTCACTGCTGAATGTGACAAATATATTGAACGGGAAGAAAGAAGATTAGAAAAAGAGGCCGAAAGAAAATTAGAATCTGAAAGATTGGCCGAAGATAAGAGAATAGAAGCTGAAAAAGAGATTAAGAGGTTGCAGATTGAGGCTGAGGCTGAGGCTAAGAGGTTGCAGATTGAGGCTGAGGCTAAGAAATTGGAGGCAGAAAGAGAAGACAAAAGATTGGCTGCAGAAAGGGAAGAGAAGAAATTAGCTGCAGAAGAAAGAAGATTGACTGCAGAGAGGGAAGCAGAAAAGGAGGAGAAGAGATTACAAAGGGAACATGAGTTACGACTAAGGGAGTTTGAGTTTCAAGGCCATGCTCCTGAAAATGGTGCCAGTCCCTTTGCCTCTGATGCCACTGCTAGCCAGGAGCCTCAACCTCAGCTATGAATTTTCATTTAGATCATTTTGTTGAGAAAGACGATGATATAGAGAGCTATCTAAATAGGTATGAACTATTAGCTACCACGTATGGGTTAGAGAGAGAAAGGTGGAGCTTAAAGTTATCTCAGGGACTTCGTGGGGCAGCTTATGAAGTTTTTGCAAAAATGAGCAGAGGTGATCAGGAAAATTATGACATGCTAAAGCAGGCTCTTTTGTTAAGATATGAAAAGAATGCAGAATTTTATAGGAAAAAATTTAGGAATGCTAAACTACTGTCAGGTGAAACCTATCACCAGTTCTCTGCACGAATAGAGACATACTTGGAGAAATGGACTTCTCTGGGGAAAACCCAAGATCTTAAGGAAATGGTCCTTATAGAGCAATTAAGAGAGTCCATGGCTCCAGACCTGAGAAAGTTTCTCATGGAACAAGGTGCAGAGAGGCTGGGTGAGTTGCTAAATGTTGCTGAAAGGTATCAAGCAGCTCAAGCAGAGGTAACAGGTAATAAAAAGAAACAAGTGGATAACTTTAGGGCACCACAGAACTTTAATAAATTTGATCCTAGGGATCAAAACAAAGGTAAGCACCAGTTTGATAGGCCACGGTATGAAAATAAAAATAAAACCCCACAATTCGATGAAAGGAAATATGATGAAAGAAAATCTTTCAACCAAGGAAAAAGGTGGTGTAAAAATTGTAAGATGAACAATCATGACACTGACCATTGTAGAAGGAAACCTCCTCATTGTGCTGCTATGACATCGGAGAAAAAGGAAAAGAAGGTCAAACCTGAAGAACTACAGGAACCATACCACCCCCCAGTGTGTGAAGATGTCATCTGTAATGGTGTCACTATAAGGTGTTTATATGATACCGGTTTAGATTACGATTCCGTTGTGAGTTCTCACCTGGTGCAGGCCGATCAATACACCACAGAAACAGTGGAGATTCAAACTGCAACCAAGGATGTAGCTACCATGACACTTCCCGTCGCCCGAATAAAAGTGAAAACGCGATATGTGGAAGGAATCATAAAAGCAGCAGTGATAAATGAGCCAATCTACCCTCTGATATTGGGGTGTAGATATGTCTTCTTGGGGAATCCCAAGAGACCTGTGATATTGGCAACAGTGCAGACCAGATCACAGTCTAAAAAGGAGGAGGATAATCCAATAAATACTCACCCAGATGAGATGAGGAAGGCACAGGCTGAGGACAAAACACTCAAGCCATGTTTCAAGAAGTTGCCCAAATCTCATACACCTCCAGGCAAGGGAGAGTTTTATATGAAGAACAAACTGATATATAGGAAGGCTGGATCTGAATCCAATGGTCACGGACAGCTGGTCCTTCCCACTTCATATAGGACTAAAGTGTTGGAACTAGGGCATGCGATTCCCTTCAGTGGTCATATGGGAATCAGCGCAACAGGACAGCGAATAGCTTGTCACTATTTCTGGCCAGGAATAACTGAAGATATCAAACGATATGTAAAATCCTGTCCAGAGTGCCAACGAGTAGCACCTAAACATTGGACTGCACCAGCAACTCTGGGGGAAATGCCCATAGTGGGAACACCCTTTGAGAGAGTTGCCGTGGATCTTGTGGGACCTCTCACCCGAACCAAGAGAAGGAACAGCTACATTCTGACTCTGGTGGACACTTGTTCTATGTGGGGAGAGGCAGTAGCCCTGTCATCGATTGATTCTAAACATGTGGCAGAGGCATTGCTCACAATTTTCACAAGGTTAGGCTTTCCCAATCAAATCTTGACTGATAATGGCTCTCAGTTCAAGGGGAAACTAACTGAAGAAGTTTTCAGGATCTTCCAGGCCAAACACTTCCATTGTAGTGTGTACCATCCCCAAGGGAACGGCCAAGTGGAAAGATTTAACGGCACATTGATGTCGATCCTGAGAAAGTTGGCACACGAAAAACCAGATACATGGGACCAGTACCTGCACGCCGCCCTCTTTGCTTATCGGGAGGTACCCCATAGTTCAACCGGTATGGCCCCGGCAACATTATTGTTTGGAAGGCCAATAAAAGGTCCACTCGAAGCTTTGTTAAGAACGTGGACTGATGAAAAGGCAGAGGAAAACATTACATCTTCATACCAATATGTGAATGAGCTGACCACTCGTTTAAAAACTGGCTGGAAACTTGCCAATGAAAATTTGAAACAAGCCAGGAAGAAACATGCTGCCTATTATAACAGGAAGGCGAAAGACAGAGATTTGGCTGTGGGAGAGAAGGTACTGCTTCTTCTCCCCGGGAGTCAGAATAAGTTACAAATTGGATGGCAGGGTCCATATACAGTTTTAGAGAAGGTGTCTAGAACAAATTATAAGATAGATAAGAAGGGGAAAGAAAAAATCTATCATGTGAATCTCCTGAAGAAATATTTGGAAAGAGAACATCAGGAAGAGACACACTTGTTGACCTTGTCCATCGCCATGGAGATGAAAAAGGAACCACTTTCATCATTTGAATATCCATTACACCCCTGTGAGACAGCAGCACAGGTGAAAATCAGTACACATTTAACGAAAACTCAGAAAGAGAGAGTGCAACAGGTTCTAAATAATCATGCAGAGGTGTTAACAGACCGACCAGGGCATACAAACCTATTGGAATATGATATGAAACTGATAGACCCCACACCTGTCTGTATGAAACCATATTCGATTCCGTTTGCTAAGGAGAAAGCTTTGAAGGAAGAGATAGACTATCTGTTGAAGGAAGGAATTATTTCGCACAGTGAATCTTCGTATAGTTCCGGTGTTGTACTCTTAAGGAAGCCCTCTGGAGAACATAGACTCTGTATAGATTACAGGAGACTGAATGCTATTACAGAAGGACAGGTGGATCCATTGCCGGATACAAATCAGCTGTTTGCCAGACTAAATAAAGCTAAATATTTCTCAAAAGTGGATCTGAGTAAAGGATACTATCAGATTCCAGTAAAGCCTGAGGTTAGACCATACCTAGCTTTTAGTACCTCAGAAGGACACTATGAGTTTAATAGATTGCCATTTGGATTGAAGAATGCGCCTAGTGTCTTCTCTAGAATGATGAGAAAATTATTGGACCCTCTGAATAATCCATGTATAACAAATTTCATGGATGATATCCTTATAGCAACAGAAACATTTGAGGAACACATTGACTCTCTGAAGATGCTGTTTGATCGACTTAGGGAGGCAAATTTAACAGCCCGACCAACCAAATGTTGCGTTGGATGTAAAGAATTGGAATTTTTGGGACACACAGTTTATCAGGGAAACATGACCCCTGACCCAAAGAATTTAGAGAAACTAAAGAAAGCCCCGAGACCACAAACCAAGAAGGACGTGAGATCCTTTGTCTCATTATGTGGTTTCTACCAGAAGTATATCAAAAACTTTAATTCCATATGTGCACCGTTAACTGATTTGACACGTAAAGGACATCCAGATCGCATTACATGGACACCACAATGTGAAATGGCTTACCAAGAATTGAAGGAAAAGCTCACAAGTAAACCTATTTTGAAATTACCTGACTTAAGTCAAGAATTCATAGTAAGGACGGATGCCAGTAATATTGGGTTAGGTGCAACTCTACTACAGAAATCAGATGCATTGGATGGGGAATTAAGCCCAGTGGCATATGCTAGCAGAAAGTTGAATAAAGCTGAAATCAATTACTCAACTAGCGAAAAAGAATGTCTTGCAGTAATATGGGCAATAAAGAAATTCAATATTTATCTGTATGGGAAGGCATTTAAGTTGCAAACGGATCACAAACCTTTATCGTTTCTAGCACAGGCTAGGCATGAGAACTCTAGGTTACTCCGATGGTCCTTGCTTTTGGCTCCCTATAATTTTAGCATTGAGTATATATCTGGAAAAACAAATTTGGGAGCGGATTTTTTAAGCCGCCATCCGTGTGATGAGAATCACCGTAAACCCCAGAAATAATAATAAATTTCTCTATGTGTATATAGAATAAAGGACTGACATATAATGTCTGTTTTAAGAGGGGAGATGTCGTGAATTATTCTAATCCCCATATATAAATTAAAACGTAAATGCAAAGCCTAACAAATAAATTTAATAAAAGGAAAGAAGAATGGTAAAGAACAGTGCTGTCACAATGACTGTACTCGAAATCCCCCTTGTTTTCTACTTCGTCTGCAAATTGTAACGCTTTCACGTTGATAGTAAAAGCCTACTGTATTATTACCCGCTTTCTTCAATGAAACGTGTACTGTATTTCTTGGAAAAACCTTGAGATACGCAAGCTGATCAATGACCTAAATTTAATATTTCATTCATTCCATTTTATACACGGCGTAACTAAAAGACAGATGGACTAAAGGATAGAGAGAAGGGAGAGGCAGAAAGCAGGGACACGTGCAACACTAAACACGCGTCGCGCGATACACAATTGCTGCCATCACGCGTGTAAGGCCACATGCACTAACTTTATTTCAAATCGACAGTGATAAAATTCACTACCCTCCCAGAGTTAGGTTTTAAAATCCTGAAAAACGCTTATTGGGAAGATGACATTATACCGGTTTACGTTTGAAAACATGACAGTACCCAGACACCACATGGGGATTGAAGTGAACAGGAGGTGGTAGAAAATGCACATTTTGAACGCAGCCACCTAGCTCCCTTAAATTCGTATATTTGGGTTCCTTAGGGTTTGCTGACAAAGAATATGTAAAACGTTACGCAAATAGTCTAGGAATTACCAAGTTATGGCCAAAATAAAATAGTGGGGGTGCCTGACAGCATGAAATCATTTCTGCTCATAAAATTTTTTTATAACGTGTTTGAAAAAACATTACGTTACGGAAATAGCCTACCATGTTAACTCCTATTTGATTGGAGCGCAACAAATGAAAGACTAAACACGATTGGTCGGACTATAAATACTATCTTGTGTTGTCAGGGGAAACGTGAGAAAGGGGTACTTTTTTGAAAAGATGTGTAGACATGGTTTGATTGGGTAGAGCTGCGAATATACTCAATTCAGAGCGTCTGTTCATTGCCACATCTTGTAATAAACCTACTAAGAAGCAGTGCGTTGAGCACCAGTGTATATTTTTTATAAAATAAAGCCTGGGACATCGGCAGATCGGAGTTGTGCTATATTCATTGCCAGTCAACGAAACTGTTTATTATTATTTCCATGAATTGTGGTAAGCTTGAAATATTCAATATCTTTTAATGAAAATTGAATGTAAATTGATAATTTATGTCTGTATATATGTGTGGTTCAGTAGCGAACATGATGTAAAGCCTATAGTGCTCCAGCCTGAACAGAAGGTGTCGGAGGAAAGTAAAACTGCATGGAATGGCCAAACAGTACACTGACACCTAGATTATTAACTAGAAAGAAATAATGCTGGAATTGCAGAGGCGTAGTAACCATTAGGGAGGGAAATACTGGTATAAAGTATTTCAGATGAAGCTGACAGTTGGCCTAACGCTCTGAACTCAATGTTTGTGATGTATTGTGCTCAGTGTAGAAATGGAGTATAAATTAGTTCTGACGTAGAAGGTACAACCTTCTTGTTTCAGGGACCGTGGTCTTAAAGTTATTGAGCAGCACCTGGTCAGAGCTTTGCTGAAGCCAGAAGTGGACAGCATACTCCTTGGTCCATATAGCAACCAGTGGGGTGGCTCCAGAACTCATTACAGTTATCGAGCAGAGGAGTCTTTTACTGCAGTCATCACGCAAGATAAGAGAGTGTGGCCATGGAGCTCAACATTATGTACCCCATCTTAAAATGACATTGTAAACTAAAATTAAGAGGGGAATTTAATTGTTTTAATACCAGGAACTGAGAACATCTCCAATACTAGTTCCAATAGAAACAAACTATTGAAGTCATGATGACAAATACCAACAGAGCTTGAACAAAACAAAACCAGTATTACCTCATATTACCACTACACAACTGACACACATAGGATACCATTAATAATATATGTCACTACACGAATCATATTAATAAATTCTGTACATATAACTTGTAAGTAAAATTGATTGTGATTCCTGGTTCCCTTTGTAATTGAATCAGGACACATATTCATTCATAACAGCAATGAATACATATTGTTATTTGAAAAGTTATCAGTGACTCCTTTAAGATATCCTTTAGAGTGTTATATGTATGTGAGTGTCACAGTGTTGTCAAGTGTGGTGGAATAAATTAAATTGTTTATCTGTCTGTTGGTGTTATGACTTACACTTCATCATACACATACCCTAGACATACAACGTAGTCATCACACTATTCCAGAATAATTCTGACTGAGGTATACATATGTGGCAGCAAGTAAGGTTATCTATAATACACTACTCTTCTTAGATATAGATACCTTCACAGCTGATCTCAGTCAGTACACTAAGTCCCCTATAAATATTTATAACATCCCACTTTACCACAGTGGTAATATATATATATTAATATACGTATAGGTGTTAGACTGTCCGACTACTCTAAATCTGTCGTAGAAGATAGGCGAGAGAGAGAGAGAAGATTTGTCGATCTCAGAGTTAGCCTCTATCACATTCTACCATCTCACTCGTGGAAATCTATTTCTACCATCATCTCTCACTGTGGCTATCACTCATTCTAATCTATTCAGAAGGGACCAACCCAAGTCTTAATTTCCTATCAAAAATCTACGACATACATATATATATATATATATATATATATATATATATATATATATATATATATATATATATATATATATATATATATATATATATATATATATATATATATATATATATATCTGTCTGATCAACAGAAATGGTTTTATAAATGTATTGATTAGTTCCTGTTCCTAAACACAGAAGGATTAGATTTTGCTCATCATTACAATTGTCGCGAAATACATTCCTTATCTTTCTCTGGTATTTAGTACTTTCTGCTATTATTACTCTACCATTCCTTTTATGAGCTAATTTTTCCAGTGTTCGTTACTTTCGCTTTCATGGTTTAAGGTTTTCTTATCACATCTTGTCGTTCCCTTATTACTACCTATCACAAGCCACTCTAGCTATGGTGGGGGGAAGGTGCTAGCCGGCTACACCCCCCCCCCCCACTGGGGCTATACCACTGTTGTACTGAATGAACTAACACACACACACTGGCTTGTGTCCACAAAGGTATGACTATACAACAATGGGTGACACAAGGAACTAACGCCTATTATCAGCTTACGTCCCTTTTATTACAACAACATAACTTGACCACACCCAGCCTAATACAGTGTAAAACGTATATATAAATGCTGCCACAAGGAATGAACATATGTATAATATCACTATGCAAGAAGAGGTAAAATGGCTACCAAACTCATACGGTGAACCCCGCTCAATCAAGCGGTAAACCAACATGGTATTGTCGAACTGACGACTATTAAAAGTACTCGTACTTACAAAATGCTCAGCATGCACAAAATCAACACTAGGAAAAATAATCACTTCCCTAGAATAAACATCACCAGCATAAGACTAATTTGGCGTGCACTGTATCGTGATATTCCTCAAAATATAGGCAACATATTTGATCAGAGCATGTATATTCCCAGTAACAACATACGGCAACGAGACTTGGACATTCAATAAAACAGTTGCAAAAAAGGTTACATCATTCGAAATGAAATGCTACAGAAGGATGTTGAGAATACCCTGGACAGAAAAAAAGACGAACCGAGAAGTACTGCAATCACTAAACGTCGAGGAAAATTGGCTCCTAAATACCATCGCAATAAGGAACCTGAAATGTTTCGGTCATATAAAAAGACACAAAAAATCTGGAAAAATTAGTGATAGAAGGCATGGTCCCTGAAAAAATTGGAAGGGGTCGACCTAGATGACGGTGGACCCAGGACATTACAGAGAGTCTGAACTTGTCTTTGGCTGATGCAGGTCGACTTGCCCAGAATCGTAATGCGTTCAGAGCAGCAGTAATGGAGACAACGTTCTGGAAAGAATACGTCACATGATGATGATGATGGGCAGCATTGTGGTGGATTTAGATGTTACAGATGTTACGTATGTGAAATATTATTATTTGTCTACAGAGTGAGGTCAAGCTATGTAGGTCCCTGAGTATAATGATGGAACAATGATGTACTGTCAGAGTACCTAACTGCTAACACCCGGTAATCTCACTCTGCGAATATTTTGAACCTATTTATTTATATGGCTAGTGTCTAGGGAGATGGATGTATGATGTGATGTTTATACAATACTCACAACTGTAACTCAAGATAAGGAACTGAAGTAAAACAGTGGGTAACTTTTGTTGAAATTAAATCTTTTTTGCAATTTTATTCTCCTGAACCTCAAATTCTTTTGGAACAGGAGTAAAATTCAAAAGTAATAAATATAGAATTATATGCACATTTAAATAACTAGGAAGGACTTCTTGCCCCTAATAAATGTTCATAAAAGTTCCAATAGTGTATCCCTTTCTGAAGAACTGGGGTATTACACACTATCACTACTGGGAGAGACTGTTTTATGCATCACGTCACTGGGATGATTTATTGATAACACTAGTCAACAAATTTACAAAAGTTTTTTGTACCAGAAATTAAATGTACCATTTCTTATTGATTTTGACATGCTGATTTCAAATATCATAATGAAATTCACCAATTGGCTCTGGTTTTTTTTTAATGATGAATTTACATTACAGTAATACAAATAATGTATGCTTGTTTACTTCTCTGGGCTAAACAGCTAGTCTTTCTACTTTAGCATTATAAAAATTGTGGTTACATACTCAATTAATTGATATTTTAACATAAAATGATAGAAAAAATAAAAACATTATTTAAAGTTCACATATCATGCTTTAAAAAGGCACATTTGAACCCATTCCGTCATTATTCAGTCGCTGTTCGAGCTCTCTTTGCTTGCTTCTTGTAGTCAATCGATGAGGTGTCTCTTGTCACAGTCCAACAGTAATCAACAAGCATTGAAGGGCTCCAATTGCCTTGATACCTTGTCTCCATAGCAGCAATGTCCTGGTGAAATCGTTCACCATGCTCATCACTGACCGCTCCACAGTTTGACGTAAAGAAATCCAGATGAGAATCCAGAAATTGAATTTTCAAAGACATGTTGCAGCCAAGACTCTTATACTTCTGAAGGAGATTTTCTACAATTTCATTGTAATTATCAGATCTGTTGTTTCCAAGAAAATTGTCCACCACTGACTTAAATGCTAGCCATGCTGCTTTTTCCTTGCCATGCAACACGCAAAGAAACTCGTCATCATGAAGAAGTTTTCGAATTTGCGGACCAACAAACTCCTCCTCTCTTATTTTAGCTTCACTCAGTCTTGGAAATTTTCTGATGAGGTATTTGAAAGCCTCATCTGTTTTCTCCATTGCCTTGACAAAGTTTTTCATGAGACCCAGCTTAATGTGCAAGGGTGGCAACAAAATCTTGCTGGTGTCGACAACTGCTGGGTTCTCAACGTTCTTACTGCAGGCTGCAATGACTGCCTGATTGGCCAATGTCTTCTGATGTAATGGTCACTTCGTGCACGGCTATCCCACTCACAGAGAAAGCAACAGTACTTGGTGTATCCACCCTGTAGTCCAAGCAAAAGAGCGACCACTTTTAAGTCACCGCAAAGTGACCAATGATGATGATCGTAGTTTATACACTTCAAAAGCTGCTTAATGTTTTCATAAGTTTCTTTCATATGAACTGCGTGACCAACTGGAATTGACGGTAACACATTACCATTATTCAACAAAACAGCTTTAAGACTTGTCTTGGATGAATCAATGAAAAGCCTCCACTCTTCCGATATGTAATTGATGTTGAGGGCTGCCATTAAACCAGAAATGTTGTGGCACGCAGAAAGGTCACCTTCTTGAAAAAGAATGTAATAAGCGGCTTCTGGCGGTTCCTATACACAGAAATTGTAACATCTTCTGCCAGGAGATTCTACTGTTGCAATCTGGAACCCAAAAGCTCCGCCTTGTTCTTCGGTAAATTCAGATCTCTTACAAGATCATTCAGTTCACCTTGGGTTAGTGGATGTAGTTTGCTCAAAATCTGTGTCACTTGAGGTTGATGGTTCAGGACCACCAATGTCCTCTTCATCAGTGGAAGCAGCTGAAAAGGATTCTGGCACTTTGGGAACTGGTAGGTCATCGCCATGTGGTACCGGAAGTATTGCAGAGGGGATGTTTGGATATTCCAGAGTCCATTTTTTCTTCTTTGATATGCCTTTCCCAATTGGAGGGACCATGCAAAAGTAACAGTTGTTGAGATGATCAGTGGGCTCTCTCCAAATCATTGGGACTGCAAAAGGCATTGCTTGCCTATTGCCAGTCAACCACAGTTTAAGATGTGCTGCACATGTATTGCAGCATATGTGTGAACCCAGCTCTTATCTTGATCTCCTATTCTGCAGCCAAAATACAAACTGTACGCCTTCTGGCATTTCTAACTACGATACTTTTGATAAGGACAAATGCACTAACTAATGGCAAAATTTTATCAGAGATAAGGCATTTATACACAAAGGTGATGTAATCATAGGTAGGATTGCATCATCAACTTCTAGTAACATTTTTATTGGTCATTAGAAAAAATTATGCAATCGCCCACAACAGTTGCGTCATATATATATATAAATTTACCGTAATTAAATAAACTAGTAGCATATATCTTGAAAACTAGAGCCAATCAACATTTTTTAATGTCATTTTCGTTTTCAGCACACCAAAATTAGTTAAGATCAGCTATTTTCATTTCTGGTACATTTTGGTTGTTGACTAGTGTAATAAGTGTGGAGAATAAATTAGAATAACATATCATTAGCCCACAACACGAGGGCTTAACTTGGATTTCTGATGACACTGGAGGTCTTTCTGTGAATACTGCTCACTCTTCTACACAAGAGGGTCTCCTGAAGTAAGTAGATAACTTGCTGTAAATACTGCCCACTCTTCTTCACAAGAGCGTCTCCTGGAGTATTTGGTAAATAAACCCTGCAACAAAAGGTACTTTACTAAGAACACTTTATATGTATTTCCACATTCTAACAATTTACACATCATCAACAAACATGCCAAGTGATTAGCTACTTTGCTAATCCATAGCTACAGTCTCTAACTTTATGTGATGTTATCACACTCAGGGGGTACCTGCTCTTCCCCACATGGCTTCAACGCCTCTGTCATTTAATCTTCTTTTTCGTCCATCTCTTCAGTTGGGATACAATCATCTCTGATTTATTTTCTGATTTGTGTGACATCCTATACTTTGTCCAAAAGTTTTTGGAACGCTGTGATCTGCAAAAGACTGCCAGTAGCTTTCTGGTCTTACAATTTAATTCAATGTTATAGCAATAATCAAATACAATTTTTCTTTTGACTGCTTCCCAAATCTGCCTTAGGCATACCCTTGCTCCATAGGCTGTGATAAGTTTCCAAAATGGCTAAGTCGTACAACATAAGATTTTTGTTAGGCGCCCTATCTGGGATCGCCTCTACATAATATTAATAAATCATTTCTTACCGCAATCAATGAAATAATACACAAGGAATAGATTGACTGGCAATCGTTATCACAAAGGTAGATCGCCGACCTGTCCAGGCTGCAGAAATTTCTTTCAATTCTACACTTCTGTTGTCAAACTTTCACTTGGTAAAATTTATTATCAAATGGCGCTCTAAGCTTGTACCCTATCACTATTATTAATCTCTTTGGCCAGTGGAAACTGCGCGTCCAAAATTGACTCTCTTTTTTTAAAAACCCCATGTTACGTACATTTATTACCTAAGGGGGTAGTCTTCGGTCCTGCCAAATGTACGCACCAGTCTTGATGTAGTGATATTATTTGTGCGGTCGAATGATTCGCGCACTGACGTGCACGAAGCAGTGTGTGTTGCTTTGGGACGCACGGGTAACCTAGTTGAGTAGTTTCTGACGTCATGATTTGAAGGGCAACATGGACTTGGCTTATGTCCGTGATTGATATAATATGTTAGTATTCCTTGGCACGTTTATGGAAGCCATTTATTCTAGTGATCTGTATTGGTCTTCAGGTCGAAACCAATAGCAGCAATGTCACGTAAGTTATCGCCCCACTTCTTATTGAATGCTGTATTTAAGGCCGCTCTTATACTAGTCTAGCGGGAATATGTTATTCCTAGAATGGACCTACAGAGTCGATAGCCTTTTGGATTCGTATCGTAGAAGAAGGATTCCTACGAGTGGAAGAAGTTATTGATTACCTTATGCACATGTTTTAATATGCTGTTACAACAATGCCAGAAGCGTGGCATAGAATGGGAGAGGTTAGTCAACTGGAATCTCTAACCTGTTCGTATTATCGTGTATGACTTTGAAACTATATGCTATCTAACGTTATGTTTTGGAGAACGTATGGGATTGTGAAGTATGATATGGAAGATTTTATCCTGGAGTATGAATACGTTACCATGATAGACGTCCTTGAAGGAAGGTCAATGGACTTGAATGAGAAGAATATTATACGGTAACAGTTTTGTGATCCTTAGTCACTTGAGTCAGAGGACTTTATTGGTAGAGAATCTTCAGGAACTTTAAAAGTAATTACCATTATGCTGATGTATGATCTTTGCGCCTGTGACGATGTTAGTCTTGTCCACTCCGTATGTGTCATGTTGAATAAAAATCTATGTACAGTCATCACCGACTTATGTACTGCCAGTACTTGCCCAGTTCACCCAGTTCAACACTACTTGTTGAAGTTCGTTTGAAGAATATTGTTGACATTCGTTCATTTTAACCATTCGCGTTTTAAGCTACCTCTTCACCAGTATAAACTGTACTCAACCATAAAACGGAGTCAACAGTAATTGGTGTGCCAGTCTGGTTTTGAAATCAAGAATTTCACAGGAAACGTACCCAATACAATTATCATTAATGGATGATCTGAACTTTCAAGGCGACAACATCTTGGGATCATCTGAAGATCTGAACTTTCAAGGCGACAACATCTTGGGATCATCTCTTTGTCACTATTACGTGCAAGCTGTGGTCTAATACTCAGAACGAAGTATTTTATCCTCACACGTACATACACGGAGACGAGGCACATTGGTTTTTTTTTTCCTGCACGCGAGATGAGTATAACGTGTTGTCGTTGTACCCTTTATTACGTTTAGCTGTGCCTTAAATAATTATGTCCATATTTATATTTTCCTTGTTATATGTTATATGTTGTTCATTTGTCGTGGGAGGTAGGGAGGTTGATCTGTCGAACGAGATCCATCTCGAAGCCAATTCGGGCTCTTCGTCAGACGTTCTGTAGGGCTCATT
The DNA here is from genome assembly GCA_024509875.1 of Oreohelix idahoensis. Taxonomy (NCBI): domain Eukaryota; kingdom Metazoa; phylum Mollusca; class Gastropoda; order Stylommatophora; family Oreohelicidae; genus Oreohelix; species Oreohelix idahoensis. Next base: position 411,234 of record JAMPIV010019581.1, read on the forward strand.
TTGTAAGTTTCAATTGAGCGATAATTCCGGTACAAGGCTAGAAACCTTGCCGAAGTTCTGATCGCTAGTTGTCCCTTATGATAGTATCTGTTTAGCTGTTTCGTCACGTTTACTTGTAGTTTTTGGCAGTTATTTTTACTCGTATTTTGTTTTATGATGAATTTTGTTTGTATTATGCGTCCGTCTAATCTTCCTGTCGTTCAGTTTTTTACAAAACCTATGTTTTTACCTGTGTTGTTAATTGTCTTGTGTAAGATTATCGCATATTTCATTGCATTTTTTGCAACAGTACTTCTTAATTTTTCCATTTTTTATTTTTTTTTGATTTATGCGAACGTTTTCAGTCGTTGATTATATCGTGTCTTGTCGGTAATGTTTCTATTGTCTTTCACGTTGTTCATTGCATGACATTTCATTACATAAATTACTATATTGATTATTGATATATTTCATAATTATATGATAACAAAATATACCGTTCTTGGACAGGAACGTGTACCTTTGATTAGAGTGTAAATTAATTGGATATTAACTGAGTAACACTTATTAGAGTGAGAAAAAAATTATTAGACATAATGGATATTTTGGATCATTTTCTCCGGAAGGGAGATAGAATAGGTAAATGGGGTTCAAGTTGTGAGGAATATGCCATTGAACATTTCTTACTTCAAATTACCCAGGATCTCAAGAATTTTGCTTTTCTTAGGTGCAAATATGGCTTTTCACAAGAGAAAGCAGTGAGACTTGCTAAATTATTATCCACCATTTTTTATGATGAAGGAAAAATAACTACTCAAGACAGTAGTGTTATTGAGGTGGATGAGTTGAAGAAAACCATAACGAAGCACAAGGGTAGGGAGATTGTCCTTACGAATGAGCTGCTACAGCAAAAAGGGGAATTTGAGAAGAAGTTGGTGGCTATGGATTTTGAAAATGCTGAGTTGAAGAATAAAGTGACAGTGTTGATAGAGGATAATAAGAAATTTCATGACTCTTCTTTTAACCAGAAAAGAGAGTTAGATAATGAGGTGACCTCCTTAATGAACATATTTTTCGAAGAAGATAGTGACGATGAAAAAATACCTACTGCTATTAATACTACTCTGCAGATAGATTGCAATACACACGTGGCTCAAATTCAGAGCCTGACATCTGAGGTAACTCTTTTGAGAGAAAAGTGTAATATGGAAAAAACGATGGAACAAAACATGAAAGTTTTGGATAAGAAAGTAGCAGATCTTACCTTGGCAAATCAAGAACTTAGGAATCTTCTATGTCAACAGGAGAAAGTGTCTCAGGAAAAACAGATAAATATTGAAAAATTACCCATGGAGAAAAATGAGTTAGAGAATGAAGTACGCTCAGTTAAAATATTACTTGACAAGCAGAATAAGGTCATTGGAGAATTTGATAAGTTAAATGTGACTATAAAGACAGACTGTCATGCTCATTTGGCTCAGATTCAAGAACTTACATCTGAGATTCCTCTTTTGAAATTAAGGGTTGAGGAACTTACGAATAGCCATCAAAATGCCATTGAGGCACTTGAAAAAGAAAAGGCCATTAATAAAGAACATGTCAGGAAACACACTATCGATGTTGAACATCTAACTCAAACTGCTGCTGCAGAACTCGAAGTTAAAGATTTAAATATTATGAATGGGATTGCTAGAGAGCTAGAACAAGTCAAAAGGAATTATGAGAAGTTGATGTCAGATTATGTAGATTTGAAACTAGAATCTGAAGATAATAAAATTCAACAGAAAATAGAAGCGGAAAAACAGAAAAAATTGATAATGAATCTTAGAGATAGAAAGTCAGAAAGGGAAATAACAAGAATTGCCATTCTTTTAAAGGGAAACAATTTTGTCAAACTTCTCTGTATAATGTATCTTCTAGCCAATCTCACAGATCACGAGATTTTCATCAGAGTAATTTTGGAAATAATCAAAGCAATAATTATTATCATAATGGGAAATTCAAATCACAATCTTTCAAAAACAGACAAGGTTATCAAAATAGACAGTATGGTCAATGGCACAATGGTAATGGTCATACTAACCGTGATTTTAACGTAAACAAAAATGCAAATACTAGCAATTTTGGGGATAATAACCAAAATCGATCGCTACGAAGATATAGATCTTCGAACCAGCCACGACAACACTCTAATGTTGCTTTGAGTGATACACATTCAAACAAGGAACAGGATAATAATGTTAATGCACATAGTGCTATGTCATGTTCTCTGGATTTCGAACAGGTCAAGTCTTGTGATGAGAGTAATACCCCATTCCAGCCCAAGGCGATCACAACGCTGCGATGCGGGCAAATTATACCAAACCTACCAGCGGCTTGTACGGCCACGTCAACTACTGACTATGGAACAGGAAGCCTTAAATTAAATAAGGGTTTTATAAATGGCATTCCATGCTCTCTTTTATTTGATTCAGGCTGCAGTGCTGTGGGAGTGCGGAACTCTTTGGTCGACCCCGCCTGTGCAACTGGAGAGACCATCCAATGTGTTACATTTAGTGGGACAGTGGAAACATTTCCCACGGCTGTTATTGAGTTAAATACACCATTTTTTTTCAGGAAAGATCCACGCCTGTCTTCTTCCGAATCCAATTTCTGATGTCATCCTGGGTCGCATACATGATATAAAGGAATGTACCCCACAGCAAATTGCTGAATGGGAAAAGCAGCATATACAGGATGCCTATGCATTTAAGTCTATACCTAGAGTTGTGTCACATGCACATGCTATTAACATGTTGGGTAATGCTAATGTATCGGAATCTAGTAGTGAAAATGATTCCATGGTTCATTACGCCACTGTGGCTAATGGATTACAACCTTTACGACATGCTTCCATTCTTAAGAATGATATTAAGGTTTTAACGCAACCTGTAAAGACTAGTAAGTCATATACCTTCCCTCGAATTGATCAACAGTCAACTGATCGCAAGAAAAAGGTTAGGTTTGTAAAAAAGGGAAAGGATGTTCCTAATAAAAATAATAGTTGTAACTCAGATAGGAAAAGTAATATCAATAAGGTTGTCAGTAAGGTTTTAACTTTGCCTAGCAAGCAGGTGTCTACGACATGCCGTACACCTACACCTTTGTCTGGCATAAGTAATAATAATCAACTACAAAAGTATGGTACATTTAAGAATAATCCTAAAGATATAAATAATAAATATTATAATTTACCTAAAAGGACTAAGGTTACTCATCAACCTTACTTACATTCTTGTGACAACGCTACCACTTATATTGGTAGAGGTGCATCTTCTCGCACCATCCTTGTGCAAAATCTGCCACAACGAACTACTTGGCAGGCACTAGGAGATTTTCTCAACCACACGGCGGACGTTAGGTTCGTGCGTCTCTTACCTCATACCAATAACAGGTATGGTGACGCCGTGGTAACTTTTAGGACCAATAGAGATGCTCGCATGGCTATCGAGCGGGACAATGGTGTGTATTTTCACCACCATTCCCTCAGGTTACGATTAGTACCTGATTCTGCGTCACGCAGATAGTAACCTACTATATTGGATTTTGATATCACATTCTTTGATGACTCAGCCTATGCAGTCATCATTTCTTTCTTGTAATAGTCATTTGTTCTTTTTCTAGTTCTCATGATCTTTTTTTCAATGGAATTTTATGCCATTCGGATTAATGAATGCGCCAGCTACCTTTGTACGCATGATGCGTCGCATATTGTCTCATCGTCCCGATGTCATTACTTATATAGATGACATCTGTCTTTTCAGTGACTCTTGGGATGAACATATTCAGGGTTTAAAATCTTTACTTTCTACCTTACGGGATTATAACTTAACAGCGAAACCTTCAAAGGCTTTTGTCGGTTTTCATGACATCTCCTTTCTTGGTCACCGTATAGGTCGCGGTTTAATGTATACAGAAGACAGTAACGTCTCTAAAATTTTAAACATCTCAGCACCTAAAACAAAAAAAAAAAAGTGAGATCGCTCTTAGGACTAATACAGTTCTATTCTAAATTCATCCCTCATTTGTCTACTATAACTGCACCTTTTTCTTCGTTACTTAAAAAAGGCACTTCTAATGTAATAAAGTGGTCGCAGGATCACCAAGCGGCTTTAGACTATATAAAACAATTTTTTTCAAATAAGCCTTTTTTAAGGTTGCCTAACAAAGATCTCACCTTTGTTCTTCGCAGTGATGCTTCTTCCTACGCTATTGCGGCAGTTTTGATGCAGGAATACGGAGGCACCTTATTTCCGGTTATGTACGTATCCAGAAAGCTTACGACGAGCGAGATGAAATATTCCGTTCTGGATAAAGAGCTCCTCGCTCTTGTTTGGGCAATCACAAAACTGGATCGTTATCTCCTCGGATCACACTTTGTGGTGGAATCCGACCAGAAAGCCCTTACAGCACTGAACACAGGGAACGTTAAGTCATCAAAGTCAGCGCGTTACGCTATAGCACTTCAACCGTTCCATTTTGAGATACGAGCTATTCCTGGAGCACAGAATGTGTTCGCAGACTGTCTGTCAAGATGCCCTAGTGAACGTGTTGAAACTAAACCACTTCCAGATGGTGAAACATCCTCACCGAAACATGAATAACTATGTATAGTGTCATTGATTGTACATCTGTAAAGACTATGTATAGATCTGCATTATTCGTACAAGTATAACTTCCAGGATATACTTACTTTTGGATTATAACATGACTTTTTGTGTAGTAACGTTTTGTTAGAACGGGAACATTGGTACTACAGTAACTTTTTTATTACTATGGAAACATTGTTAAAAGCAACAAATAGACATTTTTATCGTTATGGAACATATTACACTACATATCGTGTTCGTAAACGTATTTCGGGCATGGAACATTGAGAACATATTCTTGTCGATTCTAAACAGTTCTAAACGAATATTCACAATGACTGAAATTAGAATTACTTAAAATAAATTAGTAGTTATTTATTTGTGTGTAATTAAGTACTAGAATTAGAATAATTCAATTTAATCGATTTGATTGATTATAAATCACACATCTACTAACTTTATTAGTGTCTCGCAATACGTGTATTCACGTATCCCACTACATGATATCTCACTTTTAGATAACTAGTCAAACTTACTAGTGTTAGAAAATAGTAAGTGTGTTGCTTCTTAAAGTGTTTAATTATGCTTTGTTTCATTTTGCATGTTGTATTTTAAAATTTTCTGTTTTATTGATTCTCTTATCATTGATTATCATCAGCTTTGCTGTTCATTTTCATTTGAAATCACATATTTCGATTTTTTTTTTTGAAAACTTAGTTGAATTTTATTATCATCTTTTTTGTTGGTTTTTCATTTTCATTTTCATTTTCTTTTCAACTTGTTTTACTTCGAATATTACCTCATCGTTCCAAAGTAGGTCGAGTGTGGATGTGTGCTTTAATGCATACTATCATTTTAGTTATATTGATTTCGTTTAATATTTTTTTCTTAATATGGTATAACTTTATGCATTTCATATCTTGTTGTAGTTTTGACTCACCTCTCTCGGGTACTTAGTTCGAAAAAAATTAATAGAATTAATTTTTTTAAGGGGAGGTGATAAGGTAGCTGTTACGTACATTTATTACCTAAGGGGGTAGTCTTCGGTCCTGCCAAATGTACGCACCAGTCTTGATGTAGTGATATTATTTGTGCGGTCGAATGATTCGCGCACTGACGTGCACAAAGCAGTGTGTGTTGCTTTGGGACGCACGGGTAACCTAGTTGAGTAGTTTCTGACGTCATGATTTGAAGGGCAACATGGACTTGGCTTATGTCCGTGATTGATATAATATGTTAGTATTCCTTGGCACGTTTATGGAAGCCATTTATTCTAGTGATCTGTATTGGTCTTCAGGTCGAAACCAATAGCAGCAATGTCACGTAAGTTATCGCCCCACTTCTTATTGAATGCTGTATTTAAGGCCGCTCTTATACTAGTCTAGCGGGAATATGTTATTCCTAGAATGGACCTACAGAGTCGATAGCCTTTTGGATTCGTATCGTAGAAGAAGGATTCCTACAAGTGGAAGAAGTTATTGATTACCTTATGCACATGTTTTAATATGCTGTTACAACAATGCCAGAAGCGTGGCATAGAATGGGAGAGGTTAGTCAACTGGAATCTCTAACCTGTTCGTATTATCGTGTATGACTTTGTTTGAAACTATATGCTATCTAACGTTATGTTTTGGAGAACGTATGGGATTGTGAAGTATGATATGGAAGATTTTATCCTGGAGTATGAATACGTTACCATGATATACGTCCTTGAAGGAAGGTCAATGGACTTGAATGAGAAGAATATTATACGGTAACAGTTTTGTGATCCTTAGTCACTTGAGTCAGAGGACTTTATTGGTAGAGAATCTTCAGGAACTTTAAAAGTAATTACCATTATGCTGATGTATGATCTTTGCGCCTGTGACGATGTTAGTCTTGTCCACTCCGTATGTGTCATGTTGAATAAAAATATATGTACAGTCATCACCGACTTATGTACTGCCAGTACTTGCCCAGTTCACCCAGTTCAACACTACTTGTTGAAGTTCGTTTGAAGAATATTGTTGACATTCGTTCATTTTAACCATTCGCGTTTTAAGCTACCTCTTCACCAGTATAAACTGTACTCAACCATAAAACGGAGTCAACACCCCACCTTTTGTGTTATCAATACGTTTGCTTGTTTGATCCTCCTATTACTATGTAAAAATACGGTTCGCGGGGCTAACAAATCTGCAGTTTCTACCTCCCCTTTTCTAACTATTGGTTTACCCAATCCAATCGAGTCAATAATATTTGACTGCAGCGGACAATTTTCAAAACTGAACCATTGTTGGGTTATCCGTTTGTCTGCCAGTCTGTCTCAATTCTACAATTTCTGGGTTATTTATGGTGCGATTTTAATTATTAAAACTGATTATTAAACTGCTTGTTTGCATCTATCATTCTTTTTAAGTTTTATTTTCTTCTTTATCATCGTTTACACTTTTGTACTTTTTCCTTTTATTATCATGGGCTCTTTTCACTGTGCTAACATATCAGGGAAAGAAAGGTTCTAAGTCCCGATAAGATTTTATATGGTATTATATTAAACAACAGTATTCTATTGTCAAAGTATCTCTTTTATTTACTCTCTTTCGTTTTTATGAAGAAATAAATATTCTTAGTTTCACTTTTGCCTCTTGGCCTCCTGCACAATACAATTGAGTCCAAATTTCCAAGTAGACGCGATTTTTTTTCTTTTTACAATCCACCACCGTTTTCCCCTCTCTCTAAGCACGCGATAGTCGTCTATCAAGCTTCCGTCAGAAGAAAAAAAGTGAGAGGGTGCGGGCGGGTTAAGATTTGTTTCAAATACTCCGTTGCTGGGGGACTTAGATACAATACAAGTGGCGTAGTTATTTATAGATTTTGGACAGTAGCTTTTTTTCTTTTACTCTTTCACTCCTATACTCCTTCACTCTTATAAAAATAAACGATGTCTTGGCCGCTTGCCCAAGTCATTCTAACGATAGTTTTAAAAATTTGGGCTGAGCTACCAAAAAGCTTGTACTTTAGGGAAGGGGGGTATCATTAGCAAATCGTCAATACTTTCAAATCCAGCGCGGATCGCTGACAAAAGGTGGTGGCGTTGCCCTATTCAAATATTGTGTCCAATTTAAAAAAGACCATAGTAGCAGAATCTATAGAATAATATCTTATACATGATTTGAGGAGGGGGGTTCAAACTGACTTTATCACAAGCATCAAGCTGGCGTACAATTTGCGTGCAAACCGGACGGCCGCTTAATCCACACTACCCTTTTTGGCGCTCAAAAAATCCCTTGGCTCCGGAATCTTCCCGCTGGTCACATGACTCAGTCTGTCGGCTATTTTCGTCGGCTTCCGACCGGCTTGCCTTGCCACTAAACAAGCAAGTACACACACGGCCTAAAATAGCGCCGTGACACTACCTATCCTCTTGACCTGTTTTTAAAACAACGTAGAGTTCTATTTGTGCAGGGCGACATTGTTTTTTGTACTAAATTTTGTAACACCTTCTGGTCGACAGAAAAGGTGACCGTAAGTAGGCAAGACGGGTTGATTGAACACACGTTTGGATACGGGGACATCGGTAGCAGAAAATAGCCCCAAACCATGTTGTTCAAGTTTTCCAGTATGGATGACAAACTATAATTGGCAGATAAGGTGTCAGTTCGCAAACATGACGTGCGCAAAAGGACGGCCGATATCACTGAGATATCGGAAGATATCAATCTTGTTAAAGATTAAGACATGAGCAATGATGTAATGCTTCCGGCAGATATAATGTGTTGTGATAATCAACTATGAGAAAGTAATATCTTGGAAGATATTATCGGTGATAGGTCTATGTAGTAGTGAGTTTTTAGCCACGGCAAGTAAAAACGGATGTGGCAATTCCTAATATGGTCATGGAGTTTAAAAAATCACATGTAAAGGGCAATATCTTATGTTGTCATGTAGTAATGTTCTACATGAGAGTGGTTGGGGGACCTACCAAAATCAGACACTTATTCGCAATTGGTTTTGCGTTTTAGATGCTTAGATAGATTGTTCCTGATTGGACTTCTGCTCCAAGTAAAAAAATCTGTGTGAAGGCGAAAATTTCGCTTATATTCTATATACAATAACAATAACCGCTGTAAGACCACGTCATTGACTTCCACTTTCGTCATGAAGAAATCATAGACAGCCAGGAACACGGAACAGTAGGACCCAAATATAGGACAGGCCAAATGACAGAACGTGAATTCTAAGGTTAGAAGGGAGTAACTCCAGAGACATCACGTTGCCCGTTAAGTTCTAGGATCCTACTTCATGTGCACCAAGTTGGACAAATAACACACCTGACAGGTACGGCATCTTAAACAGTTGCCCAACAATATTCGGACGTTTCCTCTGCAAAAAAGTCTGTGCTCGCCCGGAAACAAATTAGGGGTAAGTTGTACTATATGTCTATTTTATCACTTTAATTTGCATTTTGACGTGTATAATTTGCTTGTGGGTGTACAGTTGCATATACGGCTGACAACCTCATTACTGCAAATAACTTGACACATGAACCACTACTGCAAGAGCTGTGACTGCTTCGTTCTAGTTTCCTCACAAGATAGCACAAGCAGAGGTGGTCACTGGCTCCATAGAGAGCAGGTAGATGCTGATTTCTTCATGTACTTAGTTATAATACAGTACAAGCACTTTAGACAATACCATATATATATATATATATATATATATATATATATATATATATATATAGATAGATAGATAGATAGATAGATAGATAGATAGATAGATAGATAGATAGATAGATAGATAGATAGATAGATAGATAGATAGATAGATAGATAGAATAATAGCCCCTTCAGTCATAACTGACTATGGGAATGCGCCCCTGAGGTGACAGCCCTCAGCTGCTTATTTTCCTGGTGTTTTCTCGACGTTTTCTCCCCTCCTCTGCTTGTTGTGTGAGCGTCTCTTCGCCCAATCTGAGGTGGCGCCGTAAATAGCATCGCCACTTAGTGCGATCGGCAGCTTCATCCCCCCATGTTGCTGGATCCATGTCCAGTGCCCTCATATCTCTCTTGCACACATCTTTGAACCTCAGCTGTGGTCGCCCAACTGTTCTCTTGCCATCTGCTAATTGTCCGTAGAAGATATCTTTTGGGATGCGACCATCTTCCATGAAGCGAACATGGCCAAGCCAGCGAAGTCTGCGCTGTCTAAGCAGTGTATACATACTTTGAAGGCCAGCACGTGACAACACCTCGACATTTGTCACTTTATCTTTCCTCGAAATGCCGAGCATGCGGCGTAGACACCGTAAATGGAAGGTATTGAGCCTTCTTTCTTGCTTACCATAGGTCGTCCAGGTCTCGCTGCCATATAGGAGTGTGCTGGTGTCGCAGTCATTATATACCGCAGCTTTGGTCTTCATTGTGAGTTTGGAGTTTCCCCAAACACGCGATGTGAGGCGGGCAAAGGTAGCTGCAGCTTTGCCAATGCGGCTGTCGATTTCTGTATCCAGTGAGAGTTTCTCATTGATGGTAGACCCTAGGTATGTGAAGTGGTGCACCACTGCCAATTCATAGTTATCGATAGTGATAACTGGTGCAGTACCCGCATCCTGACTCAGCACATTCGTTTTCTTTAGACTTATTGTGAGGCCAAAGTCCTTGCATGCTTCAGTGAAGCGATACATCAAGTTCTGAAGCTCCTGTTGGCTTTGAGTGACGACTGCAGCATCATTAGTAAACAACAAGTCTCTTATAGTGACCCTTCTGATTTTTGTTTTTGCCTTCAGCCTTGAAAGATTAAAGAGGCGGCCATCTGACCTAGTGTGAAGGCATATTCCTTCAGTTGCATCTCTGAATGCATGTTTCAAGAGTAAGGCAAAGAAGATCCCAAAGAGGGTCGGAGCCAGAACACAGCCGTGTTTAACGCCACTTCGTATGTCAAAGGGCTGTGACGTGCTTCCAGCATATTGGACTGTTCCCTTCATGTCGTCATGGAATGACTTTATCATTTCCAGCATTTTAGAAGGGCATCTTATTTTCAGGAGGATTTATATATATATATATATATATATATATATATATATATATATATATATATATATATATATATGTATATATATATATATATATATATATATATATATATATATATATATATGATAATAAATTCTATACAGAGCGATACAACAAGAGGCAATCTGATCATCAGAAGCAGCCCTCCCGTCTATCAAGTGTTTCGGCCACTTAATCTCCTTTACACTCTAAAAAAAGGGGGGGGAGGCGGTGATATGAGTAAAATATATAACGATTATGTGTGAAGTATCTTCAGATCGACAGAGCTTCATTTCTTATATTTTATTACGGATTTACTCTCAATAAACGGAAATGACGTCTTGCCGGGAAAGAAATGTAGCAGACGCCAATTTAGCAGTAGTGGGGTTTTATCGTCTGCAAGAGAGAGATGCCGATTGTGTTCAATGCGAGAGGTCGCATATGTGTTTGCTCCTGCAGTCTACTGTGTTTTACCTGAATGTTACCAGTACTAGGGCACCAACCAATACTACAATAATACAATGCCACGCACCAACGAATGACAGCGATGAAGAAGTCAAGGATGAATTCTATCAACAACTGCAGAAAGAAATGGAAGACACACCTAGATATGATCTTATTATAGTAAAGGGAGACCTCAATGCGAAAGCTGGTACACACAATACATATAATGAAAGAGTAATGGGGAAATGCGGCAGCGGAACAGAAAACGAAAATGGGGATAAATTAATAAGTTTCTGTAGTATTAACAACCTGGTCATTGGAGGAACACTTTTCCCACATAAAGAAATTCACAAATTAACATGGGAATCACCAAATGGTCGGGACAGAAACCAGATAAACCACATCATGATTAACGGTAGATGGAGACATGCATTACAAGATGTGAAGGTAAGAAGAGGTGCAGATGTGGGAAGTGGTCACCATTTAGTAGTAGCAAAACTGGAAGTGAAACTAAGAAGGGCTGGACCAACTGTAACTACACCAGGTTACCAGGAAAGCTTTTGCGGCTGACATAAAGAAACGATATCAATTTGCCAAAAGTCAGGAAAAGACATTGACTGATGATATAGACCAGAAATTAAACACCATTTCAACAATATATAAGGAAAGCAGCAAATCGTGCTTGGGATTCCAGGAAAGGAAGAAGCAAGACTGGATAACACCAGAAACATTAAACACCATAACACTGAGAAAGGAAATGAAAAGAAAGAAAACAGAAGCGAAGTCCCCCAGGTTAAAGCAACTATATAGCGAACAGTACAGTCAGCTGGACAAGGAAGTTAAATGCCAAACCCAAGCCAACAAAAGGAATTTCCTAGACGATCTTGCAAGACAGGCAGAAGAGGCAGCACTGAGAAATGAACAAAGCACAGTATACAAAATAACTAAATTCATCAGCGGAAAACGAGGTGCAAACAATATTACATTAGTAAGAGATAAGCAAGGAAATCTCATCACGACAGCAGAGAGACAGGAAACAAGATGGGCAGAGCACTTCAGAGAAACTCTGAACAAGGAACCACCAGAGACACAATTGAATGTTCCTGAGGCTGAAAACGATCTAGATGTAAATACAGACATTCCACGAAAAGAAGAAATCATCACAGCAATCAAAGGGTTAAAGAACGGGAAAGCTCCTGGCCATGATAACTTAAATGCAGAGCTATTTAAGACAGACCCCGAGCTAGCAGCAGAACTACTAGAACCACTATTTGCACAAGTCTGGAAAACGGGGACAACACCATCAGAGTGGAACAAAGGAATAATTGTCAAATTGCCCAAGAAGGGAGATCTTGCAGACTGCAATAATATGGCCGACGATGTTCTGAGTAGAACCGTGTCGCGGTCATGTCAACTAACTATTTCTCATAGTCATCTAACATTAATCATATTATATATCAATATTATGCATATTATTATATCAACTAAATAAAATGTGTAATGTCAATAGTGAATGATAGATTTAAATTAAAGTAAGGTCTGTCGTATTAGTATGTCATATAGGAATTAATTTGACTAATTAAAATTAAATTAATTAATTAAACTAAGAGTTAAATTATTAAGATTCTAATGTAACACGATGTTATGAGAGAAGAAAAGACAAAATAAGTGAGAAGAAATAGAAAGAAATTCGAATATAAGTTTAACTTAATTGTGTGTGTTAAGTGTTAGTGAATAATAACTATCTAATTTAACTAACTAAATAACGTATAGGTACATTAAAAAAAAATATTAATCTAATACTTGTGTGAGATTTATTTTCTCTTTTCATAATTTCTTCTTTTTATATTTCGTTCTCTTTTTTTGTTTTTTTTTCATTTCATTTTTTTCTCACATTTCATTTTATTGATATTAATTCAATTAAGAAGTTAAGTTAACTAATTAATTAGTATAGGATATGATGATCCATCCGTAGTCCTGATCCTGATGAATTCTTTTAGACAAAGTGTTGAAACGTTTCCGTCGGACAGAAATGTCAATTATCCTAGGATCCAAGAATTAAGTGCACATAGGATAATAAGTTCGACTTGTCGTCAGATATTGTTCCATGATTGTTCAACGAATATTCATATATTGTGTATGGACGTTAGACGAAGTTTCAATGTCAATATGTATACCTTGATTGTCTTTAGTTCAATTCTGTGATGCATATAGTGTTTATAATTATTAAATTGAAGTCAAGGTTAGTTCCCTTATAGTTGATACTTCGTTCTATCCAATGTAGTGATGATTGACGTAGTTTAGGAATGTCAATGTTGATTATTCGTCGTCAATAGGATTACGTGACAACGCATCCGCCACAATGTTTTCAGTGCCAGGAATATGTTCAATGGAGAATTCAAATGGCTGAAGGATGATCGCGTATCTGGCGAGTTTTGGACTTTTGTGGTTTGATCTACGCAAAGATGCTACAGCACGCTGGTCAGTCTGTATGGTGAATGGAGCACCAAGCAAGAACTTTTCCAGTTTTGTGATTGCCCATATAACTGACAAAAGTTCCTTGTCCACTGTGGAATACTTTGTTTCTGCCGGCTTTAGCTTTCTTGAAATATATAAGGTAGGATGTAGAACGCCATCATGGTTCTGGAGCAGGCATGCACCGATGCCGTAGTTACTAGCATCTGTTCGTAAGAAAAATCTTTTGGAAGCATCGGGAAGTCTTAAAATTGGTTCATGCGAAAACAAATTTATAATTTTGTTGAAAGTTTCATTGCATATACCAGTCCATGTCACCTTCACCGGCATGTCTTTTTTTAACAATGAAGACAATACAGCCGTGATGGATGACAAGTTTGGTATGAATCTACTGTAATATTGAACAAGTCCTAACAAACTCCTGACCTGTTTCTTCGTCTGAGGAACTGCTATGTTTAGAATTTTGGAGACTGTACTAGGTAACGTTCGGATATATCCCGATCCAATGATATGTCCCAAAAAGGTTATCTCATTACACGCGATCTGAACCTTTGTAGGTTTAGCAGTTAGATGATAATTCCTTAGAGTGTCGAAAACATATCTAAGTCCCGAAACATGTTCCTCAAACGACGAACTAAACAAGCATATGTCGTCAATATATGTAATAACGTCTGGTCTACCTGATAAAATTTGTCGCATCAGGCGAATGAAGGTAGCTGGCGCATTAACAAGCCCAAAAGGCATCACATTCCACTGGTATAGACCTTGTGGAGTGGAAAATGCGGTGTAGTACTTAGCCTTTTCGCTCAGTGGTATCTGCCAATAACCTTTAGTTAAGTCTATCTTACTAAATATAGTTGCGTTGGATAGACGTGGCAGTAAGTCGTCGATAAGTGGATGTGGTTCGCTGTCAACTATAGTCTTAGCATTTAATTTTCTATAGTCAACACATAGTCTGATGTTATTGTCCTTCTTCCGGACAATCACTAATGGAGAAGAGAATGGCGAATTACTAGTCTCAATGATTCCCAGAGACAACATCTGTTCAAGTTCCTTAGTAGTTTTAGCAAGGAAATGTAAAGGAACCGAATAGGGATGTACACGAATAGGTGTATCGTCATTGAGAGTAATGTCATGACTGATAGCCGATGTGCGACCCGGGACGTCGGTCAACACATCTGGATAAGATTGTAATAGATTAGCAATCTGTAGACGCTGTTGCGGTGTAACCGTTGAAGAGATGGTTACATCCCGCCAAGATTCAGTAGGTTGAACTACTGGTACCGGTAACGGTAACTGTACCTCAGGAAAAGAAGATTCTTCTTCCTGGATGACGGATAAGTTGGAATAATAACAAGTAGATACTGTGTTGTCATCTAGTTCATGAAAAATTGACTGTAAGTGTTCAGGACGTGTATGAAATTGCTTGAGCATGTTAATATGAAATATCTTTTTGTGTCCCTTGATATCTAAGACGTAATCAACGTCGGAAATTTTATCAATGACTTTGTAAGGACCATTCCAAGATATCAATAATTTATTGTTGTTGTGAGGAAGTAACACATAAGCCTCATCGCCTGGGAATAATTGGCGTAATCGTCGAGACCTATTTTGTAGAGATCGAGCCTTAGCTTTTGCAGCCTCAGAAGAAGCTGTTGCCAACTGGCAAGACTCAATAATGTTCTTCCGAAGATTAATCACATACTCGTAAGATGACTGAGTGTCCTGAGTCATCTCCGCGTCAATTAATAAGTCTTTTATTAGTCCCATAGGACCTCTTGGGGGAGCACCAAAAACTAATTCAAAGGGAGAGAAGCCAGTTTGTTCATGCGGTACCTCCCGATAAGCAAATAGAACAGCTGGGAGTGCTCTGTCCCAGTCATGAGGGTGCTTAACAGTAACCTTATGTAGTAGTTGTTTAAGTGTACGGTTAAGTCTTTCAACTGCACCATTACTCATAGGATGATAAATACTACTTAAATTCCTATCAATGTTCCAAGTTTTCATGACTTCCTTCATGGTGTCAGATATGAACTGTGACCCATGGTCTGATAAAAGTTTTCTAGGAAACCCTATTCTAGAAAAGATGAGATGTAGTGCATCAGCTACATCTGTGGTAGTGGTGGTCTTTAATGGGATAGCTTCTGGCCATCGTGTGCACAAATCAATGCACGTAAGGACGAATCTATGTCCTCTGGCCGATGGTAGCAATGGACCAATAATATCTATGGCCATCTTGTCAAACGGTCTTACTGAGATATCGCAAGCCTGAATAGGCGCCGTGTGAAAAGCTCCACGTGCTTTCACTTCTTGGCATGTAGTACAGGAACGTACATACTGCGAAATATCTCTTGACACTCCTGGCCAAAAGAATGAAGACAGTACTCGAGATCGTGTTCGAGTATATCCCATATGTCCAGCACACTGTGAGTCATGCGCATGTTGAAGAATGTACCGTCTAAAAGTATACGGGACCATAACTTGTTGTTTCATTTGTGATTTGTCATTAAAACATCTAATCAATATGTCATTTTTAATAACAAACCAATGTTTGTTATTATTACCTGAGGATAGATTGTCAACTTTATCAACCAGCTTAAAAATTTTTTTTAAAGATTTATCCTCTTTTTGTTTGGTTGCAAATGTTTCCCTGTCAATAGGTGAATTGACTACAAATTCCTCTTGGTTGTCTGCATCCATTTTATTATCACCAACTTTCTCCATGAGTTGAGTCTGCGCTCTAGTCGTCACGGCGTTTCCAGTGCATAGGTTATGTTTCTCCCATTCTATGATCTCATCTGGAGTACAATCTTTACTGCCGTGTATACGACCAACCATCAGATCAGCAATAGGCTTTTTTAGCATACATACTTTTACATTCCCTGTGAAAAAGGGTGTTCTAATATGAACAATAGCTGTGGGGTAAAACTCAATAGTTCCACCAAATGTCATGCAGCGGACATATTCTCCTGTCGCACAGCTAGGATGTACCAGCGACTGACGTACACCAATCGTCGTGGATCCTGAATCTCTCAGCACTGAGACGACGGATCCATTAACGATTCCCCTGTTAAAAATTAGTAAGCCTGTTCCATCGTTGACTGCAAGACCTACCTCTGGTGTAATATGTCCGCAGTTAAGCACTGTTTCTTTCGCCTTCTGAAAAATAAGATTGCATTGTTGGCAACTATTTGCCACATTATAATTAATAGCAAAACATGCAGCAGAAGACTGTGTTGTATTATTGTCAAGTGGGACCTGAGCTATAGGGGTAGTATTATTTGTAACTGCCGCCCCTGTATTATGGTTGTAATGAGATGATCCCCGAGAATGAGATCGATTCCGAGTATAATTGTTAGAATTATCTCGTCGTCCTCTATAGTAACTATTATCTCGATGTCTCGAGCCATGATTATTACCATTCCAGTTATTGTTATTTTTGGGGTATGTGATCGATTATAATTAGTGTTATGTTGACTATTGTGGTAGTTTGTTTGAGGTGAATAATTTCTATCTCGTGATCTACCTCTGTTGAACTCATTTTTATTGTTGAAATCATTATTATGTCCCTTCTGAAAGTTAACATTGTGATTTCTTTGGAACCTACTTCTGTCTACACTGTGATGTCTTTGTTTGTTATTATGATTGTAGGCCATATTAGACGCCACAGGTAGAGGTTCTCTTAATGAGGAGTTAGAAATGGTTGCATTCGGATGTGCCGAACAGTAGTTTAAAGAAATTTTTTCCAACTCGTCAATAGTACCTGGTTTACGCTCCTGCAAATATGCAAAGAATGGCTGGCTAACCGAAGATAATACCTTATCCCGTAGTAGTAAATCAACTAATTTGTCGTACGATTTGTTGACTTCTGCCAGTTCAACCCATCTATTAAATGTATTGCGTATGTTCGCAATGAATCCTGCAAAATCTTTTGGAGATTCAGGTAAAATTCCCTTAAATTTCAACCTACAGTGTTCCTCGTCCAGGTGAAACCTTCGTAAAAGCAAGGACTTAATAGCACCGTAGTTATTTGCTATTGATGGGTCAGCATTTTGAGAAGCCGTCAATGGTTCTCCAACCAAGAATTCATTTAACTTGAGTACCCATGACTCTTCAGGCAAATGATTTGTTTTGCAAGTCTGTTCAAAACGTGACAGGAACGATGAAAGGTCGTCCACGTTTAAGTTGAAAGTGGGTAATTTAAAGTTGTAGAAATGTTTAGTTTGGCTGGATGACGATCCATTTTGTGCGTTATTATTCTGGTTTGCATCAGCACTTTGTGCTTGTAATCTTGCTGTCTCCAATTTAATACGCGCCAATTCCATTTCTTGTTGTAAAATAATTTCCTCTCGTTTCAATTTATTCTCTTCTTCCTGTTGAGCAATTTCTCTTAATCTATTTTCCTTGGCAATTTGCTTCATCTCACGTTCTGCTTCCTCTTTCTTTAATGCAGCCTTTTGTTCCTCCATTTCTGCTTTATGTTTTTCCAGTTCTGCCTCAGCAAACTGACGAAGTTCTTGAGATTTATAACCATATTCTTTACCAATTTTAACGAAATGGTCTATAGTAAGCATTTTGACTTTTATCTGTAAGTAATTATTGATAATTACTGATTAAAATAGTCAATAGTAGCTTCAGAGTAATTATTATACTTACTCAACTTAGGAATATTCAATATAAATAATCACAATAGTACTGAACTCTTATGTCTAAGTTCAACTAATAGACAATATTTTGTAACAATATTGTATCTAAGTACTAACTATATCATAAATAGTTATGATATCTGTTAACTATAATGTAATTACATCACACAATTAATCTTAATATCCAATAATGTTGGGTATGATTCCTAGTAATTATATTGTTCAATGTACTAAGTCACTCTCTTAGTACCAGAAAAGTATATTAAATAATATACAATGGGTCTGTTACCTCAAAGGTAGACTATAAGATTATTTTATTTGGTCAATATATATATTATATTATTATTATTATGCCCTAGGCATCTCTTATAAATTGTAGTGCTAATTTCTTGGACTATCACTGCATAATTATGCAATGTCCCATATTAACCTTAAATGTCAGAAAAAATTAATTAAATTAAATTACAAGTGTATTATTGAATATAATATCATATTATTAATGTAGTATTTAATATATATCATGAGGACAAACAAAACAATGATGCAACTAAAGGGTACAAACAATGTCAAGACGCAAACAAGACATTTTCACAATTAAAAATGAATTTATGAACTAAAAAAACAAGCGGAAGTGTCACACGGAAAACGAAGGGTCAAAGATTGACCCGAGGTCAACTGAATATGCAAAGTACACCAAAAAAAATGACTGCAAAAAATGATGACATCACAGGACTCATAACGGACGAACATTTAACAATCATCAAATAAATGATAGTAAGAGTAGACTGGACGAAATAGATAACGAACATGATACAAAACTGAATAAAAATGTGAACTTAGTACAAATAAAATACACCAGTTATCTACGTAACGGTACAGCTAACACAAACGTCAAACGATAGCAGATCTGGACAGGCAGTCCACCGGCAAACCTCAATGGGGCTTCCAAAAGTGCAATCGTTTAACTGCCCTAAGACCGACTGAAATCTAGGTGGTCAGCTGTTCGCGACATTCCCCAGAGATTTCAGTTCCCTCCAACCGGCCCGCTAATTAACAACACATTAAAACAACCCAAAAAATACATGAAACACATTCAGAAAAGACATGCCTATGCAGGCAAAAGGCTTGGACTCAGTATTACTGTTTGCAATGACGACAGTATTAAAACAACTAGACTTATCTTTTCCGTTGCTTAGATCAGTGCTAGAGGTCGTCAACAGCTAGGCTAATGCCCCTGACTGTCTGCTCCTGTAGTCCATATCGTGTGTTTGCTTCAATGGCTCATGTTTCCCCTGGTTAGACTTAGAAAACGGCTTTGGTTTCTCCGACAGTTCACCTACACGACCTTCGGTGACGTCACGTTGTTAGGCATTAGAATGAGTACAACGTCATCTTCGACTGGATCATGTGATCGAAACTTGATCGTAAATATTATGGTTAACATGTGCGTAAGAAACAGAATGTGGAACTGATGACAAGAACTGGACAAGTGCCAGTGGAACAAGAGATGAGAAGAAGACGATGGCGATGGATAGGACACACACTGAGGAAGCCTGTTGATAGCATTACAAGGCAGTCCTTGTTCTGGAACCCCCAGGGCAAGAGAGGCAGAGGAAGACCAAGAAGTACATGGAGAAGAGAGTTGGAAATAGAGGTGAAAATGATGAGGAGAACATGGAAAGAACTTGAGATGATGGCACGTGACAGGAGGACTTGGCATGTGTTTGTTGAAGGCCTATGCTCCTTTGGGAGTGGAGGGTTATGAATGAATGAATGAAGAAACAGAAGTTTGTTTCTTTTTTCTGTCGTTCCCCGCATTCGGCCGCCACTTTGTTGCTGAGTTATTTGCCGGTTGAAGATCATGTGCTGAGTATAGTTATTTTAATGATTTCTTGTTGATCGTGCTTGTTTTATCATTACGCGAATTAGGGTGAAGCGTTCATACAACTCAGTAGCATGATATGAAGAAGTAACATGTAATACTTGAACTCAGCAACATTAATGAAGTAATTAATGCCTTCAGGTTGAGTCCGTAATATTTAATCACATGTACACACAGGATGATCATTTCAAATATGAGCAGAACATAAGTCCGTATAAGTCATGCATAAATTAATCAATAACGTAGACTGCTGGTTTACGTGTCAATGTCCGTTTAAGGATACAATGCAGTAATTGTCGTCAGAACATCACAGCTATATGCACGCGCAGATAGAATGGCTACCTGCCGACAGTAAGACTGTGAGTCTAATTACTTCGTATAAAGTAGACGATTATCTTTCTCCTTCCAAGGATTTAGTTAATCACTAACCTCCATAAGTTTCCTCTCTCGTAGAGTTCTAGGACTGACCCTGGTCCTGCATAAATACACATATAAATGGCTATATCATGCCATTAATTTGGAAGGCTAGAAAAACGCAGCTATTCAGCTTGACGGTCAAAGTAAAAAAGGGTAGCGTCTCCTAGTTACCAACTGTGACCCAAACAACGCTAGACACGTCATAATCGATCGTGTATGGAGCGTTCAATAATTGAAACATCTATCGCAATATATTAAATGTCTTAACCTTTACAATTGCACGTCTGCTAACCTTTAGCAGACGGCGTTAATAACATATACCGTAACAGAGAGGAATCACTCTTCTCTCAGTTCCCAGCAAAATACTAGGCAGGATAATTATACAGAGAATTTCAAAAGCAGTAGACCACAAACTGAGGAAAGAACAAGCAAGATTTAGAAAGAACAGAAGATGTGTAAATCATATATTCACTCTCAGGAACATTATAGAGCAGTGCTCAGAATGGCAAAGACAGCTGTACATTAATTTCGTTGATTTTGAAAAGGCTTTTGACAGCATACATAGGGACAGTTTATGGAAAATACGGAGGGCTTATGAAATTCCAAGCTGCATAGTGTCAATCATAAAAAGCCTCTATGCCAATTTTACGTATAGTGTTGGGCAGAGCAACCTAACCTTTGAGGTGAAGACAGGAGTACGACAGGGATGCCCCTTATCAAACACTCTATTTTTAACAGTAATAGATTGGGTGATGCGCCAGACAACAGAGGGCAGTCCAAGAGGAATAAGATGGACTACATTTTCTACATTGGAAGATCTGGAATATGCAGATGACATTGCACTACTAGCACATTCACATCAACACATCCAAGAAAAAACGGATAGACTTAATAAGTTTAGCCAGCAGGTGGGCTTGAACATCAATTTAAAGAAGTCAGAGGTCATGACGCTCAATGTGAGCAACCCTGAGCCCATATCAGTAAGGAATCAGCAACTGGTACAGACAGACACCTTCACATACCTAGGATGCATAGTACCACCAGATGGCGGGGCAGGCAAAGACATCAACATCAGAATGAATAAGGCAAGAACAGCCTTTTTTAGCCTAAACAACATCTGGAAGTCCTCTCAATACAGCACAAGCACAAAATTAAGATTATATCAGAGCTGTGCGCTTTCTGTGCTTCTCTATGGTGCGGAGAGCTGGAGAGTTACAGAGAAGGAAATGTCGAAATTGTCCTCTTTTCACACAACATGCCTAAGAAAAATTTAACGAATCTTTTGGCCGAATACCATCACCAACCAAGATCTGCTTACTCGGAGCAAGCAAGAGGACATGCACACCATCATAGCTGGCAGACGCTGGAGCTGGGTTGGCCATGTCCTCAGAAGAGACCCCGATGCCATCACAAGAACAGCTATGCTATGGACCCCTGAAGGAAAACGAAAGAGAGGCCGACCAAAAACAACTTGGCGGAGGACTGTGGAAGCTGAGATGCAAAGAATGAACCAGAGTTGGGGCACTGTACGAAGGATGGCCGCCGACCGAGCAAAGTGGAAGCAATTTGTTGTTGCCCTACAAGACGCCACTAGGCGTAATGGCCACTGCCTGCTTTGACGGTCGGCGGCTAAGGATCAAAGAAGAATGACGAAGGCTTGTGGTTGTAACGTAGGTGATTTTCGTTGTACATTGTCCTAGTAAGACGCATTACATTTTTTTCAATCCACATTTTTTTATTTTGCTTCAATTATCTAACTTTGTCCATTTTATAGTACCATAGATTTGTAATGTACTAAGATGGTTCATGTTATTAGTTTGCATTTTCAAGAACAACATCTGAGGAATTTTAAAGATTTCTATATTACAAAAGAGCTTCAATTGGCAGTAGCACAACACTTTTTCACGTTAACACTGGACTGCATAAGGGATTTGTAGCATCACCCCCTCCTTTTTTTCCGTTGAATAAAATAAAAAAATGTAGGGCAACAAGAAGTAAACACATATTCAGACACAAACGACAACGTGTTTTCAATGACAAAGGCCTACTATACACGGGATATTAAACGATTTCACGAACTCGTGCACGCACTTAAAACATGGGACAAAAACACTGAAAACAATGAAGATCAGCAGAAATGCATGTCAACAATACTTTCATAAAAGACGTCTAAGGGCACTAAACACATTTACGGTGAATGGGAGAAAGGACAAAAGAAATTGAAATGTAATATCCAATGGTCAACGCATTGCTTTACCAACTGACTCCACGGCGTCAACACTTACCCACAAAGATTAATCAACAAATGCTACACATTCGCGATGTTTACTATACCTGGTTAATATGTAAAACACACGAGAATAGGATCACAGCATGTAAAATGTCTTCTGAAAGCAACAACAAATGTTTCCACGAGAGACAGAAATAGACAAGATGACAGTAGGAAGTTGATGGGAACAATATCATTAAACATCTAAATGAAAAAAAGCATAATAAAATGTTAAGGAG
The DNA here is from genome assembly GCA_024509875.1 of Oreohelix idahoensis. NCBI lineage: Eukaryota > Metazoa > Mollusca > Gastropoda > Stylommatophora > Oreohelicidae > Oreohelix > Oreohelix idahoensis. Next base: position 434,245 of record JAMPIV010019581.1, read on the forward strand.
TCTTCATCAAAATACTGCAAAATCAGTCACAAGAGCAAGCCTTCAACAAAAGAAAATCTGGCTACAAGACAAAGGAATGTCCCGACAGGGATAAATAAATCCTGCAGAAACGTGGCATGCCGTTGACGAAACCAACACACCTCTCTCAAGAGCGAAAACTGTTTCTCCTCACGTCGTTTTATGCTACAAAAACACTGAATCAGAAAAACTACCAACTGCCAGGATCGATATCATACTTCCTCCCTTTCCAGAGCTCGGCAGAAGCAATTTTCGTTCTTGATGAATTCTGTCAATGAATCAGTCGTCTTCGATTCCTCTAACATTAGTTTTATTTATGTTTCGTTGTTTGTTTGTTTTTATCTCCAAGAAAAGTTCATCTCATCAGTGCTTCATCAAACGTTCTCAATGTGCAATTTTCTTTTTTTTTTACTGTCCTGGATAGGGTTTTTTAACTGCATGCTGTATCATGTTTCAGGTTATGTTGTTGGTTATTTCTCGCATACCCGAATTCACGTGAGGTCTCGTCTACATGCATATCTTGAGAGCTAGTATCTTTATTTTAAGGTAAATTCTGATTTTCTAGTCTTTTACACTCTAAAGAAAAAAAAATTTTCATGTATCATCATCATTTCTTTGTGCTCCTTATTGAGCATGGAGCCACCACTTTAACTGGTCTCCTTACAGGAAGTCTGCACTAAGCATTTTTGTGCTCTTGCGGCGATGGTTTCTGTGGCAATTTGTTTTACATGATGATGTTTGTCGCAGAGAGATTTAAGATTAATAAATTTCTATATCTTTTCTTTATTCTACCCGTGTCTTCTACTTTATTATCGCTCTTTTATCCTTTTTTTCGCATTCGTTTGATTGGGAAAATATAACTCTCCCATTCAAACCTTCGCCTGTCTCTTTTCTTATTTAGCAACACATTTTTATTGCTGTTAAGCTAAGTTCTTGAGTAGACCGAATAATGTGAAATTCGTTCTCGACAGACATATGATGGCAGATCATCGTCTAACATTTTCATCTGACACGAAGCTTCTACGGTTAAGTTTCTCGTTGATGGGTGTGAGAGGCGCCAACGTGCATCGCTCGGGTATAACCAGAGGTAGTGGCAGGTGTTAGAAACGCGCACTGGCAGTTTTTATTGGCGACGTCTGAGTGAATGTAGGTGTTAAGACGGGACTATTCGGGTTTTCGAGAATTAATGAATCATTTCTTTTCATAAGATATAAACCCCAGTGGGAGCCGCGCTGGTGTAATGGCTTCGGCGTTGTACTGGCGACCAGGTGTTCATGGTTCAAACCCGGGCGTCGGCGTTTGAAGAAATGTTTACGGCCGGAAATTTGACTGAATAGCCTGAACGGCTCCTGTGATAAACCCTCGGTGGATGGGAAGGAGCGAAGCTCCTGACCGGGTTGGAAGGAAAGTCCTCAGGTTCCCCAGCCTCGCAATGATATGTCATTGGGCCGAAGGGCTGAAAGCCCAAGTGCCGCTGGTTAAAAAAAAAATAAATAAAATAAACCCCAGTAGTTTAGACTAAATTCATTCAGTACTCCGCAGTCAAGACTAGAACCATCTAGCGTTCGATTCCTAAGATCTCTGTTGATAGAAGCATCATTTCGTTGGTCGATTGCCATCTAGCTTTCGATTCCTAAGATCTCTGTTGATAGAAGCATCATTTAGTTGGTCGAATTGGAATTAGTTATTAGTAGTTCTGTGTTGAAGTATATATATATATATATATATATATATATATATATATATAGATATATATATAGATATATATATAGATATATATATATATATATATATATATATATATATATATATATATATATATATATATATATATATATATATATATATATATATATATATATATATATAGTAGTGTTGAGTGATTAAGTGTTAAATCGCCTATTTTATTTTCACTAGTTAGATTTCTGTGCATGTCACGTAGGTCTTTATATCATTAAATTGCCTACATCTTCTTCCTATTCTCTCACCCAAATCCTTTTATTTTATTATCTTTCCGTACTTGTTTTTCCTGTATTTTTCGCATCACTCGGTTGCGAAAAATATTTTCTCAGTATTCTCAAACTTTAACTTGCATTTTTTTTCTCATACTGGGATAGTGATTCTATTACATAGATGTCAGTCAGACGTGAAGTGCGATTTAGTTGCAGTCCATCTCAGACATCGAGCCGACTTGGGTCTGCACCTTCAGATGACACGACACTCCTGAATTAGATTCTCGACGTAAACGCGTGAGAATGCTAGGAGAGAGTCGACATCCGTCTGCATTTTCACCGGTCAACAGCGAGTCGCATCGGCCGAACGCTTAAGTAGGAGCGAATATTTACACCTTATAGTCGCAGTTTCAGACGGTTGTCTGAGAGTTGCAACTGACACGCGCTTTTCCCGGTCAGTTTGTTACCGCAGGTGCGTAATCGTACTGGTGGCAGTTACGACACGCCTATAAGTTAAACGTAGCTGTTATGAGAAGGGGAGAGATCGGGGCGGGGGAGATAGTTCATCCTTTGTCTGGTTTAAAATATTAACCCACGTTTGAAACTATTTCATTTCACTCAGTAACTTTGCAGTTAGACTAGAACAACCTTCGTTCGATTTCTAAATAATCTCTGTTAATAGAGATGGCCTTTAGTTTGGTCGAAGTGGTTTAAGTTCTTAGTACTTCTGTGTTTGGGTAAATATTATATATATTATATCTAGTATTTTGTGAAGTGATAAAGTGTTAAGTCGCTTATTTCATATTTCACTAGTTAGATTTTGCGCAGAGTGAAAAATTTATATAGTCTGTATTATTTTCTAGTGACGTGTTTCAGTGGATAGCAGAATAAATTATAATTTCTAGCATTAAACAATAATGTAGCTATAATGAAGTTAATTTTACTGCTAAATAATCAGACGAGAGAATATTTTATATCTAACTTATAAATGCTAGATGCGACATCAGTGAATATTGACGGAATACGCATGATGTTCCTAATTCATGATGATCGATTTTTTTAATATATAACTTATTTCTCGGGAAGTTTTAAATTATAAGTCAAGCGGTCGGCTTGCTATTTAAAATGTAAGTTATATTGAGTACATAATATGTAAATGATTTATATGTGCTTTTCCTTTTATACAGTGAAATACTGGGGTGACCCGAACTTTACCAGCGTTTAATAAGAGTTTCATATTTGTGAAGAAATAGACAGTCCTTATTTTGAACCACGTGGGTTTCTCAAGTAACACTGGCCTGACAGTGCATATGCCAACAGAGTTAGACAGAAATACTATATCCCACTAACGGGTTTCAAAGACTGTAATGATCAATACGGGCCTTTGCGCCAGATCTTAAATTCTTTCATGAACTCTAATGTAAAATTGCTGACTGGCGGCGAGAATAATTACAATCAATAACATTAACATTTTCCCGACATTTTTGTTGAAGAGTGAATAGTGAAACCAGGCTATCTGTTGAAAGAAGTTGTCCACTGGTCATTCTTTCCAAATTAAGGGAATCCTCGTGTTTCTGAACTCTGTGTGCCCGTTTAAACTTGCTTATCAAACCTGATTCAAGTGACATTAACAGTAAATCTAAAATTTACCTGGTGAAGTGAACGCTCCCCGAAAACAGTGGAATAAACCTGTAATTGTAGAGCTGGGATTCGCTTTATCCAAAGAATACAGATTCACTGTAGAGAAGTGTCCTACGGTTGCGCCAGACGGTGAACTACATAAAGTTTTTGATAGGTAAGAACGTGAGCCAGGGATCCCTGATGAATGAACCGAGTGAAAGTGACGGAAGGACGTTCGTTATTTAATGCACTCGCTTGTTGTATTAATTGATCCTTTAGAATATATACTGCTGTCAAAGTCAGTCTATACCTTCTAAGGGGGACAATATAAGACCCTAACAATATGTATTTGTGACTCTTTGGGCCATCATCTGTCTCATAACGGGGCTGTGGGCTAAACCTAGAGTTAATATCATCACGGGGCTATCATCCTAGTAGCATTTTTCTTGAATTCTATGACTATTTGTATATGTTTTTCCTTGATGAAATTTTTGGTGTTGTGAGAAGATTTTTTTTGATGATAATAATAAAAATCTCTCTTGAACTAAATCAGTGCGTTGGTCAGCTCGTTCAAAAAAATATATATAATCATTTGTTATAGATTCCCACGTCTGTTTTGTTTAACTGTCGTCACGTGTATGTGCGTGCCCGTGAGTAGATAGAAATATAGGTAATAGATATATCTGTGTGTAGACTGTCTGACGCTGTAAAGTTGTCGTAGAAGATAGGTGAGAGGGAGAAGATTCTTTTTTCCGCTTTCAGAGACAGCCTCTATATCACATTCTATCATCTCAGTCGTGGAATCTATTTCTTTTACTATCTCACACTGTGACGATCACCTATTCTAACCTATTCAGAAGGGACCAAACCCAAGTCTTAATTCTCCTATCCAAAATCTACGACAAATGGTGGCTCGTTACCGGGAATTGAACCCAAAATCCTATGGCGATACGACAAATGGGGTCTCGCCCGACGGATTTTTGAACTTAGAATAGGAAGACGAGTACGACAAATGTGGACTCGTCTATCTGAATTTTGAACTTAAGATTCTTTATTCTGGATATAGAGTAAGAGTGTGATGTCTTGTGAGTTTTGTATCTTTTAAAATAATTTATCCCCTAGACTAACGATCTGTTTACGAGCGTGCTGACCACACAAACTGATAAGTTTTTTCCACAGCATTTAGAAGCATTATACATTTGGTTTACAGGTTGATTTTGTCGGAATACATGTTAATTAATGATTTTGTAATACTAAACGCTTGTAAAGTTTTGTGAGTGTATAACATTCACAAGCTTTCTGAAGCAGGAAGGTTTGAACTAAGTTAAGGAGTGCGTTTCGGACTATTTGTCCAGATTAATTGCCTCCTGTCGTGAGAAATTCTAATCCACATATATAAATTAAAAGTAAATGTAAAGCCTAACAAATAAATTCTATAAAAGGAAGAAGAATGGTAAAGAACAGTGCTGTCACAATGACAGTACTCGAAATCCCCTTTGTTTTATGCTTCGTCTGCAAATTGTAACGTTTCCACGTTAAATATAAGCCACTGCATAATACAAGCGTTTCCACAACACATTAAAACGGGTATTGCATTTCTAAGAAAAAACATTGAGAGGCACACTGCGTATGACCTAAATTAATTACACTACGAATGGACAGATGGATGTAGGATGGAAAGAAGGGAGGGCTGAAAATCAGGAACGCATGCAACACTAAACACGCGTCTCGCTATTAATGCCACCCCCAACAAGCGTAACGCGATATACAATTACTACTATCACGCGTGTAAGGCCACATGCACTAACTTTTTTTCAGACGGACAGTGATAAAAACACTACCCTTCCCAGAGTTAGGTTTTAAAAAACCTGGAAAACGCTTATTAGGAAAGATGACATTAGATGGATTTACGTTTGAAAACATGACAGTACCCAGACACCACATGGGGATTGAAGTGAACAGGAGGTGGTAGAAAATGCACATTTTGAACGCAGCCACCTAGCTCCCTTAGATTGAGATATTTGGATTCCTTAGGGCTTGCTGACACAGAATATGTTAAGTGTTACGCAAATAGTCCAGGAATTAATAAATTATAGGCAAAAGAAAATAATGAGGGTGTCAGACAACCTAAAAACTCGGAGTCGCTCAGTGGCAGAATTTTAAACCACCATTGTACGGAAATAGGCCACAAGTTACATTTGAATTGATTGGATGGAATGATATGTAAGGCTAAACACGATTAGTCGGACTATAAATGCTATCTTTTGTTGTCAAGGGAGACGGAAGTAAGAGTACTTTTTTTCAAACGATTGGGTAGAGATGGCCTGATTGGTTAGGTCTGTTAATATAGTTAATTGATAGCGTTAGTTCGAGACCACTAGTTCAAATAAGCTTGATAAAGCAACAGTGCGTTGAAGCCAGCTCATATTTTTGCTAAATAAAAGTCTGGAACATAAGCAGATGGGAATTTGTGCCAGTATTTGTGCCTACATTCAGTGCTAGTCAACGTATCTGTGTTTATTTCCTTGAATTTTGGGACTGTGGTCCTAGTTATTGAAGCCGCACCTGGTCTGAGCGTTTGCTGAATCCAGAGGCTACAACATACTCTTGGGTCCCTATAGTAACCAGTGAGGTGTCTTCAGAAACAGTGAATAGTCGAGCAGAGGAGTCCTTGCCTGCCGCCATCACGAAAGTTAAGCCCACTGTGGCCAAAAGAGCTCAACACTATGTACCCCTCGTAAATGACACTAACTTAATTAAAGAGGGGCAATTAATTGTTTTAATGTTCGGAACTGAGACCATCTCCAATACTAGTTCCAAACATACACAAGCACATGCAGTCATGATGTCTAATAAGAATCTATCTTGAAGAACAAAACCAGTATTACCTCATATTACCACATCACAACTCACACACATAGAATACTAATATTGTATGTCAATGCAAAGACCACATTTATATCTGTGTACATAATATTTGAAATTACATGTTATTATATTGCCTGGTTTACTGTGTAGTTGAATCAGGATCACTATTGTAGAGAAAATCAATACATATGTACATATCTGAAATTTATCATTGAATCTTTTAAGATAGTCTTCTAGAGTGTTGACTGTTTGTGAGTGTCACAGTATTGTCAAGTGTGGTGGAATAATTAAATTGTTTATCTGTTGTTGTTGTGGTGACTTACACTTCATCATTTGCATAACCCTAGACATATAACGTTGCCAACACAATATTCCAGAATAATTCTGACTGAGATATAAATATGTGGCAGTAAGTAAGGTTATCTGTAAAACACTACACATATTAGATACAGATACCTTCACAGCTGATCTCAGTCAGTACACTAAGTCCCTATAAATATTTATATCATCCCACTTTACCACATATATTGGGGTCCGGTCCGGGATATTGAATCCTTTACTAGTATAAATATTGGGGGTAATTCACTTCAGGGAATATAAAAAGTTAAAAGTATCCTTGGGTGGAATTAAATAAGGTTGAGCTCTTGGTGCCTGTTTTGTCCATTGGATATATAATTACAGATTATATTGTTTAGTTAGATATTTTATTTAATTACCTGATATAAAATGGCGGACCTGGCCAAATTTCGATCTGCGGCTGTACAGACTGCAAAAGAGTTGGGATTAGATGGGCAAGTTATGATTACCTATGTCACTACTGAATGTGACAAATTTATTGAACGCGAAGAAAGAAGGTTTGAGGCCGAAAGAAGGTTAGAGGCTGAAAAAGAAATTAAGAGGTTGCAGATTGAGGCTGACAAAGAGGCTAAAGCATTGGAGGCTGATAGGGAGATTAAGAGGCTCCAAGTAGAAGAACAAAAGGCAGAAAGGGAAGAGAAGAGATTAGCTGCAGAAAGGGAAGAGAAGAGATTAGCTGCAGAAAGGGAAGCAGAAAAGGAGGAGAAGAGATTACAAAGGGAACATGAGCTACGACTAAGGGAGTTTGAGTTTCAGGGCCATGCTCCTGAAAATGGTGCCAGTCCCTTTGCCTCTGATGCTACTGCTACTCAGGGAGCCTCAACCTCAGCTATGAACTTTCATTTAGATCATTTTGTTGAGAAAGACGATGATATTGAGAGCTATATAAATAGATACGAATTATTAGCTACCACATATGGGTTAGAGAGAGAAAGGTGGAGCTTAAAGTTATCTCAAGGACTTCGTGGGGCAGCTTATGAAGTTTTTGCCAAAATGCACAGAGATGATCAGGAAAATTATGACATGCTAAAGCAGGCTCTTTTGTTAAGATATGAGAAGAACGCAGAATTTTACAGAAAAAAATTTAGGAATGCTAAACTACTGTCAGGTGAAACCTATCACCAGTTCTCTGCACGGATAGAGACATACTTGGAGAAATGGACTTCTCTGGGGAAAACCCAAGATCTTAAGGAAATGATCCTTATAGAACAATTAAGAGAGTCCATGGCTCCAGACCTGAGAAAGTTTCTCATGGAACAAGGTGCAGAGAGACTGGGTGAGTTGCTAACTGTTGCAGAAAGGTATCAGGCGGCTCAAGCAGAAGTATCAGGTAATAAAAAGAAACAGGTGGAAAATTTTAGGGCACCACAGAACTTTAATAAATTTGATCCTAGGGATCATAACAAAGGTAAGCACCAATTTGATAGGCCACGGTATGAAAATAAAAATAAAAACCAGCAATTCGATGAAAGGAAATATGATGAAAGAAAATCCTTCAACCAAGGGAAAAGGTGGTGTAAGAATTGTCAGATGGACAATCATGACACTGACCGTTGTAGAAGGAAACCTGTGTATATGGCCACCCTTCAGGTCAGGTCGACCTCAAGACAGGAGGAGGATATTATGTTGGATACCACTCCAGAAGAGATGAGGAAGGCACAGGCTGGGGATAAGACCCTCAAGCCTTGTTTCAGGAAATTGTCAACTTGTCATACAACTCCAGGCAAGGGAGATTTTTACATGAAAAACAAGTTGATGTATAGGAAGACTGGAGCTAGATCCAACGGTCAGGGACAGCTGGTACTTCCTAAAAGATATGGGACAGACTTAATAAGGAGCCTACATGTGAAACCAGATGGGGACCATGAGAAAATAGGTACCATCATCCAAAAGGTGGCTCACAATTATTATTGGCCCAAGGCAAGATGGGACATTGAGAATTTTGTAGAAAGGTGTAGCATAGCACATGAGGGAACACCCACAAGTGGGAACATGGATCAGGACCTGGACACGCCAAGGGGTAAAACTAGGCCTGAAAATACGAAGAAAAATAAATTTGATAAAGTGGACCAAAGGGAATGGGAAGCCCCTTTTCACGGACAAGCTTCACTTAACTGTTTTACAATGGCCACTATGCGGAGAGTGCAAAAAGATGTCTTACCCCAGGATAAGCCGAAAATCCCTCAATCGGACTTAAACAAACTGGAGGAAGAAGATGTAGAGAGGAAATCTCTCATCAAGAATTTTAAGTGGGGAGAAAGCCCCAAAAGGAAAATTGGTAGCGGTCGTTTTGTGACTGATAATTCTGGGAAGAAAAATCATCACTATAGCGCTTCTAGTGGAAGAGACCATACCGGTGCATGGACAAATAGGTCCACACAATTGCAAGTCCATATGTAACGCTGTTAAGAACGTGGACGGATGAAAAAGCAGAGGAAAATATTACATCCTCATACCAATATGTAAATGAGCTGACCACTCGTTTAAAAACTGGCTGGAAACTTGCCAATGAAAATTTGAAACAAGCCAGGAAGAAACATGCTGCTTATTATAACAGGAAGGCAAAAGACAGAGATTTGGCTGTGGGAGAGAAGGTACTGCTTCTTTTACCCGGAAATCAGAATAAGTTACAAATTGGATGGCAAGGTCCATATACAGTTCTAGAGAAGGTGTCTAGAACAATTATAAGATAGATAAGAAGGGGAAAGAAAAAATCTATCATGTGAATCTCCTGAAGAAATATTTGGAAAGAGAACATCAGGAAGAGACACACTTGCTAACCTTGTCCATTGCAATGGAGATGAAGAAGGAACCACTTTCATCATTTGAATATCCATTACACCCCTGTGAGACAGCGGCACAGGTGAAAATCAGTACACATTTAACGAAAAATCAGAAGAGAGAGTGCAACAGGTTCTAGATAATCATACAGAGGTGTTAACAGATCGACCGGGGCATACAAACTTATTGGAATATGATATGAAACTGATAGACCCCACACCTGTCTGTATGAAGCCTTATTCGATTCCTTTTGCTAAGGAGAAAGCTTTGAAGGAAGAGATAGACTATTTGTTGAAGGAAGGAATTATTTCACACAGTGAATCTTCGTATAGTTCCAGTGTTGTACTTTTAAGGAAACCCTCTGGAGAACATAGACTCTGTATAGATTACAGGAGACTGAATGCTATTACAGAAGGACAGGTGGATCCATTGCCGGATACAAATCAGTTGTTTGCCAGGCTAAATAAAGCTAAGTATTTCTCAAAAGTGGATTTGAGTAAAGGATACTATCAAATTCCAGTAAAGCCTGAGGTTAGACCATATCTAGCTTTTAGTACCTCAGAAGGACACTATGAGTTTAACAGATTGCCATTTGGATTGAAGAATGCACCTAGTGTCTTCTCTAGAATGATGAGAAAATTATTGGACCCTCTGAATAACCCATGCATTACAAATTTCATGGATGATATCCTTATAGCAACAGAAACCTTTGAGGAACACATTGACTCTCTGAACATGCTGTTTAATCGACTTAGGGAAGCGAATTTAACAGCCCGACCAACCAAATGTTGCGTTGGATGTAAAGAATTGGAATTCCTGGGACACACAGTTTATCAGGGAAATATGACCCCTGACCCAAAGAATTTGGAGAAACTAAAGAAAGCCCCGAGACCACAAACCAAGAAAGACGTGAGATCCTTTGTCTCATTATGTGGTTTCTACCAAAAGTATATCAAAAACTTTAATTCCATATGTGCACCGTTAACTGATTTGACACGTAAAGGAAACCCAGATCGAATTACATGGACACCACAATGTGAAATGGCTTACCAAGAATTGAAGGAAAAGCTCACAAGTAAACCTATTTTGAAACTACCTGACTTAAGTCAGGAATTTGTAGTAAGAACGGATGCCAGTAATATTGGGTTAGGTGCAACTCTGCTACAGAAATCAGATGCATTGGATGGGGAATTAAGCCCAGTGGCATATGCTAGCAGAAAGTTGAATAAAGCTGAAACCAACTACTCAACTAGCGAAAAAGAATGTCTTGCAGTAATATGGGCGATAAAGAAATTCAATATTTATCTGTATGGGAAGGCATTTAAGTTGCAAACGGATCACAAACCCTTGTCGTTTCTAGCACAAGCTAGGCATGAGAACACTAGATTACTCCGTTGGTCATTATTGCTACAGCCATTTGAGTTTAGCATAGAGTATATAAGTGGAAAAACAAATCTGGGAGCGGATTTTTTAAGCCGCCATCCGTGTGATGAGAATCACCGTAAGCCCCAGAAATAATAATAAATTTCTCTATGTGTATATAGAATTATAGACTGACATATAACGTCTGTTTTAAGAGGGGAGGATTTGTCGTGAGAAATTCTAATCCACATATATAAATTAAAAGTAAATGTAAAGCCTAACAAATAAATTCTATAAAAGGAAGAAGAATGGTAAAGAACAGTGCTGTCACAATGACAGTACTCGAAATCCCCTTTGTTTTATGCTTCGTCTGCAAATTGTAACGTTTCCACGTTAAATATAAGCCACTGCATAATACAAGCGTTTCCACAACACATTAAAACGGGTATTGCATTTCTAAGAAAAAACATTGAGAGGCACACTGCGTATGACCTAAATTAATTACACTACGAATGGACAGATGGATGTAGGATGGAAAGAAGGGAGGGCTGAAAATCAGGAACGCATGCAACACTAAACACGCGTCTCGCTATTAATGCCACCCCCAACAAGCGTAACGCGATATACAATTACTACTATCACGCGTGTAAGGCCACATGCACTAACTTTTTTTCAGACGGACAGTGATAAAAACACTACCCTTCCCAGAGTTAGGTTTTAAAAAACCTGGAAAACGCTTATTAGGAAAGATGACATTAGATGGATTTACGTTTGAAAACATGACAGTACCCAGACACCACATGGGGATTGAAGTGAACAGGAGGTGGTAGAAAATGCACATTTTGAACGCAGCCACCTAGCTCCCTTAGATTGAGATATTTGGATTCCTTAGGGCTTGCTGACACAGAATATGTTAAGTGTTACGCAAATAGTCCAGGAATTAATAAATTATAGGCAAAAGAAAATAATGAGGGTGTCAGACAACCTAAAAACTCGGAGTCGCTCAGTGGCAGAATTTTAAACCACCATTGTACGGAAATAGGCCACAAGTTACATTTGAATTGATTGGATGGAATGATATGTAAGGCTAAACACGATTAGTCGGACTATAAATGCTATCTTTTGTTGTCAAGGGAGACGGAAGTAAGAGTACTTTTTTTCAAACGATTGGGTAGAGATGGCCTGATTGGTTAGGTCTGTTAATATAGTTAATTGATAGCGTTAGTTCGAGACCACTAGTTCAAATAAGCTTGATAAAGCAACAGTGCGTTGAAGCCAGCTCATATTTTTGCTAAATAAAAGCCTGGAACATAAGCAGATGGGAATTTGTGCCAGTATTTGTGCCTACATTCAGTGCTAGTCAACGTATCTGTGTTTATTTCCTTGAATTTTGGGACTGTGGTCCTAGTTATTGAAGCCGCACCTGGTCTGAGCGTTTGCTGAATCCAGAGGCTACAACATACTCTTGGGTCCCTATAGTAACCAGTGAGGTGTCTTCAGAAACAGTGAATAGTCGAGCAGAGGAGTCCTTGCCTGCCGCCATCACGAAAGTTAAGCCCACTGTGGCCAAAAGAGCTCAACACTATGTACCCCTCGTAAATGACACTAACTTAATTAAAGAGGGGCAATTAATTGTTTTAATGTTCGGAACTGAGACCATCTCCAATACTAGTTCCAAACATACACAAGCACATGCAGTCATGATGTCTAATAAGAATCTATCTTGAAGAACAAAACCAGTATTACCTCATATTACCACATCACAACTCACACACATAGAATACTAATATTGTATGTCAATGCAAAGACCACATTTATATCTGTGTACATAATATTTGAAATTACATGTTATTATATTGCCTGGTTTACTGTGTAGTTGAATCAGGATCACTATTGTAGAGAAAATCAATACATATGTACATATCTGAAATTTATCATTGAATCTTTTAAGATAGTCTTCTAGAGTGTTGACTGTTTGTGAGTGTCACAGTATTGTCAAGTGTGGTGGAATAATTAAATTGTTTATCTGTTGTTGTTGTGGTGACTTACACTTCATCATTTGCATAACCCTAGACATATAACGTTGCCAACACAATATTCCAGAATAATTCTGACTGAGATATAAATATGTGGCAGTAAGTAAGGTTATCTGTAAAACACTACACATATTAGATACAGATACCTTCACAGCTGATCTCAGTCAGTACACTAAGTCCCTATAAATATTTATATCATCCCACTTTACCACACCTCCCTCACCCTAACTGTCTTCAGGGGTAAACTTATAGTGGATTTTAAAATTAAGGGATTATTTTTCTCTTTAATTTTTGCTATAATCATTGTGTTTTCCACTGTAGCAACTTATTTTTCAGGGATTAATCTTAACTACCATTTAGTTGGCGTAGTCGTGTTTTGCATTAGGTGCTTTATTGCCGATTAATAGCAGCGATAGTTAGATTTTTATTTTGGAGGAGGTATCCCAGGGTTAAATATATCATCTTTTGATTTTTGGTTTTTTTTTCTCGTAAGTGGTAGGAGTCAGTGTATCCTTTTTCCTATTTTCTTTCTCCACTAGTCTCAGTCACTGACATAATATGGCCGAGAGGGCAAAGCTTAGACAACTCCTCAGGGACGAAGCGAGAGAGGAGGGACTGGAAGGAGAAGAAGCGAAAGCTTTTGTCAGAGACGAACTTGAGAGATACGATGCGGAGAGGAAAGAAGCGGAAGACCGGCTATTACAGCAGAAGAAGATGGACGAGGAAATGGAAATCCGCAGGATGCAGCAGGAGGAAAAAGAGAAGGAGAAACAGCATGAGAAGGAGATGGAGGAGAGAGAGAGGAAAGAGAGAAGGAGAGACAGCATTTGGAAAGAGAAAATGAGCAACGACGACAGCATGAGTTGGCTCTTAATGCTCTAGAAGTCCAAAGTCTCGGTGCTGCCTCTACCTCCAGCAATGGAGAGTCTTCTCCCCATTCTTCCTTAACTGATCCTTCTAACACTCAATCTACCCATCTCACTGCGATGTCTTTTCCGCTTGAATCTTTCCCTTGTCCAAATGAGAAGATTGACACATGGTTAGAAAAATTTGAGAAAATTGCACTTCTGTACGGTTTAGAGAGGTTGCGTTGGAACATGAAGCTTTCCCAGGCTTTGAAAAGTTCTGCGTATGATGTTTACGCCAAACTGGAAAGCAGCCAACAAGACAACTATGATCTGTTGAAGAAAGCGTTACTTGAGCGCTTTGAAATGAACGCTCGCAAATTTTTGCAACTGTTTCGCAACAGCAGAAAGGAGAATTCTGAATCTTTTCACCAGTTCTCTTCCCGTCTAAAGGGATATTTGACAAAGTGCCTTGAGCTCTCGCAGCTCCCTTCTACCTATGAAGGTCTTGAGGAATTTGTTTTAACAGAACAAATAAAGAACACATTGTCTGCTGATACCCGGAGATTTCTCGCTGAGCAGGGGGCAGAAAAACTTGAAGACATTTTGGAAAAGTCTGAGCGTTATCACAATGCGCTGGCTGAACTACCGGCCACAAAGCGGAAACCGACAGAGGAGCATTTTCGAAAACATAACCTAGAGCAATCTTCTCAGGCTTCTAACCTAAATAACCACAGAGAAACTGGACCTCAAAACCCCCCTCCTGAAAAATCCAAGTTCTACAAGAACAAGTACCCCAACCACCCCAAACAGTCTGATCAACCCGACCGTCCTTCATGGCAGCGTGGCCAGAAAGGTCAAGGTGGCAAAGGGAGAACCCCTGAGCACGGGACATATGATCAGACCGAGCACACCGAGCCGAAACGCATCGGATGCTTATTAACAGTCTCGCAAGGTGGAATTATTGACAGTGATTCCCAACCTGTTGGGGATAGACCCTCAACGCGAGGTACTGTTACTTTGAACGGTTCTCAAACTTCTTGTTTATTTGACACGGGGCTTTCTTATGATTGCATTGTTGCCAGAAACCTGGTCAAACCCGGTCAAGAGACAGCAGAGACCGTCCAATTTTGTGGAGTTCGTAAGAGTGATGCACCTACAGCGCTTCCCATCGCATTGGTGGAGATCCACTCTGATTTCGCCAGAGGTGTGATCAAAGCGGCTGTTATGGATGATCCCATCTACCCAGTCATACTTGGCGGGAGATACGTGTGTATTGGGAAACCGGAAGAGCCGATTGTGGCAGCAGTAACTACAAGAGGGCAAACCAAGAAGGAACGGGAGCCTGCGCCTAATTTGTTACCTATGGAACTTAAAGAAGCGCAATACAAGGACCCTACTTTGGCACCCTGCTTTAGGAAACTGCCCATGGCTAAGGAACCCAAACAGCACGGGGACATTTTTTCTGAGGATGGCGTACTTTATCGCAGAACGGGCAAGCCTGACCAAGGTTACAACCAGCTCCTAGTACCGAAACAGTACAGAAGCCAAATCCTAGAAATGGGGCACTCTCTTCCCTTCAGCGGACATATGGGAAAGAACGCCACAAACCAAAAGATAACCGCTCATTATTGGTGGCCAGGAGTAAATACTGATATTATCAGATATGTCAAATCCTGTGCCCAGTGCCAACGTGTGCCACCCAAGCAACGGGCACCCCCAGTCTCTTTGGGTGAAATGCCAATAATGGGAACACCATTCGAACGGGTTGTGATCGACATTTTAGGGCCTTTCGAAAGGACTAAAAGAAGGAACAGGTTTATCCTGACCTTAGTCGATACATGCACTTTATGGGCAGAAGCTATACCGCTAACATGCGCAGATGCCAAGCATGTCGCAGAAGCCCTCGTGCAGATTTTCACTCGGTTGGGATTCCCTCAGCAAGTGTTGACGGATAACGGATCTCCATACCGAAACCTGTTGATGGATGAGATCGTTAAGATCTTGAGGACCCAACACATCCACACTAAGCCATATACTCCGGCCGGAAATGGGCTCGTGGAACGTGCAAATGGAAACCTCAACATGATGCTAAGTAAACTGGCACAAGTGAAACCTGAAGATTGGGATCTTTGTATTCCTGCAGCATTATTTGGCTACAGAGAATCTCCTCATACTTCCACAGGATTTCCGCCAGCTACGCTTTTATTCGGCAGACCCATTAAGGGCCCGCTTGAAGCCTTACTTCAGTCTCTGACAGACGAGAAGGCGGATGAGACAGTTGTCTCAGCAAGTAAATATGTGTCGGTTTTAAAGGAAAGGTTGAAACTAGGGTGGGACCTAGCAACGACTAACTTTAAGCGAGCACGCACAAAGCACGCTAACCGATACAGGAAAGTCGCGAAAGAAAGAGAACTGGAAGCAGGAGAGAAAGTTTTGGTGTTACTCCCTACCGAGAACAACCAACTGAGGATCGGATGGCAAGGGCCGTTTACCGTCCTGAAAAAGATTTCTAAGGCTAACTACCAGATCTCTATTCAAGGAAAGGAGAAGGTTTTCCATTTAAATCTCTTAAAGAGATACTTGGAAAGACCAGTGCCAACCTCCGACCATCTCCTGACGATCGCCAAAGCTGACGAATATGATGATAGTGGCAGGGATATTCCACCGCAATCACACGAAATCTTTCAAAAATGTCAGAAGCGGCGACGCTCTTTCAAGCGCGCATGGGAGACATTCCAGAGGAAGGAAACGTTGGGGCAGACTTCATGAGTAGGACTTGCAGAGAGATGGAGGGGGAAGATGAGAGGGAAGAAGACAGACACCCCGAAGCTACGGTTATAGGAAATTTAATTCCACAACGTAGACATGGAGTGCTTCCATATCTTAAAGGGGGGACGTCCTGTCAAGTAGGTCTTTATATCATTAAATTGCTTACATCTTCTTCCTATTCTCTCACCCAAATCCTTTTATTTTATTATCTTTCCGTACTTGTTTTTCCTGTATTTTTCGCATCACTCGGTTGCGAAAAATATTTTCTCAGTATTCTCAAACTTTACCTTCCGTTTTTTTCTCATACTGGGATAGTGATTCTATTACATAGATGTCAGTCAGACGTGAAGTGCGATTTAGTTGCAGTCCATCTCAGACATCGAGCCGACTTGGGTCTGCACCTTCAGATGACACGACACTCCTGAGTTAGATTCTCGACGTAAACGCGTGAGAATGCTAGGAGAGAGCCGACATCCGTCTGCATATTTACCGGTCAACAGCGAGTCGCATCGGCCGAACGCTTAAGTAGGAGCGAATATTTACACCTTATAGTCGCAGTTTCAGACGGTTGTCTGAGAGTTGCAACTGACACGCGCTTTTCCCGGTCTGTTTGTTACCGCAGGTGCGTAATCGTACTGGTGGCAGTTACGACACGCCTCTAAGTTAAACGTAGCTGTTATGAGAAGGGGAGAGATCGGGGCGGGGGAGATAGTTCATCCTTTGTCTGGTTTAAAATATTAACCCACGTTTGAAACTATTTCATTTCACTCAGTAACTTTGCAGTTAGACTAGAACAACCTTCGTTCGATTTCTAAATAATCTCTGTTAATAGAGATGGCCTTTAGTTTGGTCGAAGTGGTTTAAGTTCTTAGTACTTCTGTGTTTGGGTAAATATTATATATATTATATCTAGTATTTTGTGAAGTGATAAAGTGTTAAGTCGCTTATTTCATATTTCACTAGTTAGATTTTGCGCAGAGTGAAAAATTTATATAGTCTGTATTATTTTCTAGTGACGTGTTTCAGTGGATAGCAGAATAAATTATAATTTCTAGCATTAAACAATAATGTAGCTATAATGAAGTTAATTTTACTGCTAAATAATCAGACGAGAGAATATTTTATATCTAACTTATAAATGCTACATGCGACATCAGTGAATATTGACGGAATACGCATGATATTCCTAATTCATGATGATCGATTTTTTTTTATATATAACTTATTTCTCGGGAAGTTTTAAATTATAAGTCAAGCGGTCGGCTTGCTATTTAAAATGTAAGTTATATTGAGTACATAATATGTAAATGATTTATATGTGCTTTTCCTTTTATACAGTGAAATACTGGGGTGACCCGAGCTTTACCAGCGTTTAATAAGAGTTTCATATTTGTGAAGAAATAGACAGTCCTTATTTTGAACCACGTGGGTTTCTCAAGTAACACTGGCCTGACAGTGCATATGCCAACAGAGTTAGACAGAAATACTATATCCCACTAACGGGTTTCAAAGACTGTAATGATCAATACGGGCCTTTGCGCCAGATCTTAAATTCTTTCATGAACTCTAATGTAAAATTGCTGACTGGCGGCGAGAATAATTACAATCAATAACATTAACATTTTCCCGACATCTTTGTCGAAGAGTGAATAGTGAAACCAGGCTATCTGTTGAAAGAAGTTGTCCACTGGTCATTCTTTCCAAATTAAGTGAATCCTCGTGTTTCTGAACTCTGTGTGCCCGTTTAAACTTGCTTATCAAACCTGATTCAAGTGACATTAACAGTAAATCTAAAATTTACCTGGTGAAGTGAATGCTCCCCGAAAACAGTGGAATAAACCTGTAATTGTAGAGCTGGGATTCGCTTTATCCAAAGAATACAGATTCACTGTAGAGAAGTGTCCTACGGTTGCGCCAGACGGTGAACTACATAAAGTTTTTGATAGGTAAGAACGTGAGCCAGGGATCCCTGATGAATGAACCGAGTGAAAGTGACGGAAGGACGTTCGTTATTTAATGCACTCGCTTGTTGTATTAATTGTTCCTTTAGAATAGATACTGCTGTCAAAGTCAGTCTATACCTTCTAAGGGGGACAATATAAGACCCTAACAATATGTATTTGTGACTCTTTGGGCCATCATCTGTCTCATAACGGGGCTGTGGGCTAAACCTAGAGTTAATATCATCACGGGGCTATCATCCTAGTAGCATTTTTCTTGAATTCTATGACTATTTGTATATGTTTTTCCTTGATGAAATTTTTGGTGTTGTGAGAAGATTTTTTTTGATGATAATAATAAAAATCTCTCTTGAACTAAATCAGTGCGTTGGTCAGCTCGTTCAAAAATATATATATAATCATTTGTTATAGATTCCCACGTCTGTTTTGTTTAACTGTCGTCACGTGTATGTGCGTGCCCGTGAGTAGATAGAAATATAGGTAATAGATATATCTGTATGTAGACTGTCTGACGCTGTAAAGTTGTCGTAGAAGATAGGTGAGAGGGAGAAGATTCTTTTTTCCGCTTTCAGAGACAGCCTCTATATCACATTCTATCATCTCAGTCGTGGAATCTATTTCTTTTACTATCTCACACTGTGACGATCACCTATTCTAACCTATTCAGAAGGGACCAAACCCAAGTCTTAATTCTCCTATCCAAAATCTACGACAGTGCAGAGGGATTAAATTATAAGTCTGTTATATTCTCTAGTTGACGTGTTACAGTGGATAGCAAAATAAATTATGATTTCTAGCTTAAACTCATACAGCTATAAATAAATTTAATTAAATTGCTAGTAATCAGTCGAGAATATTTTAAACTAACTTATAACTGCACCGATTCATCATTGAGTATTGACGAAATACGTATGCATTTCTAATTCATGATGATTGATTTTTATGTATATAATTTATTTCACAGGAGTTTTAAACGATAAGACAAGCTCTAAGCTTGCAGTTTATAATTTAAGTTATAACAGAAGTGGATAACTATGTTATATTTTACGCGGTTAGAATAGGATTGTGAAATATGCTATATGATGTTAAGTTTTGCATTTTTCTCCCTATTCAGTTCTGGGTCAATAACCCTATAACCTTACCGGCGGCTTCCATTCCATATGAACTGAACATATTTTCTACAAAGAAAGAACATTCTTAATAACTTAAAGGGCTTTCAAAGTGACTGTCCGGCCTTGTGGTTTACACCCAGATAGAGACATAGCACTGGCCCAAAAGACTTATTAGAATAAATGATAACTGGACTATGCGAATATCCAGAGTTCTTGTTTGTTTCCAAATTTCATATACAGTCGGCCTGGGTGGCGACTAAATCAAAAACAGTAACAGTAATTATAGAACGACCACGTGTTGTGAAGAAGATTGATCCTGAATAGAATTTGTTTACCTGACAATTGAATGTGTGATTGAAGAATTCCCGCTACTGTACCCTGTGACCAGTTGATTCCATAATTATTTCCTACCTGGGCAAAATTTGTAGTAACATTTGTCAGCACCCTGTTAAAAAAAATAGTGAAGTCAGCGCTTCCCAACATTTGATTAATTAGTCAGTTGGAAAAGCTGGGGCTTTCTTCGCTTGTCAACCAACAGTGGATGGGCTGCGTGTTCCTTTAATCAAAATTTTCCAGAAGGTCGTGTATGCAACCTGTAGGTAAGGTTGATTGTGTGTGTTTTTTTTTCCTGTGATCACTGTTTGTCAGAGCGAGCGAATGCAGGAAAATAATTCTTTTCATGTAATAACTCAATTAATAACTTTGTATTTCTTTATGCAAGTTTGTTGCTAAATGCTGTTTTCCTCCTAGACTAGATTCATGTATTAACTCTGTTCCTAAACTAGAGAGGAGAAATCTTAGACTATAGCGTATAAATCCGTGACTCTTTGGGGCTATCACTTTTCTTCTAACAGGATCGTTGGCTAAACATAGAGGGAAAATATTACACCTATAGGTCTATTGTTTTTTTAGTAAATTCATTAACGTATGTGTATTTGTATGAGATTTGATATTCTAATGATTTCTGTTGTGACATTTCTTATGATAATAAAACTTTACATAAACTTATTTAAGTATGTCGGTCAGCTTGTTCCAAACAAATATTTATATTCCATAGATATAGTTTCACGTCTGTACGTCTAAACGTTCGTCACTTGTGTGTGTGCGTGTCGGTGAGTGGTTGATATAGAGTAGATCTATATTACTAGGTAATCTGTCTGACATACATTTCTGTTGTAGAGAGATAGGCTGAGCGAGAGATTTCACGAGTTCAGGGACAGAAGTACTTATTTTTTCACCATCTCACTCGTGAAAACTATTTTCTTATATCTTCTCTCACTGAGTCAACTCATGTTCTAGTCTATTCAGAAGGGACCAGTCTGAGTCTTAATTCACCTATCGTAAATCTACGACAATGTTGCTAGTTCCATCAACAACCTTATATTGTATGACATACATAAGAGTGAAGTAGTTCTATTCTTCTGTTTGTCCCTTCAGAGACTCCCGGGAATTACTCGAGACATATTTCACAAATATGATTCTTGTTTATACGAGGAAGCCTTTATATGGGAAGTTGTAAGATGAAAATAGATGCAGGTTTCGTATAGTGAAATATAAGATAACAGGTCTGATGAACAAGCCAATAGTTCAATAATCTCTCCATAAATACCTTAAGATCTGTTTGGATTCGTGTAGCAAAATAATATAATCTCTGACCGAAGATTAAAGAGGTCTCAAGAGAATGCAACTTCTGCTGTTTTCAAGAAATGAGAATGACTAGCGCAAAGTTTCCTCGTTACCACCACCTTCAGTAACTATGGCAACAGACCAGATGAAAGATAGATAAATCAGTCAATAAACAGGAGTGAATTGGCTCGAAACAATGCTTCCACTTCATGTGTAAGTCAAGAAGTAAGTAATGATGATGATGCTAAGGAGGCGTGACGTAGAACACCAATTGTATACAACGCAGACTCTTATTTTATATGATAAAAATATAACATAACAATATTTATTCAATTAAAACTGCGAGTTGACAATTGGAAAAAAAATTAATTATAACAATGAAATCTAGTCGAAATGAAATCAAAGTAAGTAGATTAATCATAATTATAAGCTTTCTTCCCTTTAACATTAAAATGATGATCTTTCCATCATGTCACGGTTTGCCTCCCGTTGCTCTTTGCAGTAGTGGTCCAACAGTGGCCACAACCTAGAGTGTCTAATGTGTGTCTTCAAAGGTGTCTACCTTCACACAAGATTACTCTTGGCAGATTTGTAGACCGAAGGATAGTGATGCCTCTACCTCGAGGGAGTCTTCACAAGATATTTCAGAAGTCAAGAACAATGCTGAATTAGTCTGAGCACGTTAACGTTTTGTCTGACCCGCCGCCTTTTGTGAAGATGTGTTGGATGATTTAGCTCGTTCAAGCCCTCAGCTGTTTTAATTCAGCGAAATTCCTCTTATTAACTACACAGGATCAACCGTTTTCGTCAAAAGAACTGGGGGCCTCCCCTGTTAGTTAGATTGTTCTAGTTTTGGGTAATTTTACGTGCAGTAGTGGTTTGTCTGTGTTCTTGAGTGTGATACAAAATCACTGGCCTAATAGCGCTAGTGACATTATTTTATTTTATTTGTGGACATTTACATAATAAATATAATTATATATTCTAAGCGGTCAGAATTTACTTCTATTCTACCTGTCACTTGATGTTTGCCGTTGGAGTCCTTACTGTAATAGATTAACTTATTTAGCAAGAGAGGACGGATGAGGGTATGACATCTTAAACATCGTCTCGAGTGTGGCTGAGCAAAAGACATTAGACTTCTGATTATATCTCTCTATTCTCCAGAATTGCCCAAGAAGGGCGACCTTGCAGACTGCTACATCTAGAGAGGAATTACTCTCCTCTCAGTTCCCAACAAAATACTGGGCAGGATAATCATCCAGAGAATTTAAAAAGCAGTTGACCATAAACTGAGGAAAGAACAAGCGGGCTTTAGAAAGAACAGAAGATGTGCAGATCATATATTTACCCTCAGGAACATTATAGCGCAGTGCTCAGAATGGCAGAGACAGCTGTACATTAATTTCGTTGATTTTGAAAAGGCTTTCGAAAGCATACACAGGGACAGCCTATGGAAAATTCTGAGGGCCTATGGAATTCCCAGCCGCATTGTTTCCATCATAAAAAGCCTCTAATCTAACTTTACATGCAGTGTTGAATTGAGTAATGGAACTTTCGAAGTGAAAACAGGAGTACAACAGGGATGCCCCTTATCAACAACATTATTTTTGACAACCATAGATTGGGTGATGCGCCAGACAACAGAGGGCAGTCCAAGAGGAATTAGATGGACAACGTTTTCTATACTGGAAGACCTGGAGTATGCAGATGACATTGCACTACTCGCGCATTCACATCAACACATTCAAGACAAAACCGATAGACTGAATAAGTATGGCCAGCAGGTTGGCCTGAACATCAATCTGAAGAAGACAGATGTCATGACACTAAATATGGGGACAATCCTGAGCCAATAACAGTAAGGAACCAGAAGTTAGAACAGACAGACACATTTACTTACCTAGGATGCATAGTAACACCCGACGGCGGAACAAGTAAGGACATTAACAACAGAATGAATAAAGCGAGAACAGCCTTTGCTATTCTCAACAACATTTGGAAGTCTTCCCAGTACAGCACAAACACCAAATTAAGACTATATGAGAGCTGTGTACTTTCTGTGCTTCTCTATGGTGCGAATGTTGGAGAGTAACAGAGAAGGAAATGTCGAAACTGTCCTCCTTCCACACAATCTACCTAAGGAAAATTCTCTGAATCTTTTGGCCAAACACCATCAGCAACCAAGAACTACTTATTCGAAGTAACCAGGAGGACTTGCACACCATCATAGCTGGCAAACGCTGGAGTTGGGTTGGCCACGTCCTCAGAAGGGACCCTGATACGATCAGAAAAGAACAGCTATGCTATGGACCCCCGAGGGAAAGCGAAAGAGAGGCCGACCAAAAACAACTTGGCGGAGAACTGTGGAAGCTGAGATGCAAAGAATGAACCAGAGTTGGGGCACTGTACGAAGGATGGCCGCAGACCGAGCAAAGTGGAATCAATTTGTTGCTGCCCTACAAAACGCCACCAGGCGTGATGGCCGCTGATTGCTTTGGCGGTTGGCGGTTAAGGATCAAAGAAGAAGATTCTCCAGAAGTCATATCTTTCTTCTTTTTTTCATTAGTGACTCTATTTCCTCTACTTTCACATTACTCATTAATACTCTGTCTAAACTCAGACATCATCTACTTCCATACTCGCGACACTCAATGTAGCGAAGGTTATCACTGATTTAGGGTCACAAATTAAATACTACAAGAAAAGACCATGTATTTACATCCACCTAGAATTAAAACATAAATGAAGTGAAAGAAACCAAAATGATATATGTCGCCTGAAGCAGAAACATGTATTCGTACCAGTAATGTATATAAATATACTACATACCCCTGACAAAGTTGGTGTCACTTTCCATAAATAATGTCTCTGTGTCAACAACCAGAATAATAGTAGTTCTAATTTTGCCACTTGCTAATCTAACTACAAATATTTAAACTAACCTAACATTTCATTAACAATTAGGAGAACACTGGTTTTAGCGTAACATTCGTAACCCAAGTATTTTATCTCTTTGATAAATTAGCTCTAGGTTCTTTAATAATGTTTAAATGTCTTAGGCTTTTCTATTTCTCTACCCTTTCTGAAGTGCTATTTTAAGGCTTGAAACTTGTGACAGAATAACCTCGAACGTCCCACTTAACCGTGCCGTCCTATAATTCATTCTGTGCTTTTCACTTTAGTCTTTACCACCACTGGCAGTATTTGATATTTCCGATTCATTGTTTACACTACCTTCCCCCATTTCTTGTTATGTCGAGACTTTAGCGACCATCTTTTGCTGATTAGGGTAATAAATCCCTTTCGTTTGAACCCATATAGACATCTGGGATCGGTAGAGAGTATGGTTTACTATTGTATAACACATTTTCCTGCAAGACGGTTCAGGGGAGCGACCAGATTAGTGCGTAAACAACTTTGAGACGACCACAGTCGATTCCCTCTATCTGCCCAGTTGTTGATTGTTGGCTAAGTCCGGGTAAATGACATAATCGTTTCCGGACAAGACTTCTTGGAAGAATAATTATCCATCTTGAAAGAGATTACCTGTGATAAATTTTGAAGGCATGAGTGTAAACATGATCGATAATATATAGCGATTGTAAACACCACATTTATTTGTGCGTTTGTTATGCATGTAAATTTTCGCCAGAGAAAGGGAAATATATATGCTCTTGCATGCTATTGGCTTGGCATTTGAAATGTAAGAAAATACAACATTTCTGATTGGATCCTTGTCATATAGTAACAGCTTGGATGTGGGCCGAATGTTGCCTTATAATTTAGCGCCTTGTGAGTTTACCGCACTGTGAAATTGAACTAGTCAAGAAGACAGCCAGACAATCCAGAGTAAGGAACAGGATCAGGATTCCACTTTAAAGGACCGGATAACGTGTTTGAGCATCTTGTGGACTTGTATCCCAGGAAAACTCTAATTTTATTAATATGGAAAGCATGGAATTCTAGGAATTTGAACACTAAGTCATAGTGGGATTCTATTTGCAAAGTAATACCCCAGATCACGTGTAAGAGGCATCTTAAACCGCGCTGATGTAATGGTTACCACACTGCACTGGCGATCGGGTGATCCAGGTTCAAGCTCGGGCGAGAACATGTGAATGAGTGTCGTCGAACGGGACTTCGACTGGATTAATTTGAGCCCTGGCGAAGACATTTGAAGCAATGTCGTCGACTAGGGACTGGCGGCTCCTGAGCAGACCCAGCTCTAATGGGCACACTCCGAAGACGGCGAGTATCTGCCTGAATGGCGAGTGGATACCTGTTAGTGTACAGGGAAAAAAGGGATTCTCATGTAAAAATCAGTCTCAGGGTAGATATACTAACCGGAGATTCTCGCCTCGAGTACAAGCGGGCGTACGTTTAAAAAAAATAAAATAAAATATAAAAAAATACACGTTGCCTTCACTTTTTCTCTGATCCAGAAGTCGGTATTCCCAAAAGAGATTTTGAGGTAAGTTGTACATTTTATAATTCTATATTTTGAATTATTAACATGTGAAAATTGCTAATGGGTGTCTAAGTCATTCGAGACTGGCAACATCAACGTATAGAGCGATGATTTCATGAACCACCACTGCAAGAGCTGGTGACTGCTTTATGCTGGTTTCTCATAGAGAACCAAGAGCCGAGATAGTCCCAAGTTCCATATGGAGCAGGGAGTGGATGATGACATAAATGATGTGCATACTTATTATATTAACATTTTTAACCAGCGCATATGTAAACATGTTCAATATAAATGCAATGGATGTTTTCCAATCACTGGGATTAATGTTAATACTCAGATTTGGTAAAGTTCCGAGGCAGGTGGGATGGTGGAATGAAAAGTGGAGACACCTGATTGTGTGTCAGGAAACCCCAATACTTAGTAGGGTATTTGTTTCTCTCTTATTTCGTTGTACTAGTCGGTGGTACCAATTGGTGGGTTCTATCACTGAAACAAGTGAATGGTATAAGTGGCCTTGCAGTCAAAGCTAAACACCTACAGCAGACGGGTCTTCAAAGACGCTGGACCATCTTCGCAATCATACCATGATACTACGTGAGACGTGTTGAAGCCACCAGACTTGACCAGTGACAAGAGTGAACCAGTCTATAACCTGCCTAGAACAATCATCAGCTGGAGCAGAAACAAACCGACATTTTACTGGCAGCTAAGTACACAATTCAAAGCTGCCAAGTGAACACTCTATTTTCAAACGAGAAAACATATTTTTCCTATTAGACCATCACCTATGAAGAAATTTTAAAAGACTTTATCTAAATTCACCCCACCCTTATTTATTTTACAATTGTTAACGATAATTGACTATTAAATTTTATTATCTGTAAATATACATATTTACAGTTGATTTAGTCTTTTTGAGTGAACAGTACCCGTTCGTCTCAGTCATTTTAAATACTTATAACGGAGCTATTTAAGTAATATTTTACTGACTTAAATCAGTTGGGGTCTTGAACGAGCTAAAATACATAATAATTCTTCATAAAAGGCGGCGGGCAGATACAAATTTAACAATTGCTCAGTCCAATTCAGCATTGTTCTTGATTTCTGAATTATCTTATGACCATTCATTCGAGATAGAAGCACCATCATCCTTTTATCTACAACTCTGCCAGGTGTAATCTTGAGCGAAGTTAGATACCCTTGAATACCTTCATTAGATACTCTAGGCTTTGGCCATTGTTGTACCATCACTGTAGAGCAAGGGGAGTAAATCCCGTGACTCGCATGTAGGATTTTGCGTGGGCCATCGCATATCTGGATGCAATCGACAAACTCCAAGCATGTACCTCCTTGTCACAAATGGAGTTTCTCCCGTACAGCCCAAGACAACACGTATCCTTTCATTTTGAATGCTTTCTAGTCGTACACATCGTGTTACTGACAGCGTGAGTATTCCCAGCGCATACTCAATGACCGATATAACTAGCTGATAATAAAGAAGAAATAGTAATCTCTGCTCCAGACGCGCCGCGCCATTATTTTCAAGGCTGCTAGACCTCTTCTTCATTTCTGTATGATGCGATCAACATGGTACTTATACGATAGCCCGCGATCGAATGTAACTCCAAGGTATTTCAGCTGTTCGTGCCTTTCAACTTTCTGTCCATTGAGAGTAATATCTTGAAGGTCTGTTTTCACTATAGAGTTGTTCAAGGAGCACCACATCACACAGGCCTTGTTGGGATTGACTTTCCAGCCAGTTTCCTTGCACCAATTACACACCTCCTGTAGTGTCCCATGTCTGCTATTATTCATTTTCTGTCGGTCAGAGCCAGTTCTGTAAATGAGTATATCATCAGCAAAAGTCGGTGTTCGTCCCAACCCAGTTGGTTGAATGGTGGCTACTTTTACTGTATAGATATTAAACAGCACCGATGATAGTGGAGAACCCTGAGTTAGTCCCGGGCAAATTGGCACTTGGTCTAATGTCCATGTTACCAAGCGAAATACCAATGATCTCTCAGTTAAGGCAGCTGCTATCCATCTCGTTAGCCAAGGGTTAACACCGCAAGCTATTACACAGTTCATTAATGTTGCAAAGTTCACACTGTTGTAAGCATCCTATAGGTCAGGGGTCGGCAACCTTTCCATGACAAAGAGCCAAATATTTAATTTTGTCTCCATTTTAAAAAACTGAAGAGCCGCGTGAATAAGAAAATCACATGGTATCTCTCATTCAATTATATATATATATATATATATATAATTGAAATGATAAACATAATTTTTCAAATGCCATTTTACTAAACAATAAGTAATACCATTTTTTTCAGTAACAAATATTCAGATAAGATCTAACTTAATAATAAAATAAAATATACAGATGAAAAGTAAGGAAATTTAATGAGACTTTTGCTGTAGGATTTCCTTGCAAAGTTGGTCAATAATAATAATAAAAAATAATAAATTCTTTAAGCACCAAACACGGCGCATAAGTCAGAAATCAGTGCTCTCCAGATTGTTCGTTGTGACGCCACTCCTCTTAGCTCTTGCACATTATTTAATCCCAACGTTCTCCCTTCTCTTATTATTGTTCTTCTAAGTGTTTCTTTTGGTCTTCCTTTTTTCCTCTTACCCTCCGGAACCCAAGTGAGCGCCTGCAGTGGTACTCTGTTGTTTTGCATTCGTAGGACATGACCGATATATGACCATCGTCTTTTCCTTATATAGTCGGAGACATATTTCTGCCTAGAGTCTTCTCTTATTTGTCGATTAGTCTTGAATTCTTTCCAACTGATGTTCATGAGTTTTCTAAGACATTTGTTCTCGAATGTATTCAGCTTGTTCTCCAATGATTTTGTTATTTTCCAACTTTCACAGCCGTATGTTAACACTGAGATAACATTTGAATTAAACAGACGAAGCTTGGTATGTATATTCACTGATCGTAATTTCCAAATGTTAGATAATCCATTGAAGGCGCTGGCTGCCAAAGCAATTCTAGTATGAATTTCTCTTGTTTCTCAATATTTGGTGAATAATCTGTTGTTTTCATTTTCAAGCATGATTGGAGACTCACGTCATTCAATTGGCTTCTTAATTTGCTTTTGATATAATTCATGTTGTTTTGTTCACAAAAATATGTTGATCCAAAAATTGAAAGAAGCCCATATGCAAATTTCTTCAGCTGAACATAGCTGTCGTCTAAACAGAGTTGGAGGGACAAACAATGATATCAAAATAAGAATACAAAAAGCAATATGAGCTTTCAATGCATTGGGAAACATATTGAAAACAAGATAAATCAAGTCCAACACGAAAGAATCTTCAACTCAAATGTCAAGTCAGTCTTATTGTATGGCTCTGAGACATGGAGAGCAACAAAAACAATAACCAAAAAGCTACAGACTTTTATAAACGGATGCTTGCGTAGAATAGAAGGACTGAAAAGGTATGACAAAGTCACAAATGTGGAATTGATGACAAGTACCAGACAAGTGCCAGTGGAACAAGAGTTGAGAAGAAGACGCAGGCGATGGATAGTACACACATTGAGTAGACCTGTGACAGACGAATTTCAGCGTCCCTGAACTGTTAGATGATATGGTAGACCCTGGGAAAGCATGAGAGCCCTCATTCATTTATGTTGCAAATTTAATCGCCAACGTGGGTCCCACGTTTGTTAATTAGTATGCACCATAGCAGAGTGGACTCTTTACCACGTTTGGTAATTAATATGTAGACAGTTAGCATGCGAGGAACCAGGAGATTTGCTTGGTATTTAGTTTAGATAAGCCACGCCTTCCGCCTTACCTTAGAGCGATCTAAATCAACTACCTCTTTCACCTTTCTTTCTTACCGCTTTATCGGCGTTGCCAAAGTTCAACGAGGAAAGCGGTTAACGATCAAAAAGCAATGGTGGTCCCAGGACGGACGAAGCAGTTTCACGCCTTCGTTTAGCACCTCAGTGCGAACCAGAGAAGAGCGCTGAAATCGCGGCGGACGAACAGACACGTGGGGAAATCTATGAGCTTTGCCCAGCGGCAAGTAACGCAGAATTTCCCTGATATCGAAAGAGTTGTGAAATTTCGCGTGTCCCCCTGATCCTTCAATTCTTTAATTATATATTGAGACCACTGAAGAATGCGTTTATCATTTGCGCCAGAGAGTCTGAAGAAAGTACTAGCTTATAGAACAAGATTTCTCTCGGATATCTTCCATATTGGAGACTAAAAAAATTCATTCTGTTTGTGCAGCGGTAATATATTAGTTCCAAGTGATCAGTGGTCTAGTTCTTTCATTTTATTTCACTGGAATGTGTGTTAATTTAAACCTATTAAATAAACCCATCTAAAAGTTTCCAGTTGTAAATTAAATGATATATCTATACGTTATTTTCCAATATAATAGATGCTTAGATTAATTTAGAAGCCGCTAAGGGATTTATAGCCAATTAATACAGTTTAGTTCTGTATATACATGTGTTTTTTTAACTATTAGACTCGCGGAGAGTTTTCCTTAAATATATATAACTGAATACGCTAGTGTTTAAAATAGTTTTATAGTTAGTAAATTTATCGCGCGTCAGAATATGATTTGTATTGGGTTTATGATTTCATGTTTTCTATTTTTTCACCTAGGATGATCATATACCTTTGCGTCCCAGCAATTATAGAGTCCTCCAGACTCGGTTCTTCTACCATCAGAGATTTTATAAACATTTTAAATATAATCTTCGTGTTGCGGCCCTGTGCGGTCCCACTGTCTATTTTGTTACATGAGAGGAATCCAACCAAGAACATTTAAATGATAATCTCAATCATTCTGTAAAGATAACTGGAGAAGAACAATTGCCAGAAGCTATAATATATATTTGTTTAAACGCTCTGCTGTGGAAAAGAATATATTCTTCATGTACACTGACAGTCACGTTATTTCCACTGGATTTAAACCCCGAAGAAAAACATAACTCACTTATCAGTCTTTGTCATCACTCTGGGTTCATCACGCTATAGAAGTTTTCCACCACCACCAGCGGTGAAATTCAGGAGACCACTACCTTCTCATAACTATACCTGTGACAGTGCCATCCCATAGAAACTTTAGATAAAATCAAAAGGAACACTAAGGCTTCACCTTCCAGCGATTACGGGAAAATTTAACTGAACGCCAAACCCGATAGTCTGGGGCTTGAAAACGAAGGAAAAGATTAATACATTTGTTGAGTATTTACTAGCTGTTTATGTTATTCTATGGATTGCCAGATTCAACGATCGGTAAGTGGAAGTGTGTGATGGCCATCGCTAGCGTGCATGAACGAATGACATTTTTCTTGATAAACATATAATTTTCTCTACTTGGGTACACATCCATATACTGTATTCCTTGCATTGTTCTCTTTAAGTGGGGTTGCTTACCTTTTCTTATTTCCCCCTCCCTTAATCTGCTGAGTAAAGGGATAACTTTGAGAATACTAGGACTCTGTTCCTACACACCAAACTGAATATTGTAAAACCCCCTATCAGAATAAATTAATCTATCTTTTGGTTAAATTGTTTCTTTCTGATAACACTTGTCTTTGGGCTGGGTTTTTTTATTGTCTATACAAGCGGGAAGGGCATATTGGGATACTACTATTCTAAACACACCACCCCCCTCCCCCCAACCTTGTTATGTATATTTTTCTGTAACTATGATCTTTTTGACTGTACCATGCTACATGTTGTGATTTTGGTTTAAATGATATTAAACGCCATAAACCTAATATTACTGTGTTGGCCGACCCATTACCCTATATCTGTTATATGTAGTTTGTATTAACGTCAGTGTGTTTGTAGCACCAAATTGGTGTGTGTACATGAGTGTTGAGTAACTGGCAAAATTGTTTAGCCAGGAGAGGTTTAGGAGTCTACAGATAAATAAGATTGTCGTAAGATAGGCAAATCGGAGAAAATTACCCTATTTCAGAGACTGTCCTTACTCTTTTCAGCACCCTTGTGAATCAACTATCTATTTCTTAACCCTTACTATCACAGAGCCTTCACTATCATTCTCCACTCGGACGGGACCACTATTTCTAAGACCTATTGTAGTGGGTTTGATGGTACTGTATGGTTGTGATATTACCTAGTGTGATGCATGAGGTCAGCTGTGAAGGCTCCTGAGATAAATGTAGCTGTGAATTTACAGAAGGCCTTTCTTGCTACCACTTACGACCTCACACATATCTTTTTTACTAATGAATGTGGCTACGTTAAAAATCTAGGGTACTGATATGGAATGTGTTGTGGTAGATTACATACACACACACACAGATATTTAATAAGTCTAATAATATTAATAAAATTTATAACACACTGAACTAACTCAAGCTGTTTAAAATTTTGATATTAAATTTTCTTTAAGTTTATTTGTTCTGAACCAAGGTTTTATTTTGGTCAGAACATATGAAAGGTTTTGAAATTATGAATGCAATGCATGAATATATGGCATAATAAATGAAAGGTGTGTACATATGTATTTTACAAGACTAGTTAATAATACTACTGTTTATATTTGTAATTTATCTGGGAGAACGATTAATGGATGTGCTGTTGGGGTGGCTTCATCACTCCCAGTCTATGACTACCAAACATTGTCCATTTACTGAGGGGAGGAATACAAGTTTATTTCCCAACATGGTATGTTCTAGTTGATGGGAATATAGTTGGTGTGTTAGTTAGAAAATAAGTTGGTGAATGTCCAGCAGGCCAGACGCTCACGTATATTTGACTGAGTAGTTCTGGTGCTGGAAACTGGTGGCCCCACCTCTCCGTGCTTGGGGGCAATTTAAGGCCGCTCTGACAAAATACCAGACTGCACTGGTCCACACTTGTATTTTTCAACATAGCATTTGACACCACTTTGGTGCCAAATAAAAACTCACAATTCTGAAATAAAAGTATTGGGTCATGTGTCAGAACTCTACCTCCTGAGCCACTTCTACACACAACACTACACAACAACACCACATAGACGGGGTCAGATCTCTCTGACCATACAGCACATCTTACCAAGTTGGTTTCACATAGTATAAGTTCCCCAAGACTACATATTCTGAAATATGTTCATTAGCTTCCTGCCATTGAATAGGATAGGTGATATGTTCCACTGATCTCAACACTTGATCCGCCCTTCATAATCCTTGCTGGCGTTTATTTATTTTGTTTGTCTCTAGACCCTGAACTGGGGCTGGGGATCTAGAGCGAATCCTTACTTGTTGTAAGGGATAGATTTTGATATGGCAGTATCAAATCACTCGAAACATTGAACAATATTAAAATATACAAAGAAATACTTTCAGTCTTACCAGAATTATGAATAGAGAACACAGTTATATGCTAGCAAAACTCAGCTGAGCTGCTGGCTCTAGTATGGCGTCCCTCTAAATATTGCAATTAGCTTCTGGGAATTACACCACTGAAGAATTACTGTGTCTACTACTGGAAAATTTATGATGAATGGCAAAAATGCGCGTCTGAGCGCCGATAATATGTTTATCTGTGGCCAATCACCGCCTTTCCCCCTTTTCAAATTTCAAACCTCCTACCAAAAGTCAATTCAGTCATACCTCAGTCAAGTATGTATTATTGTCTGTTGGTCCGTCTGTCTCTACTTGCGTTTTTTACAAAACACACTTGTTTATGCATGCAGTTCCTACACGAATCTGCCTCTAGAGTTATTTTTAGCCACAACTTTCCACTAATTCTGTAGTGAAATCTGTGTGAACAAACGCTTAATTCCACCGCACGTTCAATTTGCATACCGAAGTAAGGGCCTAAACGATTTGCCGCGGTTTAACATTATACACTTTTGCTAGCGTTGGCTTTGAGATTTAAATATTTTCTTGTGCCAGAAATGCGATACCATGAATGGCGTTTGAATTTTTCTCGACCCGCGTTCTGGACATATATTCACACGCTGGTTTTAGCAGACGATATATATACACCCACGCAATGTGACGTGGCGCCGTAAGGTTAACGTCCGATAAGGTAGTTTAAAAAAAAAAAAAAAAAAAAATTAAGGTTAACGTCCTATTTGTTTTGAAAATGCCGTACTGAATTGAATAGGAGAGGGGAAGGAGTCCTTAATTTGAATATTTGAGGTCAGTTTTATTTGAAAAGGAACGCTATTCATTAAACAGTCTCTGATTGGCTGTAGTGTACTAGACTAAACGGTTGTATAAAACCAATTAGTAGTTGGTATTCGGGGCCACTTGTTAACTAAAATTTATACACTAAAGAAGTTGTTATAGACAAGGCAAGAGTACTGTCTTGGTTGCAAATTCTGCACAAGCAGCGATTTGGATTATGCCATATACCGCAATATTCAACTGTTTAGTGTGTAGATTTCTTTGATGCGGTAAATATTGAAACCTTTATATTAACATTTATATTGTCATTTTTATCATTATTATGTATGCATTATTGAATTTGTATGAACCTTAAAGGGGAAACATTTATCTGGAGGGAAGCTAACATTAAACTCTGTGTTGTTTCACAGCGTTGTTAGGAACTGTATTAACCTGGTATAGAAAAGCCAGACAGGCTTTCGGCCATATGGGGAGAAAAGAAAATTAAATATTTATGATGAAAAGAAAAAGTTGTGTTATGACATAAGACCAGGAAGATCACTGGCCGTCTTCTTCAACAAGTCACCGTGATTGTACATGACTTGATAGTATTAATGTAAAATGTTTCCTTTATCAAGGAAAATGTCAAACGGTGGTTTGAAAGTTATTTATCCAGAAGGGGGTACCAACCAAATTGAGAACGTTAACTAATTGTTTAGTTACCATACTGATGTCTGATGATATTGCCATGTTAGAATAATGAAAGAGAGAGATTATTAGATGCTGAGTGGGACACATTTGTATTGTTCCAGAGTTTCATCTACGAGTGAAAGTGAGCCCAGGTGACCTAACACCTGTCCTTAAGTTCTGCAGTGAGGCCTAAATACTGAGTGTCTACACAGTGATTTACCTATAGAAGCAGAATCGTGTCTTGGCAGTGGAGACTGGCGTTTTATACATACTTCAAACAGCCTGGTTCCAGAGACCTCAGATAAGAATTGTCTGGGAAATTGATATCACAAACAATCCACTCTCTCAATTTCACAAAAGTTAGGATATCAGACAGTGAGGAACAAAAACGTTCAATAAACTTGTACCCTTTTCTAGGAGCAAGAAATACTTGACATTTTACCAGCTTGAGACATATAAATAATTGTGGGATAACACCGACTCAATGACAGTTGTAAAATAATTGGTTGTAAATAATTTCATTATTATGTTGAGTTGATTATTCCTGTGTCAGAAGAATAACTAGATACAGGAAAATAAATTGAAAAAAATAAGTTACATTCCAAACTTTACCCAGTGACTTGTTTAATCATTGTTTATTAGTAATAGGTGTAGTTGTTGTCCTGTTCATATACTTCATCACATGGCATATACCCTAGACACTTGCTAGACAACATACACACACCAATACACTTCAGTAGGGGAAGATATATAATCGGGTGAGGTCGTGGTGGAAGCAGACAAGTACCCTGTAAACTTATTTATATTTAATAAACCTCAGGGACTTGCATAGCTGACCTCACACCAGATACCATTAATATAATATTGTAACCAAATATAACAATCAATCCACCACAAATTCCCCCTCTCTTTCATTTCCATCTAGATTTTAGCACTGAGTCTCAAAGCCGCAATTTTTTGAAAATTAGTGACATTTTTTTGTTTCAATGCAGTCGCTCGCTGATATGAACAACACAGTCTTTTGTCAATATCTTCATTATTATCTATCCGTCTGTATAAATGAAAGCATATTATTTCTCTGCTCAAGATGGGCCATCAGGCCAGCTAGGTTTTATATTCCTAACATTATTATTAAGAAAAAGTTACTTTTCAAGGTTAGTTGTTTTTTGTTCTTTTTTAAATATGTTCGAGCATCTTCTGTAATGCGTTTGCCGCTGAATTCAAATAAAAGGACTAAGTATCGTAAAAGCGTCCAAGAAATGACTGTTGCGTATAATAGCTAAGGTCCCTTTTGTCCATTTCTTTACCTTGTGTCAACTTGGGGACGTGAATTTTTTCCTTTCCCCACCAATTGCGTCTTTTTAGCCTTGCTAGTTTCAAGCACGTGTTCAGTCATATTTTTCTTTTTGATCTCCGTTCTCATCCCGTCTACAAGGGTAAACGTTTTGCCTTCACGTCTAACAAGTTAGTTTCCATGGCGGGTAGTGACCCGCGGCATGGGCGATCATGTCTTCTAGTAGCTTACGCATTATTTTTATCCCTACATTTTATCTTTGGAGATATTTTAACGTTGTATCACGGTTAATTTTATCACACATCTCCCCACTTGAAAACATGCCTACGGCAAGTTCCAAAACCAGTGATACACATAGATAAAATTACTCCTCACGCCTGCCACTACTCTAATTTTGATCACATTCAATTTGCCTGGGATATATTGGATACTAAACTGATAAGGTTGAAGCAATAAAGACCACCTCAGCAATCTTGCGTTTTCATGCTTAGCCTGAGATAAGAATACGAGGGGCTGATGATCCGTCTGGACCACAAAAGTCCTACCATACAGATAGATTTGAAACTTCTTTATTGCCCAGATTAACGCTAAACATTCCTTTTCGCTTGTGGAATATCCTTGCTACGCTTTATTCAATTTGCGGCTTGCATAAGCGACTGGGTTCAATTCCCCATCAGGTGAAGATGATCTTTGCAACAAAGCCGCCCCGAGTCCTACATTACTTGCATCTGTTCTTACGACAAAGTCCTGTGTCAAATCAGGCAGTTTGAGAATAGGCTTGCTAGTGAGTTTTTCCTTTAACTCTTGGAACGCTAATTCACTTTGCGCAGTCCAAATAATTTTATCTGGAAGTCCCTTGCGAGTCAGATCAGTCAGAGGACCACAAATAGAGTTAAAATCTTTGATGTATTTTTGATAAAATCCGCATAACGACACGAATGATCGCACGTCCTTTTTTGTTTGTGGTCTAGGTGCCCTCTGCAGTTTTTCCAAGTTCTTGGGATCAGGGGTCATGTTACCCTGATATACAGTGTGTCCCAAGAATTCCAACTCTTTGCATCAAATACAACATTTTGTTGGCCTAGCAGTTAAGTTCGCCTCCCTAAGCCTATTAAATAACATTTTTAGAGCGTCAATGTGTTCTTCAAATGTCTCTGTGGCGACGAGAATATCATCCATGAAAT
Source organism: Oreohelix idahoensis (assembly GCA_024509875.1). Lineage (NCBI taxonomy): Eukaryota > Metazoa > Mollusca > Gastropoda > Stylommatophora > Oreohelicidae > Oreohelix > Oreohelix idahoensis. The sequence continues at coordinate 471,304 of JAMPIV010019581.1, forward strand.
TCGTGATACATGGGTTATTCAGGGGATCCAACAATTTACGCATCATCCTTGAAAATACACTCGGAGCATTTTTCAGTCCGAATGGTAGCATGTTGAATTCATAATGTCCTTCCGATGTGCTAAAAGCCAAATAAGGTCTCACTTCAGGCTTCACTGGAATCTGGTAATAGCCTTTACTAAGATCCACCTTTGAAAAGTATTTTGCCTTGTTTAATCTGGCAAATAACTGTTTTGTGTCTGGTAATGGATCCACTTGTCCTTCTGTGACAGCATTCAGTTTCCTGTAATCTATGCACAGTCGGTGTTCCCCAGACGGTTTCCTCAACAAAACGACACTGGAGCTAAAAGATGATTCACTGTGTGAAATAATCCCCTCCTTCAACAAATAATCTATTTCTTCCTTCAATGCCTTCTCCTTCGCGAACGGAATAGAATAGGCTCTCATACAGATTGGGTTTGAGTCTACCAGTTTCATGTCATACCGTAGCAAATTTGTATGGCCTGGTTTATCTGTTAATACATCTGTATGTTCCTCCAGAACCTGTTGAACTCTCTCCCTCTGGTTTTTAGTCAGGTGCTTACTGACTTTTACCTGTGCTGCTGTTTCACAAGGATGTAATGGGTATTCATGTGAGGTGAGTGGTTCCTTTTGCATTTGAGTTGCGATAGCCAAGGTCAGTAAGGGGGTGCTTTCCTGGAGTGGTCTGTCCAGATACTTCTTCAACAGGTTTACATGATAAACTTTCTCCTTCCCCTTTTTATCAATTTTATAGTTTGTTCTAGACACCTTCTCTAGAACCGTATATGGACCTTGCCATCCAATTTGTAATTTATTCTGGCTGCCGGGTAGTAGAAGAAGCACCTTCTCCCCCACAGCTAGTTCTCTGTCCTTTCATTCATAACCCTCCACTCCCAAAGGAGCATAGGCCTTCAACAAACACATGCCAAGTCCTCCTGTCCCGTGCCATCATCTCAAGTTCTTTCCATGTTCTCCTCATCATTTTCACCTCTGTTTCCAACTCTCTTCTCCATGTACTTCTTGGTCTTCCTCTGCCTCTCTTGCCCTGGGGGTTCCAGAACAAGGACTGCCTTGTAATGCTATCAACAGGTTTCCTCAGTGTGTGTCCTATCCATCGCCATCGTCTTCTTCTCATCTCTTGTTCCACTGGCACTTGTCTAGTTCTTGTCATCAGTTCCACGTTGGTAACCTTGTCATACCATTTTAATGCCTCTATTCTACGCAAGCACCCATTTATGAAAGTCTGTAGCTTTTTGGTTGTTGTCTTTGTTGTTCTCCATGTCTCCGAGCCATACAATAGGACTGACTTCACATTTGAGTTGAAGATTCTTATTTTCGTGATGGATCCGATTTCTCTTGATCTCCTTTGCCTTCCTATTAAAATATGCTGCATGTTTCTTCCTGGCTTGTCTCAAATTATCATTTGCCAGTTTCCATCCAGCTTTCAGACGAGTGGTCAGTTCGTTCACGTATTGATAAGATGAGGTAACAGTCTCTTCCGCCTTCTCATCTGTCCAGGTCCTTAATAGCGCTTCTAATGGACCTTTTATTGGCCTCCCAAATAGCAGAGTTGCGGGAGCCATCCCGGTTGAACTATGTGGTACCTCCCGATACGCAAACAATGCGGCGGGCAGGAATTGATCCCACAGATCCGGTTTTTCGTGTGCCAGCTTTCTCAGGATAGAAATGAGAGTCCCATTGAACCTCTCTACCTGGCCGTTCCCTTGCGGATGGTACGGACTACAATGAAAGTGTCTGGCTTGAAATAGCTTAAAAACTTCTTCCGTTAGTTTACCATTGAACTGAGAGACATTATCAGTCAAGATTTGATGCGGGAATCCTAATCTTGTGAATATTGTAAGTAGTGCCTCTGCTACATGTTTTGAATCAATTGATGGCAGGGCTACCGCCTCTCCCCACATAGAGCAAGTGTCCACCAGAGTAAGGATGTAACTGTTCCTCCTCTTGGTCCGAGTGAGAGGTCCCACAATATCCACTGCAACCCTCTCAAAAGGTGTTCCCACTATGGGCATTTCCCCTAGAGTTGCAGGAGCAGTCCAGTGCTTTGGAGCTATCCTTTGACATTCTGGACAGGATTTGACATATCTTTTTATATCCTCCGTTATCCCTGGCCAGAAGTAATGACAAGCTATACGCTGTCCTGTGGCGCTGATCCCCATGTGACCACTGAAGGGAATCGCATGCCCGAGTTCCATCACTTTATCCCTATATGAAGTGGGAAGAACCAGCTGGTTGTGACCATTTGTTCCAGTTCCGGCCTTCCTGTATAATAGTTTGTTCTTCATAAAATATTCCCCCTTGCTCGGAGGTGTGTGGCATTTGGGCAATTTTTTAAAACATGGCTTGAGTGTCCCATATAGGCACCTTATTGTGACTCCATTACAAATAACATCCTCACAAACTGGGGGGTGATAAGGTTCCTGCTGTCCATTAGGATTAACCTTTAATCTTTGAGTCCCCGACTTCATTGCAGCAATGTTTGAAGGTTTCCTTCTACAAAATTCGGTGTTATGGTTATCTTTCTTGCACCATTTACACCATCTTTTTCCTTGGTTAAACGGTTTTCTTTCATTGGATTTTTGGTCATTGAACTGTGAGTTTCTGTCTCGATAGTCATTTCTTGGCCGTTCAAAGTTTGTCCTGCCCTTATTACCCTGTTCTCTATTTTCAAATTTATTAAATGGCTGTGGAGCTTTAAAAGTTTCTATGTGCTTCTTTTTAGAGCCACTTACCTCTGCCTGGGCTGTCTGGTACCTCTCAGCGATATTTAAAACCTCCCCCAACTTCTCTGCACCTTGTTCCATGAGAAATTTTCTCATGTCTGGAGCCATGGACTCTCTCAATTGCTCTATCATGATCATCTCTTTAAGATCTTGGGTCTTCCCCAGAGCTGTCCATTTCTCCAAATAGGTTTCCAGTCTGGCAGAGAATTGGTGGTATGTCTCCCCAGACAACAGTTTGGCATTTCTAAATTTCTTACGATAAAATTCCCCATTTTTTTCGTACCTTAATAACAAAGCCTGCTTTAACATGTCATAATTGTCGTGGTCTTCTCTGTTCATTTTTGCGAAGACTTCATAAGTCCCTGTGATAACTTTAAACTCCACCTCTCTCTCTCTCTAACCCATATGTAGTAGCTAATAACTCAAAACGTCCGAGGTACCCCTCTATGTCATCGTCTTTTTCAACAAAATGGTCTAAATGAATCCCCATAGCTGATGTTGAGGCTCCCAGACTGGGCGTAGCATCTGAGGCAAAAGGGCTGGCACCATTTTCAGGAGCCTGGCCTTGTAGCTCCAGCTCCCTTAGTCGTAATTCGTGCTCCCTTTGTTACCTTCTATCTTCTGCCTCCCTTTCGGCCTTTTTATCTGCTGCCTTCCTTTCGGCAGTCAATCTTTTTTCTTCTGCTTCCCTTTGCTGTCGTTTTTCTTCTGCCTCTAATGCTTTAGCCTCCTTGTCAGCCTCAATCTGCAGCCTCTTAGCCTCAGCCTCAATCTGCAGCCTCTTAATTTCTTTTTCAGCTTCTAACCTCTTCTCTTCAGCCAACCTTTCAGACTCTAATTTTCTTTCAGCCTCTTTTTCTAATCTTCTTTCTTCCCGTTCAATATACTTATCACATTCAGCCGTTACATATTGAACCAAAACCTGACCATCCATTCCCATATCCCTCGCCGTTAGCACAGCAGCTGATCTGAACTTAGCTAGCTCCGCCAACACACACAATACAATGATCAAGGTAAAATTTCCAACCACTAAAGTAATTCTAATTACTATAGTCTAAAATAATTCTAATTAGCCAGTTAACTAATTAATTACCACTGGCTGTGAAGATTCACCAACTTTTATTTTTACTTTTAATTTTAAGGGACACTTTTAATTTTTACAATTTGTTCCCCTAATTTTAATTCTCCCACCAGGAGATCCTAATATTACTGTTAAGCTAATTATCCCGGGACAAGACCCCAATATATGTAGTGGGGTTGATGGTACTGTATGGTTGTGATATTACCTAGTGTGATGCATGAGGTCAGCTGTGAAGGCTCCTGAGATAAATGTAGCTGTGAATTTACAGAAGGCCCTTCTTGCTACCACTTACGACCTCACACATATCTTTTTTACTAATGAATGTGGCTACGTTAAAAATCTAGGGTACTGATATGGAATGTGTTGTGGTAGATTACATACACACACACACAGATGTTTAATAAGTCTAATAATATTAATAAAATTTATAACACACTGAACTAACTCAAGCTTTTTAAAATTTTGATATTAAATTTTCTTTAAGTTTATTTGTTCTGAACCAAGGTTTTATTTTGGTCAGAACATATGAAAGGTTTTGAAATTATGAATGCAATGCATGAATATATGGCATAATAAATGAAAGGTGTGTACATATGTATTTTACAAGACTAGTTAATAATACTACTGTTTATATTTGTAATTTATCTGGGAGAACGATTAATGGATGTGCTGTTGGGGTGGCTTCATCACTCCCAGTCTATGACTACCAAACATTGTCCATTTACTGAGGGGAGGAATACAAGTTTATTTCCCAACATGGTATGTTCTAGTTGATGGGAATATAGCTGGTGTGTTAGTTAGAAAATAAGTTGGTGAATGTCCAGCAGGCCAGACGCTCACGTATCTTTGACTGAGTAGTTCTGGTGCTGGAATCTGGTGGCCCCACCTCTCCGTGCTTGGGGGCAATTTAAGGCCGCTCTGACAAAATACCAGACTGCACTGGTCCACACTTGTATTTTTCAACATAGCATTTGACACCACTTTTGTGCCAAATAAAAACTCACAGTTCTGAAATAAAAGTATTGGGTCATGTGTCAGAACTCTACCTCCTGAGCCACTTCTACACACAACACTACACAACAACACCACATAGACGGGGTCAGATCTCTCTGACCATACAGCACATCTTACCAAGTTGGTTTCACATAGTATAAGTTCCCCAAGACTACATATTCTGAAATATGTTCATTAGCTTCCTGCCATTGAATAGGATAGGTGATATGTTCCACTGATCTCAACACTTGATCCGCCCTTCATAATCCTTGCTGGCGTTTATGTATTTTGTTTGTCTCTAGACCCTGAACTGGGGCTGGGGATCTAGAGCGAATCCTTACTTGTTGTAAGGGATAGATTTTGATATGGCAGTATCAAATCACTCGAAACATTAAACAATATTAAAATATACAAAGAAATACTTTCAGTCTTACCAGAATTATGAATAGAGAACACAGTTATATGCTAGCAAAACTCAGCTGAGCTGCTGGCTCTAGTATGGCGTCCCTCTAAATATTGCAATTAGCTTCTGGGAATTACACCACTGAAGAATTACTGTGTCTACTACTGGAAAATTTATGATGAATGGCAAAAATGCGCGTCTGAGCGCCGATAATATGTTTATCTGTGGCCAATCACCGCCTTTCCCCCTTTTCAAATTTCAAACCTCCTACCAAAAGTCAATTCAGTCATACCTCAGTCAAGTATGTATTATTGTCTGTTGGTCCGTCTGTCTCTACTTGCGTTTTTTACAAAAACACACTTGTTTATACATGCATTTCCTACACGAATCTGCCTCTAGAGTTATTTTTAGCCACAACTTTCCACTAATTCACCTTCTCCTTCATTCATCTAGATTTTAGCACTTGAGTCTCAAGGCCGCAACTTTTTGAAAATTAGTGACATTTTTTTTGTTTCAATGCAGTCGCTCGCTGATATGAACAACACAGTCTTTTGTCAATATCTTCATTATTATCTATCCGTCTGTATAAATGAAAGCATATTATTTCTCTGCTCAAGATGGGCCATCCGGCCAGCTAGGTTTTATATTCCTAACATTATTATTAAGAAAAAGTTACTTTTCAAGGTTAGTATTTTTTTGTTTTTTTTTAAATATGTTCGAGCATCTTCTGTAATGCGTTTGCCGCTGAATTCAAATAAAGGACTAAGTATCGCAAAAGCGTCCAAGAAATGACTGTTGCGTATAATAGCTAAGGTCCCTTTTGTCAATTTCTTTACCTTGTGTCAACTTGGGGACGTGAATTTTTTTTTTCCTTTCCCCACCAATTCCGTCTTTTTAGCCTTGCTAGTTTCAAGCACGTGTTCAGTCATATTTTTCCTTTTGATCTCCGTTCTCATCCCGTCCCAAGGGTAAACGTTTTGCCTTCACGTCTAGCAAGTTAGTTTCCATGGCGGGTGGTGACCCGCGGCATGAGCGATCATGTCTTCTAGTAGCTTACGCATTATTTTTATCCCTACATTTTATCTTTGGAGATATTTTAACGTTGTATCACGGTTAATTTTATCACACTGTCCCGACCATTTGGTGATTCCCATGTTAATTTGTGAATTTCTTTATGTGGGAAAAGTGTTCCTCCAATGACCAGGTTGTTAATACTACAGAAACTTATTAATTTATCCCCATTTTCATTTGCTGTTCCGCTGCCGCATTTTCCCATTACTCTTTCATTATATGTATTGTGTGTACCAGCTTTCGCATTGAGGTCTCCCATTACTATAATAAGATCATATCTAGGTGTGTCTTCCATTTCTTTCTGCAGTTGTTGATAGAATTCATCCTTGACCTCTTCATCGCTGTCATTCGTTGGTGCTTAGCATTGTATTATTGTAAAATTGGTTGGTGCCCTAGTGCTGATAAAATTCAGGTAAAACATAGTAGACTGCAGGAGCAAACTCATATGCGACCTCTCGCATTAAACACAATCGGCATCTCTCTCTTGCAGACGATAAAACCCCACTTCTGCTAAATTGACTTCTGTTACAGTTCTTTCCCGGCAAGACGTCATTTCCGTTTATTGAGAGTAAATCCGTAATAAAATATCAGAAATGAAGCTATGTTGATCTGAAGATACTTCACACATAATCGTTATATGTTTTACTCATAACACCGCCTCCCCCCCCCCCTTTTTTTTAGAGTGTAAAGGAGATTAAGGGGCTGAAACACTTGATCGACGGAAGGGCTACTTCTGATGATCAGATTGCCTCTTGTTGTATCGCTCTGTATAGAATTTATTATCATATATATATATATATATATATATATATATATATATATATATATATATATATATATATATATATATATATATATATATATATATGGTATTGTCTAAAGTGCTTGTACTGTATTATAACTAAGTACATGAAGAAATCAGCATCCACAACTAAGCGGTCACGTGACAGCTTATATTTGACTAGTTAGCTGGCAATGAGGTTTCTGCTTCCGCGGATGTTTGATTCTTTGTAGATGGAGGACTGCATCACTCACGTCCCTGGTCGAAGTGATAGGGCACAGCACGTTCTCAGAAACGTCAGGGAGTGTCTACGAAGTTGATCTCGCGTCTCTAAAACGCGTCTGATGATGGAGTCTAGTGTCAACTTCAGGCCACTTATACCCTCACTTGTTCCAGAGATAGTACCCTCAACTGGTACCACCAACCCAATCTTTAGGCTCACAGACTGCTGGCTCAGAGAAATAGTTTAAGGCAGCTTGTTGATGCCTCTTACACGTGGTCTGGGTGTTGTTATTTTAGCAGTAAGTTCCCACTTTTTACTGCGTGTTATAGTTTCCTCAGATTCCGGTTTTCCGTGTTAAAATGGTAGCGTTTTCCTGGGCTCTAAGTCCTCAATATGCTCCAATGAGGTCCAGTCTGGTACTATTCTTACAAGGTCTTGGCAAGGTCTGGTTGTCTTCTTGGCGCGAGGTGAATTTTTACAGTGCTTTCAACCGACTAAAGTGTCAGGCTATATTGCCCCTTTCGTTCCTGGCACATGTTGTTTACTATTAGATCAGGCTCCAATCAGAAATGTAGTTATGTTTACATCTCGAGTGCCGGCCAATAATTTCAAACATGCGTGTTTAGGATAGGGTAATTGACAATATTTCCACTAGGAAATTTCTGTGCATTAATGCAAAGGTCATATCTTCCAAATATGGAAGTGAGATTTCCGTACTATTCTCATCAATAATTACATACTTCTTACATTTGCCCGGAACTATTACAACATTTCCGCTCAGGTGTGTCCGACTGATAATTATCGCCCGGCACGCCTTATGTAAACCCAACGCTCGGTCACTGACCGGCCCATCTGAGTTTTTTTTACCTGCGCCTAATCTTAGCACAGCCGAGAAGCTTAAAGCAAACACGAAGAATTATCACTGAAGGAGTGGTAAATTATATGAAAATGCCAAATATCTGCTTGACAGCAGAGTAAGAAAAGGTCTACTTCGGAAATTGCAAGTAATTTAGTACACACAAAAATGTAACTAAATACTGCCGAAGAGGAAAAGAGATCGACCTAATGATTATGTGACAATTTCAGCACCAGCATACTGAATGCTGAGGTGCCGGAAGACTGGCTACATAGTGACTTACGGCCACTTCCTAAACCTGGTAAAGACCACACACTTCTCAGTAGCTAACTGTGACAATCTCTATCATCTTCTCACATTATATAGTAGCTAACTTGCAAATCTCACTCGCAATGCATTGTATTAGACTGTGTTGTTCTTTCACAATTAGTTTTGCCACTCAAATGTTTTAGAGAATTGTTTTTTTGTTGTTGTGTTTCTATATTCCCCCCCCCCCCTCCCCCCACCCCCCATAAAACTGTTTTTCCCTCGTGAAATTGTGTTCTCTGCTTTCATAGATGAACTAGCAATAACTCGTCAATAATGACGGAAGTAAATCAAAAACTGTATTATATTTTTAAAATATTTTTTAATTCAATATAAAAGTTCTTTGATGACAACATTTTTTGTGAAAGTGCGTGGTTTTGTTTCAAAGAATGTTCCCTGATTAAAAAGTGTTTTTAACAAAAACTTTCAAGTTTTCATGATTTGTTCCTCGGGTGAGGCCGACATAGAGCTGGCCGTGTCCGAAAACAGATTCAGGAAGGAAAACTCCTATGTAATCAAAAGATTGTCCTTGCGCCTTATTGATCGTCATTGCAAATGCTAAAATCACTGGGAATTGACCACGTCGCATCCTAAATGGCAAACTGCGCTCGCTCGGTTCTAAGTGTAGTGGTGTTTGATGGTATTGTATGATGGTGTTATTACTAAATGTAAATTGTATGAGGCCAGCTGTGAAGGCTCCTGAGATAAAATGTAGTGGTGAATTGTCAGAAGGCCTTTCTTGCTACCACTACGACCTCACACTTAATTTTTTTTTAATGAATGTGGCTACGTAAAGTGTCTAGGGTTATGATATGTAGTGTGGTGTAATGGATTATAAATATACCCACAGATATTAACAAGACTAATAATATTAATAAATGTTAAAATACACTGAACTAACTCACGTGTGTAAAATTTTTGATATAAGTATATTACATTTATTTTGTTCTGTGTCAATTTTTTAGGTTGACCAGAACTTAAAAGGATTTAGAGATTATGAAAAGAAATGCATAGAATATTATATCATAAATGCAATAGTGTACATATATATGTACTATACTAGTTAGTTTTATTAAAATGTTATAGTATTCATCTACTTGGGAGGATAGTACTGTTTGTGCTGTTGGGGTGGCCTCATCACACCTGTCTATATTGACTACACAGTGTCCAGAAAATGGTGGGAATCTTTATGGGGTTCTTAGTAACTAAAGGGCGTTGGTGAAAGTCCAGCAGACCAGAGGCTCACTCATCTGGTAGTTGTCGCTCTGGTGCTGAAATCAGGTGGTCCCACCTCTCCGTGCTGGCGGGCAATAATGGTGGTCTCTGTCACAAATACTGCACAGATACACTCGAGTAAAGTCACCAACTGAATAGACCCTGCTTTGTTGACGACAGAAACTCGCAGCTCTGCAATCAAAGTATGGGCCATGTGTCAAAATCTATTCTCTACCCACGTCTGGACACAACAGTGACACAACAACCACATCATACAGACAGGTCAGATCTCTCTGACCAAACAGCACATTTACCATGGTGGTTTTACATCAGATAGATCCTCCCAGACTATAGATCCTGAAAAATGTTTATTAGTTTTCGGCCCTAAAAGAGGATAGGTAATATGTATCATTATTCTCAACACTTGATCTGTCTTGCATAATCCTTGCTGGAGTTTATGTACATTGTTGGTCCCTAGACCCTGACTAGGGCGGGGGGTCTAGAGCAAATCCCTACTTGTTTGTAAGGCTAGATTTCGATATGGCAGTATCAAATCACTCGAACATGAAACAATATTCAAAATATATAAGGAAATAATTTCAATCTTACCAGATTATGAATAAATAACACAGAATTGCTAGCAAAACTCAGCTGAGCTGCTGGCTATAGTATGGCGTCCCTAAATTTATTTCACTTGCTTTCATATGGAATCACCACACTTTAAAATCTGTGTCTATCACTGAACAACTATTGAAGAATGGCCCCACTTTCGCGTCTGAGCGCTAATGATATGATTGTCTGTGGCCAATCACTGCCTAGGTTATTTGAATTTCAAAATTTCCTACCATAAAGTCATTTCAGTCATGCTTGTCAAGTATGGATGTTTATCTGTTAGTCTGTCCGTCTCTACTTGTGTTTCTAAAAAAATGTGCTTGATTTTTGAACCAACCTTTCTCTCCCCTCCAAAATTTTGTCGTTAAAAGTTATATTTAGACACAGCTACCGCTCAAAAACCCTCTCCTCCATACTAAGTAAATTTGAACACCTGCGTCCAAGGTCGTGTTTTTGTGTGCAAATTGCGACACTTTTTTATTCAACACAGTCTGTCGATGATGTGAACTACACTGTCTTTTGTCATTATCTTCAATATTATCTATCCGTTTGTAAAATTAAGACCATCTTAGTTCACTGCTCAGAATAGGCCATCCGGCCAGCTAATTTTTATATTCCTAACATTAATATTAAGAAAAATTTACTTTTTAATTTTTGTAATATTCCTAACATCTGCGTTTTACCGCTCCATTCAAATCAAAAGCTTGGTATCGCAAAAGCGTCCAATAAATGACTGTGGCGTAACATATCTAGGGTCCCTTCTGTGGAGTTGCTTACTTTTTATGTCAACTTGGGAAACGTGACTTTTCTCCGTTTCCCCCCCAATTGCGTCTCCTTAGCCTTTCCAGTCATATTTTTTTTCTTTTTGATCCGCCGTTCCCCTCCTGTCTAGCAAGTCAATTATTATGGAGGATGATGACCCGCGGTCTAGGCGATCATGTACATCAGCAGCCTACGCATTATGTTTTTATCCTTAAATGTTATCTTTGGAGGGATTTTACCGTTGTATCTCTGTCAATTTCACTACACATCTCCCCACTTGAAAACATGCCTATGGCAAGTTCCAAAACCAGCGATACACATAGGTAAAATTACTCCTCACGTCTGCCACTACTCTAATTTTGATCACAGGGGTGCCGACTGAGGAAATCTGCACCGACATTCAATTTGCCTGGGATATATTGGATACTAAACTGATAAGGTTGAAGCAATAAAGACCACCTCAGCAATCTTGCGTTTTCATGCTTAGCCTGAGACAAGAACACGAGAGGCTGATGGTCCGTCTCCACCACAAATGTCCTACCATACAGATAGATTTGAAACTTCTTTATTGCCCAGATTAATGCTAAACATTCTTTTTCGCTTGTGGAGTATCCTTGTTCCGCCTTATTCAATTTGCGGCTTGCATAAGCGACTGGTTTCAGTTCCCCATCAGGTGAAGATGATCTTTGCAACAAAGCCCCTCCGAGTCCTACATTACTTGCATCGGTTCTTAAGACAAAGTCCTGTGTCAAATCAGGCAGTTTGAGAATAGGCTTGCTAGTGAGTTTTTCCTTTAACTCTTGGAACGCTAGTTCACATTGTGCAGTCCAAATAATTTTATCTGGAAGTCCCTTGCGAGTCAGATCAGTCAGAGGAGCACAAATAGCGTTAAAATTCTTGATGTATTTCTGATAAAATCCGCATAACGACACGAATGATCGCACGTCCTTTTTTGTTTGCGGCCTAGGTGCTCTCTGCAGTTTTTCCAAGTTCTTAGGATCAGGGGTCATATTACCCTGATATACAGTGTGTCCCAAGAATTCCAACTCTTTGCATCCAATACAACATTTTGTTGGCCTAGCAGTTAAGTTCGCCTCCCGAAGTCTATCAAACAACATCTCCAGAGCTTCAATGTGTTCTTCAAATGTCTCTGTGGCGACGAGAATATCATCCATGAAATTTGTGATACATGGGTTATTCAGGGGATCCAACAATTTTCGCATCATCCTTGAAAACACACTCGGAGCATTTTTCAGTCCGAATGGTAGCATATTGAATTCATAATGTCCATCCGAAGTGCTAAAAGCCAAATAAGGTCTCACTTCAGGCTTCACTGGGATCTGGTAATAGCCTTTACTAAGATCCACCTTTGAAAAGTATTTTGCCTTGTTCAGTCTGGCAAATAACTGTTTTGTGTCTGGTAATGGATCCACTTGTCCTTCTGTGACAGCATTCAGTTTCCTGTAATCTATGCACAGTCTGTGTTCCCCAGACGGTTTTCTCAACAAAACGACACTAGAACTAAAAGATGATTCACTGTGCGAAATAATCCCCTCCTTCAACAAATACTCTATTTCTTCCTTCAATGCCTTCTCCTTCGCGAACGGAATAGAATAGGCTCTCATACAGATTGGGTTTGAGTCTACCAGTTTCATGTCATACTGTAGCAAATTTGTATGGCCTGGTTTATCTGTTAATACATCTGTATGTTCCTCCAGAACCTGTTGAACTCTCTCCCTCTGGTTTTTAGTCAGGTGCTTACTGACTTTTACCTGTGCTGCTGTTTCACAAGGATGTAATGGGTATTCATGTGAGGTGAGTGGTTCCTTTTGCATCTGGGTTGCAATAGCCAAGGTCAATAAGGGGGTGCTTTCCTGGAGTGGTCTGTCCAGATACTTCTTTAACAGGTTTACATGATAAACTTTTTCCTTCCCCTTTTTGTCAATTTTATAGTTTGTTCTAGACACCTTCTCTAGAACCGTATATGGACCTTGCCAACCAATTTGTAATTTATTCTGGCTTCCGGGTAGTAGAAGCAGCACCTTCTCTCCGACTGCCAGTTCCCTGTCCTTTGCCTTCCTATTAAAATATGCTGCATGTTTCTTCCTGGCTTGTTTCAAATTATCATTTGCCAGTTTCCATCCAGCTTTCAAACGAGTGGTCAGTTCGTTCACATATTGATACGATGAGGTAACAGTCTCTTCCGCCTTCTCATCTGTCCAGGTCCTTAATAAAGCTTCTAATGGACCTTTTATTGGCCTCCCAAATAGCAGAGTTGCGGGAGCCATCCCGGTTGAACTATGTGGTACCTCCCGGTACGCAAACAATGCGGCGGGCAGGAATTGATCCCACAGATCCGGTTTTTCGTGTGCCAGCTTTCTCAGGATAGAAATGAGAGTCCCGTTGAACCTCTCTACCTGGCCGTTCCCTTGTGGATGGTACGGACTACAATGAAAGTGTCTGGCTTGAAATAGCTTAAAAACTTCTTCCGTTAGTTTCCCCTTGAACTGAGAACCATTATCCGTCAAGATTTGATGCGGGAATCCTAATCGGGTAAATATTGTAAGTAGTGCCTCTGCTACATGTTTTGAATCAATTGATGGCAGGGCTACCGCCTCTCCCCACATAGAACAAGTGTCCACCAGAGTAAGGATGTAACTGTTCCTCCTCTTGGTCCGAGTGAGAGGTCCTACAATATCCACTGCAACCCTCTCAAAAGGTGTTCCCACTATGGGCATTTCCCCTAGAGTTGCAGGAGCAGTCCAGTGCTTTGGAGCTACCCTTTGACATTCTGGGCAGGATTTGACATATCTTTTTATATCCTCCGTTATCCCTGGCCAGAAGTAATGACAAGCTATACGCTGTCCTGTGGCGCTGATCCCCATGTGACCACTGAAGGGAATCGCATGCCCGAGTTCCATCACTTTATCTCTATATGAAGTGGGAAGAACCAGCTGGTTGTGACCATTTGTTCCAGTTCCGGCCTTCCTGTATAAGAGTTTGTTCTTCATGAAATATTCCCCCTTGCTCGGAGGTGTGTGGCATTTGGGCAATTTTTTAAAACAGGGCTTGAGTGTCCTATCCTCAGCCTGCGCCTTCCTCATCTCCTCTGGATGAGCATTTATAGGTTCACCTTCTTCCTCCTTCTTCTGTGACCTGGTCTGCACTGTCGCCATGATCACAGGTTTCTCGGGATTCCCCAAGAAGACGTATCTACACCCCAATATCAGAGGGTAGATTGGTTCATCTATCACTGCTGCTCTGATTTCTCCTTCCACATAGCGAGTTTTCACCGTTATCCTTGCGATGGGAAGTGTCATGAGTGGTATGTCCTTAGTCGCCCCTTGTATTTCCACTGTTTCTGTGGTATACTGACTTGGGTCCACTAGGCTAGACTTCACAACTGAATCATAATCCAAACCTGTATCATAAAGGCACCTTATGGTGACCCCATTACAAATAACATCCTCACAAACTGGGGGGTGATAAGGTTCCTGTTGTCCCTTAGGATTAACCTTTAATCTTTGCGTCCCCGACTTCATTGCAGCAATGTTTGAAGGTTTCCTTCTACAAAATTCGGTGTTATGGTTATCCTTCTTGCACCATTTACACCATCTTTTTCCTTGGTTCAACGGTTTTCTTTCATTGAACTTTTGGTCATTGAACTGTGAGTTTCTGTCGCGATAGTCATTTCTTGGCCGCTCAAAGTTTGTCCTACCTTTATTTCCCTGCTCTCTATTATCAAATTTATTAAATTGCTGTGGAGCTTTAAAATTGTCTATGTGCTTCTTCTTAGCACCACTTACCTCTGCCTGAGCTGCCTGATACCTCTCAGCAACATTTAAAATTTCCCCCAACTTCTCTGCACCTTGTTCCATGAGAAATTTTCTCATGTCTGGAGCCATGGACTCTCTCAATTGCTCAATCATGATCATTTCTTTAAGATCTTGGGTCTTCCCCAGAGCCGTCCATTTCTCCAAATAGGTTTCTAGTCTGGCAGAGAATTGGTGGTATGTCTCCCCAGACAACAGTTTGGCATTTCTAAATTTCTTACGATAAAATTCACCATTCTTCTCGTACCTTAATAACAAAGCCTGCTTTAACATGTCATAATTGTCTTGGTCTTCCCTGTTCATTTTAGCAAATACTTCATAAGAAGTACCCCTCAATCCCTGTGATAGCTTTAAACTCCACCTCTCTCTCTCTAACCCATATGTAGTAGCTAATAACTCAAAACGTCCTAGGTACCCCTCTATGTCATCGTCTTTCTCAACAAAATGGTCTAAATGAAACCCCATAGCTGAGTTTGAGGCTCCCAGACTGGGCGTAGCATCTGAGGCAAAAGGGCTGGCACCATTTTCAGGAGCCGGGCCTTGTAATTCCAGCTCCCTTAGTCGTAATTCGTGCTCCCTCTGCAACCTTCTATCTTCTGCCTCCCTTTCGGCAGTCAATCTTTTTTCTTCTGCCTCCCTTTGCTGTCGTTTTTCTTCTGCCTCAATCTGCAGCCTCTTAATTTCTCTATCAGCCTCAATTTGTAACCTCTTCTCTTCAGCTACCTTTCTATCTTCCCTTTCAATATATTTATCACATTCAGTCGTTACGTATTGAATTAAAATTTGACCATCCATTCCCATCTCCTTCGCGGTGAGCACAGCAGCTGATCTAAATTTTGCCAGCTCCGCCATACTTTTTAGACAATATAATAATATACAAGCTAAATCTCTAACCAGTAAATACACTAAGTACTTCTTATGACTATAGTCTAACTAATTCTAACTAACCAGTTAACTAATTAATTATTACTGGCTGTGAAGATTCACCAACTTTTATCTGCAGGGACACTTTTAATTTTAAGGGAAATTTTACAATTTATTTCCCTACTTTTATTTCTCCCACCAGGAGATCCTAATATTACTGTTGGGCTAATTATCCCGGACAAGACCCCAATATTGTAGTGGTGTTTGATGGTATTGTATGATGGTGTTATTACTAAATGTAAATTGTATGAGGCCAGCTGTGAAGGCTCCTGAGATAAAATGTAGTGGTGAATTGTCAGAAGGCCTTTCTTGCTACCACTACGACCTCACACTTAATTTTTTTTTAATGAATGTGGCTACGTAAAGTGTCTAGGGTTATGATATGTAGTGTGGTGTAATGGATTATAAATATACCCACAGATATTAACAAGACTAATAATATTAATAAATGTTAAAATACACTGAACTAACTCACGTGTGTAAAATTTTTGATATAAGTATATTACATTTATTTTGTTCTGTGTCAATTTTTTAGGTTGACCAGAACTTAAAAGGATTTAGAGATTATGAAAAGAAATGCATGGAATATTATATCATAAATGCAATAGTGTACATATATATGTACTATACTAGTTAGTTTTATTAAAATGTTCTAGTATTCATCTACTTGGGAGGATAGTACTGTTTGTGCTGTTGGGGTGGCCTCATCACACCTGTCTATATTGACTACACAGTGTCCAGAAAATGGTGGGAATCTTTATGGGGTTCTTAGTAACTAAAGGGCGTTGGTGAAAGTCCAGCAGACCAGAGGCTCACTCATCTGGTAGTTGTCGCTCTGGTGCTGAAATCAGGTGGTCCCACCTCTCCGTGCTGGCGGGCAATAATGGTGGTCTCTGTCACAAATACTGCACAGATACACTCGAGTAAAGTCACCAACTGAATAGACCCTGCTTTGTTGACGACAGAAACTCGCAGCTCTGCAATCAAAGTATGGGCCATGTGTCAAAATCTATTCTCTACCCACGTCTGGACACAACAGTGACACAACAACCACATCATACAGACAGGTCAGATCTCTCTGACCAAACAGCACATTTACCATGGTGGTTTTACATCAGATAGATCCTCCCAGACTATAGATCCTGAAAAATGTTTATTAGTTTTCGGCCCTAAAAGAGGATAGGTAATATGTATCATTATTCTCAACACTTGATCTGTCTTGCATAATCCTTGCTGGAGTTTATGTACATTGTTGGTCCCTAGACCCTGACTAGGGCGGGGGGTCTAGAGCAAATCCCTACTTGTTTGTAAGGCTAGATTTCGATATGGCAGTATCAAATCACTCGAACATGAAACAATATTCAAAATATATAAGGAAATAATTTCAATCTTACCAGATTATGAATAAATAACACAGAATTGCTAGCAAAACTCAGCTGAGCTGCTGGCTATAGTATGGCGTCCCTAAATTTATTTCACTTGCTTTCATATGGAATCACCACACTTTAAAATCTGTGTCTATCACTGAACAACTATTGAAGAATGGCCCCACTTTCGCGTCTGAGCGCTAATGATATGATTGTCTGTGGCCAATCACTGCCTAGGTTATTTGAATTTCAAAATTTCTACACTAAAGTCATTTCAGTCATGCTTCAGTCAAGTATGGATGTTTATCTGTTAGTCTGTCCGTCTCTACTTGTGTTTCTAAAAAAATGTGCTTGATTTTTGAACCAACCTTTCTCTCCCCTCCAAAATTTTGTCGTTAAAAGTTATATTTAGACACAGCTACCGCTCAAAAACCCTCTCCTCCATACTAAGTAAATTTGAACACCTGCGTCCAAGGTCGTGTTTTTGTGTGCAAATTGCGACACTTTTTTATTCAACACAGTCTGTCGATGATGTGAACTACACTGTCTTTTGTCATTATCTTCAATATTATCTATCCGTTTGTAAAATTAAGACCATCTTAGTTCACTGCTCAGAATAGGCCATCCGGCCAGCTAATTTTTATATTCCTAACATTAATATTAAGAAAAATTTACTTTTTAATTTTTGTAATATTCCTAACATCTGCGTTTTACCGCTCCATTCAAATCAAAAGCTTGGTATCGCAAAAGCGTCCAATAAATGACTGTGGCGTAACATATCTAGGGTCCCTTCTGTGGAGTTGCTTACTTTTTATGTCAACTTGGGAAACGTGACTTTTCTCCGTTTCCCCCCCAATTGCGTCTCCTTAGCCTTTCCAGTCATATTTTTTTTCTTTTTGATCCGCCGTTCCCCTCCTGTCTAGCAAGTCAATTATTATGGAGGATGATGACCCGCGGTCTAGGCGATCATGTACATCAGCAGCCTACGCATTATGTTTTTATCCTTAAATGTTATCTTTGGAGGGATTTTACCGTTGTATCTCTGTCAATTTCACTACACTAAGTCAATGCGAGGAATTAAGACTCGTTCTCCCTTATTACTGCTGTGATAATTTCTGCATCAATGGAATTCCGATGTAAGACTTTTATGACCAAACGCGTGCCATTCAATAGTCTGTTTTTTGCGTTCAGATTTCGCAATAGCATCATAAATGCAGCAACCTTTAATTTCAGCAAATGCGGTGGCATTCCTGATGGGCACTGCTCGTTAAGAAACTCGGTTGGGAAATCAACTGCGTCGTTGGGATCATCGGAAATCATGGTATCTATGCTCCAGTAAACCGCTTAATTTCCAGCGAGTAGCTCCAACAATAAGTCTACAATACTTTAAATTAAAATTTTGTCTTGAAGAAACAATAAAAAACTTACATTTTAAGGTTATTTTTAACAACATGATGAGTTAAATCCGTTTCCGGAATGAAACTGGGTTCTACAATCAAAAACGTACATTTTATTCATATATCACTGTCACTCAGTTTGTGTTGCACAATTCACCGACTTTTCTTCGTTGAGTGTTACTATTTTCGGGAGAGTACATATACGGGAAACAATACAGTTAATGTCTTTCAACCACTGTTGCATCCCTTAGATGTGACCGACGTACAAACGACGAGAAATATGAAGTTTGAGATCACACTGAGAATATTCAGCTTATTCACGCAAACCAGATTTATGAATAAGTGACAGATATGTTTTCGAATAAGTGCTTTACTTCACAAACGGCTGTAAAGCATTCAAAACACCCTTTATATATATACAAGTCCTTGTAAGCTATCTTTCTGTAATTATGGTTTGGAAATACAGAGACACTGGTTTACCAGATGTGGCGATTGTAATAAAACGACGCTGTGATGAAGAATAATTGCAAAGTGGTTGATTCTTTGCTAGATTTAGTGCAAATAGATGATGCTTGAGGATTTGAATTATATGTCACATTCAAACTTAACTTGCATAGAAGTAAATTACATGGAATAATGTGGTAGGATTTACAAATGACAGCTGTGTCACAATGATAAATATATACGGCTCGCTCCAAAAGCACATAGAGATGGACGTTACAAATGTGTTTGTTATTGGTTGTGTATGCCATTTATGTTTGCCTTGTGCTAAACATGGAAGTAACTTTCTTCCATTATGGCTAGAATATGGAGAGCCAGACAGTGATATAAAATAAGGCAAAATACAAAAGGCGAGATAAGCTTTCACTGCATTGGGAAATAAAGAGATCAAGCAGAATGATGCTTACTACCAGCTCCACAGAAGAAAACAAGTGGTAATCTTCAGACTCCGCACTGGCCACAACAGATTGAGATACCATCTATTCAACAAGCTAAAGATAGGAACTACCGATCAGTGTAACTGTGGCACTGATAAAATGACTACTGAACATCTGCTTCAAAGTTGCCCCTTATATGTGGTACAGAAAAAGTGCATATGGCCGACGCCAGCTCCTTTCGTGGAAAAGCTTTACGGGGATTCCAATAGCCTCAAACTGACTACTGCTTTCTTTGAGAACATTCAAGTGGACGTCTGAGAGTGTATGAAGAAGAAGAAAAAGAAGAAGAAGTCAAACTACTGTATGGCTCGGTAACATGGAGAACACCAAAAGTAACAACCATGAAGCTACAGATTTACATAAATGGTTGCTTACGTAGAATAGAAGGATTGAAGTGGTATGGCAAGATCACTAGTGTAGAACTGATGACACGAACCAGACAAGTGGCAGTGGAAGAAGAAATGAAAATAAGACGCTGACGATGGATATGACACACTCTGAGGAAACCTTTTAATAGTATTACAAGGCAGATTTTATTCTGGAATGTCCAGGTTAAGAGAGGTGGAAAGAGAGACCACAGAACATACAGAAAAGAGAACCGGAGACAGACATGAAAGGAATGTGGAAGACAAAGAAAAACTTTTATCTGACGGCGCCGGATAGGAAGACTTGGCATAGTTTGCTGAATGCCTATGCTCCTTGGGGAGCTTATGAGTACTGTGACGAGATGGATTTTGAAAACCTCTTCTCGATCTCTCTTTCACTACGGCAGTAATCAGTTACATTGTTGTACTGATTAATTGCGTGCTTTTTTAGGGTCAGCATTTTTTCTTTCTCTGTTACGTAGCAGATATTTTGTATCTACTTTCTTTCACTCCTCTCAGGGAAAAGTCGTCATGTCTGTTTGTTACCCATTTCTCCCAGCTTTGCAAGTAGCGGCTGAGATAATATTAACGACAACCGTGTTGGCTAATCGCGGGTGCAGCCGACGTCAGACTACAGATTAGCCCTACAAATCGCCAGCGTATTTGCTTACTCGCTGATAAGGCTAGACTGCGCTCGTCGCAAAGCTGGTAATACGAGAAGACACTTTATGGACAGACAGGACTGACAAGAATACTTTAGATAAAGTAATAAGATGTTACATCTTACACACATTGCCGAGAGTGTTTACCGATGTGTTTGTGAGATTGTACACAAGGCATCGGATGTTAGATTGCCATATATGAGAGACATAACCTTTGCATCACGTGCAACATTATTCCATGTCGGAATATTTTGAAATTACCCAACCCAACAAGCATGTTTGAAATGATTGGAGCCCTAAGTAGCTTCATAACAAACAGTATCGGGGGTAGGACATGACCTTTTCTTGGAGAATCTTGACGGGCTTACAAAACAGCCCAGGAAATTTCTATCGTTTTAAAGAAGAAACCTGGACTGAGGAAGCTGAGAGCACACGGAGTCATAGAAGGAATCATCTTATTAAAGTAACGACCCCCAAGAACACGTGTAAGAGGCCTAATCAAGTGCCTTAACTTTATTCATCTAAGCAAAAAGGCTGTGAGCCAGTATTGGTGTAGGTTGTGCATTTTACATTTTATATTGTACATTACTAACATGTGAACTAATATGCATATATTGCCATGTAAATATTAATATGTGAAAATCGCTAGTGGATGTAAACATATTCACTTTATAATTAATGAAAGTTTCAAACTATTAAATCAGTGTAAATGTAAATAAAAACATATTCAATTTATATTGTGAACACGTTTCAGACAGTGGAGATGTAAATGTAAACATATTCTATCTGTACTATTAACCTTTTCATTTAAATGTGAAATAACTATAAAGCTATTCAATTTAAATGTCAAGAAAGTTTTCTCTCGTGTGATTAAGTTTAATTCTCATCGAGGGTAAATTATGAGGTAAATGAGATGGTAGAATAGGAGAAAGGGGACACATAAGTACGTGTCGGGATTCGCAATACTCAGGAGAGCGTTTCGTTTCTAATCTTTTACCATAGTTGGTGATGATACTATTTGAGAGTACTATCTCTGGAACAAGAAGGGAAAAGTGGCCTGAGCTTTAAGACGAGGGGCCAGCTTTGTAGACACTACCTGACACTTCTGGGAACGTGCTACACCCTACAACCTTGACCAGCGACGAGCGTGATCAATCTACCAGGTACCAAACCACTAGAAGGAACAGAACCGTCACTGACATCTAAGTAGTTGTATAAGCTGCCACGTGACTTCTTAACTAAACATTGTACTATCCTCTAAGGATGAACATTTTTTTTTAACTATTCAATTTTTTAAACTGTTAAAACCGAAGTGATTATTAAATTTTGTTATTTGTAATTATACAAATTTAACTTCGATTTAATCATTTTAAATGTATTGCATGTTTGTCTCAGTCAATTTACTAAATACACTCCAAACAGAGCTATACCATAGTAATAAGAATTCCACTGAGTAAATCAGGGTGGGGGCTTGACGAGCTAAAATAATAATTGCTTAATCCTTCACAAAAGTTGTCGGCAAACCTAGAGTTAACGTGCTCCGCCAATGCAGCTTTTCTGAATATCTTGTGAACACACCCTTGGCATAGAAGCGTCATTACCATTCTATCTACAACTCTGCCAAGATTAATCTTGTGCAAAGGTAGACACCTTTGATGGCCCATTTTAGATACTTTCGAGTTTTGGCCACTGTTGGACCACTACTGCAAAGCAGGGGAGGCAATACGTGACAAGTACTGATGATGATAGTTAGAAGCACGCGCTAATTTTTTTTTAAAAGTTTGCTTTTAGTTTTAATGGGAATTTTTACAAGACAGATTGATGGTTTTTTGTTTGTTTGTTTTTTTTTTTTTTTGTTCTCATGCCGTAGTAGAAAGCATAATCCTTGAGCAATGGAATTAAATAGTCAAGAAGTAAAGAAACAAAAATGTATAAAGTAAATTGTCACCACCATCAGTAATCAATTGTAAATGACAATATGCGTTTGTATACAGCACAAGATTCCAAATAAAGGTACACTAACCATTACCATTACGATAACCGACAGTTATAGGTTGAACAGGGTAGGCCAGGTTTGTGGATATAAGGATGCTAGTGAAGATCAACTGTTGCTGTAGTCCATTGTCCTCCCATTTCTAATTTAAAAAAAAAAATACTAAGCTACAACCAATGTGGCGGGGCAAAACGACGAAACCGCTGCACTTTGGAGGGAAACAGGATAAAAACTTGTTCTAGAAAAGTTTGTCTTAGACAGTAAATGTCGGAGATTCAATACAGCCAACCTTCCAGAAGGAGGCGTCAGTTGATTTGATCTTGTTTTAAAAACAAACATTCAGATTGACCTGTCAGTCAGTAATGGTGAAAACTTCAGTTGTTTCAGATCTAGATTCCGTGTTAGAATCTTTGTACTATATGTACCGACCGTACATTTCGTTTCTCGTCGGAACATTTGCAGACACACACAAATTAACACACCATATCTCTCTGTCAATGTTTAACATTCACTACTGGCGCGATCTTGATTTATAGGCTCCGCTCTAGAAGGCAACCCCGCAAGCAGGCAAACTTCAATAGAAGTAATAAAACTTGTTCTCATTTACGTTTTTTGCGGTTTCTTGTTAACCTCAAGCACGGAAGATTTTGGATGCGCGAAGACGACGTAATGTATTAGTTACGATTATTGGTAAGATGATGGTTATCTCTGAAGAAAAGCGGAAGTAATCCAGAAAACGGCGATAACACACCAGTGATAATGGAGCTACATTTTAAGATGATTCCGAGTGGTCTGCCCATTATTTATGACATTGTAAATTTTTTGAGGTTTTTCGTTAGGGGGTAGGGATAATTGGTGAAAGAAGGAAGGTGTAACAATGGTAAAGTAGAGAGAAGGGAAAATTTTTGGTTGGAGGTGCAGATAGTGGATTGTTAAGAGATTGAATGGTATCTGAAGCTATAACATGTAACGGATAAACCCGTTTAAGCCTACAAACTGCTAGTTTAAAATGCACTAAAATGGAAAAGTTATGTGCGTCATTAAGTTCTGTGAACCTTTCACAGCTGTAATCTTGTACAACATTAGATGACTTTTTCGGCTTTAATGTTTGTATGGCGGGTCAAAGACAGGTTACTCGAGGTTCCTTCAAATTTTGATAGTTTACAATGTACCACGATAGATGACCGTGCCTAAGATTTCGGTTCCCTAGGTCATCGTGAACCTAGTGAACGAAGTGCTTAGAAATTCGAAACATCCAAGCAAAGCTCATATCAAATTCAATAAAGACGTTTAAAAAAAACAGTATAAACTAGACAACGATTGTGCATGGAAGTACATTCGTGTGTTGTACACTGATGACACACATACACGTATTAGAATTTCTAACAAAGTTAATGGATCGTGTATATTGTCGTTCCGTTACAGTTGAAAACTGACTCCGGACTGCATTTATTGCTTTTTATTTAAAATTTTACGCAGACGTTGCAAGCCAGTTGGCCACTGTTGTCGTGTACAGAGAAATAAAGCATTTGCCGAAGAAGGTATATGGCTCTTTACGTGACTGTCATCGCAACATTCAGTGTTGCCACTCTGAATTTTGAAAAAAAAACCTAATTGGTACCTTAAAAAAAAAACATCTAGATACACCTAGATCGGGCTACTTGGGCTACTATGGGCGATTTTTTGGCTATTTTTGGCTATTTTTGGGCAAAATCAGAAAGTTGATCTAGGCGGCGTTCTTCAACTAATTAAGGAAAATGACACAGACGGGACCAAAAAAAAAAAACCTAGATCTAGGTGAATCCACCTAGGAGTGGCTGTGACAGAACGGGTACTGATTTTACTGAGTGCTTTCATTTGTCGCACTTTCATTCTATCTTTTTCTGCTATGTGTAGCAGATATTATGTATTTTCATTCTTACACCCTTCTCAGGGATAAGTAGACATGTCTGGCTGTTATCCATTTCTCCCTACGTTGCAAGGAGTGGTAGTGACGTAACATTGTTGGCTATCGTGGGCGCAGCGATATCAGTACACAGATTAATACGTAAATCGCATCAGCGCAGTGCTTAATCACTGATAAGACGCGGGTACGCTCATCACCAAAGCTTGGAATACGGGGAGACAACTGATGGACAGACACAGATAAGAGATTACTTTATGATAAAAGTAATGATTGTGACATTGGGAACACGTTGTTATATGAGTTTACCGACATGTTCGTAAGTTTGTACCACAGGGCAACCGGATGTTTATCGTCCTTTTCAGAAAATTAATATTTGAAATTTTGCATTAGCTGAGTCATGCAACATATTCAAATCAGATTGGCTGATCCCTTGAGGAGCGCATAACAAATGAGTGGGAAGGCAGTGGATATAATCTGACCATTTTTCAAGCAATTTCACTTAAGAAATTGCTCGCCAAGATACCAGACCTTGCTACAGTAAAGAATTAGAATTCAGAATTCCTTCTTAACATACTGGACACCTTTTATTGGAGAATTTTGGACGGACTTTCATACCCCAGGAAATCTCTTTCATTTTAAATAAGGAAACAGGGACTGAGGAAACTGAAAGACCACACACGAAGTCAGAGAGGGAACTTATTAAATTATTGACACCCCAGACGCGTGTAAGAGGACGATTCAAGTCTCTTTTATTCATCTGAGCAAAGTCTGTGAGCCAGGATTGGCGTAAGTTGTGATGTACATTTCATATTTTACTACTAACATGTGAACTAACATATATATATATATATATATATATATATATATATATATATATATATATATATATATATATATATATATATACATATGTATATATTACCATGTGAATTTTAATATGTGAAACTCGTTATTGGATGTCAAAGTCATTTGTGACTGGCAACATCAGCGTATAGAATGATGGGACCCAAAGATGCAGCAATAGAGAATGCAGTCAGCGACCCATAGCTTGATTGCTTGCGTCAGGGTCAGCGACCCAGAGCTGAGCAAGACCCTACTCCACCTCCACGTGGTGGTCCTGGAAACAGGCTGCATCACTGTAGTCTGGCTGAGAGAGTAGGGATCAAAGAGGGAAGGCAAACTCGGTCCCAAAAAATGCCGTGCTGAAGTCGGATGTGTCGGCCGAAAGGCGCAGATATCACAGCTTTGCTGTAAACAGACACAACGCAACCAACGTCCTTTAAAGGGCGAACGAGGAAGAAGAAGAAGAAGTATAGAATGATAATTCATGAACCACAACTGCACGGGCTGATGAGTGCTTTACTGCTAGTTTCGTAAAGAGAACTAAAAGCATAAAGTAGTTCCAGGTTCCATACGGAGCAGGGAGTGAAAGATGAAAGAAATGATGTACATTCTAAGTATAATACTTACATTTTCAAAGCAGTGTAAATTTCCCTATAAAAATAGCCACTTTAAAAGTAATGTAAGTTTTCAAGCTTCAACCAGTGTAAATGTCTATGGGAAAATATTCATTTTAAAGCAATGGAAGTTTCAAACTTTTCAATCAGTGTAAAACATAAATGAAAACATATTCAATTTATATTGTGAACACTTTTCAATCAGTGGAGATGTATATGTAAACAGACTCTATCTATATTGTAAACGTTTTCATTTAAATATAAAGTAACTATGAAAGCTATAACACATAAGGAAGGGAAGTCTTGTGTGGACTAGCCAACAGAAGTGATTGCGTCATTAATAGGCTGAACTGCCCATGGTAAAACTTCCGGTGTTATGTTTTGCGGTTCGCACTACTGACCTGTCATCGAAGCATAATTTTTTGGTGATGCGTAGATGGCAGGGAGGGTAGTGTGATTCGCTTGCATAGCTAGGCGGGGTTGTCGCACGGAAGGTCCAGGGTTCGAATCCTGGGTAAGTCACTCATGTCTGTTGTTTTTCTGTTGTCCAGTGTTCTACTTCTTCATTTCCTACGAGTGCCTGATAACATACCTTTATGTTCCTCTCATATTAATTAACTATGAAAGCTAGTCTATTTAAATGTAAAGAAAGTTTTATCCCGAGGGATTAAATTTAATTCTCATCGAGTGTAAAGTCTGAGTTAATTAGGATGGTAGTATGGGAAGATAGGAACCCATAACTATGGGGTGGAAAACGCCATACTCAGAAGAGCGTTTCGTTCTATTCTTTTACCATAGTTATTGGTGGTACCAGCAGAAAGTACTATCTCTGGAACCAGAAGGGAACAGTAGCCTAAGCTATAAGACGAAGGACCCACGTGGTAGACTCTCCTTGACATTTCTAGGAAACGAGCTACACCCGACAACCTTGATCAGGGACGAGCGTGAGCAGTGTGGAAAGAACAAACCCATAAGAAGAAGCAGAACCGTCATTGGCAGCTAAGTTCAAATATATGCTGCTACTTGAACTTCTTGTAACATTTCACAATCCATAATGACCATGATGATAACTTTTTTTGATCCATAACTATTCAAATTATTTTCCAACTGTTAAAACTTAAGTGATTATTAAATTTTGTTATTTGTAATTATACAAATTTAACTTCGATTTAATCATTTTAGAGTTACTGCATATTTGTCTCAGTCAACTTACTACACACACTCTAAACAGAGCTATATAATACGAATTATATTAATATTAATTAATTAATTATATTAATATTAAAATTAATATGAATAATAAGAATTCCACTGAGTAAATCTGGGGTAAGGGCTTAACGAACTGAAATTAATAAGTGTTTAAATCCTTCACAAAAGCGTCGGTAGAATTACAGAGTGTCGTAAATTTATTTTGAGAGAAAGAGTCTTAGAAATAGTGGTCCTGTTTAGAGTGGAGAATGATGGTGAAAGCTCAGTGATAGAAAAGGTTAGAGAGTAAATATTTGCTTCACAGAGTGCTGGGGAGAGTAAGGACAGACTTATTTACGACAAATCGTTCCTCTCAATCTTCTCTTCAAACTCTCCTGGTCAAACAATTATTTGCCAGTTTCCAGACACACCTGCGCTCACACCGATTTGGTGCTTCAAACACACAGACGCACGTGAATACAAACTATATTAAACAGATAGGGGAAATTTGGGCTTTGGGTATTCCAACACAGTACTAAATAAGTTTATGCTGTTTATTAACATTAAAATCAATCACAAAGATAATCATGTGTTACAGAAAAAATATCATAAGTACAGAAAATACAAATAACAAGGTGGGGAGGGGGTGAAGAAGGGTGATATCGACTAAGCCCTTCCCGCTTATTAGACAAAGATAAACCCAGTCCAAAGATAGATATTTATCAGGAACATAGGTAATGTAACCCAACAGTGGATTTAATTACTCTGAAAGAGGTGTTACAATATTAGGTATGGGTGGTAGACAAAGTTCTAAAGGTTGTTATTGCCGGGAGTTGTAGTGAGGATAATCTCTCACTGCAGATAAAATACTTCTATGGTACGCGCCTCAAACAGCCTCTGACAACCAAGTCCAGCTCCCGGCCTTCACGTGTGGCGCAATTTGAGCCCGGCGGAACTGTTTCCACTGACGGGAGAAGGGGCAAAGGCGAGCGACTGGCGCCTTAAAACCAGCAGCTTCGGGCAGATAGGGCTCATGATCCTTGGTTGGTAGCTTATCTAAGAGAAGGAACTCTGAATTCAAACCACCGCTGCCTTGCGGGAATATCAATTTGTGGAATTGTCTTCGGGAGTAAACCCTGAGGATAAATCAGGAGACGGAGTCCCTAAGTCGATTCGACATTATTCTGGCAACTCCTGCGACATGGCTGGTACTAAACTGTATCGGCTACTGCCGTTCCTTTGGATCTACCGGCTGTGTGGAGAGGGGAAACATGGTGCATGGGCAACAGCTTGATCTCCATACAACTGTGACCAAGCTCGCGCCCTGGAGAGTACACTCCAGCTACACCCTATAGGTGTCGGCAAAACACGGGAAGTAGCAGTTACCGGTTATAAGCATTTTGCCCAATTGGCGTAGGGCATGGCGCCAGGGGCTACTTCCTTCAGTGGAGAGTTCTAGGATCTCACTGGAAAGCTACCGCCCGCTTCAAGCTGGGCAGCCCCCAGTCAATAAGGTGTTGTCCCGCCACTGTCTGCTTTCCCCATTGGGTGCATGGGGATTAGGGTCAAACCCGAACTGTGGACAGAAAATTTTGCACCAAGCAATTATCGAAAAAAATAGAAATAAGCAAACTCTCAGACTGGGATGCTGGAACGTCCGGACTATGTTGACTGGACTATCCGAAAACCTACAGGATGTAAACGATGTAAGGAAGACAGCCATAATTAATGATGAGCTTAAATGACTTCAGGAGGATATAGCTGCACTTCAAGAAACGCGCCTGGCGGGCTCTGGAACGGTGAGCGAGAAGGACTACACATTTTATTGGCAAGGGAAAGATCTTGATAAAGCTAGAGAACACGAAGTAGGTTTTGCGGTAAAAAAATCGCTAACTAACATGGTTGAACCAGGCGAGAATGGATCAGCACGCCTGTTAACGCTCCGCCTGCAAACTAGCACAGGTCCCATCACCTTTGTCAGTATGTATGCTCCTACTCTGTACTCTGCCTCAGAAGCTAAAGATGAGTTCTACGAGAATCTAGCAGCAGTAATCAAAAGCATACCTAGGCAAGAACAGCTTGTTCTCCTTGGTGACTTTAACGCTAGAGTGGGTGCCGATAATGTTTCATGGCCTTCATGTCTGGGCAGGTTTGGTATTGGCAAGATGAATGAAAATGGACAACGGCTTTTAGAGTTGTGCGTCCACCATGACCTCTGCGTGACCAACACCTACTTTCAGACAAAACCCCAGCATAAGGTGTCATGGAGACACCCACGATCCAAGCACTGGCACCAACTTGACCTGATTCTCGTCAGAAGGCCACTCCTCAGGTCTGTGCTCTCCACGCGCTCGTACCATAGTGCAGACTGTGACACAGACCACTCCTTGGTTTGCTGCAAAATCAGAGCACAACCAAGAAAACTCTATCGTGTCAGACATAAAGGGAAACAACGCATTGATACCAGCAAGATGTCAGACCCTTTCATGATCGCTCAATTCACTGCGACCTTCAAGAAAGTGCTCAGTAGCCCTCAGCATGGTGATACTATTACAGAGAACTGGGAGCATCTACGGAACACCATTCAAAGTACTGCACTTGCCACCTTTGGTAAGAAAACAGCAAAGTCAAATGACTGGTTTGACGCTTCATCAGATGTGATGGCACCTGTTATTGAAGCTAAGCGCAGTGCTATGAATGAATACAAACGTTCACCGAGTGCCAGAACCCTACAGATCCTGAGGGCTACGAGAAGCAAAGTTCAACAAACTGCTCGACGCTGTGCAAATGACTATTGGCTCCAGCTCAGTGAGAGCATCCAGATCGCAGCGCAAACAGGCAACATTAGACAAATGTATGACGGTATAAAGAAAGCACTTGGCCCCATAAAAGTAAGACGGCACCGCTAAAAACCATCAGCGGAGAGAAGCTAACCGATAAGGGTAAGCAGATGGAGAGGTGGGTCGAGCACTACTCTGAGCTTTACGCTAGAGACAATACCGTTACGCCTGCAGCCCTTGATGCTGTCAATAGTCTGCCAACTATGGAGGAGCTGGATGCCGAACCAACATTAGAGGAACTCAGTAAGGCCATTGATAGCTTGGCCTCTGGCAAAGCACCAGGCAGTGATGGGATTCCTCCTGATTTAATCAAATGCTGTAAGAGCACGCTATTACATCCCCTGCATAGGATGCTGTGCCAGTGCTGGGAAGAGACAACTATTCCTCAAGACATGCGAGATGCCAAGATTGTAACACTGTATAAAAATAAAGGAGACAGAAGTGATTGCAATAACTACAGAGGCATCTCTCTTCTTAGTATTGTTGGTAAGGTTTTTGCCAAAGTCATCTTAATGCGACTACACAAGTTAGCTGAGCGCATATCCAGAGGCACAGTGTGGATTCCGAGCTGGCAGATCAACAACAGACATGATCGTCTCTCTCCGCCAGCTTCAGGAAAAATCAGAGGAGCAGAAAAGACCATTATATATCGCCTTTATAGACCTCACAAAAGCATTAGACCTGGTTAGTAGGGATGGACTCTTTAAAATCTTCCTGAAAATAGGCTGCCCTTCTAAAATGCTGGAAATGATAAAGTCATTCCATTACGACATGAAGGGAACAGTCCAATATGCTGGAAGCACGTCACAGCCCTTTGATATACGAAGTGGCGTTAAACAAGGCTGTGTTCTGGCTCCGACCCTCTTCGGAATCTTCTTTGCCTTACTCTTGAAACATGCATTCAGAGATGCAACTGAAGGAATATGCCTTCACACTAGGTCAGATGGCCGTCTGTTTAATCTTTCAAGGCTGAAGGCAAAAACAAAAATCAGAAGGGTCACTATAAGAGACTTGTTGTTCGCTGATGATGCTGCAGTCGTCACTCAAAGCCAACAGGAGCTTCAGAGCTTGATGAATCGCTTCACTAAAGCATGCAAGGACTTTGGCCTCACAATAAGTCTAAAGAAAACGAATGTGCTGAGTCAGGATGTGGGTGCTGCACCAGTTATCACTATGATAACTATGAATTGGCAGTGGTGCACCACTTCACATACCTAGGGTCTACCATCAATGACAAACTCTCACTGGATAAAACAATCGACAGCCGCATTGGCAAAGCTGCAGCTACCTTGGCCCGCCTCACATCGCGTGTTTGGGGAAACTCCAAACTCACAATGAAGACCAAAGCTGCAGTATATAATGCCTGCGTCACCAGCACACTCCTATATGGCAGCGAGACCTGGACGACCTATGCTAAGCAAGAAAGAAGGCTCAATACCTTCCATTTGCGGTGTCTACGTCGCATTCTCGGCATTTCGTGGAAAGATAAAGTGACAAATGTCGAGGTGTTGTCACGTGCTGGCCTTCAAAGTATGTATACGCTGCTTAGACAGCGCAGACTTCGCTGGCTTGGCCATGTTCGCTTCATGGAAGATGGTCGCATCCCAAAAGATATCTTCTACGGACAATTAGCAGATGGCAAGAGAACAGTTGGGTGACCACAGCTGAGGTTCAAAGATGTGTGCAAGAGAGATATGAGGGCACTGGACATGGATCCAGCAACATGGGAGGATGAAGCTGCCGATCGCACTAAGTGGCGATGCTATTTACGGCACCACCTCAGATTGGGCGAAGAGAGGCTCAAACAAGAAGCAGAGGTGAGGAGAAAACGTCGAAAGGAGCACCAGGAAAATAAGCAGCTGAGGGCTGCCACCTCAGGGGCGCATTCCCATAGTCAGTTACGACTGAAGGGGCTATTATTATTATTATTATTATGGTAGACAAAAATCTTGTTATTCCCAATTATTCTTCCCTTTACTAAGCAAATGAAAAAGGGTGGGGGGGGGGGGGAAGGGGTAAACAGAGTTATCTAAATATCCCACTTAAAGGAACAATGCAGGGTATACAGAAAATGTATTACCCGGTAGGCAAGTTAACAAATGGTTTGCAAAAATTAAATCTCCTGTCATTCATGCACGCTTGTGAGGGCCCACACTCATATACTCACACACACTTACCGATTGCAGCATCAGACAATCCATAGAATTATATAAACAGCAATTACACTCTTGACATATGAAAATGTCTGGTACTTCGATGTCCCGCCCCAGATGTAGCGAGGTTAGCTGATAGCAAATATTCTCACTTATCGCCGGACTTAAAGCCTAAGAGTTCTTGTGTTTTATTATATAAAAAGGAGTCTATGGGATGGCACTGACACAGTTCAGTACAGGGGTGAGGATGGAGTGGTCTCTTTAGTTTTGCTGCTGGAGGTAAAATTCCTTCAAGGCGTGATGATAGCAACTGACCGGTAGGTTTTTAATCCAGTGAGGATAAACTAGGCTCAGTCACAGTTCAGGTAAATAGGTACTCTCTCACAACAGAGCAGTAAATAAAATATCGCTACTGGCAACTGTTCATCTTCCAGTTTATCTTACAGATTGTAATTTAATTTGATGGTTTATTTAAATGTTCTTGGGTAGGCTTTCTTTTATGTAATTATGATAGCTAGGCCGCATCGGACCGCCACAAGATTAAATTTAAAATGTTTCATCAATATATCTGGAAGTTTCAGAACCGAGTCTGGAAGACTCTGTATGATTTCTTTATTGCTGGGATTGCAAAGGTGATCATTCTATAGAAAAAGATAGAAAACCCATGACAACATAATCATTCCTCAAAAATCAAATAATATTCTAATGCGCGATAAATTTACCGTTAAGACTATTATATACACTCGCGTATTTAATTACGTATTTAAGAAAACACGTCACGAGTCTAATGGTTAAAATGCACAATTATATATATATATATATATATATATATATATATATATATATATATATATATATATATATATATATATATATATGCACAGTGGGCTGATCACCTGCTTGCCAACCAATCTGATTACGGAAACAATGATAGATTGTTTGGTCTGTTTTTGTTCCACAAAGACGCCACTAGGCGTGGTGGAAACAGCGATAGCTTGATCATTTTGTTGTTGCCCTAAGACGCCACTAGGCGTACTGGCCACATACTGCTTTGCCGGTTGGTGGCTAAGGATGGAAGAAGATATATATATATATATATATATATATATATATATATATATATATATATATATATATATATATATATATATATATATATATATATATATATATATATGACTTAACTAAATTTATTAATTATAAATTCCTTGGCGACTTTAAAAGTTACTTTAGCATATAAGCATCTATTATTTTTGGAAATATTATAAAAGATATATCATTAAACTTACCACTGGAACTTTTGGGATGAATTTAATTTAATAGATTTAAATAAACACAAAATCCAGCGAAATAAATCGAAAGCACTAGGCCACTGATCACTATAACAAATATATTATACCGTGCACAGAAAAAGAAATAACTCCAAGTAGCCACCAATTCAGATGGAGATCTAGCAAAATTTCTACTATAGCTAGTGAATCTTAAATCTCTGGCTACCGAATGATAAAATGGCTTTCTTCGTGGTCTGCATATATCTAACTGGAATGCAACATTGGGGGGACATGTTAGAATTTGACACCCTTTTAGATCTCATGAGACTTTCGGGGATCTGACCGCCAGACTAAAGAGAGATGCCGCCCCGAGTCTTCCGTATCTCCGCTCGCAGCGTCCGCGTCGGCTTTCCCGTTCGCGTCCACTGCGATCGGTTCTGTGGTTAACACCGAGATGCGAAGTACCGGCAAGAAAATTGCGACGCTTGTTTCAGGGACCACTACTGCCTTTGATAGCGCCGCTAGTCTTTCCTGAGATCCCTCAGTGCCTGTTTGATCGTGTGCCGCTACTTTCTGTTTGATTCTGGCACCGCCCCCACTGGGCCAAGTTAATGAAAATAACTGCATATGATTGCTCAAGAGATATCCGTGGGCGTGATTTAACCTCTCCTTAAATCAATGCGATGACCAGAATGTACGGTAGATAAACTGTCCACATATTAATCAGCAAACGTGTTGACAATCTGCGTGGAAAGGTTGCATGCTAATGAGTCCAGGTGCAAAAAAAATCCCGTTTGACGAAAAGTTACCACAATATTCGGGGGCACTGATATCCGAAGGGGTCGTTACAAAGGGTCGTACCATATCATACAACAATTCAGGGTCAGCTGAGTTCGTCTGTCAAAATCGTCACCTCTTTTGAGACATGAAATCATCTTTTCATGTTTCATTTATGACAATGAAGCTGCCCCGATCGGTAGCTTTTGGATGATTGGTATCTTCAACTTCCTCCTCTTCCTCCGTAGTCCAGTTTCTACTCAGGAAATCAGCCCCGACATTCTGTCTTCCCGGAATGTATTCCACTTTGAAAGAATAAACGCTTAAAAGAAGGGCCCAACGCATGATCCTTGCGTTAAATTCTTTATTGGCACCAAGAAAGGCTAACAGAGCGTGGTCTGTTTGCACCGTGAAAGATGTACCATAGAAAAACTCACGATGGCTTCTGATACCGTCAATCAGAGCGAGACATTCTCTTTCGACTACGCTGTAGTTTCGTTCAGATTTATTTAATTTCCGACTGCCATAGGCAACTGGAAATATCATGTTTGGGTTACTGTCATCGGCTTGAAGCAGTGTTGACCCGATGCCCTGACCTGACGCGTCGACCCACAGTACAAAAGGTTTCTTGAGGTCAGGCAACCTCAAAATGGGGTATGCAGACAACTGTCCTTTCAAAGTGCTGTACGCGTGTTCGCACTTTTGATCCCAAATGACCTTATCAGGACAACCTTTCTTTGTGAGGTCAGTCAGAGGTGCCGTCAGTCCGTTTAAGTTCTGGATATATTTCTGATAGTATGCACATAGTGATAGGAACGAATGAGTGTCTTTCTTGGTTCGGGGCCTTTTAGCTGCAATTATTTTCTCCACGTTTTTCTTAACGGGCCAACTACAGCCGTGAGAAATAGTATGCCCCAGGAAGTCTAGCTTTTCAAACCGGATGAGACATTTGCTAGGTCTGGCTGTGAGACCAGTTTCCTGTAGTCTCCTGAGGAGC
This sequence comes from Oreohelix idahoensis, assembly GCA_024509875.1. Lineage (NCBI taxonomy): Eukaryota > Metazoa > Mollusca > Gastropoda > Stylommatophora > Oreohelicidae > Oreohelix > Oreohelix idahoensis. Next base: position 506,438 of record JAMPIV010019581.1, read on the forward strand.
ATAGCAACCGTAGCAATGTGTTCGACGTAGGTTTACGATGCAATTAATATGTCATCCATGAAATTATGGATATGGGGACTTTGCAAAGGTTCTAGAAGCTTCCTCATCATCCTGGTGAACACTCCTGGTGCGTTATGCAATCCGAACGGCATCACGTTAAATGTGTAATGTCCTTCACTAGTGCTGAAAGCTAACAAAGGTTTAATTTCCTCCTTGACTGGTATTTGATAATAACCTTTACTGAGGTCAATCTTGGAGAAAATCTTTGCTTTGCTGAGCTTGGTGAACAACTCAGAAACAGCTTGGAGAGGTTCGGGCTGGAATTCCGTAACAGCGTTTAGCAGCCGGTAATCTATACACAGCCGAACTTTCTTATTGGGCTTCTGCAGCAGCACTACACTCGAACTGTAAGGAAATGTAGACTCACTGATAATTCCTGCCTGACGCAGCTTGTCTCTTTCTCCGCGAAGTGCATCAGCTTTAGCGTACGGGATGGGGTAAACTCTGGTTTGAACAGGGGTCTCGTTTGTTAATTTCATATCAAATTCGATGAGATTTGTTCGACCAGGTACATTCGTTAATACTGCACTGTACTGTTTTAGTAGCGCCCTGGATTCTGTTTGTTGTTCTGGTGAGAGATTGTCGCCGAACTTGACATCTTTAAAGGATTCTGTGGGTTGCAATGTGTACTTCTTGCAACCATCATCATCTTCCTTGTCTTCCGTTTCTATGGCGACAGCCAGGAGATGCTCGGAGGATGGCACCGGTCTTTCCAAATACTTCTTAAGCAGATTTATGTGGAAGACCTTCTCCTTTCCTTTGATGGAGATCTTGTAATTGGTACGTGAGATCTTTTTAAGGACCGTAAACGGCCCTTGCCATCCGATGCACAGTTTATTGCTTCCGGTTGGAAGTAGCAACAAAACTTTTTCCCCTGGTTGGAGCTCTCTCTCTTTTGCAGCTTTGTTGTATCTTTTAGTAAGTTTAGCGCGGGCTTTCTTAAGGTTGGTGTTGGCTAGATCGCATCCTAGCTTTAACCTTTCTTTGAGCTCAGATACATACTTGCTTGCAGAGACGACTGTCTCGTCAGCCTTTTGGTCTGTCAGGGACCGAAGTAAGGCTTCTAGTGGCCCCTTAATAGGTCTGCCAAATAAAAGTGTAGCAGGCGGGAATCCCGTAGACGCTTGGGGAACCTCTCGGTAGGCGAATAAGGCAGCCGATATATATAGATCCCAGTCTTTCGGTTTATCCTGACCCAGCTTACGTAACATCCTGGTGAGGGTTCCGTTGACTCGTTCTGCTAACCCACTTCCGGCCGGATTATAAGGGCTTGCGTAGATCTGCTGGTTCCTCAGGATTGTTACAATCTCTTCCATCAACAGGCTACGGTATGGGGATTTATTGTCCGTCAAAACGTTTTGAGGGAAACCCAACCTTGTAAATATCTGCACGAGGGCTTCTGTGACAAGCTTGGAATTCGTGCATGTTAGCGGTATAGCTTCGGCCCACATCGTTGACTAAGGTCACGATGAACCTGTTCCTACTTTTGGTCCTTTTCAGGGGTCCAATTATGTCGACTACAACCTGTTGAAATGGGGTCCCCACTACTGGCGCATCACCCATGGGAATAAAGGGTGCCCGATGCTTGGGTGCCATCCGTTGGCACAGGGCGCAGGATTTCACATTCCTGATAGTGTCAGAGCTCATTCCTGGCCACCAATAGTGGGTTTTTATTAGCTGAATAGTGGCGTTTTGTCCCATATGTCCGCTAAAGTGAAGAGAGTGCCCCATTTCTAAGATCTGGCTTCTGTACTGCGTCGGTACTAGGAGCTGGTTATTCCCCGTGTCCGGGTTGCCCGTTCTACGATACAATACGCCTTCCTTAGAAAAGATGTCTTCGTTGTGTCTGGGGTCCTTAGCCATAGGCAGTTTTCTAAAGCAGAGCTCTAGAGTAGGGTCCTTTTGTTGCGCCTCCTTCAGTTCATTCGGCTCCAAATTTGGCGCAGGCTTCCTCTCCTTCTTGGTTTGCCCTCTTGTGGTTACCGCTGCCACAATCGGCTCCTTAGGTCTCCCAATAAACACGTATCTACATCCCAGGATAACTGGGTACATGGGATAATCCATAATGGCCGCTTTAATAACACCTCTGACAAAATCAGAGTGTATTTCTACCAGTGTGATAGGAAGCGTCCTGGGTGCATCACTCTTGAAAACTCCACATAGTTTGACGGTTTGCTCTTTCTCCTGACCTGGTTTGACTAGGTGTCTGGCGACAATACAACTAAAACTTCATCCAGTTTCAAAGAGACAAGTAGTTGAGGTACCATTCAAAATTACATTTCCTCGCGTTGAGGGTCGGTCCCCCTCAGGTTGAGAATCACTGACATTGACTCTACCTTTCGAGGCTTATACAAACATCCGATGCGGTTTGGACCGGTTTGTTTGCTCTGATCAGACGTTCCTGGTGTAGGGGTCTTCCCTTTTCATTGACCTTGGTGGCCGCGCTGCCACGTAGGCTTGGTGGGTTGATCAGAATTATTATTTGGGGAAAATCGGGTTTTGTAGAATTTCGATTTTTCCTGGGGAGGTCTCTGGGTAGTATTTTCTCGTTGGTTATAATTCTGAAAGGGATTTGAGGAATAGGATGAATGCTCTAGATTTTGTTTACGAGATAGCTCATCTGTGAGTTTACGTTTATTGCTGGGAAGTTCGGCCATTGCATTGGTATAGCGTTCAGCCTTATTGAGGATGTCCTCAAGCCTGACTGCGCCCTGTTCAGCCAAAAATCTACGGGTTTCGTTTGACAAAATTGACTTTATCTGTTCCACAAGAACAAGTTCAAGTAGTCCCTCATATATAAGAGGTAGGTCAGATAATTCAATGCACTTTGTCAAATAGCCCGTGAGACGTGAAGAGAACTGTGGAAATGTTTCCGTGCTCTCTTTCCGGCGGTTTCTGAACATTTGCAGAAATTTTCGGGTGGTCATCTCGAACCGCTCTAGCAAGGCTTTCTTTGGCATGTCGTAATCATGTTGGTTGGTTCCCAGCTTTGTGTACACGTCATACGTATTATCTTTCAACGCAGTTGAGAGTTTAAGTGCCCAACGGGAGCTCTCTAACCCATACAGATTTGCGAGCCTCTTGAATTTCTTTCGGAAGGTGTCAACATTTTCATTGGGATTAGGAAAAGACTCTAAAGCAAAAGACATCGCAGTTAATTGGGCAGATTGAGTGCTGGAGAGATCTATTGACTGAGACTGGGGCAAAGACGGCTCTCCGTTATTCGAAGTAGAGGCGCCCCGACTCTCTAAAGCCTTAAGCGCCAGTTCGTGCTGTCTTTCCCTCTCTCTCTCCTCACGTTGTCTCTCCTTCTCTCTTTCCCTGCGGGCTTCAATCTCTGCCTCAATTTTCTTCTGCTCCAATTGACGATCGTCCGCTTCTTTCTTCCTAGCTTCTACCCTCTCTTTCGCTTCTTTCTTCTCTGCTCTATAATGTGCTTCTTTCCTCTCTGCTCTCTCTTTTTCTTCCTTCCTCTCAGCTTCTGCTCTCTGTTGCTCCGCGTCATACCTTTCAAGTTCCCTGTTGACAAACAGGTTCGCGGCTTCTCCTTCTAATCCTGAGTCCTTCGCCTCCTGTCTCAAAATGGATCTTATCCTAATTCTCCCTGCCATGCCAAAGAACTGGATGCTTCTAAGACTAGAGAATAGTAAGAAAGAACAAGAAGGGAAAAAACTCAAAGCCGCTACGAGAAAAGACACAAAGTATAAATTTACTTGTGTTACCTCCTACTTTATAATGTGCAAACTTATCGCTGCTATTATTGTCACTTAAGACTCTTAACGAAAGCGACTATACCACGTAAAAATGGTAAGTTACACTAGAAAAGAATCTACTTTTACTAACAGTAGAGAAAGATTTATATTAAAACAATTTAAAAGGAAAGAAAAACATTTTTCCCTAAAATTTTAATTCTCCGCCACAAAAATCCGCCCCTGAAGTCAGTTTATGAGAAGAGACGTGTTAACTAGACTTAAAGAAGTCAGAACAAGGCGCCGTTAGCTAAACTCAACTCTTTTTAACTTCAAAAAACCTTTAGTGACTGTAAAAACAATCACGCAAACCCAGCAAATCTTATAAAGAAAAAATTTAATTTTCTCAGCCAGAGGATAATTTAGCTAACCGAATTTATGATTATCCGTACTTTCTACTGCTGTGGAAAGAAAACAACCTGTAAATATGCTGTGTGGACGACCCAAATACTAAAAGGCGTTGTCTAGGGGTGTAAATAATTTTTTTTATTTCCCTAATTCACAAAGACAGATCATTCACACTCTATCTAGTTAGACCCAGACTTAATCAGACTCAAAAATATCTTTATTCCGGCGAGCCAGCCAAATATTGTCGTAAATTTATTTTGAGAGAAAGAATCTTAGAAATAGTGGTCCTGTTTAGAGTGGAGAATGATGGTGAAAGCTCAGTGATAGAAAATGTTAGAGAGTAAACAGTTGCTTCACAGAGTGCTGGGGAGAGTAAGGACAGACTTATTTACGACAAATCGTTCCTCTCAATCTCTTCTTCAAACTCTCCTGGTCCAACAATTATTTGCCAGTTTCCAGACACACCTGCGCTCACACCGATTTGGTGCTTCAAACACACAGACGCACGTGAATACAAACTATATTAAACAGATAGGGGAAATTTGGGCTTTGGGTATTCCAACACAGTACTAAATAAGTTTATGCTGTTTATTAACATTGAAATCAATCACAACGATAATCATGTGTTACAGAAAAAAATATCGCAAGTACAGAAAATACAAATAACAAGGTGGGGAGAGGGGTGAAGAAGATTGGTATCGACTAAGCCCTTCCCGCTTTTTAGACAAAGATAAACCCAGCCCAAAGATATATATTTATTAGGAACATAGGTAATGTAACCCAACAGTGGATTTAATTACTCTGAAAGAGGTGTTACAATATTAGGTATGGGTGGTAGAGAAAAATCCTGTTATTCCCAATTGTTCTTCCCTTTACTAAGCAAATGAAAAAGGGGGGGGGTGTTAAACTCTGTTTAGTTGTTAACTCATACTGGCTACTAGTTGTTGAATCACGCTTTATTTGTTAAATGACGTGAATGTCCACCAGTTGATAAATGTAGATGTTGGGACTGGTGTAGTAAAGTGTAACGATTGTCAACTCATTAAACCCAGCACAGTTTTGGTCATACAGGTCATCTTGTCCTGGAACGTGATGAGGCTCCGACAAGAATGTGAGTGTAAACAATGAGTGTGTATGTGAATGTCAGAACGCGAATGGTAGAATGATTCGATAGAGTTGACAGGTTGGTAGTACATCACTCATACTCACACTGTTCGAATTCAAGAAGTACTGGAACTACGGTGGTCTTTTTATAACATTTAATGGGACGCACACTTGGACAGTACGTGTATGGTTACAGGAACAAATGTCGACATAGACAGCATAATGTTGATCACAGGAATATCATCTTAAGTTAGCATTCATGCTTGGCAAATATCATAATGGAGCATTCGTAAATAAGCATTCAGAGTTCCATCATGTAAATCATCTGGCTTTACTGACTGGGCACGTCAGTCCATAACCAATATATAGGAAGGCTCCTAGACCTAACCTCGTCTAGCGAATATCCCTTCACGTAAAGTTCAATATATATATTTTCCATAAAGATATAGGAATCCCAGACATGGGTTCTCACATGTAGCAGTGATCTCTTGGTTCATCGAGCGATAGTACAGGCATCCCTTTTTCTCACTCGATAAATACAAAGTATATGAATTTCAACATGGCTGTGCTTCTCTCGTGAGCTTCACTCACTATAGGATACAGACCAAAATTGGTCATTCGTTAAATGTCCTCATTTCTTCATAGCTTCTCTCATAGAGGTAATTGAATAATATCATACAATCTAGTGCTGATACATAGGAATGTCATCTTCCTTTGAATAAATATTCTTTTCAAAAGTACCACTGTGCATCTGCTTATCAACAACGATGGCGAAGCCCAAGTTCATAATAAATTGTGGTTTTACCTTTCTATGCGAAATATAACTTTGCCATTCCTTGGCAAAAGAGAATAAACACTGGGGTAAAGTACATACAACATGTCTAAATGACTATCACTTTTCCCCATTGACTTATAGATCACTTTTTCGGCGATAGGCCTGCTACAACAAAATTCGACATCCAGACAGGATGACAGCCATGAATCACACCCCTTGCTAGCGATACTTCCGCTGCATAGCCTTTGACCTTTTCTAGCGACAACCAACATAGTTCGACTTAGAAATGTAAAGATATCCATATATAAGACAGACTCGTCCTACTCATACAAACACTACGTATAAATTCAGGCCATAGATATACTGAAGCAAGAACAATCTATTCCTACCCAGCCAAAGAATAAATCGCAGTAGGCCTAGACTCGTCCGCGGAGTCCGATCGAAGATGACGGAACTACTTTCAAGGGAAGTAACTCAAAAATGACTTCTCCTTAAGCACTTAAAAAGGAAATACTTTGTTTACAAAATATTTGCGAACATAATAAGTTTATAAATGTATTATATTGCAAGATAGTAAAAATTGCCCTTTACAGTCTTACCACACCTCCCGGGAAAAAAAAAAAAAATTTTTTTTTTTTAAATACATCTAGGAGCACGTAGAATAGGCTCACAACGCAAGAATACTGCGCAGATGAAAATATCAGGAATAACTATAATTCCTAATATGACCGGTGAGAATATATCTCAAAATCTGAGAGAAATTGTTTCTCTACGAATAAATGTTTCCAGGAAGGTGTGATGTACGTATAATACAATTCTGGTAATTATACAATGCATACCAAAAATTCACACTATAATCTTAAATTTATGATTTATGAAGAAACAATCATCAAAGAACAGCGGTGAATAAACATCAATAAACCGCTAAGTAGCGATACCATCATTCTATTATTAAATTACAAATGTGTATCTTAGTAAAGAAACAAAAAATAACTGTTGTAAAGTTATACATATTAAAAAGATCCAATATTTAACAGTTAAGTGGCATCATGTGGGCATCTGGACAGAATGTCCGCCATCACATTTTCTGAACCACGGATAGCTCGTACCGAGAAATGAAAAGGTTGAAGAGCGATTGCGTATCGAGTTGATCTCGAGCTCTTCAAGTTCTTACTTTGGATAGCCGTAAGAGCTTTTTGGTCAGTTTCCACTACGAAATGCGCGCCCAGAAGGAATCTTTGGAGTTTGAGAATTGACCAAACCATTGCCAATAATTCACGGTCTAAAACCGAGTAATTCCTTTCTGCAGCATTAAGTTTTCTGGATATATACATTACAGGATGCAGAGTTCCAGAGTACTCTTGCATTAGTGCCGCTCCAATCCCAGTGGATGAAGCGTCACTACGAAGAACAAATGTCTTATCTGTTGTAGGTAACACTAAAATAGGTGGTGATGAAAACATAGTTTTGATCTTCTCTAGTGAAGATTGGCATTCATGAGACCAGTGAACCATGTTAGGCGACCCTTTCTTTAATAGTGTAGAGAGAGGTGCCATGATAGAGGACAGATTCGGAATGAAACGTCCATAAAATTGTATGAGACCTAAAAGACTTCGCACTTGCTTTTTAGTCCTAGGGATAGAGATGTTAAGTATCTTAGTGATATTATGGTCTTCTGTCTTCAAGAAACCGTGACCTACTCGATGGCCTAAGAAAGCAATTTCGCTAAAGCCAATACAAGCTTTAGATGGTTTTGCTGTCAGGTTATACTCACGCAGAGTTGATAATAATTCAACTAACCCTGAATAGTGATCTTCCCAAGTATCGCTGAAAAGACAGATGTCGTCTAGATAAGCAATGACATCTGACCGATACGATAGGATTCGACGCATCATGCGTACAAATGTAGCTGGTGCGTTCATAAGGCCGAAAGGCATAAAATTCCATTGGAAAAGGCCTCTGGGAGTAGAGAAAGCGGTAAGAGGTTTGGCGCGTTCGGATAATGGAACTTGCCAATATCCTTTAGACAAATCAAGTTTAGTGAAAAAATGCGATTTAGAAAGACGAGTAAGTAGCTCTTCTAGTAAAGGCATAGGTTCAGCATCGAACTTCGTAACTTGATTCAATTTGCGATAGTCAACGCAAAGACGTATGTTATTGTCTTTTTTTCGAACAATAACCATCGGCGAAGAATATGCAGAAGTGGATGGTTCGATTATTTGTAAATCTATCATTTCATCCAACTCCTTTTCAACCTGTGTTTGGAAATGTATAGGGATAGGATAAGGTCTAACCCTAATTGGAGTATGTTCAGTTAGAACAATGTCATGCTCAATGACATGAGTTTGTCCAGGGATGTCAGTGAGGACATCCTGAAATGTTTGTAACATAGACGAAACTTGTCGCCGTTCTCCTAGAGACAAATCAGGAGAAACAGTAACGTCTTTCCATGATTCACTAGAATGAAGTGGGATCATTGGAAGCGGAAGATTAACATCCGAAAAACTTGTTTCCTCATCCTGTATTACAGACAGTGATGAGTAATGACCATGTTTGACATGAGAATCGTCCGTTGCCTGGAAAATAGGCTGTAGATAGTCAGGACGTTCATGGAACTCCGTAAGCATATTGATGTGGAAGGTTTTATGCTTCCCGTTAATATCGACGATGTAGTCAACATCTGAAATTTTCGATATTATATCGTACGGACCTTTCCAACTAATAAGGAGTCTATTTTCACGACAAGGTAGCAAAACAAATGCTTTGTCACCAGGACAAAGTTGTCGTAAAGTTCTCTTCTTATTAGCAAATTGTCTTGCCTTCTGCTTAGCAAATTCAGAAGAGGACGTTGCCAATTTGCATGCTTCGATAATTTTTTGTCTCAGCGCGATGACATACTCGTAAGAAGATTTTGTGTCATCGTCAATATTGTCAGCTGTTATAAGATCATGCAGCAAAGACATTGGGCCGCGCGGTCGCGCGCCAAAGACAAGTTCAAAGGGAGAAAACCCTGTATGTTCATTGGGGACCTCTCTGTACGCGAAGAGGGCCGCGGGTAAAACCCTATCCCAATCTTGAGGATGATCCTCAGTTATCTTCCCTAATAAGTTCTTAAGTGTTCTATTTAGTCGCTCGACCATCCCATTGGACATAGGATGATAGATGCTACTCAAAGATCTCTCTATCTGTAGAGTAGACATTACTTGAGACATGGTATCCGATATCAGTTGGGTGCCATGATCTGATAATATTTCTCCGGGGAATCCCAGCCGAGAAAATATAAGCCAAAGAGCATCTGCAATGTCAGCGGTAGTAATGCTCTTTAGAGGGATAGCCTCTGGCCAACGTGTGCACATGTCTACACACGTTAAGATAAACTGATGTCCTCTAGCAGATTTGATCTTGAATGGACCAATGATGTCTATCGCCATTTTCTGGAATGGACGAATAGGAATATCTGCAGCCTGAATAGGCGCAGCATGACGAGGACCTTTGGATTTGACTTCTTGACATACTTTACAGGATCGACAATAGATCCGTATGTCCTTGTTCACAAAAGGCCAAAAGAAAGCCGCAAGAACTCTTGACTTTGTACGGGAAAAACCCATGTGACCAGCACACTGAGAGTCGTGTGCATGTTGTAAGATCTTAACTCTCAAATTCTTGGGTACAAGAATCTGAGAATGACTTGACTTAGTGGAGTCTTGCACCATACGTACAAGTACGCCATTCTTCATTGTAATCCAAGATTTACAATTTGAATCTTTATTCGGATCACCTTTCGTTACAAGAGTGAAGAATTTCTTAAGAGTCGGATCTTCTTCTTGTTGTTTTATAAACGAGTCACGAGAAATTACCAAGGGATCATCTTGGTTATGCACTTCATTATCTTCAACAGATGAAGTTTCAGGCATATTGAGAGCTTGAGCTCTAGTGACTACCGCATTAGCAGATTGCATATTTTGATTTTCCCAAACGGAAATTTGCTCCGGAGTGCATTCTTTGACTCCGTGAATGCGACCGATGATAAGATCAGCGATCGGATTCGGCAAAAGACATGCGTGTACATCTCCTGTGAAGAAAGGAGTAGCAATCCTAATGATAGCGGTAGAGTATTTCTCTATGGTGCCGCCAAATGTTACGCATTTGACTACTTTGCCTGTAGAATGAGAAGGATCTATGAGTGACTGCCTAACCCCAATAGTTGTGCATCCAGAATCAAAAAGTACTGAGACTGGATTGTCATTTACTAAACCTTTGTGTAAGACAAGAGAACCTCTCCCATCATGCGCGATTGACGCAGGAAGAGCGGGAAGAGGATGCCCACAGCTTAAAGTAGACACTGTGGTTGGCTCAAATAATGTTTTGCATTGGGGGCACTGAGATGCTCTCCCAAAATCAAAAGCGGCACATGCCATATTATTAGAGTCATCATTATCTTTATTTTGTTTATAGGCTTCGTGGGACTCTTGCTGTGCAGAGTTCGCCTGGTAATGAGCTTTATGTTTTTTGAATTGTGCTCTACCTCTGTTATTATTGCCTCTGTACTTATCATTGTTTCCACTATTATAACCTCTACTCGGGTTTGAATCATAGCTCCTTTGGTTACTATCATCATATTCATTATAATGAGTATCTCTGTAATTATGATCTTGTTGTCTCCATGAAGGAAAACTTGGATAGTTTCTAGAATGACTTCCTTTGCGAAAGTTCCTGTAATTATGACCACCCCTGAATCGAGGGCTGTCAGCTCTTCTCCAGGTATTCGAAGAAGAACCCTGAAATGATTGGTTACCTTGGTTCTGATAACTGTAATAGTTACCTTTTTTATTAAACCTATTTTGAGGTCCTTGGAATTTGTGAGAGTGATTAGGGTTGTATGGTGTTGCAGAAGCAACTGGCATACCTTCTTTAACCTTACTGTTGCTAATAGCTACGTCCGGATGTGCAGTGACGTATTGGGTACAATACTGTTCCATTTCTTTTAGAGACTTAGGTTTACGCTCATGTAAGAATTCGAGGAAAGGTTTATTTATACTTGACATAATCTTGTCTCTGAGTATCAAGTCCATAAGGGCTTCATAAGTCTTTTCTGTTTTGGATAGCTCAATCCAACGATCAAATGTAAGACGTGTCCTTGCAATGAATTCTGAGAATTCTACACCTGCCTCAGGCACCATTGTCTTAAACAACTTCCGATAACCCTCTTCAGACAACTGATACTTCTTTAATAAGGCTGCCCTAATAACATCATAGTTATCTTTGTCAGCCTCTTCAACCAAACTTAAACTAGTCAGAGAATCACCTTTCAGATTTTCTGATAACTGGTTAGCATATTGTGATTTGTCCACATTATGTGCTCGACACGAGCGTTCAAATCTATTTAGCCAGAATGTTATGTCATCACTGGAAGGGTTGAACGCTGGTACCTTGACCTTGTAAGTAAAGGGTTTACCATTACCACCAGATGCTTGATTACCATCACTTATGTTTGTTAACTTTAACTTTTCTAACTCAAATGCTAAAAGTTCTTTTTTGTGTTCATGCTCTCTTATTGCTTTTTTCTCTTCTGCTTCAGCTTCTCTTTGTAATCTTTTTTCTTCTGCAGCAGCTTGTAATTTTTTCTCTTCTGCAGCAGCTTGTAATTTTTTCTCTTCTGCAGCAGCTTGTAATTTTTTCTCTTCTGCAGCAGCTTCATCTTTTCTTTTCTCTTTTTCCATTTCCATCTGGAATCTTTTTTCATCAGTCTGTATCTGCAATTTCTTTTGTTCATACTCTCTTTGTAATTTTTTTCCTCAGCTTCTAATCTTTTCTCCTCAATCAATGCTTTTCTTTCTTCAGCAGCTAATGCTTTGTCATATTGAGCAACTGCCCATTCTTCTAATTGCTGACCAGTCTTATCAAGAGCCTTGCCTTGTGTGATAAAATAATCTAATGTAGACATCTTGTCTAATAAGATCAGTAATTTGCAAAAGTAAATAAATTCACTTTCTTAGTCTTAATCAAAGACCTTGTATGATAACTTTTAACCTGTGGAAAATAGTACTTAACTATCCCAATCACTGTGGGAAACAAGCCTTACAAAGGTCTTGTATAAATCCTTATATAATAACAGCTATAAGTTGCTGGTTCACTCTATAATATAAGTGCAGTGCACCAGAAATAGTGTTTTATATCATCAACTGTGTACCTTTAGTAATAGCAATTAACTATCAGTTGATTCTTGTACATCAATTTATATGATCAACTATATTTTAAATAGTGTATGTCGATCAGGCACAAAACAAAACAGTTATACAGAAGAACATGAAAACATTTGCGGAAATGAAATAAATCAAATGGGAAAACAATAAAAGATAAACCGCAAGAGGATAACAAATACAAATAACGCCACAGTATATAAATATAAATTGAGAATAGAACTGAAAGATAGAATAGGGTAGACCAACAAATTACAAACAAATCAAAACAAACTAAAGAACAGAGGAATATTACAAAAACAACAATGAGTACAGTCTTCACAGCTAACACTAATAGCAACAGCTGTCGCAGCAAATTTTCAATCAAGAAAATTGCACCTATAGAAACGCACACATCAGACCCTCTATTACGTGGGATACTCTGCTGTGTGACACCGCCCAACCAAAACAACAACCCGCTGGATACAAACAAATATCACATATAAATATTTAAACATAAATACATAAATGCATAAATAGTATGGCAATATGATGTAAATAGAGTGTTGCAGAAAGAATGTGTTGTAAAGAAGGCTCAGTTACACTGCCTAATAGTACAGTACTGTGGTACTTTATTAAACAAATACTTCTGGTCTAATTATTTTAAATTCAACACAGAAATAGAAGCTCCATCGTTGATGTGAATGATAACAATCGATGTAGGACTTCTCAGTTCAATAACATTTCCTTTCGCAAACACTGTCAAATATTCTCCAGTCCTGATGTGTAATGTTCTATGTTTCAACCAAGCTTGCTGTGTAACACTGTCAGTTGTATGGCAAATGTCCAACGAACCAAATGTCAACAAACGCTGACCTAGTTACCGCATACTGTCGACAGGACAGGTCACGCTGACATCACTGTAGAGTTGTACTGCTGATGTATTTGTGTGTCGTAACAGACCCCAAGGAACGTCTGGTCTCAGTAGTTTACTTCTCAATATGGTCACTGTGCAGGTTGACCCAGGAAGCTGGCACACCAGTTGTTAAACTCTGTTTAGTTGTTAACTCATACTGGCTACTAGTTGTTGAATCACGCTTTATTTGTTAAATGACGTGAATGTCCACCAGTTGATAAATGTAGATGTTGGGACTGGTGTAGTAAAGTGTAACGATTGTCAACTCATTAAACCCAGCACAGTTTTGGTCATACAGGTCATCTTGTCCTGGAACGTGATGAGGCTCCGACAAGAATGTGAGTGTAAACAATGAGTGTGTATGTGAATGTCAGAACGCGAATGGTAGAATGATTCGATAGAGTTGACAGGTTGGTAGTACATCACTCATACTCACACTGTTCGAATTCAAGAAGTACTGGAACTACGGTGGTCTTTTTTATAACATTTAATGGGACGCACACTTGGACAGTACGTGTATGGTTACAGGAACAAATGTCGACATAGACAGCATAATGTTGATCACAGGAATATCATCTTAAGTTAGCATTCATGCTTGGCAAATATCATAATGGAGCATTCGTAAATAAGCATTCAGAGTTCCATCATGTAAATCATCTGGCTTTACTGACTGGGCACGTCAGACCATAACCAATATATAGGAAGGCTCCTAGACCTAACCTCGTCTAGTGAATATCCCTTCACGTAAAGTTCAATATATATATATTTTCCATAAAGATATAGGAATCCCAGACATGGGTTCTCACATGTAGCAGTGATCTCTTGGTTCATCGAGCGATAGTACAGGCATCCCTTTTTCTCACTCGATAAATACAAAGTATATGAATTTCAACATGGCTGTTCTTCTCTCGTGAGTTTCACTCACTATAGGACCCAGACCCAAAATTGGTCATTCGTTAAATGTCCTCATTTCTTCATAGATTCTCTCATAGAGGTGATTGAATAATATCATACAATCTAGTGTTGATATATAGGAATGTCGTCTTCCTTTGAATAAATATTCTTTTCAAAAGTACCAATGTGCATCTGTTTATCAACAACGATGGCGAAGCCCAAGTTCATAATAAATTGTGGTTTTACCTTTCTATGCGAAATATAACTTTGCCATTCCTTGGCAAAAGAGAATAAACACTGGGGTAAAGTACATACAACATGTCTAAATGACTATCACTTTTCCCCATTGACTTATAGATCATTTTTTTCGGCGATAGGCCTGCTACAACAAAATTCGACATCCAGACAGGATGACGGCCATGAATCACACTCCTTGCTAGCGATACTTCCGCTGCATAGCCTTTGACCTTTTCTAGCGACAACCAACATAGTTCGACTTAGAAATGTAAAGATATCCATATATAAGACAGACTCGTCCTACTCATACAAACACTACGTATAAATTCAGGCCATAGATATACTGAAGCAAGAACAATCTATTCCTACCCAGCCAAAGAATAAATCGCAGTAGGCCTAGACTCGTCCGCGGAGTCCGATCGAAGATGACGGAACTACTTTCAAGGGAAGTAACTCAAAACTGACTTCTCCTTAAGCACTTAAAAAGGAAATACTTTGATTACAAAATATTTGCGAACATAATAAGTATATAAATGTATTATATTGCAAGATAGTAAAAATTGCCCTTTACAGGGGGTAAACAGAGTTAACTAAATATCCCACTTAAAGGAACAATGCAGGGTATACAGAAAATGTATTACCCGGTAGGCAAGTTAACAAATGGTTTGCAAAAATTAAATCTCCTGTCATTCATGCACGCTTGTGAGGGCCCACACTCATATACTCCCACACACTTACCGATTGCAGCATCAGACAATCCATAGAATTATATAAACAGCAATTACACTCTTGACATATGAAAACGTCTGGTACTTCGATGTCCCGCCCCAGATGTAGGGAGGTTAGCTGATAGCAAATATTCCCACTAATCGCCGGACTTGAAGCCTAAGAGTTCCTGTGTTTTATTATATAAAAAGGAGTCTATGGGATGGCACTGACACAATTCAATACAGGGGTGAGGATGGATTGGTCTCTTTAATTTCGCTGCAGGAGGTAAAATTCCTTCAAGGCGTGATGATAGCAACTGACCGGTAGGTTTTAAATCCAGTGAGGAAAAACTAGGCTCAGTCACAGTTCAGGTAAATAGGTACTCTCTCACAACAGAGCAGTAAATAAAATATCGCTACTGGCAACTGTTCATCTTCCAGTTTATCTTACAGATTGTAATTTAATTTGATGGTTTATTTAAATGTTCTTGGGTAGGCTTTCTTTCATGTAATTATGATAGCTAGGCCGCATCGGACCGCCACAAGATTAAATTTAAAATGTTTCATCAATATATCTGGAAGTTTCAGAACCGAGTCTGGAAGACTCTGTATGATTTCTTTATTGCTGGGATTGCAAAGGTGATCATTCTATAGAAAAAGATAGAAAACCCATGACAACTCAATCATACCTCAAAAATCAAATAATATTTTAAGGCGCGATAAATTTACTGTTAAGATTATTATATACACTCGCGTATTTAATTATGTATTTAAGAAAACACGTCACGAGTCTAATGGTTAAAATACACATCTATATATATATATATATATATATATATAGGACTTAACTAAATTTATTAATTATAAATTCCTTGGCGACTTTAAAAGTTACTTTAGTATTTAAGCATCTATTATTTTTGGAAATATTATAATAGATATATCATTAAATTTACCACTGGAACCTTTGGGATGAGTTTAATTTAATGGATTTAAATAAACACAAAATCCAGTGAAATAAAATGAAAGCACTAGACCACTGATCACTGTAGTGGTTTTGATGGTATTGTATGATCGTGATATTACTAAGTGTGATGTATGAGGTCAGCTGTGAAGGCTCCTGAGATAAAATGTAGCTGTGGATTTTCAGAAGGCCTTTCTTGCTACCACTACAACCTCACACCTATCTTTTTTTCTAATGAATGTGGCTACGTTAAAATCTAGGGTACTGAATGTAATGTGTTGTATTGACATATACAAACACGCACACACAGATATTAAATAATATAATATTATCAATAAAATTTAGAACACAATGAACTAAATTCAGCTGGTGAAATTTTAGAAAGTAAATCTTTTTTAAATTTATTTGTTCTGAACCAAGGTTTTATTTTGGCCAGAACATATGAAAGATTTTGGAATTTATGAGTGAATGGCATGAATAAATGGCATGATAAATAAAAGGTGTGTACGTATACAATTTTCACGATTAGTTAATATTTCTACAGTTCATAATTTTATTTTCCCTGGGAGAACGATGAATAGATGTGCTGTTGGGGTGGCTTCATCCCTCCCTGTCTAAGCCTACCAAACATTGTCCATTAATGATGGAAGGAAATGGGATGTTTTAGTAGTAATTCACTTTGGGTGCTATGTCTATGAAGTTGGTGTAAATCCAGCAGACCAGCCTGCTTACGTAACTTCGAAAGAGTAGTTCTGGTGCTGGAATCTGGTGGCCCCACCTCTCCGTGCTTGGGGCAATATATCGGGTGGCCCCACCTCTCCCTGCTTGGGGGCAATACAAGGCTGTTCTGCCGAGATGCGACACTGCACGGGTCCTCACTGTCAATTATTTACCCAGCATTTGACACCACCTTTTGGTGTCAACATAAAAAACTCACAGCTCTGAAATAAAGTATTGGTTTAGGTTCAGAACCTTACCTAAGGAGCCACTTCTACACGTAACAATTTACAATAACACCACTCAGACAGGGTCAGATCTCTCTGACCATACAACACATCTTACCAAGTTGGTTTCACATAGGATAAGTTCTCCCAGACTACATATTCCGAAATATGTTTATTAGCTTCCTGCCATAGAATAGGATAGGTGATATGTTCCACTGATCTCAACACTTGATCTGTCCTTCCTAACCCTTGCTGGAGTTTATACATATTGTTTGTCCCTAGACCCTGAACTAGGGCGGGGGGTCTAGAGCAAATCCTTACTTGTTGTAAGGCTAGATTTCGATATGGCAGTATCAAATCACTCGAAACATTAAACAATATTTAAAATATACAAAGAAATAATTTCAGTCTTACCAGATTATGAATAAAGAACACAGAAATGCTAGCAAAACTCAGCTGAGCTGCTGGCTATAGTATGGCGTCCCTGAACTTATTTCAATTTACTTCATTGGAAATCACCACACTTAAAATTTACTGTGTCTATCACTGGACAACTATTGAGGAATGGCAAAAAAAAGCGCGTCTGAGCGCTGATAATATGATTGTCTGTGGCCAATCAATGCCTTGTGTTTTTTCAAATTCAAATTTCCTACACTTAAGTCATTTCAGTCATGCTTCAGTCAAGTATGGATTTTTATCTGTTAGTCCGTCCGTCTCTACTTGCGTTTTCACAAAAAACGTACTTGGTTTTTGAAACAACCTATCCGTCCCCTCTACAAATTTTGTCTTTAAAGTTATTTTTAGCCACAGCTCCCACCAATGTCCCTCTCTTTCATTCTAACTAGATTTGGACACTTGAGTCTCAAGGTCGCGGTTTTTGTGCAAATTAGTGACATCTTTGATTCAATGCAATCTTTCGCTGATGTGAACAACACAGTCTTTTGTCAATGTCTTCATTATTATCTATCCGTCTGTATAAATAAAAGCATATTATTTCACTGCTCAAAATGGGCCATCCGGCCAGCTAATTTTTATATTCCTAACATTAGTATTAAGAAAAAGTTACTTTTTTAATTTTGTAATATTTCAAGCATCTGCGTTGTAATGCTTTTGCCGCTGAATTCAAATAAAAGGCTTGGTATCGCATAAGCGTCCCTTTCCGTACCTCGTGTCAATTTGGGGACGTGAATTTTTCGCTTTCTCCGCCCCCAATTGCGTCTCCTTAGCCTTGCTAGTCTCACGCAATTTTTCAGTCATATTTTTTTTTTCTTTTGATCCGCCGTTCTCATCCCGTTCAAATGGTAACCGTTTCAGCAATTTAATTTCCATGGCGGGTGATGACCCGCGGCGTGAACGATCATGCCTTCTAGTAACTTACGCATTCTTTTTATCCCTACATTTTATCCTTTGGAGATATTTTTACGTTGTATCACTGTTAATTTTATGACACATCTCCCCACTTGAAAACATGCCTACGGCAAGTTCTAAGACCAGTGATACACATAGATAAAATCTCTCCTCACGTCTGCCATTACTCTAATTTTGATCACAGGGGTGCCGACTGAGGAAATCTGCACCGACATTCAATTTGACTGGGATATATTGGATACTAAACTGATAAGGTTGAAGCAATAAAGACCACCTCAGCAATCTTGCATAAGCGACTGGTTTCAGTTCCCCATCAGGTGAAGATGATCTTTGCAACAAAGCCCCTCCGAGTCCTACATTACTTGCATCGGTTCTTAAGACAAAGTCCTGTGTCAAATCAGGCAGTTTGAGAATAGGCTTGCTAGTGAGTTTTTCCTTTAAGTCTTGGAACGCTAGTTCACTTTGCGCAGTCCAAATAATTTTATCTGGAAGTCCCTTGCGAGTCAGATCAGTCAGAGGAGCACAAATAGAGTTAAAATCTTTGATATATTTTTGATAAAATCCGCATAACGACACGAATGATCGCACGTCCTTTTTTGTTTGTGGTCTAGGTGCTCTCTGCAGTTTTTCCAAGTTCTTGGGATCAGGGGTCATGTTACCCTGATATACAGTGTGTCCCAAGAATTCCAACTCTTTGCATCCAATACAACATTTTGTTGGCCTAGCAGTTAAGTTCGCCTCCCTAAGTCTATTAAATAACATCTCTAGAGCTTCAATGTGTTCTTCAAATGTCTCTGTGGCGACGAGAATATCATCCATGAAATTCGTGATACATGGGTTATTCAGGGGATCCAACAATTTGCGCATCATCCTTGAAAATACACTCGGAGCATTTTTCAGTCCGAATGGTAGCATATTGAATTCATAATGTCCATCCGAAGTGCTAAAAGCCAAATAAGGTCTCACTTCAGGCTTCACTGGGATCTGGTAATAGCCTTTACTAAGATCCACCTTTGAAAAGTATTTTGCCTTGTTCAGTCTGGCAAATAACTGTTTTGTGTCTGGTAATGGATCCACTTGTCCTTCTGTGACAGCATTCAGTTTCCTGTAATCTATGCACAGTCTGTGTTCCCCAGACGGTTTTCTCAACAAAACGACACTAGAACTAAAAGATGATTCACTGTGCGAAATAATCCCCTCCTTCAACAAATAATCTATTTCTTCCTTCAATGCCTTCTCCTTCGCGAACGGAATAGAATAGGCTCTCATACAGATTGGGTTTGAGTCTACCAGTTTCATGTCATACTGTAGCAAATTTGTATGGCCTGGTTTATCTGTTAATACATCTGTATGTTCCTCCAGAACCTGTTGAACTCTCTCCCTCTGGTTTTTAGTCAGGTGCTTACTGACTTTTACCTGTGCTGCTGTTTCACAAGGATGTAATGGGTATTCATGTGAGGTGAGTGGTTCCTTTTGCATTTGAGTTGCGATAGCCAAGGTCAGTAAGGGGGTGCTTTCCTGGAGTGGTCTGTCCAGATACTTCTTTAACAGGTTTACATGATAAACTTTCTCCTTCCCCTTTTTGTCAATTTTATAGTTTGTTCTAGACACCTTCTCTAGAACCGTATATGGACCTTGCCATCCAATTTGTAATTTATTCTGGCTATCGGGTAGTAGAAGCAGCACCTTCTCTCCCACAGCTAGTTCTCTGTCCTTTGCCTTCCTATTAAAATATGCTGCATGTTTCTTCCTGGCTTGTTTCAAATTATCATTTGCCAGTTTCCATCCAGCTTTCAAACGAGTGGTCAGTTCGTTCACGTATTGATAAGATGAGGTAACAGTCTCTTCCGCCTTCTCATCTGTCCAGGTCCTTAATAAAGCTTCTAATGGACCTTTTATTGGCCTCCCAAATAGCAGAGTTGCGGGAGCCATCCCGGTTGAACTATGTGGTACCTCCCGATACGCAAACAATGCGGCGGGCAGGAATTGATCCCACAGATCCGGTTTTTCGTGTGCCAGCTTTCTCAGGATAGAAATGAGAGTCCCGTTGAACCTCTCTACCTGGCCGTTCCCTTGTGGATGGTACGGACTACAATGAAAGTGTCTGGCTTGAAATAGCTTAAAAACTTCTTCCGTTAGTTTCCCCTTGAACTGAGAACCATTATCCGTCAAGATTTGATGCGGGAATCCTAATCGGGTAAATATTGTAAGTAGTGCCTCTGCTACATGTTTTGAATCAATTGATGGCAGGGCTACCGCCTCTCCCCACATAGAACAAGTGTCCACCAGAGTAAGGATGTAACTGTTCCTCCTCTTGGTCCGAGTGAGAGGTCCCACAATATCCACTGCAACCCTCTCAAAAGGTGTTCCCACTATGGGCATTTCCCCTAGAGTTGCAGGAGCAGTCCAGTGCTTTGGAGCTACCCTTTGACATTCTGGGCAGGATTTGACATATCTTTTTATATCCTCCGTTATCCCTGGCCAGAAGTAATGACAAGCTATACGCTGTCCTGTGGCGCTGATCCCCATGTGACCACTGAAGGGAATCGCATGCCCGAGTTCCATCACTTTATCTCTATATGAAGTGGGAAGAACCAGCTGGTTGTGACCATTTGTTCCAGTTCCGGCCTTCCTGTATAATAGTTTGTTCTTCATGAAATATTCCCCCTTGCTCGGAGGTGTGTGGCATTTGGGCAATTTTTTTAAAACATGGCTTGAGTGTCCTATCCTCAGCCTGCGCCTTCCTCATCTCCTCTGGATGAGCATTTATAGGTTCACCTTCTTCCTCCTTCTTCTGTGCCCTGGTCTGCACTGTCGCCATGATCACAGGTTTCTCGGGATTCCCCAAGAAGACGTATCTACACCCCAATATCAGAGGGTAGATTGGTTCATCTATCACTGCTGCTCTGATTTCTCCTTCCACATAGCGAGTTTTCACCGTTATCCTTGCGATGGGAAGTGTCATGAGTGGTATGTCCTTAGTCGCCCCTTGTATTTCCACTGTTTCTGTGGTATACTGACTTGGGTCCACTAGGCTAGACTTCACAACTGAATCATAATCCAAACCTGTATCATAAAGGCACCTTATGGTGACCCCATTACAAATAACATCCTCACAAACTGGGGGGTGATAAGGTTCCTGTTGTCCATTAGGATTAACCTTTAATCTTTGCGTCCCCGACTTCATTGCAGCAATGTTTGAAGGTTTCCTTCTACAAAATTCGGTGTTATGGTTATCTTTCTTGCACCATTTACACCATCTTTTTCCTTGGTTCAACGGTTTTCTTTCATTGAACTTTTGGTCATTGAACTGTGAGTTTCTGTCGCGATAGTCATTTCTTGGCCGCTCAAAGTTTGTCCTACCTTTATTTCCCTGTTCTCTATTATCAAATTTATTAAATTGCTGTGGAGCTTTAAAATTGTCTATGTGCTTCTTTTTAGCACCACTTACCTCTGCCTGAGCTGCCTGATACCTCTCAGCGACATTTAAAACCTCCCCCAACTTCTCTGCACCTTGTTCCATGAGAAATTTTCTCATGTCTGGAGCCATGGACTCTCTCAATTGCTCAATCATGATCATTTCTTTAAGATCTTGGGTCTTCCCCAGAGCAGTCCATTTCTCCAAATAGGTTTCCAGTCTAGCAGAGAATTGGTGGTATGTCTCCCCAGACAACAGTTTGGCATTTCTAAATTTCTTACGATAAAATTCACCATTTTTTCGTACCTTAATAACAAAGCCTGCTTTAACATGTCATAATTGTCTTGGTCTTCCCTGTTCATTTTAGCAAAGACTTCATAAGAAGTACCTCTCAGTCCCTGTGATAACTTTAAACTCCACCTCTCTCTCTCTAACCCATATGTAGTAGCTAATAACTCAAAACGTCCTAGGTACCCCTCTATGTCATCGTCTTTCTCAACAAAATGGTCTAAATGAAACCCCATAGCTGAGTTTGAGGCTCCCAGACTAGGCGTAGCATCTGAGGCAAAAGGGCTGGCACCATTTTCAGGAGCCTGGCCTTGTAACTCCAGCTCCCTTAGTCGTAATTCGTGCTCCCTTTGCAACCTTTTATCTTCTGCCTCCCTTTCGGCCTTTCTATCTGCTGCCTCCCTTTCGGCAGTCAATCTTTTTTCTTCTGCCTCCCTTTCGGCAGTCAATCTTTTTTCTTCTGCCCCCCTTTGCTGTCGTTTTTCTTCTGCCTCAATCTGCAGCCTCTTAGTCTCAGCCTCTAACCTCTTCTCTTCAGCCAACCTTTCAGCCTCTAATTTTCTTTCAGCCTCTTTTTCTAATCTTCTTTCTTCCCGTTCAATATATTTATCACATTCAGCCGTTACGTATTTAATTAAAATCTGACCATCCATTCCCATCTCCTTTGCGGTCAGCACAGCAGCTGATCTAAATTTTGCCAGCTCCGCCATACTTTTTAAACAAATCTAGCAATAAGCAAATTAAAATTTTCAACCACTAAAGTACTTATAATTACTCTAGACTAAAATAATTCTAATTAATTAATTAACTAACACTGGCTGTGAAGATTCACCAACTTCTAATTGCCCTTTTAATTTAAAGGGACACTTTTAATTTTAAGGGAATTTTACAATTTTGTTCCCCTAATTTTATTTCTCCCACCAGGAGATCCTTATATTACTGTTTATGCTAATTATCCCTGGACAAGACCCCAATATCTGTAGTGGTTTTGATGGTATTGTATGATGGTGATATTACTAAGTGTGATGTATGAGGTCAGCTGTGAAGGCTCCTGAGATAAAATGTAGCTGTGGATTTTCAGAAGGCCTTTCTTGCTACCACTACGACCTCACACCTATCTTTTTTTCTAATGAATGTGGCTACGTTAAAATCTAGGGTACTGAATGTAATGTGTTGTATTGACATATACAAACACACACACAGATATTAAATAATATAATATTATCAATAAAATTTAGAACACAATGAACTAAATTCAGCTGGTGAAATTTTAGAAAGTAAATCTTTTTTAAATTTATTTGTTCTGAACCAAGGTTTTATTTTGGCCAGAACATATGAAAGATTTTGGAATTTATGAGTGAATGGCATGAATAAATGGCATGATAAATAAAAGGTGTGTACGTATACAATTTTCACGATTAGTTAATATTTCTACAGTTCATAATTTTATTTTCCCTGGGAGAACGATGAATAGATGTGCTGTTGGGGTGGCTTCATCCCTCCCTGTCTAAGCCTACCAAACATTGTCCATTAATGATGGAAGGAAATGGGATGTTTTAGTAGTAATTCACTTTGGGTGCTATGTCTATGAAGTTGGTGTAAATCCAGCAGACCAGCCTGCTTACGTAACTTCGAAAGAGTAGTTCTGGTGCTGGAATCTGGTGGCCCCACCTCTCCGTGCTTGGGGCAATATATCGGGTGGCCCCACCTCTCCCTGCTTGGGGGCAATACAAGGCTGTTCTGCCGAGATGCGACACTGCACGGGTCCTCACTGTCAATTATTTACCCAGCATTTGACACCACCTTTTGGTGTCAACATAAAAAACTCACAGCTCTGAAATAAAGTATTGGTTTAGGTTCAGAACCTTACCTAAGGAGCCACTTCTACACGTAACAATTTACAATAACACCACTCAGACAGGGTCAGATCTCTCTGACCATACAACACATCTTACCAAGTTGGTTTCACATAGGATAAGTTCTCCCAGACTACATATTCCGAAATATGTTTATTAGCTTCCTGCCATAGAATAGGATAGGTGATATGTTCCACTGATCTCAACACTTGATCTGTCCTTCCTAACCCTTGCTGGAGTTTATATATATTGTTTGTCCCTAGACCCTGAACTAGGGCGGGGGGTCTAGAGCAAATCCTTACTTGTTGTAAGGCTAGATTTCGATATGGCAGTATCAAATCACTCGAAACATTAAACAATATTTAAAATATACAAAGAAATAATTTCAATCTTACCAGATTATGAATAAAGAACACAGAAATGCTAGCAAAACTCAGCTGAGCTGCTGGCTATAGTATGGCGTCCCTGAACTTATTTCAATTTACTTCATTGGAAATCACCACACTTAAAATTTACTGTGTCTATCACAGGAATGGCAAAAAAAAGCGCGTCTGAGCGCTGATAACACTAGTCAACAACCAAAATGTACCAGAAATGAAAATAGCTGATCTTAACTAATTTTGGTGTGCTGAAAACGAAAATGACATTAAAAAATGTTGATTGGCTCTAGTTTTAAAGATATACTCTACTAGTTTATTTAATTACGGTCAATTTATATATATAACGCAACTGTTGTGGGCGATTGCATAATTTTTTCTAATGACCAATAAAAATGTAACTAGAAGTTGATGATGCAATCTTACCTATGATTACATCACCTTTGTGTATAAATATCTTATCTCTGATAAAATTTTGCCATTAGTTAGTGCATTTGTCCTTATCAAAAGTATCATAGTTAGAAATGCCTAGGACATGTGTGAACAGTGCTAATAATTTCTGTTATATATGTGGTGAGGTGACATTTCTATCACAAAAACGAAATATAACTAAAGTGATTAAGAAGGCGTACAGTTTGTATTTTGGCTGCAGAATAGGAGATCAAGATAAGAGCTGGGCGCCACACATATGCTGCAATACATGTGCAGCACAACTTAAACTGTGGTTCACTGGCAAAAGGCAAGCTATGCCTTTTGCAGTCCCAATGATTTGGAGAGAGCCCACTATTCATCTCAACAACTGTTACTTTTGCATGGTCCCTCCAATTGAGAAAGGCATATCAAAGAAGAAAAAATGGACTGGAATATCCAAACATCCCCTCTGCAATACGTACCACATGGCGATGACCTACCAGTTCCCAAAGTGCCAGAATCATTTTCAGCTGCTTTCACTGATGAAGAAGAGGACATTGGTGGTCCTGAACCATCAACCTCAAGCGACCCAGATTTTGAGCAAACTACATCCACTAAACCACACTTAATAACCCAAGGTGAACTGAATGATCTTGTAAGAGATCTGAATTTACCGAAGAACAAGGTGGAGCTTTTGGGTTCCAGATTGCAACAGTGGAATCTCCTGGCAGAAGATGTTACAATTTCTGTGTATAGGAACCGCCAGAAGCCGCTTATTACATTCTTTTTCAAAGAGGGTGACCTTTCTGCGTGCCACAACATTTCTGGTTTAATGGCAGCCCTCAAAATCAATTACATACCGGAAGAGTGAATGATCTTGTAAGAGATCTGAATTTACCGAAGAACAAGGCGGAGCTTTTGGGTTCCAGATTGCAACAGTGGAATCTCCTGGCAGAAGATGTTACAATTTCTGTGTATAGGAACCGCCAGAAGCCGCTTATTACATTCTTTTTCAAAGAGGGTGACCTTTCTGCGTGCCACAACATTTCTGGTTTAATGGCAGCCCTCAAAATCAATTACATACCGGAAGAGTGGATGCTTTTTATTGATTCATCCAAGTTGAGTCTTAAAGCTGTTTTGTTGAATAATGGTAATATGTTACCGTCAATTCCAGTTGGTCACGCAGTTCATATGAAGGAAACTTATGAAAACAATAAGCAGCTTTTGAAGTGTATAAACTACGATCATCATCATTGGTCACTTTGCGGTGACTTAAAAGTGGTCGCTCTTTTGCTTGGACTACAGGGTGGATACACCAAGTACTGTTGGTTTCTATGTGAGTGGGATAGCCGTGCACGAAGTGACCATTACATCAGAGAAGACATTGGCCAATCAGGTAGTCATTGCAGCCTGGCAGTAAGAACGTTGAGAACCCAGCACTTGTCGACACCAGCAAGATTGTGTTGCCACACTTGCACTTTAAGCTGGGTCTTATGAAAAACTTTGTCAAGGCAATGGAGAAAACAGATGAGGCTTTCAAATACCTCATCTGAAAATTTCCAAGACTGAGTGAAGCTAAAATAAGAGAGGGAGTATTTGTTGGTCCTCAAATTCGAAAACTTCTTCATGATGACGAGTTTCTTTGCGTGTTGCATGGCAAGGAAAAAGCAGCATGGCTAGCATTTAAGTCAGTGGTGGACAATTTTCTTGGAAACAACAGATCTGATAATTACAATGAAATTGTAGAAAATCTCCTTCTGAAGTATAAGAGTCTTGGCTGCAACATGTCTTTGAAAATTCATTTTCTGGATTCTCATCTGGATTTCTTTACGTCAAAATGTGGAGCGGTCAGTGATGAGCATGGTGAACGATTTCACCAGGACATTGCTGCTATGTAGACAAAGTATCAAGGCAATTGGAGCCATTCAATGCTTACTGATTACTGTTGGACTGTGACAAGAGAGACCTCATCGATTGACTACAAGAAGCAAGCAAAGAGAGCTCGAACAGCGACTGAATAATGACGGTATAGGTACAAATGTGCCTTTTTAAAACATGATATGTGGACTTTAAATAATGTTTTTATTTTTTCTATCATTTTATGTTGAAATATCAATTAATTCAGTATGTAACCACAATTTTTAAAATGCTAAAGTAGAAAGACTAGCTGTTCACCCCAGATAATTAAACAAGAAAACATTATTTGTATTACTGTAATGTCAATTCATCATTTTAAAAAAAAACCAGAGCCAATTGGTGAATTTCATTAGTATATTTGAAATCAGCATGTCAAAATCAATAAGAAATGGTATATTTAATTTCTGGTACAAATAACTTTTGAAAATTTGTTGACTAGTGTAATACGAACTAGACAATACACTGCTCTAGCATTACAACGCACTTATCCACCAGGACCGAAATATGGCAAGCACTCAATTAATAGTCCATAACATGAACCACCCAGCAATCTCGCTGGCAAAAGGGAAATCTGCGTCCTACCAGGACGATGGCTAGTTTCTGACTGTGAAAATTTGCGCCTTATTTGCCGACTTCCGGTGGTCACATGACACACCAGTTCGGCTAGCCACGGCCTCGCCCGGCTGACTTTTCGCCGAACACAATACCTAAGATGCACTACGAAATAGCGCTGTGACAATATATATATATATATATATATATATATATATATATATATATATATATATATATATATATATATATAATAGAGGCCTTGCCCGTTCTCACACGGGGAATGTGTAAGTAAATTCTGGTTTTTTGTTTGTTTGTTTTTTAAATAAAATTAAATAAAGGATAAAGTAACCAAAGCTGAAATTCTTGTTTAAATATTAATCTGGTATTTATTTAAACTATGTGACCTACCTTTATGTAACATACTTTACTGTCTACAGTACTATTGATCAAATATGTTGTTGACTTATTTCCATTACAAGATGTCAAATTGTCCAGAATCTTCCCTCGTTCCCGTCTCCTATCTCTTTTTCCTTCTATCTTTCCTATTGTCACGATATACTCCAGCTTCCTTCTCATAACATGCCCAAAAGAAAGTGGATTACTAGTTTCTAGCTGTTGAGAACTTGGTTGTGTATATGTTTCTTCGGGTTCTCGAAGACTATTATTACCGTTATTATTGTTCATTAAAGAGTCTATTCTTTATGTCTTCAAGTTCTAGTGTTGTGTTATTATATTTTCAGATTGTTATTATAATTATTCTAGTCTTCTTATGATCTTGCGCTAAGTGATACTAGGGTCCGTTCTATTTTAGATAACGTTCATTGTCAAATGTCAAACACCAACACCAAGGTCAAGGAAAAACGGTAAAAATCCATCAATACTTGCAATGACTAAACTCCACCAAGAAGAAACGCCATCATAGACGACCGGGCACATTTATTATCGAATACAGTTCTTTGTAACAAACATTATAATTTCACACTTTTACTTTGTCATTAGACTTTGATCATATTCATAAAACTCACACAGACCATTCTGCATTAATTACAGTTATCAGACTTCACAGTTTCTATATCTCTTATACCACTGCGTTAAACATTATTCCATTATATTATTACACATTTTATTTGCGTCTGCAAAATCATTCTAGCTTTGTTAGCTTAGCTCGATTCTGAATTCATATCTTATTTACATTTGGCTTGCCACGCCATTTTTATTACTAAAGCATCAATTGTTGATTATTCTGGCACGATGGCCATCACAAATTTCATTCGACGACTATCGAATTATTTATTCAATTTTTTTTCAAGATATATATAATCTCTTTGGACATTCAGGTCCTGAAATACACTTCTTATCAATAAATCTAAGTGGCAACAGCCACACTTTGCTGTACACTGTAGGGTGGTTAATATCAAAATTAAATACACTTCCGATTGGCCCGAAGGGCAGAACGCAGACTGTTTGTCACTATGTATTTCGCGTCATCGTTATATACGTGATACGTCTTAGTGTGTCTCTAGGTGGGATGCAAATGGTGCAATCATCCCGGCCGAAAATAAACCAGCCAAGATGATTACCCACCATACAGCAGGCCTCAACACTAGCCTGAGGAATAAATTTCCATTGACATTGGCATCTTTCAATACATCCCCATTTTAGAACAGTTGTAAAAAATTATAAGAACAGAAAAACGAGTTAGAAGAACTACAAAAATTATCAGAACCAAAAAATGTGTTAGACGATCGGGAAAATGAGTTAGAAGTACAGAAAAACGAGTTAGGAGAACAGAAAAAGAGTTAGAAGAACAGAAACATGACTTAGAAGAATAAGAAGAACAGAAAAACGACTTAGAAGAACAGAAAAATGAGTGTCATCATGTGACGTATTCTTTCCAGAACGTTGTCTCCATTACAGCTGCTCTGAACGCATCACGATTCTGGGCAAGTCGACCTGCATCAGCCAAAGACAAGTTCAGACTCTCTGTGATGTCCTGGGTCCACCGTCGTCTAGGTCGACCCCTTCCCCTTTTTCCAGGGACCATGCCTTCCATCACTGTTTTTTCCAGACTATTATGTCTTTTTATATGACCGAAAAATTTTAGCTTCCTTATTGCGATGGTATTTAGGAGCCAATGTTCCTGTACATTTAGTGAGTGCAGTACTTCTCTGTTGGTCTTTTTTTCTGTCCAGGGTATTCTCAACATCCTTCTGTAGCATTTCATTTCGAATGATGTAATCTTTTTTGCAACTGTTTTATTGAGTGTCCAAGTCTCGCAGCCGTATGTTGCTACTGGGAATATACATGCTCTGATCAGTTGTAACTTTGTTTCTTTGCTTGTGCCTTGCCATAGGTTTTTCATCTGTATTAGCTTATGTGAAGCAATTGCAAGTCTTCTTTTAATTTCTACTGCACAGTCGCCAGAGCTGTTAATGATTGATCCTAAGTATTCGAATTCATTGACACTTTCCAGTTCTTCGTTATCAATTTCAATTTCTGGTTTGGTCTTTACTTTGTCTGTTGTCAATACTTTGGTCTTCTTGGTATTTAGGTATAGATTCTGGGCCTCGCTGTGTTTTTTGGTGGACAGAAGTAATTGTTCAAGTCCTTCTGGGTTGGTCGATAGGAGGACTGTGTCGTCAGCATATCTGATTTCCGGGATCTGGTACCCGCCGATGTTAAATGAGTCAAACTCTGTGTGTTCTTGGTCATCTGAAAAATGAGTGTGGTGAACAGAAAAACGAGTTAGTAGAACAGAAAAACGAGTTAGAAGAACAGAAACATGAGTTAGAAGAATAAGAAGAACAGAAAAGCGACTTAGAAGAACAGAAAAATTAGTGAGGTGAACAGAAAAACGAGTTAGTAGAACAGAAAAACGAGTTAGAAGTACAGAAAATTGAGTTAGAAGAACAGAAAAATGATTTAGGAGAACGAGTTAGAAGAACAGAAAAATTAGCTAGAAGAATGAGTAAGAATAACAGAAAAAACGAGGTAGAAGAACGAGTTAGAAGAACAGTAAAACGAGTCCAAATAACAGCAAAACGAGTTACAAAAACAGAACAAGACAGACGGAAAAGAAAAGAAAAAAACCAAACAATTCTTTGAAAGTTATAAATAATACGCTGTTATGCCGCGCCTGTCACGAAGTCCTGAATACCATGATAAAACCCCCATTTATAAGCTAATCTCCGACATCGCGGTAATATTCGATAAGCTTTAGTACTGTCTAGACGTGAGTTCATATCGATAATGTAAGGGGGACATATTTTGTCAGTATGTAGTACTCTATACTTGGATCTACGAACCTTTAGCAATTGAATTTTCATAAAAGAATTCTCGGAAGTTCAAGCGGCAACCCACTGTCATAGACTGAGCTCATAATAATGCCTTGTACATAGTCTGGTTTAAATAAAATAATCGCCGACGGTTTTAACAGTAAGATCAGACATAGGGTTTGATATAGTGAATTTATTTGCCTTTCAAACCTATTTGCCGCCGAAGGCACGTATCCGATATTTCTGACTGCTTGGCTGTGGAGTCGCTACTTACTTGATATGTACCATTTTTATGTCCGTTTAATGCCGGGCAAAGCTCGAGTAGGCCCAGATGACATAATTTCCATGTGCTATGTATAGAAGCACTATTGTTTATTACGTTGACAAAGGTTATTATAATGTATTGTTATTGTTGATCAGAATCGACTTCATCGCACTCCGGACAAATCCATAGGTGCTTAGTCTCACTCATAAAATGTCGAAGGTTATGAATACCAGTTGTTATTATAATGTAATTCTCTGTTAGGTTCCATGATTGTGTTTCTGACCTCGTGCGGTTCTCGTGCGGTTCTCGTGCATCTCTGAACAGACAAAGAAAGAATAGGACTACTGTACCCTCAGGCATGTCGTAACAGGCCACTAATAGGGGGTTGTGCATGAGGCTGGCATACTCAGCATGTAAACCTAATTATCACAGAAACACCTGCTCCAAGAGCAAGTAACTGCTTCATGCAGGCTTCCGTCAATGGCAACAGTTGTAGTTGTGTCTCCATGCACCATAAGGAGCACAAAGAAAAATAATGGTGTCTAGTGTTGTTACTTAATTCGTTAACAAATGTTATTATTATGTAGATACACTGTATGTTCTATTATTTTACTTCTTAAGAAATAGTGGGGATACGTCATGGCCTCAAAACCCAGCCCCTGCACTCTCAAGTGGAACAGTCTCAATTACGATGGTTTGGCCATGTCTGCAGAATGGGAGAAGATCGGTTATCACGGCAGATATGAAAAACCAAGAGCCAGGGATCCAGACCTGCAGGACGACCCAGAGTTCATTGGGAGGACAACATTAGACAACCTCTAAAGGACCGCGGCCTAGATTGGAACAAGGCCAGGAGGAAGACAGCCGATATGATAATATGTCTCTCTCTTTGGTAAACCTCTGCACCCCAGAGTAGAAGAGGTATGACTACGTAATAGGGGAGAACAAAAACACTTGGACAAGAAAACTGCTCACCCTCAACCCTCTATCTTTTTTACGCACTCTGCGTTTTCTGCAGCTATTTCTTTTCGATAATGAACTTACTAGCCGCTAGAGTTGACCGTGTGTTCGTTTCCACGGACACGTTTCATGAAAGCAGTCTTTATAATCTTTCTTTGTTTCCTCAGGTACCGGTGGTAATAAGGTAAAGGCAGTCTCATAGCAAATACTGCAGTAGGGGAATGATTTGTTAATGACTGCCTATATTAGGTCTCACATTTATGACGTGGGGGTGTCGCGAGTATGGAAATAGAGGATGTCTGAGTTTAGACAGAATTTGAATGAGTAATGTTAAAGTAGAGAAAATTAAAGTCACTAATGAAAATATTGAGAGAGATAAGACTTCTGGAGAGAAGAGAGATATAATCAAATATCTGAGGTCTACTTCCCAGCCATACTCGAGAGTATATTTAAATATGTCATACCCTTCTCCGTCCTCTCATGCAAAATAGGATAATCTATTACATTAAAGACTACAACAGCAAACATCAAGTGACAGTTAGAATATAATGACTTCTGACCGCTCAGCACATATAAATATATTTATTAAAGAAACTACGATAACAACAAATATAATAATTCTACTAGCTCTGATGGGCTAGTTGTTATTATATGTCACAAATTACAGAAAAAAAATACTTCACACAATCTCTCAGGAAAAACATCTCACTCCACACCACCAACACCCGTACAATTTCTCACCACCTAGATAATCTAATAAATGGGTTAGGCCCCCAGTTTTGTGAGGAAACGACCACTCCTGTATTGTAAATACTCCTGGTAGGTAAGTTACTTTCTCATCTAGGAAAAACACTACACTGTTCCACCTAATTTGGTATTCAAAGGCTATGGAGATAAGCTCTCTCTGTAACAGCGTCGTAATAAATCCTATGCGTTCATAATTTCCTCTGGCTGGTGGCCACACCAGCAGGTGAAGGAGATTAAAACGAGCACAGAATTACTTGCATCCACTGATCTTTATATATCCAGTAGGCGAGCTGGGGCGCCTCATGCTGGATAATGAAGACTTGAACTATAAGACAGGTGACGAGTACTGGCAATTGACGAATCTTTTCTGTCGGCACCCAGTATACTCAGAGGTAACGGTTATCAATGGGTCGGACAGTGTTGTCAAAAATGACTAGATGGCAAGGGCGACAGCCCGTATGTGCTGAGATGATGGTTAACTGCAAATTGCGGCAATGTGTGCTGTAGGTAAATAATCCAGAACGCAGCCTTTTAGCATAAAACTGGCAGTATGACATAGACTGCCGTGTAGTATTTGTTATATGGAAGTTGTAATCCAATTGAAAGCAGCAATCAAATCAGGAATTGGCAGTGGGACATAGACTGCCGTGTAGTATTTATTATGTGGAAGTTGTAATCCAACTGGAAGCAGCAATCAAATCAGGAAGCAAAATACAACGTTGTGATCAAGGCTCTGAAAATATACAGCAATTCAATATCTCATTACTTCTCGCAGCCTACACTTCCTCTGTTAATCTCTCACCCATGCAAAATATAAACAAACTTCTATTCGCCGGTCTCCCTCTCACAAAATCAAAACAAACCCCGTCTCTCATCCGCTCTTTGCTCTGTTATGCCTAGGGAATCACTACACGTAGGCCAAGCCCTAGGTTTCTGTTTACAAGTAACGAGTTGATGGCGCGCAGCGTTGCAAGGTGACCTGAGGCTAAGAACACTCACACACATACACACACATCTGGTCCCACACACGCTATGGTAAGGTGAAAACAATGGTGGGTATCCCCACACTCCATGATAATTAAATGTGGTCCGAGTGATAATCATCCAAGTAGGGATAACACTAAATGAATTACCAACAATTTAGCGTTGGGCCATATATATATATATATATATATATATATATATATATATATATATATATATATATATATATAATATATTATATATATATATATATATATATATATATATATATAATATATATATATATATATATATGGGAGCCGCGCTAGCGTAGTGGTTACAACACCCCTCTGGCGACCGGGTGATACAGGATCAAACCCGGGCGACGGCATTTGAGGATTTTTCGTCGACCGGGATTTGGACTGGATTAACTCGAGACCTGGCGAGGACATTTGCAGGAGTGTCGTCGACCAGGGACTGGCGGCTCCTGAGCCGACCCAGCTGCAATGGGTACCTCCGAAATCGGCGAGTATTTGCCTGAATGGCGAGGGACACCTGTCTCTGTACAAGAAATAAAGGGATACTCACGTAAAATCAATGTCAGGTTAGACATAAAAATAATAACCTGAGATTTCGCCTCGAGTATTAGCGGGCGAACGCAAAAAAAAAAAAAATATATATATATATATATATATATATATATATATATATATATATATATATATATATATATATATATATAATATATATATATATATATATATATATATATATATATATATATATATCAAATAGCGAAAACTCTTTACAGTAATATTACTCACACCCAAGAGGGAAAATGGGTAATAAGACGATACACCGGTTCACGCTTTCTGTTTTAAGAAAAACCACTCCTAGCTAATACTTAGTGATTATGGATCGTGGCTCACTTAATAAAATTCAGAGCATCCCGGTCAGGAGAAAAAAAATTGCCTGAAGGAAAAAGAATGTATATACATATATAAGATGAGTTTAAAAAGTAACACGGGATCTCTATTCTATTAGATTAAGTTAACACTCCACTGTTTTATTAAATGAGTAAATATGTGCTTACCGAATAAAGAATAATTCCTGCACTACAACTGCTATTTAGATCTGGCGCAGAATATCACTTTGTCCAGTGGCAGAATGTTCTTGAGACAATGGTACTGAGTGATAAAGACACCCCGCTTAAATAGCAAGATAAAGTCTGCAGGTGGCTTTTGCACGTGCAGTAGATGTAACATAACAAGACATAAGGGTCTAGGGAAATGTTTCCTTGGCAACTCTAGATACAGGAAAAAGACGTAATCTGAAGCAACACAAGGCAGTCTTACAAGCGACATGAGTTCGAAATTCCATGCGGATGGATGAAAAGTAAAGGTTTCCCCCCGTGTCCAGGGGTTCTCTGTAAATCAATGAATACAGGGAACTAGCCGTTCTCTACAAGAAAGGTAGAATAAAAGGACCATTAGCTAGATGCCGCTCTCCACGTGCAGAGGGGTGGAATTTAGCCTGTCCAACGTAAGACTGACATGACCAATACCCAGAAATAGCGCAGCTATTAGGAGCTGTAAGACAGAAAAGTGAGCGTAGACAAAAATAGAGAGCTAAAAGTGACAGAAATTTTATTTAAATCACGCCAGCAGGTGACTAATTCGTTTCCTCTCTATCTTTAGCTTCCCTCGTCACTCTCCAGTCTTCTCAACTGTAAATGGGTACATGACTCTGCTACTGAGTTTGGGAAAGCAAAGGCTGCGAGGAAGGCAACTGTCACCCCTCCTCTCGAAACTGGACACAGTAAAGTGTTCAAGTCTGGAATACTTCACTCCCTACGGCAGTATCTGACATGAGACTACCTTCACCTTTTTCTTAATGCAAAACGTGGGGTGTCGGAGTGGCTAAGAAGTATGGCGACCAAATCAAACGTAATGCCAAAGCAATACCAGGTATCCGTTTACACTGGAACATGTCGCTACCTGGCTTGGAACACGCTTTCACGTGACCATACAGGGTTGACACTGTTTCATTTAAAAAACAAATAAAAAAAATAAAAAACAACAAATCTATCAGCATTGTCAGTCCACCCTTGTTTTAAGCATTGTTCTAAAACTAGGTCAGTCGACAATGACCTAATTTCGTCAGCTGTGTCGTGCGTTAAAGATTAGCATCACTTGATCCATTAATACCCGTTATACACACATGGATAAGCTGAGCAAATCCTCGCCTACGTGGAGTTTTGTGGCGTACAAAACTGACGCTGTAAATCTGTCTACGTCTTCCACTTCAGCAAACTAGAGTAATGACGGTAGAGATTTTTTATAGTGCAAACTCATTATTTTTTAATCATTCACATTGCCTAACTATTTATCAAAACATAAGAAAATTAGTTAAAATACTGATGATTTGCATTAGAGGGTCCTCCACATATGACGTCAATCAGTGAAGGGGGAGGGGGTCAACATTTTGTAACGAAATGTGGCGATAGGGGGTGAGGGGTTTAAGAAATGTGACGTCAGAAACAAAACCCAGTAAGGATCGATTCTTTCATAAATGATGACGGAACAAAATTGAATTTGTAGCTTCCATCCGCACAATATACTTTTGTGTGCAATAGTTTACAACTCCGTCATGGACGACTTATATTAATATTATAATCTCAGCTGAAATATTGGATAATTGTTATAACCTTTAAATGATTTAAATTTTGGTGTTTTTTTTTTTTTAGTTATACATTTATTTGTTAATATAATGTAATACACACCTTTCATCACACACACACATGTTGATATATAAAGAAATGTATTTCTAGTTCATTCTGTCGAGGAGTATCTACTTTGCCTTGTTAAAAAATAATGAAGAGAAGTCATTCATTGATAACGACTTCAGTTTTCAAACTCGTGAATTAGTTTCTTTATTTGTTCTCACGTTTAACATTAACTTTATGAAACTTTAACAAATGTGAGAATTAAAATTATAATGATGTGTTTAATTTACATTTAATGTATTTTGTATTGTTTGAAATTAAATTAAGACAAAATGAATAATAGTTTTTAAAAGTTTAGAAAAATTTAACCACCAAAGAAGTTAATTGAGCTTGATTAATTAAACCCTTTTTTACTTAAAAGATTGTTATTTTGTGTACACTAGTTAACTAGTTTACATTGGATTACATTCTTTAAGATGTGGACATCATATAAGAGGACAGTCTAGGTGTTTGGACAAAATATTACAAATTGGAGACAAACAAAGGGAGGGGAGAGGGGGTGTTAAAAATGGCAAACATTCCGTGACGTTTTATGTGGACGACCCCTTATCCGCTTTTACTTTTATACCTTTATTATTAACTTAAAACATAAATCTTCTAGTCTCACTAACATCTACTGAAATAATTTATCGTTTTCTTCGCAATTATTTCTTCAAATGGGGTATAAAACAGATTTGGTTCTGTGGCGGTATTGTCTACCTTGCTCTGCAATAGTGGTCTAACAATGGCCAAACGTAGAGTATAAAAATGAGGGTCTTCCAATGTATCAATCTTCGCTCAAGATTACTCTCAGCAGAGATATAAATAGAAGAATTACGTTTCTACTTCAGGGAGCCTCACAGGATTTTTAAAAAAAGCAAGCAAGCATAACAACTGGGATCATGTAAGCTGTCTTTATTTTATTATTCTCCCGCGCTTTCTGTGAGGAAATATTTACTCTTAAATTCTGAGCCCCCAGCTGAAGGTGATTCAGCAACTATTAATTAAATAGCTCTTTATGGTTATGTTTTTAAAACCATATGAGTCACAAGGGTGCAGAAATACAATTCACTCAATAGTGATTAATCCAACTATAGATTTATAGTTAACAGATAAACAGATTTAATAATCACTTACAAGTTAAAAATTTGAAGAAAAAAAATCAAGTTGTTTATAAAATATTAAGTACTGATATTTTCCTCATTGGACGATCTAAATTGGACGATCTAAACTGTAGGTGGATATTTTTTAGAAAACAAAATTGTAAGCGTCCATTGGCTGCGATGTTATGGTACTTCCCACAGGTGCCTTGGACTGGTCCTTCTCTTCAATAGTCAAATCTGGTGGCCGTAGCACGTCCCATGCAGAATGGTTGGGGTAACTACAAAGGTTGTCAAGCGTCTTCAAGACCCGTACGATGTTGGTGTGTAGCGTCGACTCTGGCAATTTGTACCACAAACCAAGAGGGAAACTTATGCCTCTTTTGAGTATTGGGTCTCCCGATATGAGCATCAGGCTACTTCCGCTTCCATCCACCACATCATCTTCCTCAGAATGTTTATCTTCCCTGAGCATTAATTTTTGACCCAGTGAGTTGGATGAAAGTGCTTTTTGACAGCGGAAAGCAATAATTAAAATATACATAAACATACATGTGCTTGTATTATAAATATACGCCATGATGTCATCATCCACTTCCTGCTCTCTTTGGAGCCTGGGCCACCTCTACTGTTGGTTCATTGGGAAGAAACCCGCGTGAAGCAGTCATCAGCTCTTGTAGTAATGGTTAATGTATCATGTTATTTGCAGTGATGAAGTTGCCAGCCTCATTTGAAACTGTACATCTACAAGAAAATTAAACATGTTAAAATGCAAGTATAAAAAAAGGTAAAGGATCCCATTACACGCCCATTGAGACATATTGGGAATATGGTGTTAGGCCCATATTTTCTTGACCATCGGCACACTAGGGGTGATGTGGTCAGCATCACGCCGGCCGCATTAACCTTCCCAGAAGTTGCTCTGGTACCCTATTCATGAGGCTTGCTCGACCCCAGAGCCGTTTGCGGTCTAAAAAATTTCACCTAAACTGGGGATCGAACCATTACCACCGAGCTAGGAACCCAGTGCACCAACCACTGCGGTACCGTGGCTCCTAAGTATAAAATGATAAAATGTACATATTAAAATTTACTCCGATATCAGGGAAACACAGACTTTTTGCAAAGGAAACCTCCGAATATTTTCAGGCAACTGATTTAAGATGCCGCCTCCTCAGGTGGATTAGGTGTCTAACTGGGTGCACTTGAAGTAGGATCCGAGAACTTAGGTGCAAAGGGATGACTCTGGAGTAATTCCCTTCAAATCTTAGAATTCATGTCCAGTCCTATGACCTGTCCTATATTGGGGTCCTAATATTCCGTGGTTCCTGGCTGTCTATAATTTCTCTTTGACGAAATTGGATGTCAATGAAGTAGTCTTACAAAGCTGTATGGTATAAACGAAATTTTCGCCCACACACACATGCTTCATTGAGGAGAGTTCCAATCAGTAGCAGTCTGTCTTAGCATTTTCCTGCCAAACCAGCCATCATCAAGGCGTCTGATATTGGTAGGAGTTAATCCCCCACCCTCCCCTGTCGAACATCACTACATGACAACATAAGATATTGCCCTTTACAAGGATTTTAAAACTCCATGACCATATAAGGTCTTGTCACTTCCGTGCCGCCTCACTACTTCACAGATCTATCATTGATAATCTCCTCCAAAATGTTATTGTTATTGTTAATCAGAATCGACCTCCCTGCACTCCGGGCAAACCAAAAGGTGCTCAGTCTCTGTCGCGAGGAGATTTGAGGAGATAGGACAGCTTGGATGGAATGGAAGAATAAAAATAATAATGTCTTATTGATAGCTTCCGAGTTTGAAGAAAACTGCCTCTCCTCGGGAAATAGTGTACTAGAAATTACTTAAAAGAGAATTCTGGTACCTAAACAGGATATTTTCTGGACGATAAATTCTTCCTCAGGAATCCTACAAAAGGACTGTGTAAAGCACATAAGGTTGAGAAAGAGATTTGGTGTCCAGCCACAATTAAAATATCCCGACCCAATAGAAATTAATTGAATTATGGCTGAGCCCCCAGGGTGTAGATTTATATTTAAAACAAAATACAACCCAAATAAAGTTAACAAGAAAAATAACAACAGACTCTGTTATGTAAAGTTGGATAAAAGGGTATGGAATCTTACATTTTTATATACACTTATAAATATGAAAAAAAGTTTAGCTCTACTGTTTATAAAAAAAAAATCAACTAGTGTGGTCATCACTTGGACCAGAGATCTTTTCTATGGTAGTGTTGCTGGTAGGTGTTAATACTCATCTCCTCAAGGACTGTAGTAGCTGCGGAGATGATTTTGGTTCGAACTCTCTTGGTTTGGTCTGCCCCAGCAGGTTGGTCTCATAACAGTTAATGGGTTCAGAGGGTGTCAGAGTTTGCTTCCCTGGACTCAGTGCACATCACAGATAAGGATGGGGTAAGTCACCTCTGCTGAATGCCTCTTCTGTTTATGGGATGTGTGGGATGGTTACTGGGTGATAGGATAAGGTTGGGTAAGGGTAATCTTGGTACCATGGACTTGTACCCTGGACCTGGTTTAGGTATCTGGTAACCACAACCTGGTTTAGTACTGGGTAACCGCAACCTGAGTTAGTACCTCGTAACCGCAACCTGGGTGGACTGGAAACAATTGAAATCCCATTAGTGGTTTCAAGAGCAGTCATCTCCTAAGTCTGATGGCCGGTAAGCGTCCATCAGAAATTAAATTAACACAAGGTTAACTACTATTTAGTAACTGTGTTACATATTAGATATGAACTACCACTTCTTAACTGACATTATAGTGTATCTTGAGTTCTCAGTCTCTATCTGGCTGTCTGCTTATTTACAGCAGTGGTTTTCCCCATGTGGCAATGAGTTTCACAAACTGTGAGGTAGGGGCTGGGGTCATCAAATGGTTGAGAACCACTGGTTCACCTAGTGCCCATAGAGCAGTATTTTAATTCCAGGGTCACTGTCAACAATGGTTTGAGAACCACTGGGTAATAGTTTCCTATGCTGCTTTAACTTGGTGGGGTGTCATTGCGGCCAAGGTCTGAGAACCAATGATTTACATTCTTGCTTACTCAAGCAGTAAATCATTTGGAGGGTAGTCATGGTCTCAAGGCTTGAGAACTGCTGACTTACATTTTGTCAGTCAAGTGGTAAATTCATTAAATAGCTAAATAATTGCAAGCATTCTTAAAGTCCTGGTTCCTGTAGCAAATAACATTCATATACTGATAATAAAATAGTTCTTCAATCATACATAAAATAGTTCTTCAATCATACAACATGGTATATGCATAGGATTGCATTAAATACATGTAAAGAACCTTCCATAATGAAAAACACATTAATGTCCCTTATGTGACAAAGTGAGAAGAAGTGATTGAGACACTGTTATCAAGTTTGTAGTCTTGGCAGAGAACACAGAAGTCTTATAAGAAATAGAAAATAGAAGAACCACTAATACACTTCTATTTTTCTTGGATCAATATGCAAATCTCAAAGTAACAACAATAATGTACATCAATTGTTTTAACCCTGTCTTATTTCTGCCAGGCTGTGAGATAAAGATCAGGAGTTAATTAGGTTTAGGAACTTTGCAAACTCATACATTAGTTTGAGTGATCTGTAAAGATGCAAATAACAGTTATTGTCACTGAAAATGAAATGCATTTAAACTTTAACAAAAAGTTACTGCAATAGCAAGCTGTTGATAAACATATGATTATTCATGTTATAAAATCAGCAGTATTAGATCTACTTACTTCGCTCAACGAATTCACTACCGATATTTGCAACCAGAAATGCCCTCTTAGGGCCCATAAACTGTCTGTTCCGAATGATGGTTACAAGTCTAATGCTTATAATTCCCTCCTAAAATTCCAGGTGAGGTTCCCGGGCAGGGGTGGGCTGTGATTTGGGTGGCATTGTTGCAAATACATCTTTTGGTCCCAGGGGTATCAAGTTACCTTCATTTCAATTCGCACTAGCGTCCATCGTTTCCGGCTGTTTTACATGCGTCCAGTTCGTGAACAACAAAGACGGTCGACTTCCTGTTCGAATCGTTGTACCGTGTTCCACCTTCGACTTTTGCTGGCGAAGTGAATAATTTATTACCTAGACCGTGAGAGAGCTGAGGCTAGCAAATACTGTTAAATCTAATACTACAGACAGAGAGAGACTTTAGGTTTCTTGTCAAATGATAGAAGAAATTAGTAGAGGGAAAAAAATAATAGACAGAAGAAAGAAGTCGGGGAGAGTCGTTCCACGACATAAGCCCCCTTTTGAAAGTTCGGCCAACGGCCAACTAAGTTCGAGCCGACTCTTCTCTTATGTCGGACACTACATTCATGTATCGTGTCCTCCATTCCTTCAATCCAAATATTTCCTATTTTTCCTCTGTCAAACGGTATGCCTGTAATCCACACATGGCTATCCGTTTCCTCTTCAATAAGTAGTTGAGGTGGGTTGAGCAAGCCTGCTCGCAAAAATATACCTCTCTTCTTTTCTCCCTTCTGGATCCTCCATTGAAGCTTGCCTCCTGGCAAAGAGCTTGCCCTAAAGCCTACACTCTGCTTACAATTGGATCTATAGCAAATAGTTTTGCGTGATGAGGTTGCCAGCCTCATACACAACCTTATTTTAGTCATATTGCTTGACCTGTCTAAGGACACATACCTATCTCCCCAGGTATGAGAGCGTGTATGATCTTCTATCCCTGTTTCTCCAGTGACAGAGAAAGATAAGTCTGCCAGTTGTTCCTGCCCACCAGGTACCAAGGAAATTTGGACCTTCTTCACTTTCTGATCCCAGAGAGTGGGTGAGGTTATCGGAATTGACTGAAGACTAAGTGCTTGAGGCTCATGTTCCTCTTTAGCCATTTCTCCCGTATTAAAGGAAGATATTCCTGAAACATATTTCCTCCCACCAGGTACCAAGGAAATTTGGACCCGCTTCACTTTCTGATCCCAGAGAGTGGGTGAGGTTATCGGAACTGAGTGAAGTCTTAGTGCTTGAGGGTCCTGTTCCTCTACAGCTGCTTCTCCCATGTTAAAGGAAGATATTTCTGAAACATGTTTCATCCCACCAGGTACCAAGAAACTCTGGCCCGGCTTCACTTTCTGCACGCAGATAGTGGGTGAGACTATCAAAACTTGTTCAGAATTAAGTGCACTGGGGTGGTCAATCCCTTTGCACTCTTCCAACTTTTCAGTGAAAATGTTGGAAGATGAGTTAGGCATTGGAGTCTCCATAGCCTGTTCAGTCACGCCATCTCTGGATCGTGCTGAGTCTCCTAAGATGATATATTTCCCTCCTTGAGGTATCGGGTAAATTCGTTCATCTAATATTGCGGCCTTTACTTTGCCGTTTACAAAGTTCGACCTAACTTCTACATAAGCTAAAGGCAAAATCATCCTTCTGTTGATTATCATGGGTGCTGTTACCTCAACATCCTCTTCGGTGACTTGATCAAGGTCGATAACAGAGGCTGAGACAAGGGCATCACACCCAAGACCTTGATAATACAAACAGGTGATTTGTTCTCCATTTACTGTGGCAGTCTCCACATTTTGAGAATCCCTGTATCCACTCCGGGCCTTCGTCAAGTTCCCATCCATGGTAGGGACCTTAGCTTTGTATGAAGTCTGTGGGATTGGGTCTCGGCGCATACAGTCTAACTGATGTAAGTTGGCCGACAGGTGATGTTCAAGAACATCCCTTCCCTTCCCATAGGGTTGCGTAATCCTTTTCTGTTGAGTGATCCTATTTGGTTGAGCGATCCTATTTACCAGGTTGTTGGTGCGGTTGTCTTTGGTATGCCTGTTGTGAGTTTTTGCTGAGGATGAGGAAGGTCTCTTCAGATTATCAGCACTCTTGTGCTTAATCTTGTTTTCAGGATG
Source organism: Oreohelix idahoensis (assembly GCA_024509875.1). Lineage (NCBI taxonomy): Eukaryota > Metazoa > Mollusca > Gastropoda > Stylommatophora > Oreohelicidae > Oreohelix > Oreohelix idahoensis. Next base: position 549,489 of record JAMPIV010019581.1, read on the forward strand.
GTCTAGATGTCTCCGTTTAGATATCCGTACCTCTGCTCTGTCTGAGCCTGAATTCTGAGACATAGACTTGGCTTCATGTGGTGCAGTCATATTTACCACTGAAGATGGTGAAGCAACTGGCAAAGGAGTGGCATGATGAGTATTCCTAGATTCAAGTTTATCCCTGGATTCCATATTTGTAGGTTGAAACTTAGTTTCCAGTTCTTCCTTACACTGGAGGGATTTTTCTTGTCTTTGTCTCTCATGTTCCACATTCTCTTCCGTGTATTTTGCTCTCCATTTCTTCCTTTCCGCTTCTCTCATCCTGCATTTTTCCATCTTTTGTGAAACAAAAGTATCCAGTTCTTCTCCGGAGAGTTCACACTCAATGGCTAACTCTGTCCAGAATGTTCTCCACTCATTCAACTCTACAGATTCTTCCATTATATCCGTAGTGGTTCGTTGAGCGAGTATGAGATCTCTAACTCACAAACAATAATTAAGGCAAAAATACTTTCTATAGTCTTAACTATACTAAAGTATTACAAAACCATATATTAAATCAAACCAGCATTTATAACCATCAAATTAAAAATTAGTTAACAATAGGTAACCAATTTCCAGCAGTACCACCAAGAAGAGTTCTCATAACAAAACTTAAAATCTGTTTTTCTTGCAAAAATTTATATGTATTTTAGTCTAGGGTAATTTATATGTCCCCTCTTTAATCTAATCCTAGACTTGGACACCAATAAGTGACAAGTACCTACAGCAGTAGTGGTCTAGGAAAGATAAAGAGTTTTCATATCTCAGACAAGTGTCTAAATATGAAATAAGAGTTATCCCGGACACGAGCGTCCCAGTTGTCGCGAGGGCGGTTGGAGGTGATAACCTATTTGATAGGGTATGGTGGATAGCTTGGATGGAATGGAAGAATAAAAATAATAATGTCTTATTGATAGCTTCCGAGTTTGAAGAAAACTGCCTCTCCTCGGGAAATAGTGTACTAGAAATTACTTAAAAGAGAATTCTGGTACCTAAACAGGATATTTTCTGGACGATAAATTCTTCCTCAGGAATCCTACAAAAGGACTGTGTAAAGCACATAAGGTTGAGAAAGAGATTTGGTGTCCAGCCACAATTAAAATATCCCGACCCAATAGAAATTAATTGAATTATGGCTGAGCCCCCAGGGTGTAGATTTATATTTAAAACAAAATACAACCCAAATAAAGTTAACAAGAAAAATAACAACAGACTCTGTTATGTAAAGTTGGATAAAAGGGTATGGAATCTTACATTTTTATATACACTTATAAATATGAAAAAAAGTTTAGCTCTACTGTTTATAAAAAAAAATCAACTAGTGTGGTCATCACTTGGACCAGAGATCTTTTCTATGGTAGTGTTGCTGGTAGGTGTTAATACTCATCTCCTCAAGGACTGTAGTAGCTGCGGAGATGATTTTGGTTCGAACTCTCTTGGTTTGGTCTGCCCCAGCAGGTTGGTCTCATAACAGTTAATGGGTTCAGAGGGTGTCAGAGTTTGCTTCCCTGGACTCAGTGCACATCACAGATAAGGATGGGGTAAGTCACCTCTGCTGAATGCCTCTTCTGTTTATGGGATGTGTGGGATGGTTACTGGGTGATAGGATAAGGTTGGGTAAGGGTAATCTTGGTACCATGGACTTGTACCCTGGACCTGGTTTAGGTATCTGGTAACCGCAACCTGGTTTAGTACTGGGTAACCGCAACCTGAGTTAGTACCTCGTAACCGCAACCTGGGTGGACTGGAAACAATTGAAATCCCATTAGTGGTTTCAAGAGCAGTCATCTCCTAAGTCTGATGGCCGGTAAGCGTCCATCAGAAATTAAATTAACACAAGGTTAACTACTATTTAGTAACTGTGTTATCTATTAGATATGAACTACCACTTCTTAACTGACATTATAGTGTATCTTGAGTTCTCAGTCTCTATCTGGCTGTCTGCTTATTTACAGCAGTGGTTTTCCCCATGTGGCAATGAGTTTCACAAACTGTGAGGTAGGGGCTGGGGTCATCAAATGGTTGAGAACCACTGGTTCACCTAGTGCCCATAGAGCAGTATTTTAATTCCAGGGTCACTGTCAACAATGGTTTGAGAACCACTGGGTAATAGTTTCCTATGCTGCTTTAACTTGGTGGGGTGTCATTGCGGCCAAGGTCTGAGAACCAATGATTTACATTCTTGCTTACTCAAGCAGTAAATCCTTTGGAGGGTAGTCATGGTCTCAAGGCTTGAGAACTGCTGACTTACATTTTGTCAGTCAAGTGGTAAATTCATTAAATAGCTAAATAATTGCAAGCATTCTTAAAGTCCTGGTTCCTGTAGCAAATAACATTCATATACTGATAATAAAATAGTTCTTCAATCATACATAAAATAGTTCTTCAATCATACAACATGGTATATGCATAGGATTGCATTAAATACATGTAAAGAACCTTCCATAATGAAAAACACATTAATGTCCCTTATGTGACAAAGTGAGAAGAAGTGATTGAGACACTGTTATCAAGTTTGTAGTCTTGGCAGAGAACACAGAAGTCTTATAAGAAATAGAAAATAGAAGAACCACTAATACACTTCTATTTTTCTTGGATCAATATGCAAATTCCAAAGTAACAACAATAATGTACATCAATTGTTTTAACCCTGTCTTATTTCTGCCAGGCTGTGAGATAAAGATCAGGAGTTAATTAGGTTTAGGAACTTTGCAAACTCATACATTAGTTTGAGTGATCTGTAAAGATGCAAATAACAGTTATTGTCACTGAAAATGAAATGCATTTAAACTTTAACAAAAAGTTACTGCAATAGCAAGCTGTTGATAAACATATGATTATTCATGTTATAAAATCAGCAGTATTAGATCTACTTACTTCGCTCAACGAATTCACTACCGATATTTGCAACCAGAAATGCCCCTCTCTAGGGCCCATAAACTCACGTCTGTTCCGAATGATGGTTAGTGGTCTAATGCTTATAATTCCCTCCTAAAATTCCAGGTGAGGTTCCCGGGCAGGGGTGGGCTGTGATTTGGGTGGCATTGTTGCAAATACATCTTTTGGTCCCAGGGGTATCAAGTTACCTTCATTTCAATTCGCACTAGCGTCCATCGTTTCCGGCTGTTTTACATGCGTCCAGTTCGTGAACAACAAAGACGGTCGACTTCCTGTTCGAATCGTTGTACCGTGTTCCACCTTCGACTTTTGCTGGCGAAGTGAATAATTTATTACCTAGACCGTGAGAGAGCTGAGGCTAGCAAATACTGTTAAATCTAATACTACAGACAGAGAGAGACTTTAGGTTTCTTGTCAAATGATAGAAGAAATTAGTAGAGGGAAAAAAATAATAGACAGAAGAAAGAAGTCGGGGAGAGTCGTTCCACGACAGTCTCCCTCAGCAAATGTCGAAGAGTATGAATGCTAATTGTACCGGTAGCACGCTGGTTGTATATATGACGGATGCATCTTTTTTCACGTCCTTTTCTGCTAGTCCCACATTTGATGCCAAACTCCAATAACCTCAGCCTAGTTGATTCATCCATTGCAGTGTCATTATCCAGCAGGCGATCATTAATAGATCATAGTATTTCTCCCTTATCCGTGTCCAGTGTTCCCACTATGAGTGCTCTCGATGTCAGTCTGTCAGCACTCTCATTTCCACGTACCCCTGCTTGACCAGGACAGTAGATGCACACCAGGTCTTCAAGACTTGAGGATTTTATTGATGTTTTCCATTCCTGTCGCAACCATCCGTTCTGAACTTTCCGAAGCATAGCTTGAGAGTCTGAAAATATAACTGCCCTGGTTGATGGAGTTTCAGACAGCCACCTCAGTGCTGCAGTAACTGCTTCTACCTCCATTCTCATGCTGGAGGCTGTTGTCATGTAAGCTCCACTCTGTTCAGCGACGACCATGCCCTTTATTCTCGCAGAGAAGCTCCATCCTGCTTTCTCAAAAGGCACTACAGACTCAAAAGTGTACACAATGGCGTCATCATCCCCAGCATGATCACTTATCAGCTGATTATTCTCCAGCTCTGCTTATCCATTGCCCCAAGATCTTCACTCTCTGCCAAGGCTAATGATGACCTGCTGGTAGTTTATCCAGTTCTCCCCTGACTTACTCCACTCTTCCCCTTTGCATGCATTTTCAACCCTGGTCACATGACCAATCGTAGCCTCTGCCTGTGCCATCCATGACTTCTCCCTCTTGATTCCAAAATGTTGAACCACTTTCCGTGCCTTGATCTTTAACAAGATTGTCATCTTCCGACATCCCAGTGAAATCAGCTAAGTATCAACGGTTGTTATCTACCTTTCTCGACAAATGTTTTAGTTTTCTTCCAATGTTGTCTGTCGGTGTTTGTTTAATCAACCCGTCTGGCTACCTACACACAGCTTTTCTGTATGACATAAAGCTGTTACATAATCTAGTACGCAAGCAACTTCACCCTGCACAAATAAAAGTCAATGTTGCTTCAAAAACAGGACAAGTTCCGTAGGGAGTGACACGATATGATAAGACAACCTTGGTTAATGAGAGCGACCTATTGCGATAAGGAGCGGGTGAGAAAAAAGAAAAGGAAGGGGACAAGAAAGAGCTGAAGGATGTCATTGGATATGTAACGATCGAAGATTTGACTTGTCACAGGTTCCTATTGTTGTGATGATATTTCCACCTTGGAAAACGCATTGTCATGTTTTATTGGGAATCTCCTAAGTTTATGACGGGGCTACAGTTAGACTATAAACCATCGATACCGCATGAGGGGAATGAGGTGTTGGAGACTTCACATATACTGAGTCTCAGTTTTATGAGGTGGGGTGACAAGTTTCCTTCTATGCTGCCTTTAGCTTCCCTCGCCATGATCCAGCTCATGCCTGTAACTGGGGTAATCAGCAGTCACGTTCGTATATTAGCATATTTTGTCTAGCCTTCGAATCAGAACTTGGTAGCGTCACGTGGAGTTCCTGGGGGCATATAGGGAGAGAAAGAAAGAATATCTTCACTGGTACCTTACTGCACCCATGGGACATGAAGGATATACATGGGCTGGTTAAGAAGGCAAAAATTAGGGCTTGCCAAGAGAGAGAGAGAGAGAGAGAGAGAGAGAGAGAGAGAGAGAGAGAGAGAGAGAGAGAGAGACCAATAATATAATAATAATAAGTACAAGTATAAATGAAGAAGTACATTAACATGAGAGAAATACACTGAGCAAAATGCTGCGAAAAAAATGCATACACATTTAATAATAATAATAATAGCCCCTTCAATCATAACTGACTATGGGAATGCGCCACTGAGGTGACAGCCCTCAGCTGCTTATTTTCCTGTTGCTCCTTTCGACGTTTTCTCCTCACCTCTGCTTCTTGTGTGAGCCTCTCTTCGCCCAATCTGAGGTGGCGCCGTAAATAGCATCGCCACTTAGTGCGATCGGCAGCTTTATCCTCCCATGTTGCTGGATCCATGTCCAGTGCCCTCATATCTCTCTTGCACACATCTTTGAACCTCAGCTGTGGTCGCCCAACTGTTCTCTTGCCATCTGCTAATTGTCCGTAGAAGATATCTTTTGGGATGCGACCATCATCCATGCGGCGAACATGGCCAAGCCAGCGAAGTCTGCGCTGTCTAAGAAGCGTATACATACTTTGAAGGCCAGCACGTGACAACGCCTCGACATTTGTCACTTTATCTTTCCACGAGATGCCGAGGATGCGGCGTAGACACCGCAAATGGAAGGTATTGAGCCTTCTTTCTTGCTTAGCATAGGTCGTCCAGGTCTCGCTGCCATATAGGAGTGTGCTGGTGACGCAGGCATTATATACCGCAGCTTTGGTCTTCATTGTGAGTTTAGAGTTTCCCCAAACACGCGATGTGAGGCGGGCAAAGGTAGCTGCAGCTTTGCCAATGCGGCTGTCGATTTCTGTATCCAGTGAGAGTTTGTCATTGATGGTAGACCCTAGGTATGTGAAGTGGTGCACCACTGCCAATTCATAGTTATCGATAGTGATAACTGGTGCAGCACCCACATCCTGACTCAGCACATTCGTTTTCTTTAGACTTATTGTGAGGCCAAAGTCCTTGCATGCTTTAGTGAAGCGATTCATCAAGCTCTGAAGCTCCTGTTGGCTTTGAGTGACGACTGCAGCATCATCAGCGAACAACAAGTCTCTTATAGTGACCCTTCTGATTTTTGTTTTTGCCTTCAGCCTTGAAAGATTAAACAGACGGCCATCTGACCTAGTGTGAAGGCATATTCCTTCAGTTGCATCTCTGAATGCATGTTTCAAGAGTAAGGCAAAGAAGATTCCGAAGAGGGTCGGAGCCAGAACACAGCCTTGTTTAACGCCACTTCGTATATCAAAGGGCTGTGACGTGCTTCCAGCATATTGGACTGTTCCCTTCATGCCGTCATGGAATGACTTTATCATTTCCAGCATTTTAGAAGGGCAGCCTATTTTCAGGAGGATTTTAAAGAGTCCATCCCTACTAACCAGGTCGAATGCTTTTGTGAGGTCTATAAAGGCGATATATAATGGTCTTTTCTGCTCTCTTGATTTTTCCTGAAGCTGGCAGAGAGAGAAGATCATGTCTGTTGTTGATCTGCCAGCTCGGAATCCACACTGTGACTCTGGATATATGCGCTCAGCTAACTTGTGTAGTCGCATTAAGATGACTTTGGCAAAAACCTTACCAACAATACTAAGAAGAGAGATGCCTCTGTAGTTATTGCAATCACTTCTGTCTCCTTTATTTTTATACAGTGTTACAATCTTGGCATCTCGCATGTCTTGAGGAATAGTTGTCTCTTCCCAGCACTGGCACAGCATCCTATGCAGGGGATGTAATAGCACATTTAATAAAGAACTGTAATATTTAAATGAACTCTCGAATCGTCCGATTGACAGGGTGATTTGAGCGGTAGTCTCGCGCAGCAAAGGTACCGAGTTTGAGTCACAGTACCGACACGCTCCAGTCTACCCAGCTGTAAATGGGTACCTGACTCTACTCTTGCATTAAGGAAGGACAAGGCAACGAGGAAGGTAACTGGTCACTCCACGTCTCGATGCTGGACCTAGTATGGTGACTTCTCTAACACTTCATTCCCCTACGGCAGTATGTGTTATGGGACTACCTTTTACTCTCGTAACCAAATTCCCAGGGTAGGAGAGGTAGGTAGCATATAGAGAAGAGAACTGGAGACAGACGTGAACTGGATGAAGAAGATATAGAAGAAACTTGAGCAGATGGCACGTGACAGGAAGACTTAGTTTTGGTTTGTTGAAGACCTTCCTGTCCTTGGAGAGATGTCGGTGACGATGAATGCTTTATAGGGCTTACAAATAAGCACCGAAAAATACTAAAACTCCTATAAAAACTCAAAGTGAAAAGAGAAATGATAGACATCAATTAAAATTGGACAACAAACATTGTTTGGGCATATCAAAAGACGTACCACTTACTGGAATTCACACAGGATGGATAAGATGAAGGTAAACATGGCAATAGGCTGCGATGCTGAAAGACTACGCCGAAGAATGGACAGACAGTGGTCTGCCGAGAATACAGATAAAAAAGGAGAGATGAAATTGCAGCCAGTCTTCGGTGAGGAATCTAAACATGATTTAAATACCTCCCTGTAGCCAGTAAAACCCAGGTTGTCATGTTCTGTATATGACTCCATAAAGACGTCTGGCTTGTAAATTGGTAGGTTTCGGGTGGGAAATATTCAGATTACAGTTGGGGATTTTGTGTTTCAGCTCTGGTCAAATATCTAATATTTTCGTCGACTGTTCAATAATAAGTATGATAATGGTTACAAATAAGCATGTATTAACCTCTACACAAGTCATCATTATTACGTTATCTGCTTTCGTCTTCGAGGCAGGGGCCGACCAAGACGACGGTGGACACAGGACATTGAAGACACCTTGAACATGACACTGGAGGAGGCAGGAGGGCTGGCTAGAGATCGAGAGTCTTTCAGGCGGGCTGTGATGAGAGCGACGTTCTGCAAAGGACATGCTACATGATGATGATGCTTTCGTCTTACACTTGAAAAGTTATGATGGTCCCATGGGGCCCCGCGTGGTTTCTTGGGGTTTCACAAGAGACAAAGATAGAATATAACTACTGCAGCAACAAGCGTGTCGTACAAGGCAACTAATATCAGGTTTAGCATGGGACTGCCAACCTCATCATGTTAGACAAATTGGCACAGAAACTACCCCTGCAGGACCATGTAACTGCTATGTGCAGGCTTCCTGCGGGGCGTGCTGCAGTGGCGGCTCTAGGCTCCGTAGCAACCCAAAAGAAGATTATAATGATGAAAGTCCTGTGGAAGATCCTGTACTACCTTATGGGAAAGAAGTTAAGGAACCATCTATACAAAGTCTCAGCTGTAGGACATTGGGCAACTGGTTCGGTTTGTCGCAGACTTAGCTTTCCCTTACCCAAGAGATAAAAAAATGTGGGTAAAGATCATAATCAAATTAATGACTGGTTAAAATTATCCGTGCGTGAGGAACCCTTAATAACACTATAATTTTGTTTTGAATCCAAGAAGTTGTAAATGAATGTATAAAAATGGTTGCAGTATCCAGGAATCTTATTCAGGGTAATTGATAGGTTACTATTTTAAATATTAAATTTCTTCGGTTTGGTTTGGTTTTAAGGACTACCTTCATGGTACACAGACTACTCCATCAGTGCTCCGATCTCCTCTCTTAGATCACACAAGGAGGATCTCAGCACAGTGCACGAACTCCGTAACACCGGCGAGAATCTCAATGTGTGAATATAAGAATCACCCATTCTATAAATATTTTTGTGGTGGAGATCGAGCGTGTTCAACACATGGCCTCATTGCTGGTAGCAGATTTTGCTTCAGAACCGAAAGATAATATGTCAAAATACCAAATCAAATGCATTTCTCATTTGTTATCGTTATGCGGTGTTAGGTTTTAGGTGTTAATTTATGCGTTCTCCAGGCCCGTACAGTAACCTCCCTTGTTATTGGTAGTCTGGATAAAATAAAGGTGATCGATCATTGACGTTTCTATTTTCAACCAGACGTTTGTTTGGCTCTCTATGTTTTTTCACTTAACATTGAAAAAAAAAAAAAAATTCACTTCACACTGTTGCTACTAGAACTTCGGCACGGAGAATTTATAGACAGCTAACGGCACCTGCAAATTGAATTTCATGGTATGGTGAACGGTGTTTTGATAGAATTTTGATCTTCGTGATTGATAGATATTGATTTTAGATACTAGTCGAGACAGCGGTTCATCACGTTTTGATGTCGTAGCAAAAAGTGACGGTATGACGGTTCTAGGTGGTCTAGCATAAGCCTGTATATAACAGCAGTATACATATATATATATATATATATATATATATATATATATATATATATATATATATATATATATATATATATATATACACATATATAGCATTACAAGACAGTCCTTGTTCTAGAATCCCCAGGGTAAGAGAGGTAGAGGAAGACCATAGAACACATGGAGAAGAGAACTGGATCTAGACACTAAGGGGATGACAAAGAGATGAAAAGATCTTGAGCTGATAGCACGGGACAGGAAGGCTTGGCTTACGTTTGTTGCAGGCATTTGCTCCTTTGGAGTTAAACGGTGAGTAGATATACAGTAGATATACAGTATATATATATATATATATATATATATATATATATATATATATGATTTGGCCGAAAAGGAGACGCCCGCCCCCTACCTGTTTCTAGGCAGATTATTTTCGATGTGCGCGAAGCATTCTGGGATGTGAAAAGTTTTCATGAAGATATGTAATGAGGCCATAATAAAGCCTGAGAAATTAATTGTGGTGTATAGTTGTGAATCATATTTGATACTCGTGTGTTATATTAAATAGCTGTAGGTTTTATTTGTGTTTTCGCTATTCCTAAAGCGATAATCGCGTGTGATATTTAAGTAGCCAAGATTAATACGCCTAGCGCGCAGTAGTTGAGTGATTAGCCTAGTGCCTATAAAAAGAGATAGCGAACCAGCAGCGGGCCTTCTTAAAGTATCAGTCCAGACAAGAGAGAACGAAACGAGGCGCTCTGTGTACCCACACAGAAGAACACAAAGACATGACACGTGAGTTAATTTAAATTAGAATTAGTTTTATATAATTCGGAAATAATATCGATGTCGCTATTTTAATGTTTAGTGATATAGATAGATGTGTTTCCAAAGGAAATGTCTTTTTAGGACATTATAATTTAGTCTTGAAATGATAGATGAGTGAAAATAATGTTGGATAGGTTTTATTAGGCACGCAAAGCCCAAATCACAGATGTGAGAGTTTAAGAGCAATTATGTCAGTCATCAGACCGGGCAAGAAAGGCAAATTTAGTAGGGAGCTATTTCATACATGAAACTGGACAGAGAAGCGATTTTTTACTTTAATTTAGATGATATTGACTGTTATCAGGATGGCAACCACGTGGTCATGAAAGGCGGCGCGTCACCATGTGTGATTGTATAAAGAAGACGCCAGTTTTATATTGTGTGAATTGACACGTGGGTGGGAAGCAGATTAAGATAATTTTCCCCAGTAAAGGAAAGAGATAGTTTTCGTGTTAATGCCAGTTTTGTTAAAGTCAAGAGTAATTATTTTATTTCTTTAATGTAAAAGTAATTGAGTGTATTTCACGATAGCCTACTTATCATAATTCTACTGTATATTTAATGGGTTACTGTGAGGTGAGAATATGTATTTAGATTTCTGGAGAGCGCGAGGCCACTCCTTCGTTGAGACATGTGTTTCTCTGGCTGCTCCCGGCGGAGCATGGAAACACCAATGTGGCTGGTGTCTATCACAAGCCGACAAGAAGCATTTTTATGCTATTGCAGTGGTTGTTTCGGTAACGATGTGTTTCATGTGATGAGATTCCCAGTCGCACCAGTGGTCATATACGACACGCTTGTTGCCAGGCGCCCCAGTCGTCACATACGACATGCTTCAGAATGCAGTAACGAATACTGATGTGGATCGGTTACGAGGTAGTAGCTTATTCTCATTACTGAGAGTATTTGTTGTACATGTAGTTGAAGAATATTATTTTATGTCCATTTTATGATTATTTCATTATGGTTATGTGAGGAATGGTTGTGAGAGCACGTGGGCTCACTTCAAGGTATATATTTCTCTTCTCCGCTCCTGTGGGAGCATGGGGCCACCAGTGTGGTTTGCCTCTGCATGAAGTATTCATATGCTCGTGCAGTAGTAGTTTCGGTAGCAATCTGTGTTACACGGTGAGATTGCCAGCCCCACGCACAACACCTTACTAGTCTCATTGGACGACATGCGTGAGTGTGTGTGTGTCATAGCTGAGTGTGTGCTCTTGCAGTAGTGGTTTCGGTAGCAATCTGTGTTACACGGTGAGATTGCCAGCCTCACGCACAACACCTTACTAGTCTCATTGGACGACATGCATGAGTGTGTGTGATAGCTGAGTGTGTGCTCTTGCAGTAGTGGTTTCCGTAGCAACCTGTGTTACATGGTGAGATTGCCAGCCCCACGCACAACACCTTACTAGTCGCATTGGATGACACACATGAGTGTGTGTGTGTGTGTGATAGTTGAGTGTGTCAGGTGGCGGCGTTTGACAGCTGAGAGCGTGGTGTTTCTCATTCAGTATTATATTATGATTTTAACTATTCTGTGCTTTGTTTGCTTCTTCAGATTAGCATCGGGCACTGTTGGGTGTTTTGTTTTGTTTTGTTTTGTTTAGTGGTGTTTTGTTATGTTCGCTAGTTTATTGGTTTAATGTTTGCTTTGTCACTGAATGGGTTGTAAAAATAAATATAGCCCCTGCCTCTAGAATCAAGAGTTTTATTGTTGTTCGGGTCGGTGCGAGTGTGACAAGAGAGTGATCACACATCACAATATAATCATCATCATCATCTCGCCCACCCTATCACATATATATACTCAAACGCAGTTGCTGAGAGAAATTAATGCGGTTGTCACACTCTGATTTTGTTGTTTCTGGTTTTTTCTAGAGACAATAGTTGTCAAATACGGTTGCTTCATTAACTACGTCAGCGATTCAAAAGAGTTGAGATACAAGGGATCCGATCTCTCCAACATACCTGGCACTGAAGAAGTTGACAGATTAGCAAAGGACGGTGGAAAGCTACCTTCACCTGAAATAAAAAAATCCCCAAAAAGGGGTTGTTTCAGACAATCGCAAGAAATAAAGAAGGTGCAACATGCCCCTTTTTGTGAATTTTTTATTTAATTTTCACAGACCTCGGGATTCCTTCTTTATTTATTTATTTAACTGATCTATGCAATACTGGTGAAGATGCCCAGCATTTTATCATAAGTAGATGACCAAGTGAGATGCAGAGCATCCAGGCAACCATAAAAATTATACATATATTACCAAATTGACTGAAGTGAACAAGTGATAATTGTCGGACTGCACAGTTACAACAGATTGAAATATTGTTTATTCATCAAGATAAAGATAGGATCTACTGATGAGTGTAAACGTGGCACCAAGAAAATGACTGCTGAACATCTGCTAGGGTGAGTAACATATGAGGAACAAAGAAAGCGAATATGGCCGTCACCACTTCCATTCCTGGACAAACTCTATGCAGATACCAACCTTAGGCTGACTACCGTTTATTAAAAAACTTATTCAAGTTGACAAAAAATACAGTTGTTATTACGGTAACGCAATGGTTAGTGCACTGGCTTGCTAGCTCGGTGGTCCATGGTTCGATCCCCAGTTGAGGCGGGATTTATTTTTTAGACCGTAAACGGCTCCGGGGTCGACCCAGCCTCATGAACTGGGTACCAGAGCATATCTGGAAAGGTTAAGGCGGCCGGCGTAATGCTGACCACATCACCCCTAGTGTGTCGATGGTCAAGAAAATATAGGCCTAACACCACATTCCCAATATGCCTCAATGGGCGTGTAACGGGATCCTTGACCTTGACCTATTAAATTACACCCCTTTCCTCTTTGCTCCCTATGGAACATAGAGCTACCACTTCGACTGGTCCCTTTTCAGGAAACCTGCGCCAAGACTGCTCATGCTCTTGAACCGGTGGTTTATGTAGCACCTTGATTTACACGATGAAATCTCCAGCCTCATTCACATTCTCATATTAGTAGCCATGTACGTCATACATGAGTGTCGTAGTTAATCTTCGTCCCTTCACAGACCCCAGGAACTAAAGATATTCATAAGATTTTCTAATGAATATCTAAATACTTTGAATTTATCAGCTACTTTAAACTTCTAAAGTCTAAAGCAAAGTTAACTAATCAGAAGTTACGTGAACAAGAATTCAGACTTTCGCTTTTCTAGTCCGTTGAACGAGGCTGTGATGGATTTTAGTTTCCGTCCATTAATAATTAATGGCAAAATGGGTTATACTGGACAAGCAAGGCAAATTGCTTACTGCCCCGAAGGAAGTAATGGGAAGATGGAAAGAATATTTCTCAGAACTTCTGGATGGTGAGCATGGTGAAGCATCAGAAATGATAAACACTAGCACAGAAGAGAAAACCAATGATGGTGAAGATGACATAAAGATGGAAGAACTGAAGGCAGCACTGGAGAAAATCAAGATGGGCAAAGCAGCAGGGCATGATGGTATAACACCAGAAATGGTTAAGTTCATGGGAGCATCAGGCGACCTATTACTCTTAAGGGTTTTACAGGCAGCGTGGTACAACAAGACCATACCAAAGGATTGGGAGATTGCCATCATAACACCAATTTTCAAAAAGGGTGACAATCGACAGTGTGGAAACCATAGAGGCATATCCCTTCTCAGTGTCCCTGGTAAAATCTACTCTAGAATCCTAGAGCAGAGACTCCGACGCCTAGCTGAGCCACAATTGGATGAGGTCCAGTGCGGATTCCGAGCAAACCGAAGTACTCAAGACCTAATCTTCACACTCAGACAGCTGAGTGAAAAGGCCCTTGAGTATAAGAGTGAGATCCATCTTTGTTTCATAGATCTGGAAAAGGCGTTTGACAGGGTCCCCTGGAGCAAACTTTGGGACTGTTTGGCAAGGAAGAATATTCCAGCACCTCTGATTCATGCTATACAGAGCTTCTACAAGTCTTGCAGAAATTATGTGAGGACAGCAAACCATAAGTCAGAAGAGTTCAGGACCACCACTGGTGTAAGACAAGGTGATATCCTATCACCTTACCTCTTCATACTCCTTATGGACGATGTCATCAAGGCATGTAAGGAGAGAACAAGAAAGTATTCAGTGGGGTACTGGAAGATGAGACAGGTCTATATTTCGGAGCTGGCATTTGCTGATGATGTTGCCCTGATTGCTAAATCAGAGGCACATCTCCAATCCAACCTGCAAGTCTGGAAGGAAGAGCTGGAGAAGAGAGGGATGGTCATAAGCAGCTCTAAAACAAAATCCATGGTGATATCACGAGAAGAAAGAAAACATCAGATTAAGCTGGGAGAACAGGTCCTGGAGCAGGTCGACCACTTTAAATACCTCGGAGCTATTATAGACCGAAAGGGAGGCATCAAAGAAGAGTTGGCCACTCGAAAAGCAGCAGCTGGGAGACTTTTTCAGGCCATAAATCGAGGATTCCTCAGCAAGAGAGAGGTTGGTAAGAAAACAAAGATGGCTGTATACCGCTCCACCTATGTCCCAGTCTTGACATACGGATGCTAGTCATGGGCAATGACTACAACCCATAAAAACCAGATCCAAACCTCAGAAATGAGGTATCTGAGGAAGGTGGTTGAAGTAACAAGAAGAGACATGGTACGCAACCAGACGATACGTCAAGGCCTTAAATCCTACCCCCTGCAGACCCAAGTAGAACAGTCCCAATTAAGATGGTTTGGCCATGTCTGCAGAATGGGAGAAGATCGGATACCACGACAAGCATGGGAAACAAAGAGCCAAGGATCCAGACCCCGAGGACGACCCAGAGTCCGCTGGGAGGACAACATTAGACAATCTTTGAAGGATCGAGGACTAGAATGGAACCAGGCCAGGAGGAAGACAGCCGATAGGATAGTCTGGCGCTCTCTCTTCCAAACCTCTACACTTCACGGTAGAAGGGGAACGACTAAGTAAGTAAGTAAGTAAGATGGGTTATACTTCCAAGTACGCCCACCATTGTAACGAGTAAGTAGCTAAATCTTAAAGTACTTTACATGAGGGGTGGGCAAGACGTCGATATAGATATTTCCTTTGTGTTTTTGTTTCCTTCTACATCTGGACCCAGAAAAAGTTTTTGAACACCTACAAAACCTTCTGCTAATCAGTCGTCTGATGATGAAGACAGCTATGCCGTGACAACTGTAACCACAAGCAATGAAAATAGCAGTGGTTAAAGTCCTATAATATTTTGTATATATTTTTTGTATGTACAGTGCATTCATAATATTTCCTTTGTGTTTAATATTTCTTATAATTATAAGTAGTTAATAACTGTTGAATTTGTAGTTGTTTTTTTTAATCACTTTTTACTTAATCTAATACAGCTTTCTGGACCTCGGGATCGAAATAATGTGACTTCTATTCTTATAGGAAATCAATTTTCGGTTACCGATCGATTCTTCAAGAACGAATTAACAGCGCTGAGCGGGAGCTTGCTGTAATTAAGGGTTCACAAAGTTAATGATGATGAATAGGATAATTTTGTTATTTATCAAATAATTCTGGTACCCCCTTGGCAAGCTTCTCGTACACCTTGTTGGGAACCTCTGATGTAGGTGTTAAGTAGAAACAATGCTTAGTTTAGGTGAATATTTACTGATGTGAACACGGCGAACGCAAAAGTGTTAATGTTCTGTGCGCAGTTTTCCGTGGCTGTGTCCAAACCACTCAAGTTAATAGCGTTAACTCTTTAGATTGGCAATTTAAATTAACATTAACTCTTGTAACGTTTAAAGTCTCGTGTCAATCAATGCATTTCACGCTGTCTAAACTGTCTAGCAATGATTTCTTTATCATGGATAAAAGTTTATCTACACGTGATGAAACAAACAGGGATAGATAATAAACAAACAGAACAAATAGATAATAAACAAAAAGAACAAATAGATAATAAACAAAAAGAACAAATAGATAATAAACAAAAAGAACAAATAGATAATTGTTGAGGCAGTCGGGGTGTGAAGTAACTTGGATAGTTTTTTTTTTTTTTTTGGGGGGGTATCGAAGTTTTTGAACCTCGAAACACCCTCTCAACTATGAATACGTGTTCACACACCATTGTTGATGATGATTCTTGTTGTTTAACATAAATGAGAAGGGCTCATATAAGTGTTCAGAAACTGTCACGACATGATGGCTGACGAATGCGTGGGTTAACAACTGTTCACAACGTTCGTGTATTTTTTGACGACGTTGGTAGAACAAATGATTATATAAGGAGGGGAAACCTGAGGCCTGTAAACAGTAAATAAATAAACAAACAACACACAATGGTATGTTATCAGGCACTCAGTGAGAAATAAAGAAGTAGAAGACCAGACAACAGAAAAACAACAGAAGTGATAGGCTTACCGGGATCGAACCAGGACCTTCCGAATGGCACCCACCGCCTAGCCACGGGAGCGAATCGCCACTATCCACTCTGCCAGCTACGCAATACAAAAATAATGCTTCACTGACAGAGGTCTAGCACGAACAACCACGTGACCCGGATATGTACCATAGGACGACCCAGACTAATTATAGACGCAATCACTTCTGCAGTTCCACTATATAACAGTATAGGCCAGATTACACAAGACAAAGGCCTTAATACTGTGTCTAGTAAATGATAGAAGAATGAAAATAAGTAAAGTACAGAATGTAGGTTTCTTAGTATTTTTATAAACACATAAACATATAAGGAGGGGAAACCTGAGGCCTGTAAACAGTAAATAAATAAACAAACAACACACAAAGGTATGTTATCAGGCACTCAGTGAGAAATAAAGAAGTAGAAGACCAGACAACAGAAAAACATCAGAATTGATAGGTTCACCGGGATCGAACCAGGACCTTCCGAACGGGTAGAACAAATGAACAGACAGAGAGTGTTTTTCGCTTTTGAGCGAACATGAGGTGTTCTGCTTTTCAAGTGCGTGCAGCCCTAGCCACTTTAATCCTAATTATGTAATGAGTATTCATGTACATATCTGGACGTTAGATTCCTATTGAAGTTTTGATAATTATTTATAATTATTTGGCAGTGTACTGAGGCCCAAGGTAACCAGTTACGCATTTACGAGTATTTGAAAGACTTATGCGTAGTACCCGCACAGAGTTAAAACTACAGTTGAGAAGAGATCTCTGTGTCGGTTTCTGATGTGCTAAGTTTCCATATTCGATCTGAGTTGACGTATGATGTATTTTAGGTATGCACTGTTATGTGAAGTTTGACAAGTCCGATGTTCATCGTAATAAATTGTGCAAGTCGTCTATGCCAGGCTTCCGAGGACATTTTATTCAACTTCGTGTGGTGGTCCAGTCAGTGTTGTTTTGACTGTAAGGCTATATGTATTGTTTAAACTTACAGAACACCTCCAAGCAGGGAAGGACTGAGGCTAACTGATGCCCTAAGCACAACCCAACAATGGTGCTCCCCTCGACCTTCCATTGCTCAACTGACAAGACTTTAAGACTCAATAAGAGCTGAAGGTCAAATACGAGATTGAAAAATTCAGTTGACTTCCAGGCCAGACTCCACAACTATATTAAATAAAAACTTTTTTTAAAAATTTTATTTAACACTAAATAGAGTGAGCAATATAAGCAAATTATTTACTTATAACTAGGGAAACACGGCAGATAAGGGCAATTACACAAAATTCGACTAAAGTCGAATGTGGCAGTGATAGAGTTAAGAGTTAAGGGCATGGTAGCTAGGGGAAACAACTATGTGGTGCTCCCCTTCCCTTAGTGCCATAAGCACGTGCTTATTTTGCTTAACGGTTAATCCCGCCCTGCCTCCAAGCACGGTTACCAGTCACATCACAACACACTGAGACGCATTCACCCCCATTATATCATTGTCACAAAAATCACCGAACTCGCAACACTGGTGGAGATAAAATAAAACAATGAACCCAACACAAAAAAAGGCCAAACAAAAAGAACAAATAGATAACAAACAAAAAGATTAAATAAATAATAAACAAGAAGAAATAGATATAGTACAAAAAAAGTAATAAATAAGAGAAATAATAATAACATAATACTGTAATAATTATGAGAATTTGAAAAAAGAAGTATAGAAGATTTTGAAAATCCTCAACACATTCTCTATTTCCTGTGTACCTAGCTGCACGGACAAAATGACGGATCAGTAGAACAGGAAATTCAGGATAATAATATATTACGCATCAATACCTTTTGCTTGTTGGCGTGTATTAGTACCGCAACAACTCAGCTGAGGTATTTTCCCCCCGTCGTGTCGAAGAACTAGGATTTTTTTTTATTCTTAAACCAAAGCTTTCGTGTTATTTTCTCAGATGGATCACATGACATGAAAACACTAGGTCACATTCGGCCACTAAACCGTAAATAAAAACGGAAATGCGACATCTGAAATAAGCCTCAGTTTCCAGGGCTGTTGGTACCCTAAATTCTTGACTGCAATGGTTCTCAAGCTTTTTGAATCCCGTCCCTTGTGTACGCTGGTAGACGGCGTGTAGTCGGTTTATCAAGGAGAAACATCACTACATGTTGCCGACGCGTACATAGATCTTGGCGTCGTATAAAAAAAATATTGTAGGAGCAAACAATACAGGGTGTCCATAAAAGATTGTACCCTTTTCAAAAAATTTATTCTCGGCCCCATGATGTGGTACGAGGATGCTTTCTATCACAAAAGTAAGATAATCTCTGCAAGTTTTTAAGCATACGTTACAAAGACTCAAACAAGTGCGCATGCGCGCAGCGGGTATTTCAAGTGAAACTTTCGCAGTTGAGTTGCAACCGGTAATTGTTACATGTCTCTCAACACACTGGTCAAGTAGGTGGAAAAAAAAGAATTAGGAACATTCTTTTTAAGTCTTTGTTAGGTATGCTTACAAACTTACAAAGATTATCTTACTTGTGTGATAGAAAGCATCCTCGTACCACATCATGGGGCCGAGAATAATTTTTTTGAAAATGGTACAATCTTTTATGGACATCCTGTATTATCAAACTAAGATTACAGAAGAGAGAGAGGAGCTTTCATTGCAATGTGAAATATAGGAACAAGAAATCAAGAAAAGTTAAAAAATGAGAATCTTGAACTCAAATGACGAGGCAGTCTTATTGTATGGCTCTGAAACATGGAGAACAACAAACACAACAACAACAAAATAAATTTTTCATGACACAAAAAATGATTGAAATGGTTTGGCAAGATAACCAATGTGGAACTGACAGACAGCGCCTGATAGGTACACTGGAACAAGAGGGGATGACAAGACGCTAGCGTTGGTTAGAACACACATTGACGAAACCAATTGATAGTATTACAAGGTAGGTCTTGTACTGGAATACCGTATGTATGAACAAAAAAAAAAAATATATATATATATATATATAGAGAGAGAGAGAGAGAGAGAGAGAGAGAGAAAGAGAGAGAGAGAGAGAGAGAGGAAGAGATCTTAAAGCACTTAAAAGAGGAAATTAGAAACAGACATGAAAAGGATAAATAAAACATGTGAATACCGTGAACGGATGGCACAGGTCATGGAAGCTTAACGTGAGTTTAATAAAGGCCTTTGCTCCAGTGGGGGCTGGAGGGTTGTCAATGATAAAATTGTCTTACTTTCTCTGTCTTTCTCTGTCAGTTTTTTTATCTCTGCCTCTCTCTGTCAGTTTTTTTTATATCTGCCTCTCTCACTGTCAAGTTTTTTATCTCTGTCTTTTTCTGTCAGTATTTTATCTCCGCCTTTGTCAGTTTTTTATACCTGCCTCTCTCTGTCAAGTTTTTTTATCTCTGTCTTTCTCTGTCAGTTTGTTATCTCCTCCTTTCTCTGTCAGTTGTTTATATCTGCCTCTTTCTGTCAAGTTTTTTATCTCTGTCTTTCTATGTCAGTTTTTTTTAATCTCTGCCTTTCTCTGTCAGTTTTTTTTATCTCCTCCTTTCTCTTTCAGTTTTTTATCTCTACCTTTCTCTGTCAGTTTTTCTGTACCTTTCTCAGTGAGCTTTTGTATCTCTGCCTTTCTCTGTCAGTTTTCTTTATCTCTGCCTTTCTCTGTCAGTTTTTCTTTCTATGCTTTTCTCTGCTGGTTTTTTTATCTCTGCCTGTCTCTGTCAGTTTTTTTATCTCTGTCTTTTTCTGTCAGTATTTTTATCTCTGCCTTTCTCTGTCAGTTTTTCTGTTCCTTTCTCAGTGAGCTTTTGTATCTCTACCTTTCTCTGTCAGTTTTTGTATCTCTGTCTTTCTCTGTCAGTTTTTGAATCTCTGTCTTTCTCTGTCAGTTTTCTTTGTCTCTGCCTTTCTGTGTCAGTTTTTCGTTCTCTGCTTTTCTCTGCTGGTGTTTTTTATCTCTGCCTGTCTCTGTCAGTTTTTTTATCTCTGCCTTTCTCTGCCAGTTTTTTTATCTCTGCCTTTCTCTGTCAGTGTTTGTATCTCTGCCTCTCTCTGTCAGTTTTTTATCTCTGCCTTTCTCTGTCAGTTTTTGTAAATCTGCCTTTCTCTGTCAGTTTTTCTGTACCTTTCTCAGTGAGTTTCTTTATCACTGCCTGTGTATATCTGCCTTTCTATGTCAGTTTTTATATCTCTGCCTTTCTCTGTCAGTTTTTGCATCTCTGCCTTTCTCTGTCAGTTTTAATTATTCTGTCTTTCTCTCTGTTAAACCTGTCTCATATTTTCATAAATAAATAATTACATTTGTAAATTAATATTTCAAATTAATTTGGTTATAATTTATTCTGTTCTTCTTTGATCCGGAATACTGATATAACTTGTCGCAGATAGAAATGTCTTCTAGTTTGCTACCTTTCTAATTCATATTCCACATCTCTAATGAGAATATTTCTCTTCAATGTATTTCTTCGTTCGTTCTCATGTATGCACATCAATTTCTCTCATAAAGTGTCTCTAGCTTATGTCATAGCTGTCATATAACCATATCTATTTCTCTCATAAAGTTGGCGGTCTGTCGCAGAGATATCTTCTCTCGCCATAATACAGTTTCTGCCTCAAACAGGTTGATGAAATACATGTTGTCAATCCGCTCCTTCTGTGGAGCCTATGACGGTATTGCCTCCCCTGCTTTGCAGTAGTGGTCAAACAGTGGCCAAAACCCAAGAGTATCTATCGGCTTCAATGGAGTCTATCTGTACACAAGATTACTCTTGGCAGAAATGTCGATAGAAGAGTAGTAAAGCTTCTATCACATGGGAGTCTTCATAAGATATTCAGGTAAGCGAAAACAATGCTGGCTGTTGCTGGGCACGATAATTCTGTAATCTGCCGACAACTTTTGTGAAGGATTTAAGCACTTATTACTTTCAGCTCGTTTAAGCCCCCACTCCTGATTTACTCAGTGGAATTATTATTATAATATAGCTCTGTTTAGAGTGTGTGTTTAGTAACTTTGACTGAGACAAACATGTAGTACATTTAAAATTATTGAATCGAAGTTTTCACCACTCGGGTGATGGTTTTTTATAAGGGGTTCAACTGGCAGCATTTGGGTTTACTTAGCTGCCAGTGACGATTCTGATCCTCCTCCTCCTGATGAGTTGGTTTTCTGTACACTGCGTTCACTCGTCTCTGGTCAAGGTTCGTAGGGTGAAGCTCGTTTCCCAGGAAAGTCTAGGAGAGTCTTCAAAGCTGGTCTTCCGTCTTAAAGCGTAACCACTCGTTCCTTTTTGTCCCAGAAATGGTACTTTTTGCTGGTACCACCAATAACTCGTAATAAAAATAGAAGCGAAACGCTCTTCTGAGTATGGCGTTTTCCGACACCTAGTTATGTGCCCTCCTCTTCTATTCTACCATCCCATGTCAGAATTTACCCTCGATGAGAATTAAATTTAATCCCTCGGGATAAAACTTTCTTTACAATTAAACTGAATAGCTTTAGCTTTACTTACTTACTTAGTCGTTCCCCTTCTACCGTGAGGTGTAGAGGTTTGGAAGAGAGAGCGCAAGACTATCCCATCAGCCGTCCCCCTCCCGGCCCGGCTCCACCCCAGCCCCCGGTCCCCCAAAGATTGTACAATGTTGTCCTCCCAGCGGACCCCGGGCCGCCCCCGGGGTCTGGACCCCGGCTCTCCGCCTCCCACGCCCGCCGTGGTATCCGATCCTCTTCCATTCTGCAGACATGGCCAAACCATCTTAATTGGGACCGCTCTACCTGGGTACGCAGGGGGCAGGACTCAAGGCCCCGACGTATCGTCCGGCCGCGCACCACGTCTCCCCTTGTCACCTCAACCACCTTCCCCAGACACCCCATCTCTGAGGCCTGGATCTGGCCCCTATGGGCTGCAGCCATTGCCCACGACTCGCACCCATATGTCAAGACTGGGACACAGGTGGAGCGGTACACAGCCATCTTCGCCCTCCCACCAACCTCTCTCTTGCTGAGGAATCCTCGATTTATGGCCTGAAAAAGTCTCCCAACTGCTGCTTTTCGAGTGGCCAACTCCTCTTTGATGCCTCCCTTTCGGTCTACAATAGCCCCGAGGTATTCAAAGTGGTCGACCCGCTCCAGGACCCGCTCTCCCAGCCCAATCCGATGTCCCCTTTCTTCTCGCGATATCACCATGGATTTTGTTCCAGAGCTGCTCATGACCATTCCTCTCCTCTCCAGCCCCCCCCCCCCTCCCCCCTCCCATCCAGACCTGCAGGCCGGACCGGAGACGCGCCTCCGATTCAGCAACCAGGGCAACACCATCAGCAAACGCCAGCTCTGAAACACAGACCTGTCCCATCCTCCAGCACCCCACCGAACACTTTCCCGCTCTCTCCCCACATGCCCCGACGACATCGCCCACAAGGAGTACGAAGAGGCAAGGTGACAGGACACCACCCTGTCCCACGCCAGTGGCGGTCCAGAACTCCCCCGACCCATGGCCCGCCGTTCTCACGTAACCTCCGCAAGACCCGCAGAAGCTCTGCACAGCATGAACCAGAGGCGCTGGAATACCCCTCCCTGCCAAACAGTCCCAAAGTCTGCCCCAGGGGACCCCGCCAAACGCCCCCTCCAGATCTATGAAACAAAGATCCATCTCACTCTCATACCCAAGGGCCCCCTCGCTCAGCCGTCCGAGTGCGAAGACCAGGTCCCGAGCACCTCGGTCCGCTCGGAATCCGCACCGGACCCCATCCAACCGTGGCCCAGCCAGGCGCCGGAGCCCCCGCCCCAGGACTCCAGAGCAGACCCCACCAGGGACACCGAGAAGGGACATGCCTCCACGGTCTCCACACCGTCGACTGCCACCCTTTTTGAAAATTGGTGCTATGATGGCAATCTCCCAATCCTTTGGCACGGTCCCGCTGCAGCACGCTGCCCGCAAAACCCCTAAGAGCAATAGGTCGCCCGACGCTCCCATTAACCCAACCACCCCCGGTGTCAAACCATCATGCCCCGCCGCCCCGCCCATCCCGACCCTCTCCAGCGCTGCTCCCAGCCCCCATGTCATCCCCACTGTCGTAAATTTATTTTGAGAGAAAAGAGTCGTAGAAATAGTGGTCCGGTTTAGAGTGGAAAATGATGATGGAAAGCTCAGTGATAGAAAATGTAGAGATTTAATAGTTACTTCACAGCGTGCTGGAGGAGAGTAAAGACAGACTTATTTACGACAAATCGTGTCTCTCAATCTTCTCTTTCACTCTCCTGGTCAAACAATTATTTGCCAGTTTTCCAGACTCGCATCTGCGCGCTCACCGATTTGGTGTTTTCAAACACACACACGACGTTGATACAAACTATATTAAACGAATAGGGGAAATGTTGGGCTTTGGGTATATCCAACACACAGAACTAAATGAGTTTATGTGATTTTATTCACTTTAAACATCAATCACTAAAAATATCAGATATTACATAAATTATCATAAGTACACAAATGCAAATAACAAATTGGGAGGGGTGAAGAAGATTGGTATCGACTAAGCCCTTCCCGCTTATTAGACAAAGACAAACCCAGTCCAGAGATAGATAATATCAGGAACACGGGTACGTTAACCTAACAGTAAAGTTAATTACTCTGAAAGAGGTGTTACCAAGTTAGGTATAAGTGATAGAAAAAAAAAACCTGTTCTTCCCAGCTGTTCTTCCCTTTACTAAGCAAATGGAAAGGAGGTGGTTTTAAACAGAGTTAACAAATTATCAACTATCCCACTTAAAGGAACAATGTAGGGTATACAGAAAAGATATATGTTACCAGGTAAGCAAGTTAACAAAATGGTCACACAAAAGAATTAATTTCCTGTCATTCATACACGCGCTAGCAAAGGCCTTCACTCATCTTGCTCTCACTTACCGATTGTGAAAAAATCTTGCACTCCATAGAATAACACAACAGCAGTTACACCTCAACTAAATGTATGAGTGTTTGTTCAAGTTCTAGCCCCAGATTATCGGGTAGGCGGTCAGCACATAAAAGGATCCCGTAATCGCTGGAAAATGAATCTGTAGTTGTGTCTCTTTTCTTAATAACAGTTTCTATGGGAGGGCACGGTCTCTGATACCGGGGTGAGGATGGTGTGGTCTATTTGACTATGCCGCTGATAATAAAATTCTTACGCGTGCTGGTACACTTTATCCGTGAGGTATGGTTTAAGTCCAGTGAGAAAACTAGTCACATCACTGTTCAGGAAATTATGAATTATCTCTCTGTGTCAGTAAACTAACAAAGCTCGGGCCAGTGTTCTTCTTCCCGTTACGACTTAAGTTGTTTGATGGTGCGTTAAATTTGTCTTTGGGTGTGCTTTCTTTGCTATAAGTTAGATAGCGGAATTCCAAACATAGAATCGCCTCAAAGATTAAAAATTTACACAGTCTCAACAAGTTCTGCGTCAGGGGAACTCTACACACTGTTTATGCTTTGCTTTGCTTAGATTGATTTCTTTATTGCTTTCTTAATGCTGGGATCGCACAGGTTACGATCACTCTGTATGAAAGAAAAAAAAGACATGTAATATACCGAAAACAAATAACCTTCTAAAGCGCGATGAATTTCCCGTTAAGCCTATAATACACTCGAGTATTTAATTATGTATTTAATAAACACTGCGCGAATTCTAGTGGTTAAAAACCCACATCTATAAAACTAGGACTTAACTGAATTTATTAATTATAAATTCCTTCGCGACTTTAAAAGTTAATTTAAGCATCTATTATCTTTTGAAATAATATAATAGATAGATCATTATATTTAAAACTGGAACTCTTGAGATGGTTTAATTAAATAGATTTAAATTAACACAAAATCCCTTTAAATAGAATGACTGAGCTAGACCACTGATCACTTTACACAATATATATTACCGCTTTGCACAGAAATAGAAATCACTGCAAATATATATAAAATCCAGGGGAAAATCTATAACAAGATTTCAATAAAGCTAGTGCTTCTGTAAAGGTCTGGCCAGCGAGTGATAACGTGTCTAGTTCTACATGGTCTATTTAGCTAAAATGAAATGTAAGTTGAGTGGGACATGATAAACTTGACAACTTATTTGATCTCACGAACTTTTGGGGATCTGACCGCCAAATCAAGAGAAGAAGCCGCCCCCTGGTCTTCGTATCCGCTCGCTGCTGCCCGTTTCGCTTTCCCCCGTTCGCTCGGTTCCTCGATTGACACCGAGACGCGAAATTAGCGGCAAGCAACTGCGTCTCGTATCAGGGAAAACTACTGTCTTTGATAGCGCCGATAGTCTCCCTTAAGATCCCTCGGTCTGTCTCTTTGATCTCGTCGCTGTATCCTACATGAGTCCCGGTGGAATGCGTTCTGGCAAACGAAAAGTTACAACAAATGTTCAGGGGTTCTAATGTTATGAAAAGCTAAAGGTCCCTTTAAATCATCCATCATATCAGGGAAAATTCACTTGTCAAACTAGACGTACGTCACAATCGTCCCCACTTTTAGACATGAAACCATTTTTCATGTTTTCATTTTTGACAATGGAGGTGACCTGATTGGTGATTTTAGGATGAGTGGTATCTTCAGTTTGCTCTTCTTCCTCTGTAGACCAGTTTCTACTCAGGAATCAGCCCCGACATTCTGTCTTCCCGGAATATATTCCACTTTGAAAGAATAGACGCTTAGAAGGAGGGCCCAACGCATGATCCTAGCGTTAAATTCTTTATTGGCACCAAGAAATGCTAACGGAGCGTGGTCTGTTTGCACCGTGAACGATGTACCATAAAGAAACTCATGATGGCGTCTGATACCGTCAATCAGAGCAAGACATTCCCTTTCAACTACGCTGTAGTTCCGTTCCGCTTTATTTAATTTCCGACTGCCATAGGCAACTGGAAATAGCATGTTCAGGTCACTGTCATCGGCTTGAAGCAGTGTTGACCCGATGCCCTGACCTGACGCGTCGACTCTCAGTACAAAAGGTTTCTTGAGGTCAGGCAACCTCAAAATGGGGTATGCAGACAACTGTCCTTTCAAAGTGCTATACGCGTGTTCGCACTTTTGATCCCATATGACCTTATCAGGACAACCTTTCTTTGTGAGGTCAGTCAGAGGTGCCGTCAGTCCGTTGAAGTTCTGGATGTACTTCTGATAGTATGCACATAGCGATATGAAGGAACGTACGTCTTTCTTCGTTCGGGGTCTTTTTGCTGCCACTATTTTCTCCACGTTCTTCTTAATAGGCCAACTGCATCCGTGAGAAATAGTGTGCCCCAGGAAGTCTAACTGTTCAAACCCGATGAGACATTTGCTAGGTCTGGCTGTGAGACCCGTTTCCTGTAGTCTCCTGAGGAGCATAGCAACCGTAGCAATATGTTCTTCATAGGTTTCCGATGCAATTAAGATGTCATCCATGAAATTATGGATATGGGGACTTTGCAAAGGTTGTAGAAGCTTCCTCATCATCCTGGTGAACACTCCTGGTGCGTTATGCAAACCGAACGGCATCACGTTAAATGTGTAATGTCCTTCACTAGTGCTGAAAGCTAACAAAGGTTTAATTTCCTCCTTGACTGGTATTTGATAATAACCTTTACTGAGGTCAATCTTGGAGAAGATCTTAGCTTTGCTGAGCTTGGTGAACAACTCAGAAACAGTTTGGAGAGGTTCGGGCTGGAATTCCGTTACAGCGTTTAGCAACCTGTAATCAATGCACAGCCGAACTTCCTTATTGGGCTTCTGCAACAGCACTACGCTCGAGCTGTAAGGAGATGTAGACTCACTGATAATTCCTGCCTGACGCAGCTTGTCTATTTCTCCGCGAAGTGCATCAGCTTTAGCGTACGGGATGGGGTAAACTCTGGTTTGAACAGGGGTCTCGTTTGTTAATTTCATATCAAATTCAATGAGATTTGTTCGACCAGGTACATCCGTTAAAACTGCACTGTACTGTTTTAGTAGAGCCCTGGTTTCTGTTTGTTGTTCTGGTGAGAGATTGTCGCCGAACTTGACATCTTTAAAGGATTCTGTGGGTTGCAGTGGATACTCCATGCAACCATCATCATCTTCCTCGTCTTCCGTTGCTATGGCGACAGCCAGGAGATGCTCGGAGGATGGCACCGGTCTTTCCAAATATTTCTTTAGCAGATTTATGTGGAAGACCTTCTCCTTTCCTTTGATGGAGATCTTGTAGTTGGTACGTGAGATCTTTTTAAGGACGGTAAACGGTCCTTGCCATCCGATGCGAAGTTTATTGCTTCCGGTTGGAAGTAGCAATAGGACTTTCTCCCCTGGTTGTAGTTCTCTCTCTTTTGCAGCTTTGTTGTATCTTTTAGTAATTTTAGCGCGGGCTTTCTTAAGGTTGGTAGTAGCTAGATCCCATCCTAGCTTTAGCCTTTCCTTAAGCTCAGATACATACTTGCTTGCAGAGACGACTGTCTCGTCAGCCTTCTGGTCTGTCAGGGACCGAAGTAAGGCTTCTAGTGGCCCCTTAATAGGTCTGCCAAATAAAAGTGTAGCTGGCGCAAAACCCGTAGACGCTTGGGGTACCTCTCGGTAGGCGAATAAGGCAGCCGATATATATTGGTCCCAGTCTTCCGGTTTCTCCTGACCCAGCTTACGTAACATCATGGTGAGGGTACCGTTAAAACGTTCCACGAGCCCATTTCCGGCCGGATGGTAGGGACTTGTGTGGATATGTTTGGCCCTCAAGATCTTAAAGATCTCCTCCATTAACAGGCTACGGAATTGGGATCCATTGTCCGTCAAAACTTGTTGAGGGAATCCCAACCGTGTAAAAATTTGCACAAGGGCTTCTGCGACATGCTTGGAATTAGTGCATGGTAGCGGTACGGCTTCGGCCCACATAGTGCAAGTGTCAACTAAGGTCAGGATGAACCTGTTCCTTCTTTTGGTCTTTTCCAGAGGACCAATAATGTCGACAGCAACCCGTTCAAATGGAGTCCCTACTATTGGCATTTGCCCCATAGGTACTGGGGGTGTCAAGTGCTTGGGTGCTACCCGTTGGCACTGGGCGCAGGATTTCACGTACCTGACAATGTCAGAGTTCATTCCTGGCCACCAATAGTGGTTTTTTATTCGCTGAATAGTGGCGTTTTGTCCCATGTGTCCGCTAAAGGGAAGAGAGTGCCCCATTTCTAAGATCTGGTTTCTGTACTGCGTCGGTACTAGGAGCTGGTTATTCCCCGTGTCCGGGTTGCCCGTTCTACGATACAATACACCATCCTTAGAAAAGATGTCTCCGTTGTGTCTGGGGTCCTTAGCCATGGGCAGTTTTTTAAAGCAGGGCGCCAGAGTAGGGTCCTTTTGTTGCGCCTCCTTCAGTTCATTCGGCAACAAGTTTGGCGCAGGCTCCCTCTCCTTCTTGGCTTGCCCTCTTGTGGTTACCGCTGCCACAATCGGCTCCTTAGGTCTCCCAATGAACACATATCTACATCCCAGGATAACTGGGTAGATCGGATCATCCATTATGGCCGCTTTAATAACTCCTCTGACAAAGTCAGAGTGTATTTCTACCAGTGCGATAGGAAGCGTCCTGGGTGCATCACTCCTGAAAACTCCACTAAGTTTGACGGTTTCCTCTGTCTCCTGACCGGGTTTGACTAGGTGCCTAGCGACAATACAATCAAAACTTAATCCAGTGTCAAAAAGACAAGTAGTAGATGTACCGTTCAAAATTACAGTTCCTCGAGTTGAGGGTCGGTCCCCCTCAGGTTGAGAATCACTGACATTGACTCTACCTTTCGAGGCTGTATGCAAACATCCAATGCGGTTTGCACCGGTTTGTTTGCCCTGATCAGACGTTCCTGGTGTAGGGGTCTTCCCTTTTCCTTGACCTTGGTGGCCGCGCTGCCACGTAGGCTTGTTGGGTTGATCAGAATTGTTGTTGGGGGGGTATCGGGTTTTGTAGAATTTCGATTTTTCCTGGGGAGGTTTCTGGGTATTGTTATCTCGTTGGTTATAATGTTGAGAGGAAGTGGAAGAATAGGATGCCTGCTCTAGATTCTGTTTTCGAGATGGCTCATCGGTGGGTTTACGTTTAGTGCTGGGAAGTTCGGCCATTGCATTGCTATAGCGTTCGGCTTTATTGAGTATGTCTTCAAGCCTGACTGCCCCCTGTTCAGCCAAAAATCTACGTGTTTCATTCGACAAAGTGGATTTTATCTGCTCCACAAGAACAAGTTCGAGGAGTCCCTCATATGAAAGAGGTAGGTCAGATAATTCAATGCACTTTGTCAGATAACCCGTGAGACGTGAAGAGAACTGTGGAAATGTTTCCGTGCTCTCTTTTCGGCTGTTTCTGAACAACTGCAGAAACTTTCGGGCAGTCATCTCAAACTGCTGTAGTAAGGCCTTTTTCAACATGTCGTAATCATGTTGATTCGGTCCCAGCTTTGTGTACACGTCATAAGCATTGCCTTTCAGTGACGTTGAAAGTTTGAGCGCCCAGCGGGTACTCTCTAACCCATAAAGATTCGCGAGTCTCTCGAATTTTTCTAGGTAGCTGTCAATTTTTTCGTTAGGGCTAGGAAAAGATTCTAAAGAAAACGACATAGCAGTTAATTGGGCAGATTGAGTACTGGAGAGGTCCATTGATTGAGACTGGGGCGAAGACGGCTCTCCGTTAGTCGAAGTAGAGGCGCCCCGACTCTCTAGAGCCTTAAGCGCCAGTTGATGCTGTCTTTCCTTGTCTCTCTCTCTCTCTCTCTCTGCGAGTTTCCATCTCTGCTTCAATTTTCTTCTGTTCCAAAAGACGTTCTTCCGCTTCTTTCTTATCTGCCCTCTCCTGGGCTTCTCTCCTCTCTGTTCTTTCTTTCTCTTCCTTCCTCTCAGCTTCGGCTCTCTGTTGCTTCGCCTTCCTCTCAGCTTCGGCTCTCTGTTGCTCCGCGTCATATATTTCCAATTCCTGGTTAATAAACGCGTTTGCAGCTTCTGCATCTAATCCTGCCTCTTTCGCTTCCAGCCTCAAGATGGACCTCATCTTTATCCTCTCTGCCATTGTTAAAGAATAAGATGAAGTATGCTTAGAGAACTAGTAAGAAGAAACGCGAAAGGGAGGAACTCTGAACCGCTACGAGAAAAAAACACAAGTACAAATTTACCTGTGTTACCTCCTACCTGTACTGTGCAAACTTATCGCTGCTATTATCTGGCAATTAAGGCTCTAAACGCAAGCGACTATGCCACTAAATGGTAAGTTACACTGGAAAAGAATCTACTTTTACTAACAGTCGAGAAAAATTTATATTAAAACAATTTAAAAGAAAAAAAATTTTCCCTAAATTTTTAATCTCTGACAACAAACTCCGTCCCTAAAGTCAATTATTGAGATGAGACGTTGTTAACTTAATTTTTCAAAATCAGAACAATCCGTCTTTAGCTAAGCTCAACTCTTTTTGACTTCAAAAACCTTAGTGACTGTAAAACAATCACGCAATCCCAGCAACTTTTATAAAGAAAGAAATATAATTATCTCCGCCAGAGGATAATTAAAATAGCAAATATATTTGTTTATCTGTACTTTCTACTGCTGTGGAGAGAAAACAACCTGTAAATATGCTGTGTGGACAACCCAAATACTTAAAGAACGTTTGTCTAGGGGTGTAATTATTTATTTATTTCCCTAATTCACAAAGACAAATCATTCACACTCTACCTAGTTAGACCCAAACTAAATCAGACTCAAAATATCTTTAACCCGGCTATGCGATTGCCTCAAATGTAGCTCAAGATCCCAGAACCAGCCCACAAATATGTGTGCATCAAATGTATCTCAAAATTATCCCAGACGAGCCGGCCAAATATTGTCGTAAATTTATTTTGAGAGAAAAGAGTCGTAGAAATAGTGGTCCGGTTTAGAGTGGAAAATGATGATGGAAAGCTCAGTGATAGAAAATGTAGAGATTTAATAGTTACTTCACAGCGTGCTGGAGGAGAGTAAAGACAGACTTATTTACGACAAATCGTGTCTCTCAATCTTCTCTTTCACTCTCCTGGTCAAACAATTATTTGCCAGTTTTCCAGACTCGCATCTGCGCGCTCACCGATTTGGTGTTTTCAAACACACACACGACGTTGATACAAACTATATTAAACGAATAGGGGAAATGTTGGGCTTTGGGTATATCCAACACACAGAACTAAATGAGTTTATGTGATTTTATTCACTTTAAACATCAATCACTAAAAATATCAGATATTACATAAATTATCATAAGTACACAAATGCAAATAACAAATTTGGGAGGGGTGAAGAAGATTTGTATCGACTAAGCCCTTCCCGCTTATTAGACAAAGATAAACCCAGTCCAAAGATAGATAATATCAGGAACACGGGTACGTTAACCTAACAGTAAAGTTAATTACTCTGAAAGAGGTGTTACCAAGTTAGGTATAAGTGATAGAAAAAAAAACCTGTTCTTCCCAGCTGTTCTTCCCTTTACTAAGCAAATGGAAAGGAGGTGGTTTTAAACAGAGTTAACAAATTATCAACTATCCCACTTAAAGGAACAATGTAGGGTATACAGAAAAGATATATGTTACCAGGTAAGCAAGTTAACAAAATGGTCACACAAAAGAATTAATTTCCTGTCATTCATACACGCGCTAGCAAAGGCCTTCACTCATCTTGCTCTCACTTACCGATTGTGAAAAAAATCTTGCACTCCATAGAATAACACAACAGCAGTTACACCTCAACTAAATGTATGAGTGTTTGTTCAAGTTCTAGCCCCAGATTATCGGGTAGGCGGTCAGCACATAAAAGGATCCCGTAATCGCTGGAAAATGAATCTGTAGTTGTGTCTCTTTTCTTAATAACAGTTTCTATGGGAGGGCACGGTCTCTGATACCGGGGTGAGGATGGTGTGGTCTATTTGACTATGCCGCTGATAATAAAATTCTTACGCGTGCTGGTACACTTTATCCGTGAGGTATGGTTTAAGTCCAGTGAGAAAACTAGTCACATCACTGTTCAGGAAATTATGAATTATCTCTCTGTGTCAGTAAACTAACAAAGCTCGGGCCAGTGTTCTTCTTCCCGTTACGACTTAAGTTGTTTGATGGTGCGTTAAATTTGTCTTTGGGTGTGCTTTCTTTGCTATAAGTTAGATAGCGGAATTCCAAACATAGAATCGCCTCAAAGATTAAAAATTTACACAGTCTCAACAAGTTCTGCGTCAGGGGAACTCTACACACTGTTTATGCTTTGCTTTGCTTAGATTGATTTCTTTATTGCTTTCTTAATGCTGGGATCGCACAGGTTACGATCACTCTGTATGAAAGAAAAAAAAGACATGTAATATACCGAAAACAAATAACCTTCTAAAGCGCGATGAATTTCCCGTTAAGCCTATAATACACTCGAGTATTTAATTATGTATTTAATAAACACTGCGCGAATTCTAGTGGTTAAAAACCCACATCTATAAAACTAGGACTTAACTGAATTTATTAATTATAAATTCCTTCGCGACTTTAAAAGTTAATTTAAGCATCTATTATCTTTTGAAATAATATAATAGATAGATCATTATATTTAAAACTGGAACTCTTGAGATGGTTTAATTAAATAGATTTAAATTAACACAGAATCCCTTTAAATAGAATGACTGAGCTAGACCACTGATCACTTTACACAATATATATTACCGCTTTGCACAGAAATAGAAATCACTGCAAATATATATAAAATCCAGGGGAAAATCTATAACAAGATTTCAATAAAGCTAGTGCTTCTGTAAAGATCTGGCCAGCGAGTGATAACGTGTCTAGTTCTACATGGTCTATTTAGCTAAAATGAAATGTAAGTTGAGTGGGACATGATAAACTTGACAACTTATTTGATCTCACGAACTTTTGGGGATCTGACCGCCAAATCAAGAGAAGAAGCCGCCCCCTGGTCTTCGTATCCGCTCGCTGCTGCCCGTTTCGCTTTCCCCCGTTCGCTCGGTTCCTCGATTGACACCGAGACGCGAAATTAGCGGCAAGCAACTGCGTCTCGTATCAGGGAAAACTACTGTCTTTGATAACGCCGATAGTCTCCCCTAAGATCCCTCGGTCTGTCTCTTTGATCTCGTCGCTGTATCCTACATGAGTCCCGGTGGAATGCGTTCTGGCAAACGAAAAGTTACAACAAATGTTCAGGGGTTCTAATGTTATGAAAAGCTAAAGGTCCCTTAAATCATCCATCATATCAGGGAAAATTCACTTGTCAAACTAGACGTACGTCACACCCACCATCACTGGCCCTCTCCTCTGCGCTAGTGTTCACCATCTTCGACGCTTCACCACGCTCACCACCCAGGAGCCCCGAGAAATACCCCCTCCATCTTTCCACCACTCCCCTCGGGGCAGTAAGCAATCCGCCCCGCCTGTCCTCTATAAACCCGAGAGGGCACTGCCTCTCCCCCCCCCCATGTTCCCCAGGGTCCCATAGAACAACCTCTGGTCCCCCGTGCATCCCCCTCCAGCTCCTCTCCAAATTCCCCCCAGGACCCCTGCCTCGCCGCCAGCACTCCGTTCTCCGCCCCCGCCCCGAGTATCACACACTCTCTATACCCCTCCACCCGTCCTGTTGTGCCCTCAGCTCCCAAGCATTGCCTCCATGCCATCCTCCTCCCCCCCATTCTCTCCCTGACTTCCTCCCGTTCCCAAGTCGGACCCCACCGCACGCCTCTGCAGCAGCTGTCCCCATGATATCCCTGAATCCAATCCAGAGGGTTTCCAAGTCACCAGGTCGTTCTTCTGTGTTGCCCACCGCTGCAGCAACAAGCCCCCGACATCCGGTCTCAATTTCCGGCTCTCTCAGCTTGTAGGTCCCAATGCTTATTTCTCCCGCTCGTTTACTTGGTTTCTTGCGTGATGTTGGGCAGTTCCCAGGCTGAGCAACCCCTTCAGCTGCTCCTTTGACCGCCAGCAGGCAGTGATCACCTCCAATCTCCGGCTCCCTCCAGACCCCAGCACCCCGGACATATCTGAATGAGCCCCTCCGAACAATGGCACAGTCGATCACCGACCTCTCATTCCCCGTTGGCCCACATCTAGTGCACGCATGTATGCGCCCACGGGGGAACCCCGTGTTTGCAATGATCAGATTCCGCTCACAGCAGAATCCAAGGAGTCGCCCTCCATTGTCACCGAGAGCACCCTCTCCACATCCTCCGACAACTCCACCCCATCCAGCATGGCCACCCCCAACTCTGGCATTAAAATCTCGCTTTAGCTTTACATTACATTTAATGAAAAGGTTACACGTACAGATATAATATGTTTTACATTTACATCTCCACTGTTTGAAAAGTGTTCACAATATAAATTCATTTATGTTTCCTTTATATTTACACTTGTAGAAAAGTTTGAAACTTCTATTATTTTTAGCAAGAATATGGTTTTTCGTTTACATTTACACAGAGTGAAAAGCTTTGAAACTGTAAGTATTATTCTTAGAATGTACATCATTTCTTTCATCTTTCCCTCCCTGCTCCATAGGGAACCTGGAACAACTTTATGCTTTTAGTTCTCTTTACGAAACTATCATTAAAGCAATCACCAGCCCATGTACTGGTGGTTCATGAATCATCATTCTAGATACTGAGGTTGCCAGCCTCAAATGACTTGGGCGCCCTGTAGCAATTTTCACACATTAAAATTCAAATGGTAATATATATATATATGTTAGTTCACTTGTTAGTAATAAAATATAGAATGAAAAATGCACTACTTACGCCAATCTTGGTTCACAGACGTTTTTGCTCAGAGGACTTTTTAAAAAAGGCACTGGCGGCTGCCTTCTTTCACGTGTACTGGGGGTCGTTAATTTTAACTTCAATTCCCTCTGACTCCGTGTCTTTCTTCAGTTTCCTTATTAAAATGTAGAGAATTCCTGTGCTTTATAAGTCTTATTTGGTTCTCCAATAAAAGGTCCGATTTAAAAAAAAGGAATTATGAATCTAGTCTTCACTCTGGCGAGGTCTGATGTCTTTGCGAGCGTGAAATTCGCAGTGAAATAAAACTGCGAAATGGTCAGACTATATTCCCTGCCTTCCCACGCCTTCGTTTGTTATGAAGTTAAATAAACGCTCCAATTATATTCAAACGGGTCGGGTGTACTTTCAAAATATTTCCGACATGGACAGATTTTGCAACGGTCACGTCTCCCAAATAGAGTAATATAATGTCCGATGCCCTTGTGTACAAACTTACAGACAGATCGGGGAACTCACATGACAACATGTGTAAGCTGTAATACTTATTACTTTATTAGAAAGTAATGTTGTCATAACAAGTTGGCCCGGAAGCGATTATGTCACACTTGTCTGCCCACATGTGTCACACAGACAGTAATCTCGGTATCTGTCGTATGAGTACGCAAAACTCCGTGTTTGCCCAGCTGGGTTACCAAACGAGTCGTCTTATCAGCGGTTCAATCTAAACACGCCGGCGACAATCTTATCTCAGTTGCTCACCGCAAGCCAGGATGACTGGGTAACAAACGGGTGACATCACAGAGAGGAGTGTCAACAAATGTTTGCACCAACAAAATATTTGCCACACAAGCAGAAAATTAATGAAGAAAGAAAGAGAGAAAAGTGCGCTAATTGACACCACATAATAACAATAAGTACCACAAATGTACCGATACTGTCGGAGAGAAACAAAGATCGATAGGGGCCGACCCGTTTTGTCACAGAGCCGACATTACTGGAGGACTGCTTCACTGTTTGCTGTCTTCCCCATATTGACACATATCTGTTTGTCTGACTTTTTAATTCGTTGACAGGACAGTATTTGAGTCTGCAGTGCCCGGTTCTCAGCCTTAAAATTATCAATTGATTTGTTCTTTGGTACAGAGTATTTATCTTCTGTTATATTTGACACTAGATGTTCTCTGTGCTATTATTATTTGAAGTTATTTTTGATTATTGCTTCCACCTCTTCATATGTTTTTCCGTCTTCGTTTGAATTGTTTTTCCTTCGTGTTTGACAAGTGTATCGGCATTCTCAGTTCTATATAACTTTCATATGGGCTGTACTCCACTGTTCTTTTACTATTTAGAATTTATCGTTAGTTTCCATTAGCTTACATAGAACCAATATTATTTTATGGCAGTGAATACTGGACATGGAGTTAAAAAATGCAAAAAAATCATTAGTAATAGAGATGTAAGTTCGTAGAAGAATATTAAGAAGCCTATAGAAGCTAACGATAAATTCTTCATAATAGCTAATGAAAAATTACTTACATACTTAGTCATTCCTCTTCAACCCAGGGGTGTAGAGGTTTACCAGAGAGAACACTTTGTTTTTTTTTTTATTTTTCCCCTGCTGTTCCGTCCTTTCACTCATTCTGTCTTCTTCTACCTCATATAACCTCTTCTATCTCCATTACTTGTTATTATTATTTGTGGTTTGTTACTTGTTCCGTTTCCCTTCTTATATTCTAATGTTTACACCCGGAAGTGGCAGCCATTTCATGTTTTCGTGGCGCGCTGTCTTTTTGGCGGGCATGCTGATCTTAGAGTTTTTAGGGGTAGTATCTATTGTTTATTTATTGTCGCGAGAGGTTCAGATGTTATTAAAAATAAGATATCCTGGACATAAAGGTGTATCAGATGATACCAGGATAGTGCCAGATAATAGTCTGGTCGTATCAGTAATACCCCCTTCTCTGAAGAGAGTAAGGGTGTATAGACACAAAGGTAGGGTCAAGCTATGTAAGTTCCCAGAGAAGATGGTGATGTAGTACTCTGAGTCCCTAATGGCTACCTCTCCTGATCCTCCTCTGTGATTATGATATTTAATAGTGTTTCTCTGCTAGGGGTAATTTATATAACTAAATTCACCAACAAGAACAGTAATTCCACTTAAAGAATTTAAGAAAGTCTTTTGGTGAATATTTACAATTTAATTAAACAGTTATTCTTTTCTGTTTGAAATGTTTTAAACTCAAAGATTTTACAACAGTAAATAAATAAAACAGTTCAACAAATGTTTTTCACTTGGGTCAAAATGTCTATCATCTTGTAGACAAAGCTTGCTTGATCATACACTTGAAGAATTATTATTATTATTATTATAAGTTTATTGAAAATCTATACTATTATGGTCATCACAAATTGGGTGCGGTTATGTTTTTGGTGAGTATGGATAAGCTGCACAGTTGCCTTAAGCAACTTAGCTGAGTCACTGCAGATGGCTCCCTTTAATGCTGGATAGAATCTTCAGATGAAATCGTTCCAGTAGCTACACACGTTATGACTGGCCTGCTATCACAGACTGGCACTGCATTCTTTGCAACGTTAGTACTAGGAACCTCTTCTTATTTGTAGACTTTAGGTTAAAGGATTAAACCTGCAATTAATTCAAACGCAATCCCTGTATTTGTCTATCCATATCCCTCTATGACACGGATGGGGACGATAGACAGTTTCAGATTAGCGTGCCAGCAGATGCACAAGGTATAGTATAGTAGCATCAATCATTTTAATTCCATTTGATCATAATTTTTTGCTAACTTATTAATTATCAATAGTTTCCCATGATTTGCCTCCATACAATAATTTGGTTGCGAATAAAACTATTAAGTAATAGTTCAAATTTATATAGTACTACAATCCCTTTCATCTTTCCTTATGTTCCTGGTATGTGTCTCATTCCATTCAAGAAATACTTCTGCAAATACTTTATCAAAATTACAGTCGTACTTTGGCCATCATTCTCAATATTTTAAATATTTCCGAAGGCGGACTTGCCTCTAAAATTACACATGAGCCTGTAAGTTTCATCAGTACACACTGTCCATTCCTAACACATCTTATATACATCGTATCGCACAGATGGATTAATCAATATAATTCCACATAAACATATACATATATATATAAATAGATTCGTTTTTACCCCCGGGCACACACAGACTAGCCCTCAATGGTTGATTAAGGTCTGCTAACAAGTGCAGAAGGCAAACGCTGGCATTAACATATGCACTGCTTTTCCCCGCTTTCTGTGCTTTCAAATAACAGTGACTAAACCTAGTTCATTAGGCCAGTCTATTTATAGTTTGACTTCGGACGTACGAGATGGAACTCCCAAGGAATGTAATCAAAATCAGAAAATGTGGGTACCTTTTAGTCTATCATACAATGTATGAAAACTGCTTTTTTAATTATCTCCGTTATTCCTGATGCGATTTTAGTCATTTAAAGCTTACATTATACTTGGAATTAGGCTTTACATATCTAGGTAATAATCTTTTTGGTTACTACTTGCATTTTCTGTTATGCATAGTTTAAACTGCTAAATTTAGGCCAACCTGAAGCTTCGAATGCATTTAACCTAAGATTTCTCCCGTCCTATAATATTATTAGTAAAAGTATTACTACTTACGGGTAGAGTAACATCCCTAATATTGTTTTGATAACCTCTGCCAAGTGGTTCTTCTTCCATACTGCAGTAGTAAAATTCCGAAGTTAATCATGTTACACAATTAGGGTCTTGCCATCTTTATTTTCCCAGCAGTTGTAAACACAAAACCAAGAGAGCGTTTTCATTGGTTAGTGTATCATATATTTTTACAATGTATGGCGCGCCGTATGGCCAGTGTTATTAGAATTAGTGATGTGAAACAGACGTCATTTCACGACATTTATATTCTTATGTTTCCTATTTAGCTCTAAGTTTCTTTCCTTTCCCTGGCGAAGGCCCTGTGGTCGTTACGTTGGCTATTTTCTTTGGCTTTTGTCCTAGTAAGACGAGTCACCTTTTTTATTTTATTTTTTTTTCATATCCATCCACCGTACTGTTGTCATTGTGTCTTACTGCAGTTTCCCTCATCTTCCGCGACCTCCGCACCCAGAACGTTAAGGAACCCTGCATTCGTTCTAAGATATTGATGAAGACGACAAGCATAACAATAAAACAAAAAACAGAAACGCTGGGAGACAAATGAAGCAAAATAAGTAATAAATCTTGAAAACCGTTTTTTCCCCTCATTTCTGTAAACTGTATGATCACATTTATACCTTTTGAAAACCAAGAACCTCCAGAGAAAAGATGCACACAGGTGGAAAACAAAACCGCTTGTTTGTTTACTGGAAAATGAGAAACAGGGATGACAAATTATAGGATCTCATTAGATAATGCTTAAAGATAATGATCTGTCATCAGCAGGATTCGTCGTTATATTCCAAATGACAACAAAGGAATTACATTTACTTCTTACATGTCATCTTGTATTCAGTGGATGAACTTCAAAAATGTGTATCTTTTTTTTAGTACGCGATATGGTGTCTTTGTTAATAATAAATAACATCCCAGCTATCTTCTACTTCCGTCACATTTACTTGAACAGATACAAGAAAATTCCATTAAGGTTTATTAAAAATAAAATAAAATTTGAAAGTTTGGGATGCGCACGGCTGCAAACGAACAGTGGAAAATGAAGGGGACTAGTAAAAAACACAAATTACAGATTGAAAAAGATGGAGGCGTGGACACGAATGTAACTATATTATTTTCTTTTGTGTGCAATCATGTGATGTCTCCGGGATTAACCAGGTCTATAATGATCTTTACATTTACAACAAAACAAAGTTTGTCTGGAGAACAACGAATAACAACGACCAAAAAAGTATTTCTTCTTCAAGTACCATGCCTAGTGGCGTAGGAGATCATGTCTCTCCACAACTTCCTGTCTCCAGTACAATTTATCAATTCTGCTGTTGACTTCTTTCCATGCCACGATGTCAAACTGTCCAGTATTTGTTCTCTTTGTCTTCCCCTATCTCTTTTTCCTTCAATCTTACCTGTTGTTACGATATATTCTATTACGAGTTGTTA
This sequence comes from Oreohelix idahoensis, assembly GCA_024509875.1. Lineage (NCBI taxonomy): Eukaryota > Metazoa > Mollusca > Gastropoda > Stylommatophora > Oreohelicidae > Oreohelix > Oreohelix idahoensis. The sequence continues at coordinate 589,967 of JAMPIV010019581.1, forward strand.
CGATATATTCTATTACGAGTTGTTACGATATATTCTATTACGAGTTGTTACGATATATTCTCTTACCTGTTGTTACGATATATTCTATTACGAGTTGTTACGATATATTCTATTACGAGTTGTTACGATATATTCTATTACGAGTTGTTACGATATATTCTCTTACCTGTTGTTACGATATATTCTATTACGAGTTGTTACGATATATTCTATTACGAGTTGTTACGATATATTCTATTACGAGTTGTTACGATATATTCTCTTACCTGTTGTTACGATATATTCTATTACGAGTTGTTACGATATATTCTATTACGAGTTGTTACGATATATTCTATTACGAGTTGTTACGATATATTCTATTACGAGTTGTTACGATATATTCTCTTACCTGTTGTTACGATATATTCTCTTACGAGTTGTTACGATATATTCTCTTACGAGTTGTTACGATATATTCCAGCTTTACTCTTCTCATAACAGGACCAAATAAAGTGGATTGCCTCTTTCTAACTTGTGTAATAAGTTTCCTTTGTGCATTGGCCTCTTTCAGGACATCCTCATTACTCTTTTTGGCTGTCCATGGTATAATGTGAACATTCTTCTGTAAAACCACATCTATGTTGCTTCTAGTGTCTTCCCTATTTGTTTACTAATTGTCCATGACAAATTGTAACAGTTCTTTATTATCCTCAATTCTTTTCCATCAATGTTGATGCTTTCTAACACTTTGATAATTTCGTCATGTTTCACTTTGTCAAATTCTTTAGTGTAATCTTCACCTCTATGGCTCTTTCTATTAATGTTCTTATAATATATATATAGCATTGTTTGTCACAACTGTCCTGGTTGTTCAAATCTGGTCTTTCATCATCATACAGCTCCTTGATGTATTCTGTCCACCTTTCTATCATGTTCTCATGATCCATTAACAATGTTCCTTCTTTTGATTTCTAACAGCCAGTGACTGTTTGTGTCCTTCTGCCTGTTAACTCATTTATTTGCTTGTACACAGATTTTATTTTTATTCGGTTCTGCACTTCAAGTTCTCTGTATTTCTGATTTAGCCATGCTTCTTTTGCTGTTTTACATTTGTTTACTATTTCCTTATTTAGTCTGTCATATTCTTCATTGTCTTGCTTCTTCTTCCTTCTTGCATCCATCAGTTGTAAAATTTCATCTGTCATCCACTTCTTCTTTGCAGTCATCTTTACTTCTGGTACGGTTTCTTTTGATGTTTGATGTATTGATTCCTTTAGCATTTCCCACTGTTCATCTATACTCTGTATTTTTCTATTGCATTGTACCTGTTCTGTATTGTAATGTTGTATCTTTCACTCATTTCCTTATCTGATTTAAGTAAGGCTAAGTTTAATTTGATGCTGTTTGAAGCTCGCTTTACTTTCTTCAATTTTATTCTAAGTTTTCCTATTACTGGTACATGATCGCTGTTGCAGTCTGCTCCTGGCCTAGTTTTCACAGATTTCAAACTGTTTCTAAATCTCCTGCATATTAGTATGTAGTCAATCTGATTATGAACATTGTTCCTTGGACTTTTCCACGTCCAAAGGCGTCTAGGATGCTGCTTAAACAGGTGTTTCCTACTATCATAGCATGTGTTCTTGCCCACTCTATCAGTCTGTCACCTCTCTCATTTCTTTCTCCCAGGCCATCATCAATTTTTTCATTTCCAACCTTTGCATTGAAGTCTCCAAGTTTAACAGTTGTCTTATGAGATTTACACTGAGTCATTGCCATATCAAGTTCATTGTAAAATGTATCTATTTCTTCTTCTGTACTATCTGCTGTTGGGGGCATATATTTGTATAAAATTGATATCAGTTGGTCTGTCACTCAGTTTAACTAACAGGACTCGATCTGATATTGCCCAAAATCCCTTTACTGTTCTTGCCCTTTCTGCATCCAATATTATGTCTACTCCTCTTTCATGTTTATTTCCTCCAGAATAAATTATTTTGTAATTGTCAGAATACTTTTCACGTGTTCCGGTATATGACATTTCACATAGCACTAATACATTTACATTAATTCTTTCCATTTCCATCTTGATGTTATATAATTTTCCAGTCTGCATTAGTGTCCTGACATTCCAAGTTGCTATGTTTAAGCTATATTTAATTCTAATTTTGCTATCAGTAGGTTGATGACGATCGAGTATCACCTGTAGCACGTGATGCTCCCCCTACCGGACGAGGTGATTCCTCTAGAATCCCCCTTAACGCCGTTGTCTTTATCTAGAAAGTTGTTTTGATTGATGATTGTACAAGGGATAATACGACGGTAGTTTCCCGTTGCTTACTGTCGGTTTGTGTACGGTTGTCTCCGCTAGCCTTTGACTAAAAAATCAAACCCACAAAGCAGTGGAGAGGGAAGAGGTTAAAGCGCCTCCATCTCGCTGGTTGTCACATCATTAAGCTTCAGAGTTGATTTGATACAGACAGCTGTCCCTCGCAACTATCCCACCTCGCCCTCAGTGACAACCATCTGTTTTGGTTCACGGCTGATTATTCAGTATTCACAGCTAACCTCTATATCTAGAGGTCATTTAACCATCCACCACCCGGTTGACGCGCCTGGTAGAAGGACAGGTTCCTTCCCCAAGCAATGAGCGATTGCGCAGAACTGCAGGATTGAAGTGGTATGACAAGATCACTAATGTGGAACTGATGACAAGATCACTAATGTGGAACTGATGACAAGATCACTAATGTGGAACTGATGACAAGATCACTAATGTAGAACTGATGACAAGATCACTAATGTGGAACTGATGACAAGATCACTAATGTGGAACTGATGACAAGATCACTAATGTGGAACTGATGACAAGATCACTAATGCGGAACTGATGACAAGATCACTAATGTGGAACTGATGACAAGATCACTAACGTGGAACTGATGACAAGAACCAGGCAAGTGCCATTGAAACAATAGATGAGAAGACGAAGCTGGAGATGAATAGGACACACACTGGGGAAATCTGCATATAGCATAACCTTGCAGTCATGATTCTAGAATCCTCTGTGTTAAAGAGGCAGAAGAAGACCATAGAACACACGGGGAAGACAACTGGAGACAGATATGAAGAAGATATGGATAGACTCTGAGCTGATGGTACGAGACTGGAATCCTTGTTATAGATTTGTTAAGGTCTATGCTCCGTGGGTAGCCGAAGCGGAAACAATAGCGAACGTACAAATGTGAAATTCCGATTATCTTTAGAGTTTGTGACAATGAAAGAGACTTTCTGAGATGAATAAAATCTGCTCTGAATTTCAAACCAAATTATATAGAGTAAGTGGCATTTGGGAATGTAAAAGTACAACAAACAAACACTACCGTCCTTTTGTGGCTCGTTGTAACAGTTTTTGTTGGTGCAAGCTGTAAAAGTGTTTTTTGTCCCACGTTGTAAAAGTGTTTACTGTCGCACGTTGTAACAGTGTTTAGTGTCGCACGTTGTAACAGTGTTTAGTGTCGCACGTTGTAACAGTGTTATTGTCGCACGTTGTAACAGTGTTTATTAGTGCACATTTTAAGCGCTTATTGTCGCACGTTGTAACAGTATTTATTGGTGCACGATGTAAGTGTCTATTGTCGCACTTTGTAAAAGTTTTTATTGGTGCACGTTGTAACAGTGTTTATTGGTGCACGTTGTAAAAGTTTTTATTGTTGCACGTTGCAACAGTGTTTATTGGTGCACGTTGTAAAAGTTTTTATTGGTGCACGTTGCAATAGTGTTTATTGATGCACGTTGCAACAGTGTTTATTGGTGCAAGTTGCAACAGAGTTTGTTGGTGCACTGTCTATAGTGTTAAATGGTGCACGTATCAACAGATGTCAAGATAATCAAACAAAGTCTGTCTTCAGCTCTCTAACGAGTACAAACCATGTACAAATGCATGCCATGACCTTCTGTCTAATGCCTTTGGTTCAAGGTCTTTCGTGCCTTCTGTATCCCTCACATGCATGTCTTCAATTCCTTTCTCTGGGTATTTGTTGGTCTCGTCAGATGCATAATTTAGCTTATTATCCAAAATGCGTATTGCTACAGCAACTCTTTCTTTATTTTGAAATACGGTCTGTAGGACAAAATAAACTGACTGTCACCTTCCTACCTTCTCTATTGTTACTGTGACGGTATTGCCTCCCCTGCTTTGCAGTATTGGTCCAACAGTGGCCAAAACTCAAGAGTATCTAATATGGGCTTCAAAGGTTTCTACCTTGGCGTAAGATTACTCTTGGCAGAGATGTAGATAGAAGGGTAATGACACTTCTATTACAAAGGGAGGTTCACAAGATATTCAGATAAGCGAAAACAATGCTGCTTTGGCTCAGCGCGTAAATTCTAAAATCTGCCGACAACTTTTGTGAAGGAATTAAGCACTTATTAATTTCAACTCGTTCAAGCCCACACCCTTGATTTACTTAGTGGAATTCTTATTATTCTGGTACAGCTCTTGTTTAAAGTGTGTGTAGTAAATTGACTGAGACAAACATGCAGTAGGGTAACTTTAAAACTATTAAATCGAAGTTAAATTTGTAACATTACAAATAACAAAATTTAATAATCACTTTAGGTTTTAACAGTTTGAAAATAAATTGAATAGTTTAGAAAAAAAAGTTTCATCATTGATTTATAGTAGAGATGATGGGAAAAGTTCGCTTTGGCAGCGTATATTTTTCACTTAGCTGCCAATAGTAGTTTCTGCTCCCGCTGATGGGTTCTGTTTACACTGCTCTCGCTCGTCGCTGATCAAGGTTAAAGGCGCCGCACATTCCCAGAACGTCAAGGAGTAACGGCCAAGCTGGTCCTGCATCTGTATATAAGACCCTCTTATGATGGCGTCTCGCACAACGTCAGTCCACTTCTACCTTTACTTGGTTCCAGAGATAGTACTTTCGGCTAGCACCACCAATAACTATGATAAAGAATAGAAACGAATCGCTCTCCTCAGTATTGCGTTTCCCGACACATACTTATGTGCCCTCTCTTCTATTCTCCCATCCCATTTATCTCAGAATTTACCCTCGATGAGAATTAAATTTAATCCCACGGGATAAACTTTCTTTACATTTAAATTGAACAGCTTTAGCTTTACATTAAATTTAAATGAACAGGTTAATAATACAGATAGAGTCTGTTTACATTTACATCTCCACTGACTGAAAAGTGTTCACAGTATAAATTGACTATGTTTTCATTTATGTTTACACTGATTTGAAAAGTTTAAAACTTCCATTAATTTTAAAAATGAATATTTTCACACAGACATTTCCACTGGTTGAAATTGTAAGTATTATCATTAAAATGTACATCATTTCTTTCATCGTTCCCTCCCTGCTCCGTATGGAACTTGGGACTACTTTCTGCTTTTAGTTCTAATTAAGAAACTAGCAATAAAGCAATCACTAGCCCGCGCAGTGGTGGTTCATGAATCATCATTCTATAAGCTGAAGTTGCCAGCCTCAAATGACTGGGACATCCACTAGCGATTTTCACATATTAAAATTCACATGGCAATAAACATATATATGTTAGATCACATGTTAGTAATGAGAAATATAGATTGTAAAATGACAACTTACGCCAATCCTGGCTCACTGACGTTTTTGCTCAGATGAATAAAAGAAACTTGAATCGGCCTCTTACTCGCGTCTGGGGTGTCGTTCATTTAATAAGTTCCCTCTCTGACTTTGAGTGTTTTCAGTTTCCACAGTCCTGGTTTCCTCGTTAATATTGATAGGGATTTCCTGGGCTATTTTGTAAATCCGTCCAGATTCTCCAATAAAAGGTCCAATCTGATAAAAGGAAATTCTGAATTCTAGGCTTCACTCTAGCAAGGTCTGGTATCTTGGCAAGCGATCTTCAAAGTAGTTTTTCACAGTGTAATAACACTGAAACGTGTCAGGTTATATTCCCGGTCTCCCACGCATCTGTTTGTTATGGAGTTAAATAAACGCTCCAATCATTTTCAAACAGGCGGGTTCGGGTGTGGTACTTTCAAAATATTCTACTTGAAATAAGGTGCGTAAAGCAAAAAGTCGCGTATTACCATATATGGCAATAAGATATACGATGCCTTGCGTACAGAGTCTCGAACATGTCGTTAATCTCATATGACAACGTGTTCCAAAAGTAACAATTCATTACTTTATCAGAATGTAATCACTTATCTGTGCCTGTCCATCAGTTGTCTCCCAGTAATCCAAGCTTTGGTGATGCGCGCATCCGTCTTATCGGTGATTAAGCAGATAGCGCTGGGCGATGTACGTGTTAATCTGCCACGGCCAAGCTTGGTACAAGGGAATTTTACCAACCTGCCTCTCGTAATATTATCTCTATCTCTCGTTGCGAAGGTGAGGTGTTTATCATCCACAAGGAGTATCAGATAACAGACAAGACACAATATACTGAAAGTAGTGAAAGAATACTTGAAAATATAAACTATCTGCTACATAGTATAGAAAGAAAGAAAGTGCGACAATTGAAAGCATGCAATAAAATCAGTACCACAAATGCACCGATTACTGCCGGAGTGAAAGAGAGATCGAGAGAGGTCGCCCCATTCTGTCACAGTTACTGTTGTTCAGAAACAACATCATTACATTACGGGTGAGCCCACTGGTGTTTAGTCCCACTCAGAAAATGTCGAAAATATGAATTATTTCCTGTTTATCACGGTTAAGACCTTTTTTGTTAAATAACACTAGTCAACAAATTTTCAAAAGTTATTTGTACCAGAAATTAAATATACCATTTCTTATTGATTTTGACATGCTGATTTCAAATATCATAATGAAATTCACCAATTGGCTCTGGTTTTTTTAAAAATGATGAATTTACATTACAGTAATACAAATAATGTATGCTTGTTTAATTCTCTGGGGTGAACAGCTAGTCTTTCTACTTTAGCATTATAAAAATTGTGGTTACATACTCAATTAATTGATATTTCAACATAAAATGATAGAAAAAATAAAAACATTATTTAAAGTTCACATATCATGTTTTAAAAAGGCACACTTGAAACCATTCCGTCATTATTCAGACGCTGTTCGAGCTCTCTTTGCTTGCTTCTTGTAGTCAATTGATGAGATGTCGCTTGTCACAGTCCAACAGTAATCAGCAAGCATTGAAGGGCTCCAATTGCCTTGATACCTTGTCTCCATAGCAGCAATGTCCCGATGAAATCGTTCACCATGCTCATCACTGACCACTCCACAGTTTGACATAAAGAAATCCAGATGAGAATCCAGAAAATGAATTTTCAAAGACATGTTGCAGCCAAGACTCTTATACTTCAGAAGGAGATTTTCTACAATTTCATTGTAATTATCAGATCTGTTGTTTCCAAGAAAATTGTCCACCACTAACTTAAATGCTAGCCATGCTGCTTTTTCCTTGCCATGCTACATGCAAAGAAACTCGTCATCATGAAGAAGTTTTCGAATTTGCGGACCAACAAATACTCCCTCTCTTATTTTAGCTTCACTCAGTCTTGGAAATTTTCTGATGAGGTATTTGAAGGCCTCATTTGTTTTCTCCATTGCCTTGACAAAGTTTTTCATGAGACCCAGCTTAATGTGCAAGGGTGGCAACAAAATCTTCCTGGTGTCGACAAGTGCTAGGTTCTCAACATTCTTACTGCCAGGCTGTAATGACTGCCTGATTGGCCAATGTCTTCTGATGTAATGGTCACTTCGTGCACGGCTATCCCACTCACAGAGAAAGCAACAGTACGTGGTGTATCCACTCTGCAGTCCAAGCAAAAGAGCGACCACTTTTAAGACACCGCAAAGTGACCAATGATGATGATCGTAGTTTATACACTTCAAAAGCTGCTTAATGTTGTCATACGTTTCTTTCATATGAACTGCATGACCAACTGGAATTGACGGTAACACATTACCATTATTCAACAAAACAGCTTTAAGACTCGTCTTGGATGAATCAATGAAAAGCCTCCACTCTTCTGGTATGTAATTGATTTTGAGGGCTGTCATTAAACCAGAAATGTTGTGGCACGTAGAAAGGTCACCCTCTCTGAAAAAGAATGTAATAAGCGGCTTCTGGCGGTTCCTATATACAGAAATTGTAACATCTTCTGCCAGGAGATTCCACTGTTGCAATCTGGAACCCAAAAGCTCTGCCTTGTTCTTCGGTAAATTCAGATCTCTTACAAGATCATTCAGTTCACCTTGGGTTATTAAGTGTGGTTTAGTGGATGTAGTTTGCTCAAAATCTGGGTCGCTTGAGGTTGATGGTTCAGGACCACCAATGTCCTCTTCTTCATCAGTGGAAGCAGCTGAAAATGATTCTGGCACTTTGGGAACTGGTAGGTCATCGCCATGTGGTACCGGACGTATTGCAGAGGGGATGTTTGGATATTCCAGAGTCCATTTTTTCTTCTTTGATATGCCTTTCCCAATTGGAGGGACCATGCAAAGTAACAGTTGTTGAGATGATCAGTGGGCTCTCTCCAAATCATTGGGACTGCAAAAGGCATAGCTTGCCTTTTGCCAGTCAACCACAGTTTAAGATGTGCTGTACATGTATTGCAGCATATGTGTGGCGCCCAGCTCTTATCTTGATCTCCTATTCTGCAGCCAAAATACAAACTGTACGCCTTCTTAATCACTTTAGTTATATTTCATTTTTGTGATAGAAATGTCACCTCACCACATATATAACAGAAATTATTAGCACTGTTCACACACGTCCTAGGTATTTCTAACTACGATAATTTTGATAAGGACAAATGCACTAACTAATGGCAAAATTTTATCAGAGATAAGATATTTATACACAAAGGTGATGTAATCATAGGTAGGATTGCATCATCAACTTCTAGTTACATTTTTATTGGTCATTAGAAAAAATTATGCAATCGCCCACAACAGTTGCGTCATATATATATAAATTGACCGTAATTAAATAAACTAGTAGCATATATCTTGAAAACTAGAGCCAATCAACATTTTTTAATGCCATTTTCGTTTTCAGCACACCAAAATTAGTTAAGATCAGCTATTTTCATTTCTGGTACATTTTGGTTGTTGACTAGTGTAATTAATGTTTTCTTTAAGTTGTCTTTGGGGGCATCATTGTCTTTTGAACGATTGGTCATTTGGGGTACTAGTGTCTTTTGAAAGATTGGTCGTTGGGGGTACTAGTGTCTTTTGAACGATTGGTCGTTGGGGGTACTAGTGTCTTTTGAACGATTGGTCGTTGGGGGTACTAGTGTCTTTTGAACGATTGGTCGTTGGGGGTACTAGTGTCTTTTAAACGATTGGTCGTTGGGGGTACTAGTGTCTTTTAAACGATTGGTCGTTGGGGGTACTAGTGTCTTTTGAACGACTTTATGTTTCCATAAAGGTAAAGGTAGTCCAATAGTAGTTACTGCCGCACGGAAGTGACGTGTTAGATAAATAACTTTACAAAGTCAAGTTTTATGAGGTTCGGTGCTCAGTTTCCTTCCTCGCTACTTTTGCCTTTCTTATTTAAGAGCAGAGTCAAGTTCCCATTTACAGCTGGGTAGACTGGAGTGTGACTTTACCAGATTTAGATGCCGGAACCTAGTAACTTTTACCGTAAAAGGCAAGCGTCTAACCGCTCAGTCAATCGGATGCTCAAATGTAACGGTTGTCCCGTAGCAGAAATTGCCGTAGAGCAGTGAAGTGTTAGAGACTTCACCATAGTAGATCCAGAGTTTTTAAAAGGTGGTGTGACCAGTTCCCTTTCTTGCTGTCTGTGCCTTTCCTAACTCAGGAGCAGAGTTTGGTACCCATTTACATTTGGGTACACTATACCAGCACCTGTGTGTTACCGGGGCCCGAAAGGGGAGCAAAGAATACTAACACTGTACCCTACCATGCATGTCGTAAAAAGCGGCTAAGGAGGGTTGGGCATGGGGCTGGTTACCCCATCCCGTAAAAAACATTTTACCAACAAACATCAATAAACATGGGCAAGTCAAAGATATAATATAAATCAACTCAGCTGCCCAAGACAGATGAAAACATCTCCAGGATTGGCACCTGGAATGTTCGCACTCTATGTGAACAAGGGAAAACTGCATAGGTAGCAGCGGAAATGACAAATTACAGGATTGATATCCTGGATCTTTGCGATACATGGTGGAAGGGCATAGAGAGGAGGAGAGTGATCACAGGAGAAATGGTGTTGTCCTCAGGACATGAGGAGGAAAGAGCCCACCACAGTGAAGGGGTGGCTATAAATGCTGTCTAGGGAAGTGTTATGAGTAAAGTTCATAACATGTATGTCAATATCAATACAGTTCGATATATAGTTGATTTGTTTACGAGACCGTTGCCCCGGTTTCAGGAAGTGACGTCATTACTTTTGGGGGCCTAAGTTGCAGACGCCAGTTTTGCAGTCTGCTAACAAAAGCGTCCCTTGGTTTGGGGATTCGCTGTGTGTCTATTCAGGGCGTTGGACGTATGTGTTTTATGCTCCTGAGTGTTTGAAGATTTACTGGTCGTATTCCGTTGTATTCCATCTCTGGATCCTCCATACACCTCCGTGTGAGGATACCAGTATTTATGTAAGAGGAATGATGTGTGACCTGAAGAAGGTGAGTTGAATTATTATAATAAAACTGTGTGGAAATGTCTTCGACATCTTTCCTGTACAAGACTGTACAGTGATACTAGAGACTCTAGTTGATGCCATACCTTTATGTGCATATTATCAAGATATATTTGGAGCTTCAAGATGTGTAATAAATCGTTATGTGAATCGTCCAACATGGCCTTCGGAGTGTCATTCTTGTTTTGAAGTATACGGCTTTTCGGGCGGGGATTGAAAGGACATACCTTTATCTATGCTTGGTTTGGAATCTGTGTATGATTCCATGTGATGTTAATAAATAAATATATATGAAGGACCTCACTTCAATATAAGAATAATAGCCCATAAAAAGGACAGTATCAATGGGGGCCAAGGCCTAAGGATCTTCGATATCCAACTATTAAGAAGAAATATTTCAAGTCGGCATATTTTTCAAGTAAATGCATATTTCCAAGATTTCGACCTGATGCAGGTCGATATGAAGATCGATATGAAGAATTGAGGAACATTATTTCAAGAAGTATTGTTTACTACACTTCAAAGTTGAAGTTATCATTCAGGAAAAGACTTTCTTTCACTACATATGAGTTCCTGAATTACATTTGATGCCTGAAGATGGCGTATTTTATGAAGATGACGGACCAAAGCGGTGTCGTTAGTCTGTTTGGCTTGGTGAATTTCTATAGAAAATTCTAACCTAATTTTTTAGATATTACCTCAGTTTTGTCCTCGTTGGTAAAGAAAAACTCGCCAAACAAAGTCATCTGGATACATGTTTGTGATGTTGCCTTAAATATACTTAAATGTTCTTTTTCTAAAATGCCAATTTTGAGATTGCCTGATGCTCGTTTTCCATTTACCCTCAGAGTGGACGCGTCTAATACAGGAATCGGGGGCACGTTAATGCAAGAATTTGAAGGCTACATGCACCCAACGCTGTATGTTAGCAGTAAGTTGTTGCCCACAGAGCAGCGGTCTCCTATTGTGGAGAAGGAGCTGCTTGCAATTGTCTTCTGCTTCACAAAATTACAGCGGTATCTAATGGGAGCCCGATTCTCTCTGGAGACAGACCAGAAAGCCTTAGCATATCTCAAAACAGCAAGGTTTAACAATGAAAGGGCCGCTCGAGCCTCGCTTGCTCTTCAGCCCTATGATTACGACATCAAGGCAATCAAGGGCAGCCAAAATGTCATGGCTGACGTCTTGTCGAGATGCATGCAACACCCTATGTCGCCTGTCAAATCTACAAATACAGGTGATTCACAAGATCGCATCCAGCCCCCATACTTGCTTCATGATGACCTGATCAGGACTTTGCATCATGGACTTGAACAGGGTTAAATAATATTAATTAGTGATTAATGTGAATTAACTAGAAATTGTTGAGGTTTTGACACAATTTTGTCACACTCACTCTGGACTTTACTACAGTTATTGGCTAACACGCCATACTATGATTTATTATCACAACACATAAGCATAGTCGTTTCTATTGCTCACACTTATATGTTACATGCATGACATATAATTCTCAAGTACACATAATGTTATTCATTTGACAAAATGTCGCAGTCATACACATTATTGATTGTTTGTCTGCCTCATGTCATCTATTGTCTCTATGACTTAATTTTAATGCTTTGCATTTTGAGACTAATGTTACCTGACAGGACAGTTGGGTGTTTTGGATGGTGTACGGTATGATAGTGCCTGGACTGATATAATCATTTAATTTTTACATGTTGGCTGATTTTGCTATGGTTACCTCACACTGGTGTCAAATGATTTGTATCCTTTGAAGTTGATGGTGTTAGTAATTTTGTTACTAATTTCCACATCTTGAGTGTTTATTTGCCTACTGTGGAGCACAAACCTGGGTGCTATACTATTCATACCAACAGTGAAATTTGATGATACCATCTTTTCACTCCACTGATGTTTTGAACTCACTCCACGTAAATAATGTAAACTTCGTTTCCATTATTTAACCAGGGGGGGGGGGGAGTAAATGTTATGAGTAATGTTCATAACATGTATGTCGATATCAATACAGTTCGACATGTAATTGATTTGTTTACGAGACCGTTGCCCTGGTTTCAGGAAGTGACGCCATTACTTTTGGTGGCCTAAGTTGCAGACGCCAGTTTTGCAGTCTGCTAACAAAAGCGTCCCTTGGTTTGGGGATTTGCTGTGTGTCTATTCAAGGCGTTGGACGTATGTGTTTTATGCTCCTGAGTGTTTGAAGATTTACTGGTCGTATTCCGTTGTATTCCATCTCTGGATCCTCCATACACCCCCGTGTGAGGATGTCAGTATTTATGTAAGAGGAATGATGTGTGTCCTGAAGAACGTGAGTTGAATTATTATAATAAAACTGTGTGGAAATGTCTTCGACATCTTTCCAGTACAAGACTGTCCAGCGACACTAGAGACTGTGTAGTTGATGCCATACCTTTATGTGCATATTATCAAGATATATTTGGAGCTTCAAGATGTGTAATAAATCGTTATGTGAATCGTCCAACCTGGCCTTCGGTGTGTCATTCATGTTTTGAAGTATACGGCTTTTTGGGCGGGGATTGAATGGACATACGGTACCCTTATCTATGCTTGGTTTGGAATCTGTGTATGATTCCATGTGATGTTAATCAATATATATATGAAGGACCTCTACTTCAATATAAGAATAATAGCCCATAAAAAGGACAGTATCAGGAAGCACAGAAGGCACTTATAGAATGGGTAGCAATGGGACCCCGAATTATAACAGCAAGGTTTAAATCAGCCAAAAAGAAAGTAAATATAAACATCATCCAGTGTTATGCACCAACAAACGATAAAGAAGAATCAGAGAAAGAAGACTTTTACACCAGACTACAAAGTGACTTGGACAATAAGAAAAGAAAGGACATCACAGTTTTGATGGGAGGACCTAAATGCGAAAATAAGAACAGTGTTGCGTGATAAATTCTCGCAACATCGTTTTATTTCAATATCTATTTTATAACGCAAGGGCAACAACTGCTTGAAAGTTATAGTCACTTTTCTCGGTAAGCATTTGTCTTCTCGCGTTGGTATCGAATGCAGTTAACTTTTGAGCTGTGGTCATTTTTGCGCTGGACTGCGCATGACTTGTCTTGTTGTTTGTCGATCGGTTTCCGCCCACCACTAGTGGGAGTGAGCGATTTGGAATGGCGAAAGAGATGCCTCGTTGAAGAGGGGATCTCCGCTTTTTTTGTTCTGTCAGGGATGTGTAGTCCTCTTAATGGATATTTCGTTTATTCGAGATAATACCTCTAGTGTTTCCCACATGTCGGGAGGCGTGATATTTCTGTGTATTTCATGAAAGCAAGGTAAATTGACTTTTTCATTAACTCTATCGATTTTGGGTCGTGAGCGATTTCGATTCATAGCCTGTCTCCGAAAGTCGTCGTCACGAGATGTTCTTCCCAGCTCACATGTCGCTGCATTGTACTGCATCGGTTGATGCATGTACCAAGGACCATTACTTGCTACTTTGTTAAATGAACTAGGTTTAGAAAACCTTTATTATCTAGAGGATATTTTTGAGGACATTATTTATACTTCGGCAGACGTGTCTGTCTTGCTGAAGTCAAACTAAGGAGAGTGAACTGATCTCATACATCTGGTTATCTCCTGGCTGTTATAGAAAAGGATGGAGTTTTCCACCTGACTACATTTACAGCACTTTGAAATATAACATGCATCTGACTCATCATTGTAATGCTGTCTACCGTTTATTGCTGTATTGAATGTTGCTGTGATAATGACTGTTTGATGTGCCTACACATTTGCGTAACCATTTTGTCACTGTGGCGTCCACAATAAATAATGAAGAAAAACGTCAACGGCTGTTTCAAGACTCATTGACTTTATACGTCGTGAGTTTACTGACGTCCTATGTGGATTGCCCTGTTATTGTTGCATGAACATTGTTTTGACTGAACACATCTACACACTACACAAAACCAGACATGCGGATGCCATCCATCATCATATGGCATCACGCATCATTTGGTGGCCATAAGCTGGTTTGATTCTGGTACTAGCAAACACGGGGTCCCTTACCCACTTCATTTTCAACAAGAATTCATCAGCATCCTTCAAGAAATTAACATTCTTCAATACAGTCAACATCTTCAAAATTTTCAAAGTACTCGGCGTTGCCCGGTAAAAGTCAAAATTTCAACTTTTTGACGGAAACAAGAATTTGACAGTACCCGGCGTTGTTACATGTTGCCGGATAACTCGGACTGCTGTTATCTTTTACGCAAGTCAAGCAAGTTGCTGCTGTCAAGGTTCCAGTGCTGTCGTTTTTTGAGAAGGTCAAGTGCCGGTTGAAACGGGTTGTTTTCTGAAGAAGGCCAAGTACCGATTTCCATCAACTTACTTTTGGATTAGAAGGTCAAGTGCCGAAACAACTCAACACACAGTATTTCAGAAGCTCTTGTACCATCGTGTTAGCAGTGGAAGCAGTTCAGATGTGCCATCATCGTTGGAGCTTCGCTCTTTAGGACGTTGATTGACATCCGTTTTTCTGCTGTTCTACGATTGGAAGCCTATAAGTTAAGTGGCCTGTTTGTATGTAAACTGTGCCCTTATACTTCTGCTGAGTCTTCTGTGTATCATCTCATTCTATATGTTATATGTCTATATGTTATTTGTATATTTATATGTTTATATTTCAGCGGGTTCTCGGTTGGGTGGTGTCTCCGTTAGATTATGCCACGTCATAGAGGTCGTCTATTGTGAGCGTTTTCTGTAGGGTTTGCAAATTTCCGATACTGGAATTTGCTAAGCGACTTCTGTTGCTATTTATGTTAGCTGTGATGACATGTTTTAATATTGTTTTCGTTATTATTTCGCATTCTTTAGTTTTGTTTTGATTTGTTTGTATTTGTTAGCCTACTCTTGTCTATAATTTAGTTTCATACAACATTTTTGTTTATACACTGTGGTGTCATGTATTTTGTTTAATTCTATCGCAGATATCGTCACATTTTTTGTGATATTTCATTAATTTCTGCTTTATTTTTAGTTGATTTCTGCGAAAGTTTTTGTATTGTTGCTGATCTTTGTTATTGTTTACATTGTTATTGTTTACATTGTTTGTATTGTTTACATTTTCAATGTTTACATTCTGCATGTGTTTACATAGTCATTGTTTACAGTTATAGTAATTAGTTAATGGGCTATGCTAATGCACTGTTACTACTACACTGATGATAAATGAATGATGAATAGTGTCGTGCACTATTGAATGAGAAGTGCACTTATGATCAAGAATTGAGTGCTGATATTTCATATACAAGTTCTTTGATTGGAGACTTGTTTCCCACAGAGACTGGGATAATATAATGTGATGTGAATATACAAGTGCTTAATTAAGACTTGTTACACTTAGGTTTGAAATAAATTAGTTAATTATTTCAGGTTTTGGACTCATATGTTAGACAACATGTCTACATTTGAGCACTTTATTGAGCAGGGTAAATTGCTTGGGAAGACTGGTGATAAGTTAGAAGAATTTGCAACTGCTCGATATGATAAAGCAATGGAAGCTGAACAAAAGAAACTGCATATGGAAGCTGAACAAAAGAAACTGCAGATGCAGGTGGATGAAAAGAGATTCCAAATGGAAATGGAAAAACAAAAAAAAGGGAATCAGAAGCTGAGGAAAGAAAGCTACAGCTAGAGGCTGAGAATAAAAGACTTGAAAAAGAAGCTGAAAATAAAAGACTTGAAAAAGAAGCTGAAAATGAAAGACTTCAAATGCAGGCTCAGCTGAAGAAAGGAAGTTACAAAGAGAGTCTGATGAGAGGAAAGCAAAAATGGAACATGAAGAAAAACTCTTAGCTTTAGAGTTGGAGAAATTGAAATTGACGATCATGAGTAATAGTCATAATTCAAACAAGGGTTCATCTACTGGTAAGGCTAATAATGATACTTTTAAGATTAAGTTACCAACATTTAGTCCTTCCAGTGATGACATAATGTTCTATCTGGACAGATTTGAACAAGCATGTACAGCTCATAACATAGACAAAGCAAAATATGTTTATCAGTTATCAGGGATACTGACAGGTAAAGCTCTAAGTATATTAAATATGGTGGATGAACCTGACAAGAACAATTATGAGGTTGTCAGGGCCGCTTTGTTAAAGAAATATCAGCTTAACGAAGACGGCTATCGTCTACAATTTAAAAACATGTTACCTGAAAATGGAGTTGAATTCTCCGAGTTTATTGCAAGAATACGCATTACTTTCTCACGATGGGTTGAACTATCTAAGACGGAAAAAACTTATGAAGGACTTATGGACTTAATACTTAGAGACAAAGTCATGTCGTCTGTCAATGAGTCTTTCCTTGCTTTCCTTCATGAACGTAAACCTAAAACAATAAAAGAAATGGAAGATTTCTGTTGCCAATACGTAACTGCGCACCCACACATAACCATGGGTAACTCTAAGGTGAAAGAAGGTTTACCAGTTGCTTCGGCAGCTCCGTATGGTCAAAACTTTGCTCGTAGATCCCAACAAAATTTTGATAGAAAGGGTAGCGGTAATTTCTGTCAAAATCATGGAAATCAATTTCATGGTGATTCTTCTTCGAAGAATTGGAGACAACCTGATAGTACTCGTTACTATCACCCTAATAATTATAAGCATTTCAAAAGAGGATATGGTAATAGAGGTTATTCCTGCCGAAGACCTCAGAACCAAACAAATAGATGTTCGCATCAATGTGAACATGATAGTAATCGTGGAAACTGGAATTCGAACCAGGATAACAATTACAATAGAGACAATAATAACTGCAGAGATAATAATAACTCTGATAGCTTCAGAGGTAATAATAGTCGGGGTAGATCTCAACACAAAAAAAAGAGATATCAGCAGGCTAATGCTGTACAACAGGAAACTGAGGGAGCCTGTAATCATGTTGTTGATAGTAAAAACTTTGACGCTGTCACTAGTTCTGCTTTTGACTTTGAGAGAGCAAACAAATGCCCCCAATGCAGTACTTTATTCGAACCGGGTACCATAACTACTTTGAGTTGTGGTCACCCACTTCCCGCTCTTCCTGCTGCTGTTGCGCATGACGGGAGGGGTTCTTTAATTCTACATAAGGGTCTTGTTAATGATACTCCGGTCTCACTACTTTTCGATTCCGGATGCACCACTATTGGTGTTAGACAATCGCTTGTAGATCCATCTTGTGCTACAGGAAGGGTTATTAAATGTGTCACATTTGGCGGCACTCTAGAAAAATATCCTACTGCTGTAATTCGCATTGCCACTCCTTTCTTTACTGGAGATGTGCATGCTTGTCTCTTACCTAATCCTATTGCGGACCTTATTATTGGTCGTATTCACGGAGTTAGGGAGTGTACCCCACAGCAGATTGCTGCTTGGGAAGATAATAACATGCAAGCTACAAATGCAGTAGTTACAAGAGCACAAGCTCTACAAACACCCGAAACTTCACTGAATAGTGATAATGAAGTTGATAGCCAAGATAGTCACTTAGTAATCACTCGTGACTCTTTCATAAAATTGCAAGAAGAAGATCCTTCTTTAAAAAAATTCTTCGTTCTTGCGAAGAAAGGTGATCCGAATCAGGATACAAATAGAAAATCTTGGATTGCAATGAGAAACGGCGTACTTGTACGTATGGTACAAGATTCGACTACGTCGGCACATTCGCAAATTCTTGTTCCCAAGAGCATGAGAGTCCAAATATTACAACATGCTCATGACTCGCAATGTGCTGGACATATGGGTTTTGCCCGTACGAAGTCGAGAGTCCTTGCGGCTTTCTTTTGGCCTTTTGTCAATAAGGACATTCGTATTTACTGCCGATCATGCAAGGTATGTCAGGAGGTCAAATCTAGAGGACCACGACATGCTGCGCCTATCCAGGCTGCTGACATTCCTATTCGGCCGTTTCAGAAAATGGCCATAGATATTATTGGCCCTTTTAAGGTCAAGTCGGCCAGAGGACATCAGTTTATCCTTACATGTGTCGATATGTGCACACGTTGGCCAGAGGCTATTCCTCTTAAGAGCATATCTACTACAGATATCGCAGATGCTCTTTGGTTGATATTTTCTCGCTTGGGGTTCCCCAGAGAAATATTGTCAGACCATGGCACTCAACTCATATCTGACACTATGTCACAGGTAATGTCTACCTTACATATTGAACGATCTCTCAGTAGTATCTACCATCCTATGTCTAATGGGTTAGTTGAGCGTCTGAATAGAACGCTCAAGACTTTGCTTGGTAAGATAACTGAAGATCATCCTCAAGATTGGGACAGGGTTTTACCCGCGGCTCTCTTTGCCTATAGAGAAGTCCCTAATGAACACACAGGATTTTCTCCCTTCGAACTTGTCTTTGGCGCGCGTCCACGCGGCCCTATGTCTTTATTACACGATCTCATCACTGCCGATGATATTAGCGATGAAACTCAATCCTCATATGAGTATGTCATTGCTCTTAGACAAAAGATCATTGAGGCATGTAAGCTAGCAACTGCTTCATCAGAAATTGCTAAAGAGAAGGCAAGGCAGTTTGCTAACAAGAATAGATGTCTACGACAACTTTGTCCAGGTGACAAAGCATTCGTCCTACTCCCCAGTAGGGAAAATAGACTTCTTATTGCATGGAAAGGTCCGTATGCAATAGTCTCTCGGATTTCCGATGTTGACTATGTGGTCGATATTGATGGAAAGCATAAAACTTTCCACATAAACATGCTTTCGGAATTTCACGAACGTCCGGACTATTTGCTGCCTATTTTCCAGGCAACGGATGATGCTCCTGCACCTCACGGTCATTATTCATCCCTGTCTGTCATTCAGGATGAGGAAGCTACCTTCTCTGATGTCAACCTTCCCCTTCCAGTGGTTCCATTACATTCCACGGAATCTTGGAAAAACGTTTCTGTTTCTCCTAATCTTTCTGGTGACGAACATCGACAAGTCTCGTCGATGTTACAAACATTTCAGGATGTTCTCACTGACATTCCTGGACACACAGATGTCATAGAACATGACATAATTCTTACCGACAATAATCCAATTAGGGTTAGGCCGTATCCTATTCCTATACACTTTCAGTCGCAAGTGGAAAAGGAATTGGATGAAATGATTCAATTAAATATAATTGAACCATCGACTTCACCATATTCTTCTTCCATGGTTATTGTCCGGAAGAAGGATAAGAACATACGAATTTGCGTTGATTATCGCAAATTGAATCAGGTCACAAAGTTCGACGCTGAACCGATGCCTTTGTTAGAAGATCTACTGATTAGACTTTCTAATTCTAGATTCTTCACTAAACTTGACTTGTCTAAAGGTTATTGGCAAGTGCCTTTAGCAGAGCATGCCAAACCTCTTACTGCTTTTTCTACACCTAGGGGTCTATTTCAATGGAATGTTATGCCTTTTGGTCTCATGAACGCCCCTGCCACTTTCGTTCGCATGATGCGTCGAATTCTGTCACATCGTTCGGATGTCATCGCATACTTAGATGACATCTGTCTCTTCAGTGATACCTGGGAAGATCACTATTTAGGGTTATATGACTTACTGTCCACTCTACGTGAGAATAATTTGACAGCAAAACCTTCTAAAGCTTTTGTTGGTTTTGGTGAAATCTCTTTCCTGGGTCATCGTGTTGGTCATGGTCTCTTGAAGACAGAAGACCACAATACTTCCAAAATACTGAACATCTCTGTTCCTAAAACGAAGAAACAAGTTAGGAGTCTCTTAGGTTTAATTCAATTTTATGGGAGATTTATTCCAAATTTATCTTCGATCATGGCACCTCTCTCAACATTGTTGAAGAAAGGTTCGCCTAATCTGGTCCGTTGGTCTGAAGAATGCCAATCTTCACTAGACCAAATCAAGAATATATTTTCTTCTCCTCCCATCTTAAGATTACCTACTCTTGATAGGACTTTTGTTCTTCGGAGTGATGCTTCATCCACTGGGATTGGAGCAGCACTGATGCAAGAATATGCAAATACTCTGCATCCTGTTATGTACATTTCTAGAAAACTAAATGCGGCAGAGAGGAACTACTCGGTTTTAGACCGTGAGTTGTTAGCGATGGTTTGGTCAATTCTAAAGCTACAAAGATTCCTCCTGGGCGCACATTTCATTCTAGAGACTGATCAGAAAGCTCTTACAGCTATTCAGACTAAGAATTTGAAGAGTTCGAGATCCACTCGATATGCTATAGCTCTTCAACCTTTTCACTTCACGGTACGAGCTATCCGTGGTGCGGATAATGTGATGGCTGACATTTTGTCTAGATGCCCACATGACTCCAACTAATACTTCTGTCCTATATTTCTATATATTACAGAGTCATAACACACCTATATTTCTACAATAGATTAGCACATCTGTACTTACTTTATATGTACACACTATCGTGCTTTGTTGTCATCTTCTTCTGTTCGTTTTTTAAGATGATAGAGGAGGACTGAGTAGTTAATATAAGGGCCGTTAGTTTACTAAACAGCCACAATTATTAATAATGTATTGTACCTTATGAAGCATATTAGTTATTAATTAGCATTATATTGCTTGTACTTTCTCAGAATGTCATTGTTGAGCTGAGGACTTACCTTACGAGTTCTAGATTGTGTACTTACCCTCGGAATACCAGAGCATATGTCCTGGATCGTCATGTAGTTTAACTTTACTATGTACTTATGTCATTACATGTCAAAGAATGTACTATTTAAATTTTCCTATCAGATTTGTACATCCATTTTTAAAGACAATATTAGAGTATGCTGTTTAATGATGATTATAGTAACTTGCATACGTATATTGTGTTTACATGCTAACGTGATGTGTGTTGGTGACACCTCCCCGATGTGAATATTTTTTGAGACATATTTATTTTTCTGTTGAGGTATATCCTCACCAGACACTCTATAATTAGCCTATTGTTTGGCAATTTAATTAATTATCAGCGCATAATTCGTGCGTTTTGAGCCGCTTATCGCTTGCTCTTTGATATTGAAAAAAAAAATATGTTCCACATTTTTTTTTATCGGGAGGAGGTGGTGATATGTTGCGTGATAAATTCTCGCAACATCGTTTTATTTCAATATCTATTTTATAACGCAAGGGCAACAACTGCTTGAAATTTATAGTCACTTTTCTCGGTAAGCATTTGTCTTCTCGCGTTGGTATCGAATGCAGTTAAGTTTTGAGCTGTGGTCATTTTTGCGCTGGACTGCGCATGACTTGTCTTGTTGTTTGGTCGATCGGTTTCCGCCCACCACTAGTGGAGTGAGCGATTTGGAATGGCGAAAGAGATGCCTCGTTGAAGAGGGGATCTCCGCTTTTTTTGTTCTGTCAGGGATGTGTAGTCCTCTTATGGATATTTCGTTTATTCGAGATAATACCTCTAGTGTTTTCCCACATGTCGGGAGGCGTGATATTTCTGTGTATTTCATGAAAGCAAGGTAAATTGACTTTTTCATTAACTCTATCGATTTTGGGTCGTGAGCGATTTCGATTCATAGCCTGTCTCCGAAAGTCGTCGTCACGAGATGTTTTTCCCAGCTCACATGTCGCTGCATTGTACTGCATCGGTTGATGCATGTACCAAGGACCATTACTTGCTACTTTGTTAAATGAACTAGGTTTAGAAAACCTTTATTATCTAGAGGATATTTTTGAGGACATTATTTATACTTCGGCAGACGTGTCTGTCTTGCTGAAGTCAAACTAAGGAGAGTGAACTGATCTCATACATCTGGTTATCTCCTGGCTGTTATAGAAAAGGATGGAGTTTTCCACCTGACTACATTTACAGCACTTTGAAATATAACATGCATCTGACTCATCATTGTAATGCTGTCTACCGTTTATTGCTGTATTGAATGTTGCTGTGATAATGACTGTTTGATGTGCCTACACATTTGCGTAACCATTTTGTCACTGTGGCGTCCACAATAAATAATGAAGAAAAACGTCAACGGCTGTTTCAAGACTCATTGACTTTATACGTCGTGAGTTTACTGACGTCCTATGTGGATTGCCCTGTTATTGTTGCATGAACATTGTTTTGACTGAACACATCTACACACTACACAAAACCAGACATGCGGATGCCATCCATCATCATATGGCATCACGCATCAAACAGACAACACTGGCTTTGAAGAAATCATGGAAAAGCATGGATTATGTATGATGAACGAGAATGGGGAATATTCGCAAACTTCTGTATTTCAAATCAACTAGCTATAGGAGGAAGTATATTTCCACATAAAAGAATACATAAAGCAACATGGATATCACTAGACCACAGAACTGAGAATCAGATTGATCACATATGCATAAGCAAGAAGTTTAGGTCATCATTGCATGATGTGAAAGTATGTAGAGGAGCAGATGTTGTATCAGACCACCATCTTCTGTTGGCTAAAACAAAATTAAAACTCAAGAAATTTACAACAGCATATAGCTATAGACAACAGTATAATGTGGGATATCTAAGAAATCAGGAAATAAGAGAAAAATTTTCAATCACAGAATCCAACAAATACCAAGTACTCTAACAGCTGGAAGATGAAACAGATACGGAAGACCACTGGCAACAAGTACAAAATATATGGAACGAAACATGTGAAGAAGTACTGAGAAAAAGAGAACATCAGCACAAAGCATGGATAACAACATAAACCATTAGTAAGATAGAAGACAGGAAAAACAAGAAAGCGGATTTAAACAGAAGCAAAACCAGAAGCTCCAAAGCCAAGGCACATGAAGTGTACATAGAAGCAAACAAAGAAGTAAGAAGAAACATCAAAAGAGACAAGATGAAATATATTGATGATTTGGCAAGGGAAGCAGAGGAAGCTGCAGCTAAAGGAAATATGAGGAATATGTACAACAACACAAAGAAGCTAACAGAGAAATATAAGCAAGCAAATGGCCTCATAAAAGATAAGAATGGAAAATTGCTTAGTAATATACAATAACAAATGAAGAGATGGACAGAACATTTTGAGAAACTTCTCAATAGACCATCTCCAACTAATCCCCCAGACATCCAGCCAGCAGAAGAGGAGCTACAAACCAGCTGTGAACGACCAACTAGAGAAGAAATAAAGAAAACCATAAAGCTTCTGAAAGATGGAAAAGCAGCTGGTCCAGATTGCATTCCAACAGAGGCCATCAAAACAGATATTGATACCTCTACAGAGATATTATATAAACTACTTGGCAGAGTCTGGGAGAGAGAACCAACGAACAAACGAACGAACTTTTTTTTCAAAGGGTTGAGAATTGGGCACGCAGGCCCGTCTGACATTCTGCCCTTCCTTTCTCTCACCTTTCATACTGAATTCATTTATTCTCATATGCGTTTTACATATCAAATTCAAGGAATTCAACGTTGTAAAGTAAAATAATAATATAGCACACTCATATTAACATTAATTACTTATAAGCATGACATAACAAATGTTGAAAAGTACAAACATTATCAGAGAGGGAGACAGAGATAGATAGATAGATAGATAGATAGATAGATAGATAGATAGATAGATAGATAGATAGATAGATAGATAGATAGATAGATAGATAGATAGATAGATAGATAGATAGATAGATAGATAGATAGATAGATAGATAGATAGATAGATAGATAGATAGATAGATAGATAGATAGATAGATAGATAGATAGATAGATAGATAGATAGATAGATAGATAGATAGATAGATAGATAGATAGATAGATAGATAGATAGATAGATAGATAGATAGATAGATAGATGAAGAGAGGAAAGACCAGCAGAATGGAAGGAAGGTTATCTGGTCAAGTTGCCTAAGAAGGGAAATTTACAAGAGTGCACAAATTATAGAGGAATAATGTTACTATCAGTGCAAGCAAAAGTATTAAACAGAATCATCCTGGAGAGATTAAAAGTGTCCATAGACAAGCAACTGAGAGATGAACAAGCAGGTTTTCGACAAAATAGATCCTGTACAGACCAGATAGCCACATTGAGAATAATAGTTGAACAAAGTCTGGAATGGAATTCACCGCTATACATCGGATTCGTGGACTATGAAAAGGCATTTGACATTGTAGACAGAGAATCGCTTTGGAAATTGATGAGGCATTATGAAGTTCCGATGAAGATCATTAACGTAATAAAGAAGACCTATGAAGACATGACATGCAGAGTTCTTCATGAAGGACAACTTACAGAACCGTTTAGGATTAGAACGAGAGTGAGCCAGGGGTGCCTCTTGTCTCCATTTCTTTTCTTACTAGCAATAGATTGGGTTATGAAAACATCGACATCACACAACAGAAATGGAATCCAGTGGAATCTGACTAAACAGCTTGATGATTTGGATTTTGCAGATGACTTGGCTCTTCTGTCCCATAACCATAATCAGATGCAAGAGAAAATGAAAATTCTCGACGAGAGGTCACAACAAGTGGGCCTGAAAATACAAAGGGAAAAGACAAATATTATGAGAATAAATGCAAGAAATGATAACAAGGTTGAACTTGAAGAAACACCACTAAAGGATGTAGAATCGTACACATATCTTGGTAGTAATATAGACAGAGTTGGAGGGACAGACAATAATATCAAAATAAGAATACAAAAAGCAAGAGGAGCTTTCATTGCATTGGGAAACATATGGAGAACAAGAGAAATCAAGTCCAACACGAAAAAATGAATCTTCAACTCAAATGTGAAGTCAGTCCTATTGTATGGCTCTGAGACATGGAGAACAACAAAAACAACAACCAAAAAGCTACATACTTATATAAACGGGTGCTTGCGTAGAATAGAAGGACTGAAATGGTATGACAAAGTCACAAATGTGGAATTGATGACAAGAACCAGACAAGTGCCAGTGGAACAAGAGTTGAGAAGAAGACGCTGGCGATGGATAGGTCACACATTGAGGAAACCTGTTTATAGCATTACAAGGCAGTTCTTGTTGTGGAATCCACAGGGAAAGAGAGGCAGAGGTAGACCAAAAAACACATGGAGAAGAGAACTGGATACAGAGGTGAAATGATGAGGAAAGCATGGAAATTATTGAGCGGATGGCACAGGACAGGAAGACTTTGCAAGTGTTTGTTGAAGGCCTATGCTCCTCGGGGAGCTAAAGGGTATTGATTGATTGATACACTCTACCAGATGATACCATAGAGCAGGCCTCAACAAACTTTGGCAATCCGAAATCGACTTTTATTTGTTCATTGAGGTTGCAGACTACCAAATACAATTCTTAATTGTAGCGACTTCTACAGTTTTTAACTGTTAATAATAAAACAACTCCAAATGCGCGCAAAGCGAAATAAAAAACATTTAAGGCAAAAAAATTTTTTTATTAATTAAAGACACAAAAATTTGCATGTGCAAGGAAAAAAGATATTTCCTTAATAAAAACAATTTCACACAAAACCTATTTCAATTCTAGTATTTCAAAAGATGTAATAACACAGACTTAAGTTGATGATGATTTGTACTACATCGCCTCAACCAAGTCCTTTAAAAGTTGAGTACAACATTACTAATGGCCAATCACATACCTGCGTCCACGTGTTCTTCAGACAAAGAAGATAGATAGACTTAATAATGACAATAAAAAGTAACACATTTAATTTATTATTAATAATAATAATAAAAACGTTGTTATTGTTAAAAGTTGAAATCACTTTTTAATAACACACATGTCACGTGACTATGACAAATGTTCAGTGCGATCCTTGAGCTTGTTTTGAGGCACATAGTTTTTTGAAATCAGGTTCAAGTGATGTAAGATACAGTCTCAATTCTGGATCTGCATTCAGTTTACTACGGTATTTATTTTTTATAAAGGTATAAGAAGAGAAAGCCCTCTCCATCAGCTCAGTATTTGTAAATGGCAACAGAAACTTAAGCGCCTTGTCGGTCAGCTGTTCATATTCTCTGCTGATGTCTCCCCAAAAGTTAATAAGGAATTTCCCTTTGAATTCAGCTATTAAAGTAGTATCAGTCGAAAGTTCAATCAACTTCTCTTTTTCGTTGACTGATAATGTGGCTGCTTGGAAATATTCTTCTTCAAAGGGATTTACAATCCAGTAGTTCTCTTTTCCAGGTTTCGGAAAGTACTTCTCGAAAGATGATTTTAGCCCTTTCAAGTGTTCAATTATTTTCTCGCTCATTTCCTGGGAGAAGTGCAGCTCGTTCTCCGTTAGGAAATTGTGCAGAGTTTCAAATACCTCAGGCTGGCCTTTTTCAATATACGACCTCCAAAAATCTAATTTTTTAATCATAGATTCAATTTTGTCTGAAACATTGAAGATCGTTACCGAGCTATTCTGAAGTGCCAAATTTAGTTTGTTTATTTGTAGGAAAATATCCGATAAGTATGCAAGACTCTGAAGCCAATCACAGTCGTGTAACTTTGAAGTAAGTTGGAAAGGATGGTCTTCAAAAAAAAGTTGGACTTCATGTCTAAGTTCGAACAGCCGGGTAAGGACTTTACCACGAGAGAGCCATCTTACTTGTGTATGAAGGAGCAGGGTAGAATAAAGACTATTCATCTCTTCACACAGTGCTTTGAAAAGCCTCGAGTTTGTGGACTTTGACTTTAAAAAATTAACCACTTTCACAGCTTCATCAAGAACGACTTTTAATTCACCAGGGAGGCGGTTAGATGCAAGGCTTTGCCTGTGGATGCAGCAGTGGCTCCGGGTTATATTGGGGGCTACCTTCGTGACACGAGCGCGAAGACAGGAGTAGCAACCTGACATAGACTTGGCTCCGTCAGTGCATAGTCCACAACAATTAGACCAATTAATGTCCTTTTCTTTAGAAATAAGAATCAATAGCATGAAATATATCCTCACCTCTTGTAAGCCCTGACAGAGGATGACAAAGCAAAAGGTTTTCTTCAACTTCATTGCTTTTCAAATACCTCACAATAACAAGCAAAACAGCGAAATTAGCAATATCTGTGCTTTCGTCAACATGAATAGCAAAGAATTTACTATTTTTAATTTTACTTATTATTGTCGCTTCAACATCTTCAGACATATCCTGCATTCTTCGAGAAATTGTATTGTTCGAAAGAGGGATAGCGTTCATTTTGCGAACATGTTCCTCTCCGAGCATGCACAAAACGGCATCTTTTATACAAGGAGAAATTAAATTCTCAGCTATAGTATGATTTTTACCACATTTAACAATACGATAACTAATACGGTAGGAGGCTTCAACCGCATTTTCGTTACCTTTGTTAGCTGACGACAAGTACGATGTCACATTCTGTTGTTTCGATAGGCGCTGAAAAAAAATTGCGTTCCTTGTTTTCATAACTGGGGTGTTTTGTTTGTAAATGCCGCAAGAGAAACGAAGGTTTCATGCTACCATTGGATTTTCACACACGCCAGTCCAAGCAGACAGCACGCCAGTGGCGCGCAAGAAAAACGGCGGAGATTGTCTCACACCGTTCATATTGTATAGTATAGCTGTGGTAAAGTGGGATGATATAAACATTTATAGCGGACTTAGTGTACTGACTGAGATCAGCTGTGAAGGTATCTGTATCTAATAAGTGTGGTGTGTTACAGATGACCTTACTTTGCTACCATATTTAGACCTCAGTCAGACTTATTCTGGAATATATGTGATGACTGCGTTGAATGTCTAGGGTTATGATAGTGATGAAGTGTATGTTCACAAAAACCAACAGACAGATAAACAATTTAATTTAATCCACAATACTTTACAACACTGTGACACTCACATACATAGAACACTCTATAAGACTATCTTAATAAGTCAAGTGTTAACTTTTAAAATATGTATTAATTCCTTCAATAATAGATATCCTGATTCAACTACAAAGTGAACCAGGAATCACAATCAAATGTAATCACAAGTTGTATGTACACAATTTATAGATAGGATCTTTGTATTGACATATATTATTATTATTACAATATGTGTGTAAGTGGTGATGTAGTACTATGAGGTAATACTGGCTTTTCAAGCTAGGTTGTTGTTTGTCATCATGACTTCCTGTGTTTGTTTCTGGTGGAAATAATATTGGCAAGGTTCACAGTTTCTTTTATTTGAAACAAATAACTGTCCCTCTTGATTTAATGTACAGTCAATTTTAGAGGGGGTATACTCAAGATTGAGCTGCTCTGGCCAACGAAATCTTAACTTCTGTGTGGTGGCAGGATAACTGACTCCTCTGCTCGCTTGCTTCACCGTTTTCTTGAGAAACAACACTGGTCGATATCTTGACCAAGGAGTATGCTACCAGCCTCTGGATTCAGCAAAACTCAGACCAGGTGCTGCTTTAATACTTTAGTACCACGGTCCCTGAAACAAGAAGGTTGTACCTCCTACTTCAGAACTAATTTATAATCTATTTCCACACTGAAGCACAATACATAACAAACACAGAGTTCAGCGCGGTAGGCCAACTGCTAGCTTCTCATGAAACAATATACACCAGTATTCCTCTCCCTAATGGTTACAACGCCTCTGCAATTCCAGCATTATTTCCTTCTATTCAATAAGATAGGTGTCATAGTACTATTTGGCAATCCCATGCAGTTATACTCCTCTCCGACAAGTTTTGTTCATGGTGGAGCAATATCGAGGCTTTGCCTCATGTTTGTTACTGAACCACACACATACAGACATAAATTATCAATTCACATTCAATTTTCATCAAAAAGATATCAAATATGTCTAGCTTACCACAATTCAAGGAAATATTAAACAAGTACGTTGACTGGCGATGAGTTATGGCACAATTCCGATCTGCCTCTGTTCCAGGCTTTTATTAGAAAAATATGAGCTTGTTCTCAACGCACTTGCTTCTACAAAGTTTATTTTCAAAAAGTGGCACTGAACAGACGTTCCTAATTGACTATATTAAATGGTCTAGCCAATGAGACCATGTTTACAAAAGCCTTTGAAAAAAAGTACCCTTCCTACCGTTTCCATTAACAACCAAAAATAGTATTTGCAATCGACTAATCATGTTTCGCCTTACATATTATTCTAGCCAATCAAATCGGATCTAACGTGGTGGCCTCATTTCCTCTAAAGCAGTGTCCAAACACGCCATTATGAGCAAATATGATCCTGTGTTGTCAGACAACACCACTATAGTATTTTGGCTATAATTTGTTAATTATTAGACTATTTGCTTAACACCTAACATATTCTTTGTCAGCAAGTCCTAAGGCCCCCAAATATATAAGTTTAATGGAGCCAAGTGGCTTCGTTCAAAATATGTATTTTCTTCTACCACCCGTTCACTTCTATACGATGGGGTGTCTTCTGTACTGTCAGGCTAATGTCAGGATTTCAGACGTAAAACAGTATTGTGTCATGTTTCCTAATAAGCATTAACCATGTTTTTAAAACCTTACCTCGTATTGGTAGTGTTTTTTGTCACTGTTTATTTTTAAAAAAATCAAGCCTGCATGCCTTTCGCGTGGGGTGGCATTAATTTTATATCGCGAGACGACGTGGTAGTATTGCATGCGTTCCTCCGTACATCTCTCACTCTCTCTCTCTCCTAAGCCCGTCTGTCTTTTAGTTTCCGTAGTGCATAATGACATTAATGTAATATTAAATCTAGGTCATTACGCAGTGTGTCTATCTCAAGGTTTTCTAAGAAACACAGTACCAGTTTTATTTTTAGAAACGCGTGTATTTGATGCAGTAGGCTTTACTAGCAAACGTGAAAGCGCTACAATTATGCAGACGAAGTAGAAAAAGGGGATTTCTTGTTTAGCTAGTATGACGTTCTATAATACAGGCGTACGCTATTGTGACCGCACTGTTCTTTTATCATTCTTCTTTCCTTTTATTGAATTAATTCGTTAGGCTTTACATTTACTTTTTAATTTATAGATGTGGATTAGAATTTCTCACGACAATAGCGTTGAATCAATTTCACAACTTTTGACTTGTCTTTTACACTGTTGACATATGTATCTTTTTTCCGCCATTACTCAATTTTTTTTTCGCGTACCCCTGAACGTCCTGTCGCGTACCCCCCAGGGGTACGCGTACCACAGGTTGGGAACCGCTGCTGAAGGTGATACTATGTCACTTTTCGATTCCGGAACCCGGTAAATGTGCCGCGAGACGGAAGCACTTTTACTGCTTAGCTAATCGGACCTTAAGTTCCCATACCAGTTTGATTTCTGTCAGTCTGTGAGTCACGACAGTGGTCCTTCCAGTCCATTTATGAAAATTACCCGCCTAGCGTGATATTGTAAACACGCTGTTTACGCCACTGTCACGTGACCGATAATTTATTTTACCATCTTGTCCATAATTTCATTACTGCTTTAAATGTTCTGTTTTCTTGGACATTTTGTATTTTCTTTTTCTTTCATTTTCTACCTTCGTGGCCAAACTTTTTCACCTTCTCAAACCCCACCCGAGGTTTGGTTACGTTCCGGCCTGTAGCGGTCAGCGAACGATAATATTATCTAAGCCGCACCTGGTCTGACCAGGGGAATATCTCTTACGTTTAAAGTCTTTGACCACGAGCGAGAGGAGCCTCTGTATAGTCTTTGATCGCTAGCGGGAGAGAACTCGTGCGGTCGGTAATAAGTTTGATCTTCGATTCAGGGGGAGATAAACCGCTGCTAGTCTTTGTTGTTGGCTCTTAGATAAGAAGAAGAGCACATAATATTATGATTGTCTCTCTGGGGGAATTTTCGCAAAGTTGTTGCTTCTGAAACCTTTGTCTTACCCGGTATTACGATTACGCCGATACCTCTGAAGAAATATGCAGGCCAGGTGTCCGGGGGGAGCGTCCTGTGTGATCTATAAGAGTGATGGGTTTAATAGACAAAGACATTCGTGAATATTCCTGGCCCGTAGATGACCATCATGAGATAAGGCAAACTTTAACACAGTACTAGAATGTGTTTGCCTATGTTCTAGTCATTTTCGGGGTGAGTTGACATATCTTATTATAATATGATATATTCATGTTAGTTTTTATATATATCTGTTAGGAAAGTGACTTACTTCATTTTTGAGGACTTCTCCTAGTAATTTTATTCAGTGATAAGGTAGCGCTGTCTACGGCCTAGTAAGGGTGCTTAAACTGTTACGGTTTATCATGGGTTAAATGTTAAACTTACAATAACAGATATTAGGCGTAGAATCAGTCCACAGATGCTTATCATGGGTTAAGAATAGGCTAAATTTAACTGTCATTTCTGTAAGATAAAGTCAGGTGTGGATTGTACCCTTTAAAACTGAATAGTGAGATGCAGGTAATAACTCTGGATTATAGGAGATAGTCACTTATTCCTTTTGATAGATATTTCTAGTGGCAAGGGAGAATCATTTTATGCTTACTTGTGTGGCTAGACACTAGTCTATAACTTTCACCGAAAGCAGTCACCAGGCATAGATATAATTATATCTTATGATTTAGCCACAACTGTATTATTATAGCAAGAACATTGCATTTTCTATGTACTCATTTGTGGGATATTAATATTTTGTTTCCCCAAAGGGACATATGACTTATTTGGTAATGTCAAATGCTGTAATCTGTTTATGTAAATTCATTTAATGTTGTAAGATGAATAAGCATATTCATTTAACTGTAACTACAGGTTAGGTTTCCTGTATGTTGAGATTGGGAGAAGAGGAGGAGATTTTGCTGTCAGAACATTTAATGACAGTTACATGGGTGTACAAAAGATATTAAGCCTATGCGGGCGCGTGTTGATAATTGATATTTTTAAGGAACAGGAGACATGGTTAAAGACAGCCCTAAACTATCATAGCAATAACTACAATCCCATAGTGGAGCGAAACTTTCTGTATAAAGTTAGTGTGTTTTTGTCGTTGCTTGAAGGTAAAAGGTGTCTTTTTTGGGTCTCAGTTTTCAGGGAGACCGAATCGCTAGAGCAGACTCCAGTCAGGCGAAGAAAGTCATATACTCTTCGATCTAGATGGTTTCTGTATACATCTAGCAACGAATCGTCAACCCCGTTCCTGAATCAAAACCCCTTTTTGTCAACGCCAAGTTAAGCTCACGCAGTGCAACGGAGCCAACGCTAAATCTGGAATCACCAAATGCAGTAGTAGTTCTCTACTCGCCTATTGGATTACCAGCCAGAGCATTGCGGCTTCCAGAATATCAAAACCGCCCAGCATGCCTATAGCAGAATTCCATATCACCCGCCTTTTTTGTGCCTAAACGGGGCACTCAGCAAACCACAGCCAAACCAGTTTAAACAGGATTTACAGCCAAGCAGAGCCTAGCGCCGGATAAGCGCGCCTGGGACTCTTTGTCCTCAAGTGACTTCTTCTGGTGTATTTTCTGGATACTTAAAACCTCGCACGTATGAGCAGCCATCTATGGACAGAGTTCCAGCCCCCTCACGCAATTAGCGTTCACCAACGTTTAGCACCAACAAGGAAAGTTTTGTAGGCTAGTCCCTCACGAAGGATCTACATGTAATACACTTTCTGGAGCTAACATTTGGTCCCACGAAAAAAACAGACAGGCTGTCGCTCAGTTCGTTTATTTGGTCAGCAGGAGATAAACAACGTCTTCCAGTGTTCCCTCGCGCAATTAGGGGTCACCAACGTTTAGCCCGACAAGGAAAGTTCGGTATTTCACTTCAGTCATCTTGAAGGATATTTATCGGTAAGACACTTCCTGGAGCTAGCGCCTTTGGTCCCCGAAAGCGGACCCTCTGTCGGACAGCTTAGTTATTTTCTCCGTGTTCTACAGGGTTTTATGAGTGTTGGTGGTGTGTGTGTTTGTGGGTGTGTATTTGCATTATTGATGACTATTGATGAATATTTTGATTATTGGTGTAATTTATGCTGTGTATGATGATATGCATTAATTCCATGCTTTTCTTCTTTAATAAAGTTTACACATTTATTAATGCGCTGTTCCCGACCCTTTTCATCCATAATTAAACTTGTTTAGCTCTTTACTAGAATCTCTATGTATGATAAGAGAAAAGAGTGAGAGCAGGAGATGCTTAGACAGTGAAAAGTGAGTTGAGGCTTGGAGAGAGAGATCATTTTGGTAAATCTTCTTCCAGGTTGTCTCAAGTCCATCTCCTATTTACACCTTTCTGTGTGTGTAATCTATAACTCTGCCAGTCCACTATCCCTTGTCGATTTCACTACTATTTTCCAACTCGACAAATACTCTAACACTTTACTCAACCACGACAATTAATGGGAGCCCGTCCGAGATTCTAGAACCCATCTAGTACGACATTTAATATGTGCTCGATCCGAGGATGAATCTCTCACAAGATTCTATCTTGATTCTTAGAGTTTAGTGTTCTGCAGATTATAGGAATTTCTTTCCCCTAGACATTTCGAACTATTTCTTTTGGGTGGAAGTCGGAACAGCGTTTTTTCTCCACAGCAATCATAAATATTAAGTTACATTTATTGTTCATGCTACACATGAGACAGCTGGTAAAGGTTGATGGTATAACTGCTGAGTTTTTGGTTGACAAATCTGACGACTATTGTTGTAAAAGTCAGAAATTTTTTTTTTAAGGGTTAATATTTGTTTTCAGGAGTAGCTCTTTAATCTGAGATAAGAAGCTACAGATAGTCAGTTACTAGCTTGCATTTGTACCAAGGGAGGGTGTTCATTCGGATGATAGTAACCAATCCTCTCAATAGCTTAGTACTGACAGAACTGGGGTGAAGTGATAGTAATAAGTTTTACATCACTTATATTTTTTGGAGTTTTTTGGGGTTTGTGCTTGTCGATCAGAGTAGCTACAAACTTTCTTGTTTTTAAAGTTCCCAGGCTAGCCTAGATTTTATTGACTATTAAGCTAATCAGCACCTAGTGCACTAGGTAACTAAGATCTCTAGGTTCTATTCTTCTATAGTGTTTGCTCACCCTGATATAATGGCCGATCTAGATAAAGTGCATAGGATTGCCTTCGAGGTAGCTAAGTACATGGAGTACCAGGATAGCGAAATCCAGCCCTTTCTAGAATTTGCAGTAAGCCTGCAGGATCAATACGAGGTAGACAATTGGTTTGACAGCCGTTTAATCTTGGCATGGTTCTGTAAACAAACTGGGGAGAGTGAAGCATTCACCCGACAGTATGTAGAAGAAGTGATAGAAGATGAGAAGCAAAGGGAAAAGCAAAGACAAGAACGGGACAAGCAATTGGAAATGGAGCAACAAGAAAGGGACAGAGAAAGCCAAGAAAGGGACAGGCTACACCAAATCAGAATGAATGAACTGGATAGCCAAATTCGGAGGATGGAAACAACTACTAAATGTAGTCATTCTACTTCCCCTTCTTCGGTGCCTTTAACGGTCAACGCCCCTGCAAACCTTGCGCCCATGAAAGATAACTTGCCTGCTAAAACTGAACCCCAACTCCAGAAAATTGACTTTCCTCGGGACTTGGATCCGAAGCCCGAACAAGGAAAGAATTTACGTCGGGATAGCAGACCTAAGGCCACGGGGAAAATTACGCAACGTTCCCAGGCATGGAAACTGCACAAAGGTGAGAGAGGTGCTAACAAGCATTGTAATACGGATTGTTCCCGTCTGGCAAGCGGCGAACCCCGAGCCTCTCACGCTCCAGACCGAGCAGCACCTAACCGACACGTGACGTCGAGAAAAGGGAGCCACACCCTATCACGTTATATTTCGCAAGATTCCCGGCCGGACAGCGAAAAACCATATGCAGAGGCGTATCCCTCCAACTCAACGATCGTAGAAAGGAGGCGCCGCTCCTCTTATCACCCTGAGCTTAAAAGGTGCAAGAATAAGACGCCTGTTAAAAGGGGTAAACTTTCCAAACCGTTCCAAGGAACTTTGGAAAAACACACCGAGAGTTTTTTCTCGGGCACTTCGCGATCTAACGGGATCTCAAACCGTCCAGTCCGTTGCATGCAGACTGCGGAGCCTGTAAACCAGGAAGTGGATCTCGCATTGCAGGACATTTGCCAACCGACGCCATTAACTTCCTCAGGGGAGGGCAAAGTTGACGTTTATGGTGGACACAGGGTTCCATGCGAAGGGATCCCTGGTATTCCATTTGAGTCTCTCACACTTCTCAGGGCAGAAGACAGTGAGAAAAGCTGCCTTACTACTGTACAAGGAGCCATTGTTGAGAGCCTTGGCTCACGTCATGCTAGTAATGGGAAAGCGACTCAACAAACTCTGCAACTCGCAGATATTACCTATCTTTCTCCACGGATAGAAGCTACGGAGATCTGTTATGATTTAGTAGAACCCCAGAATGCGATCGATTACTCTCTGCTTCAGGCAGCTGAGTTCTCTCATTCAAATCGCATTATTCCAGTGGTCTCAACCCCACTGATGGACAGCAAAGTAGTCGCCTCCGCCAGGCCATTACAGAGCAACTTGATCATTTCCGTTGACCAAGCCAGAGTTGTGACTGGCAAGGCAAGGAAAGCTCCAGATCCACCTTTAGACGGCACAGGTCTGAAGATTGATCAATGCTCCCACCGAAACAGGGGAGTAGGTGGGGAGAGGCAGAAGAAAAATGCTAGCATTTCTTCGGCCAACGAACGGCTTTATTTGCCAACTAGGGTTACACGCGCGCGAAAAATCCCTATAGACTGCAGCTATAGAGGGTTATTCAAGTCCACGCCCGTGACAGGTAAATATATACGTAAGCAGCCTGAGGCCATCAATGATTACACTGCACATAACAGGCGGATTATCTACGCAGTGGCCAGTGAGTTCAGGCGGGGCCGAAAACCACAACAGGTGCGGATAATTTTCCGGACCATAAACAGGCACAACGAATTGCGGAAGCAAGGTCAGGTTCACACGGAAACGAAGGGCGTCAGCGCCGACTGGCCTCACAAAATCCCATTCGCTGAACGTCTATTAGACAGAGGGAAGAAAAGAAATGAACTCGGAGCTAGTCATACAGACAGACAGAAATTGGAAACGTATTTGGTTTATGAGTATTGGATGTTCCAATGACAGGTAACGGACGTCGATGGAAAAGATAAATTACTGTCATTTTTGTCCGTATTCCTCGAACTTTAAAAGGGGGATGCACTTGTCACGTGACCGATAATTTATTTTTCCATCTTGTCCATAATTTGATTACTGCTTTAAATGTTCTGTTTTCTTGGACATTTTGTATTTTTTTTTCTTTCATTTTCTACTTTCGTTGCCAAACTTTTTCACCTTCTCAAACCCCACCCGAGGTTTGGTTACGTTCCGGCCTGTAGCGGTCAGCGAACGATAATATTATCTAAGCCGCACCTGGTCTGACCAGGGGAATATCTCTTACGTTTAAAGTCTTTGACCACGAGCGAGAGGAGCCTCTGTATAGTCTTTGATCGCTAGCGGGAGAGAACTCGTGCGGTCGGTAATAAGTTTGATCTTCGATTCAGGGGGAGATAAACCGCTGCTAGTCTTTGTTGTTTGCCCTTAGATGAGAAGAAGAGCACATAATATTATGATTGTCTCTCTGGGGGAATTTTCGCAAAGTTGTTGCTTCTGAAACCTTTGTCTTACCCGGTATTACGATTACGCCGATACCTCTGAAGAAATATGCAGGCCAGGTGTCCGGGGGGAGCGTCCTGTGTGATCTATAAGAGTGATGGGTTTAATAGACAAAGACATTCGTGAATATTCCTGGCCCGTAGATGACCATCATGAGATAAGGCAAACTTTAACACAGTACTAGAATGTGTTTGCCTATGTTCTAGTCATTTTCGGGGTGAGTTGACATATCTTATTATAATATGATATATTCATGTTAGTTTTTATATATATCTGTTAGGAAAGTGACTTACTTCATTTTTGAGGACTTCTCCTAGTAATTTTATTCAGTGATAAGGTAGCGCTGTCTACGGCCTAGTAAGGGTGCTTAAACTGTTACGGTTTATCATGGGTTAAATGTTAAACTTACAATAACAGATATTAGGCGTAGAATCAGTCCACAGATGCTTATCATGGGTTAAGAATAGGCTAAATTTAACTGTCATTTCTGTAAGATAATGTCAGGTGTGGATTGTACCCTTTAAAACTGAATAGTGAGATGCAGGTAATAACTCTGGATTATAGGAGATAGTCACTTATTCCTTTTTGATAGATATTTCTAGTGGCAAGGGAGAATCATTTTATGCTTACTTGTGTGGCTAGACACTAGTCTATAACTTTCACCGAAAGCAGTCACCAGGCATAGATATAATTATATCTTATGATTTAGCCACAACTGTATTATTATAGCAAGAACATTGCATTTTCTATGTACTCATTTGTGGGATATTAATATTTTGTTTCCCCAAAGGGACATATGACTTATTTGGTAATGTCAAATGCTGTAATCTGTTTATGTAAATTCATTTAATGTTGTAAGATGAATAAGCATATTCATTTAACTGTAACTACAGGTTAGGTTTCCTGTATGTTGAGATTGGGAGAAGAGGAGGAGATTTTGCTGTCAGAACATTTAATGACAGTTACATGGGTGTACAAAAGATATTAAGCCTATGCGGGCGCGTGTTGATAATTGATATTTTTAAGGAACAGGAGACATGGTTAAAGACAGCCCTAAACTATCATAGCAATAACTACAATCCCATAGTGGAGCGAAACTTTCTGTATAAAGTTAGTGTGTTTTTGTCGTTGCTTGAAGGTAAAAGGTGTCTTTTTTGGGTCTCAGTTTTCAGGGAGACCGAATCGCTAGAGCAGACTCCAGTCAGGCGAAGAAAGTCATATACTCTTCGATCTAGATGGTTTCTGTATACATCTAGCAACGAATCGTCAACCCCGTTCCTGAATCAAAACCGCTTTTTGTCAACGCCAAGTTTATGCTGTGTATGATGATATGCATTAATTCCATGCTTTTCTTCTTTAATAAAGTTTACACATTTATTAATGCGCTGTTCCCGACCCTTTTCATCCATAATTAAACTTGTTTAGCTCTTTACTAGAATCTCTATGTATGATAAGAGAAAAGAGTGAGAGCAGGAGATGCTTAGACAGTGAAAAGTGAGTTGAGGCTTGGAGAGAGAGATCATTTTGGTAAATCTTCTTCCAGGTTGTCTCAAGTCCATCTCCTATTTACACCTTTCTGTGTGTGTAATCTATAACTCTGCCAGTCCACTATCCCTTGTCGATTTCACTACTATTGTCCAACTCGACAAATACTCTAACACTTTACTCAACCACGACAGCCACACAGGCCTCGGTTTTCCCTCTGTTTATTTCTATGCTTGCATATTCGGCCTCGGTTTTCCCTCTGTTTATTTCTATGTTTACATATTCGGCCTCGGTTTTCCCTCTGTTTATTTCTATGTTTACATATTCGGCCTCGGTTTTCCCTCTGTTTATTTCTATGTTTACATATTCGGCCTCGGTTTTCCCTCTGTTTATTTCTATGTTTACTTATTCGGCCCGAAAGCAACTGACGAATATTTTAATATTCTTCTTGTTTTATGATTTACTGGACACAGTAATACAGCCTTCGTCTTGTGTGTTATTCGATGTGTGAATAAGAACGTTACGGAAGTAATAGATCAATGATAGGCAATATGTTGGCCAATTGACACATGTGGCAAATCAGCAACAAAGGTGTGGCCAATTGGATTATTACACCTGGCATGATCATCAGTATTATCCTTCAGCTCCCCACGGAACATGGGCCTTCAACAAACTTATCCCAAGTCTTCCTGTCCCGTGACAGCGGCTCAAGGTTTTTCCACGTCCTCTTCATCCCGTTCAGTTCACTTTTCAGTGTGTTCTTTGGTTTTCCTCTACTTAACTTACCCTCGGAATTCCAGACCAGGGACTGCCTGCTAATGCTATCAACAGGCTTCCTCAGTGTGTGTCCTATCTATCTCCAGTGTCTTCTTCTGATCTCTTGTTTCACTGGCATGGTACAAGGTACTAATGGAATATTTCATGGACAGAAACACTTGAAAAAAATGTGAACTGATAAAATACGTGTGCTGCTATTTCTGTGCTGCTCTGAAAAGTTCTTTCACATCAACATGATTGTAGATGTCTACAAGATTATTACATACATAATGTCAGGGAAGGGATAGAAGTGTGACTAGAATAGCAATCCTCTGTCTCTATTTATCTCAATCAAGAGAGAGATACAGATTACCTTTCTACTAAATATTCCTTTTCAGTTTCACAAGAGTTAACTACACTGATTGTCAGAAAAGTGTTCTTTGATGTGTCTGCAGATATCAGGCATTCTTAATAGAAGAGCCCTTGATTCTTTCACGTAAATGAGGTACGTCAGGAGCCCTGAATCCATGCTGCTTCTTGTAAACCTCGTTATTAACTTCCTTGGCAGTGGACCTTCTTCTGTCATGGATGGCTGGACTGAAGCATCTGAATTACTTCCTTTGGATGGCTTGTTCATATTTGTTCAATTTTTTTTTTTTTTTTTTTTTTTGGCTTGACATTTCTACGGGATGTAGTAGCCAGCTCCAGAACCCAACCCTTCTTAGTCGATTGGCAGAGTGGGTAGAGCGCTGGCCTAACGCGGTAAAGCTGCCGGCTTCGAAACGTGGTGGCGTCACGCGTAAGTCTACATAGCTGTAACTGGATACATGACTCTGCTCTTGAGTTTGGGTAAGGAAAAGACAACGAATAAGTTAACGGGTCACCCCGACCTTATCAAATCTGGAGCTAGTATAGTGAAGTCTCTAACACTTCACTACCCTACGGCAGTCTCTGATATAGGACTACCTTTAACTTTTTGTTGTTGTTGGTAGGTTCTAGTATTATTATTCGTTGCTATTCTTTCAGGAACCAGTCTAAGTCAGACATCTCTGCCTGACACTTTCTCTGGAATTCTAATCGTTATCGCCCTGTCAAATGACCCAAAAAAAAAGAAGAAGAAACCCACAAAACAAAACAAAAACTCATAATCCCGAGCTTGTTCTCGCCTTTGTAATCGCATATGTACCACCTGCATCGTCCCCGCACCTCCCAACATATTTATTATAATCTCGTGTTTGAGTACCATCAAAAATAATGAAACCAGGCGACCTCACATTCACTGACTCTGAATACGGGTCACGTTGTGCTGTGAGTGGAACATTAGCATTTACACAGCACATTCCAGAATGGGTTCTATCCGAGTCTTGCGCAAGAAATCTAATGCGTCCTCATACCACTTCCAGGTCATCTACCTTCATTATTTCTTCACTCTTTTTTTCCTCTATTTTTTTTAATTTTTATTTCTCCAGCTAGATCTTTATTTTTCCTTCTCGTAACTAATTTTAGAATGTTTTATAGGCTTACTTTAAAAAATTATGTAAATTGCGAGTTACTGCCCTTATATTATTTTCTCCCCTCTATTATTTACTTGCAGTGTACAGTTTTGATGATATGTTAAGTACAGTTAAATCCTCCTCATGAAGGTAGAAATTACCTTCGTTCTCTATTTCTTCTTAGTTATCTGTCTCTTCCTCCGGGTCTCGTTAGTGTTATCTTCTCAAAGAGGAATTATAATAACTGGTAAGAGTGACAGAGACATCCGTCGTGTGTATATCCCTAATTCGCATCTTTCTGAATTCCTTAATGTGTGATCGTGCAGAATCATTATAATCACTATTAACCTCTAGCTCCATGAGAAGCATAGGCCTTTACAAAAACTCATGCTAATTTTTCCTATCATGCTTCATTTACTAAATACCTTTCTACGACTTCTTTATCCTTCTCAAATCTGTTTTCAGTTCTCATCTCTGTGAGTTTTTCGGTTTCCTTCTAAGTTCTTAACTTTGTAGCACGGTATTTCTCCCTTTGCTCTGCAGTGGTGGTCCAAATTTGACCAAATTTCAGAGTATTTTAACATCTGAAATGCCAAACCAATAGCAATCAACTTGCGTACTTTGGTAGGGGCTATCCCCACTACCCTCTCTTGAAAATTCCTGCGTGACACATAAGATGTGATGTTTTCAAAAGTCACTCCCATATAAGGTGTTTTTTCTTCCGTTGATGTTGATCATGTTTACAACCTACCACTTCATAGGTCTATCACTGATAATATGTTTCAAGATTGACAACTTATCGTAACTATTGCCTACGACAAATCTGCCCGGAAGTGATTATATCATTCCCATGCTCCAAAATTCCAAGAGCTATCTTAAATGCGTGTCTTTAATCTGTCACCAGATTGATATTTTCCTACGCGTTCCTGTGCGAACAAACACCTATCATGAAAAAACCTGGGTTCTTGTTTCCTCCCAGGCAGAAAACTCTATCAGTGATCATCTCATCTCAACCCATAACCCGTCATGGGTCGTAGGGGTGCCATGGTGGAAGCATCAGCAGACAGGGTCCTCCACTGCTCTCCATTCTCAGCAATGCGTACAAGTGTGGAGAAACCGTGTCCTGCCCATTCTTTGATGTTATCAGCCCAGGATTTTCTTTGCCTTCCTCTTCTCCGTTTACCTTCGACTGTTCCCTGGAGGATCGTTTTCGAAAGGGAGTCATGACGAGTTACATGCCCAAACCAGGCAAGCTTTCGACGTTTCACTATTGACAAAAGTGGTTCTTGATGGCCTGCATAGGTGTTTATCTTCTCTCTAACATAGACATTTGTTTTGTGCTCTTTATAGCAAATGCGCAAAATTCTTCTATAACATTTATGCTCGAAAGCCTGAATCCTTCGCTCCGTATCTGCAGTGAGTGTCCAGCCCTCACACCCATACAAGAGAATAGATAATACAAGTGATTTGTATAATTTGATCTTCACAGGAAAACTGATGTTACTTTTCCAGATCACATTCAACCTTGTCATGGCAGCTGAGGCCATCTCAAGTCTTGTCTTGATTTCTTTATTTGATCTTCCATCACTACATATAGTGGACCCGAGATATTTAAAGGTGTTAACTTCTTCTAACGTTTGCCCATTTAACGTAATGTTGGTCGGAACATGTTTCTTATGGCTATTCACCAATATCTTGCTTTTTTCTATATTAATTTCCATCCCATATGTTCTTGTTACTTTCTCCAGTCTAGAGGTAAGGTCTTGAAGTTCTGATTCTGTTCCAGCTATCAGATCAATATCATCAGCAAAACGTAGATTACACAGAGGTCGGCCTCCAATCGATATGGTTGATTTATAATCGTAGAGAGCCTCCTGCATAATATGTTCTAGATAAATGTTAAAGAGCACTGGTGACAGGATACATCCCTGGCGAACTCCTACAGTTGTTTTGAAAAATTCTCTTGATGACAACTGATTATGGGCCATCTCCGCTTTGTTTACGTATTAATCCGGTCGCTCATATTCACTGTCTGGTCGGAAATGTGTAACTTACTCGTAAACAACCTTTCGTTCTGCAGATCAAGGAGTCAATATGGGTTCAACCAAAAGTGAGTGATTACAATAATCAGTAAAGTCGATCGATGAAGCACAAACATGACAAGAATCGAAGGAAGAAATTGTTAACAGTGAATCGAAAATCACAAATACTGTCAGCGGTGGGAAAAAAGGAAGGATTGAGCACAGAATGAACTACAGTTTGGCAAAGGAAAATGTAACCTTGATGATTCTATAACATGGAATTTCTTGTTATGGAACCAGCAGCTTCTCTCAATGTACGTGCTATCCAACTAACAGCATCTTTTCTTTACCTATCTTTTTATATACTTGCAATAACCCGTCAAAATTGACAGGTTTTTAATTGCAGCCATCTTATCATTTTGATCCTTAATAATTAGTCTGCAATACTTTAAATTAAAATTTTGCATAATCTTCAACTTCCTTTTATTCTTAGAGTCGACGCCTGGGCCCGCTGATCAGTCTCGATCGTGAAATGGGCGCCAATTAAATATTGTTGAAGTTTGGTTACGCTCCAGATGATTGCAAGCAATTCATTCTCAAGAATGGGATACTTATTTTCCGCAGGTGTAAGTTGTCGACTAATATGGGGATTAGGCAATCTCAAAATAGGTGCCTTAGAAAAAACACACTTTAATGTAGTTTAAGATATCAGAACAACAATCAAAAACTTACATTTTAGGGTTATTTTTAAGAAAATGATGAGTTAAATCCGTTTCCCGAATGAAACTGGACAGAAGAGTATCTTGATTGTCTGTTGATTTGATCTGCATTTCCGCACCTTCATGTCTCCATTTCATGTACTGTTTACCAATCGTGTTGTTGGCTTCTTTCCATAATCAAACTGTTCATGCACACCTTCATTTGCGCACGAGAGTACATTAACTTTCAAATACAGCTAAGGGGGTTCAACTGTGGTTGAAAGTTAGACTGTCACAGAACACACGACACACCTATAATATAGTTCTTGACATAGGCAATAATTGTATTGTTTTCCTTATATGTGACCGAACGAGCGACGTACTTACGACGGGTATTATGGTATTGAATATATATATATATATATATATATATATATATATATATATATATATATATATATATATATATATATATATATATATATATATATATATATATATATATATATATATATATATATGGTGGATTTGATGTTATGAATTTGTTGTTAGGTATTAATATGTTAATAAATGAGATTAGCTATGAAGGTCCCTGAATTTACCCAATAGTATTGTGAACTTTTCAGGGTACCTTTCAGCTACAACCTTTTTTATCTCAATCAAAATGTATTTATATTATTATTATTAAATGACTTCGTGTTGTGTCTAGGGTTATGATTGTAGAGTGTAATGTATAAAAATCAACAAACATACAAACAAATAGTTTATTATTCACAACAGCACACAGTACTACCACAATAACATACAAACGACACTCTAAAAGGCTATCTGATTTAAGACGGTGGTTGAATTTTGTGTAAATATGATTTTTACAATTTTATTATCCTGATTCTAATTTATTTTGAATCAGGATTGACAATTTAAAAGTGAAATCAAAATAATCAATTACATCAGTCAAATAGCACAATAGATCCTCTGTCCATACATAAAATAATTTTCTAATATACGTCTGTAGTGTTCTCCTACTTTAAGGTAATACTGGTAGTACCACTAGGTTGTTGTTTGAAATCATGCCCTTTTAGTAATGTTTGTTTTTATTTGTCACTTGTGGAACTATTAAATATTTGTCCCAGTTTTGATTCACTGTCACTTTTTATATTTCTTCTTTTAAAGTTCTGTAGTTGAGCTTTCAGGTGCCGAACGAGAACTTATCTTATCAGTAGAATATAGGTTGAACCTTTCCTCTGCTCGCTTGACAATGTGTTCCCTGTTTGATAGGCAATGGCCACTAGCATGGGCTCGCA
Source organism: Oreohelix idahoensis (assembly GCA_024509875.1). NCBI lineage: Eukaryota > Metazoa > Mollusca > Gastropoda > Stylommatophora > Oreohelicidae > Oreohelix > Oreohelix idahoensis. Next base: position 634,927 of record JAMPIV010019581.1, read on the forward strand.
GTAAACAGGCAGAGTCCTGAATCAATCAGTTTTCAAGCGTTTGGTACCACATTAACGTCAGTACCCAGGACCTCTGAAATGTGAAGGTATGCATCCTTCGTAATATCTAGCATACACCAATAGTCCACAGTTAAGGACATGTACATTACAAACAAACACAAAGGGTCATATCCTTATACAAACCTATGCCACCATTTTCTTTTGATGTGACAATGTACACCAGTATTCCTCTCCCCTAATAGTTACAACGCCACTGCAATTCCAGCTGTAATCTCTTCCATATAATAGGATAGGTGTTATGCTCCTTTATGACAATCATACATATTCTTGTATTTTTACACCTCTCTGACAGTCTATCACATGGTGGATCAATCTTTCCTCATGTTCGCTATAGACCAACTCATGTCCAGACATATATTATTATTTCACATTCAATTTTTATATAAAATATATGTTAATAAATGTCAATCTTACCACAATTTTGTTCAATGAAATACACAGAGACAATGACTGACACAGTTTCGATCTGTTTTGTTGTCCAGGCTGCCCAGAAATGTATTTAAAAGCACAGCCTGATCTCATCTATCACTGTTGAAACTTTTCTAGTAATGGCGTCCCCCCTAACGCTTATTCTGACAATATCGATTCAGTTGGCCAATCACTTTTAATTTTACAAGGGTAAACAGTCTTTCAAAAAATATCATTCAAACCTTTCTACGTTACTAGGCTATTTATGTTTATTCAAAGGTCAGCCAATAATATTTCGTCTCACTTCAAATGCCACCCAATCGGATTCACTGTACTATCTGAGCCTATCTGTCACCTACTTTATTCCCCAAAAATGTGCGATCCAATCTAAGCAGATATGACTTGACCTGACAGTATATCTGATCTCTATGTATGGTTTTATCATTATTTGATTAGTTAAGGGACTATTTATATAACTAATAACATATTCTTGGTCAGCAAGTCTTCAGGTACACGAATCTACGATTTTTAAGGGGCTATGTGGTTTGGTTCAAAATTCTATCTTTTTTTCTATGTTAGTTGTTTATTTTTAAACTACCTCTCGTTCACTCTTTTTCCATGTAATTTCAAGCGAAATACGAGAGCTTAGGTCATTCATAATAAGAGCTTAACAAGTTTCCATGACCGTAGTGTCCACAATTCTAACTTTTTCATCGTATTGGGGAAACCCCTAAGGCAAGGCTTGCCCCTGTGCTACAGTTGGCTTTTAGTTTAAAATCAATGCGAAACGAATTAGCATTTCATCTATCCTTGCCCCTCCTCGTTCCACAATGCATTTTAGGCAAATATTTCTTAGAACTAGGAAAAGTGGGTGTTTATGTCAAGGACGAATTTGAAAAATTGGGTACCGTTTTGTTCGGCTATCCGTTAGCAAATAATAATCTGAAGGCGTAGGCGACACCAACCGTTCTAGCAGAAAATTTTTTTTGGTACTTTCTTATCTTTGCCTTTATGCCCTATACTGTTATATATTAATTTAGATATTGTATTTAGAAATCACTACAATATATATATATATATATATATATATATATATATATATATATATATATATATATATATATATATATATATATATATATATATATATATATATATATATATATATATATGAAAGTGATGCATTTGTCTTCTTCCGCTCTCGAAACCATCTTCATCTGACTCCAGGGTCTGAGATTTTATTTCATGAGCATCGGGCAAAATTCAGAGGAAGATGAAATGTTGGAGGAAAGTGTAGGTCGCCTGATGCTTACATCAGGAGACATAAAACTTAATGAAGATGCAAGTTTTTATTTTCTCTGTTTCTGGCACTAGTTACCAGTATTCAAAGCTGGTCGCCATCAATAAGAGACGGGTCTAGAGGACACTCGAAGTGGTGGCCTTTTGGAAGTTACTCCTGCAAAGCAGGAACGTGCTCCAACAAGCCATTCTACTCCTGAGAACCAGCAATGGCTGAACCAGAATTCAACGACAAATCACGGTCAACACCTGGCCAGTTAAATACAAAATGATGGCACATAATATAGACTCTTTAAACCCCTTCGTGCAATATTATCTTCCCGCGAAGATACACCATAAATGGACGAACTTTCTTTCTTACAAATCAATTGTATTCATTTTAACCATGTTGATCAAATATTTCATAAATAAATCTCTTGTTATCTATGTAAATATAAATCTTTAGTTGGAGTTAATAACTTTGTTGAGTGAATTTTACATCTGCGCGCGTATGACTCATTTTAAAAAAATACTTATACACAGAGCTAAATAATACATTTAATACTTTGCTGAATTACATTCAGCTGGGGAGGAGGGGGGGCTCATTAAATACGCGTCAAAAGTATATGTCTCACAGACGTGGGCGGGGAATATAAAGTTTACAAGAATCTTAGAAGATGCATTTGTTGTACTTGCCATTCTAAAATCTCTGTGAGATTCCCTGAAAGAGTTACATAAAAATCTCCTATTTACAAATATGCCAAGAGTAATCTTGAACACAGGTTACTACTTTTTTAAAACTCATCATTTTACTCAAATTTGCGCCGTTAATGAACCACTACTGCAGATCAAGGAAGACAACCCGAGACATGAGGTCCGATTGGCTAAGTGGTCAGTGCGCGTTCACTTCTTAGCTTACTTACCGGGTTCCCGGATCGAAATCTGGTATCACCACGTTCAGGTCTACCCAGTCGGATATGAGTACCTGACTCTGCTCTTGAGATAGGGAAGACAATGGCAGAGAGGACGGGAACTTGTCACACCCCCTCCTTCCAAAACATAAAGCTGGACGTTAACAGTTAACAGCTGGGCGTAGTATGGTAACGTTAACAGTTGACTCCTCTACGGCAGGTGAGCGCCATGGAACTAACGTTACCTTTAGTGTTATTTATATTCTCCTTGTTGGGCATTTACGGAGTATAGTGCCACAACTGTAGTTGGCCCAAGTTCTGGAAGCCTGAACTTTAGGTATTCGTGTATTCTGCCGTGGTGGTATCTGTAGAACCTTGTTAATTAAGTTACCAGCCCCAGGCACACAATCACATTTTTACCGCTTACGACATTTTGAGAGAGCTACGAACTCGTTCTCATTTTGTCTCGTCAGACTAAATTACCACGTGATTACCCTCTAGTAGCAACATGGGGTAAAGAATTCAGGTACCTGAGATTTATGTTCGAGAGAGAACGCGAGAGAAAAGATGTAGAAAAAAAAGTGGGACAAGATGCCATTACGACTTAACAACTGTCGCTAATGATTTTTTTTTTTAATAGGGGGGGGGGGGGGAGAGGGGGGGGGGGAGAGAGAGAGAGAGAGAGAGAGAGAGAGAGAGAGAGAGAGAGAGAGAGAAGGGAGTGAACTTTACGTTAAAATTAAAACAATCATTTCAAATTTGATAGTTCCCAGCAGTTTTAGATGAGACAAATAATTAATTGGATTACTGTACCCTCAAGCATGTCGTATAAGGCAACTAACATGAGATTGTGAATGGGGCTAGCTAGCTCTTCATTTGAAACAAATCATAACAGAAACCACTTCTCCAAGAGCACGTGAATGCTTCGTGCAGACTTCCTACTACAGTGGTGGCTGGATGCTCCGACCAGAGCGCAAAGGAAAATTATGATTATGAATTTCAAAATTGGAATTAGTCTATTTTCTAATCATTTGAGATACTCCGAATCTAAACATGTCAAAATCAGTTGAAGAACACATTGTCAAATGGTATGTTTTGAATTTGGACATTGTGGTTTCTTGTGAAATCGTTTTTTTCCTATGAAGAAAACCTTTCATTTCTCGGAACCTTCCTTTTTGTAACAAACTTCCCTTTAACTTGCAAATATATTCATTTATGCACAAACGATTTAGGAAAGATACAATCCATTAACTTTTCTTCTTCTTGAAATACCATGCTTGGTGACGTAAGTGTAGTGAGATATCCGTAATACACTCCGCCCAAATAAAGAAATACTACAGCGTTTGAACGTTTTCTAGGCCATAAAAACAAATCAAGTGCAAAAATATTTAACTAACGATTTGAAATGTTGTCACTACGCCAAGTAAATTTACCACCCAGCCCGACATCCGTACCCTACCCCTCTTCTTAGTGTTTATGAACGAACGTCGAGAAAATTGGAAAATACTTGAATATTTCCACTATTACGTTAGAAAAACTGCAACGAAATTGTATGTGTGACCTTGATTTGAAGACCAATACTACTAGACTTGAAAATAAACAGTTAGAAAATCTATTAATAACTACTGCCTTAGCAACGGTTACTAGGGCCATCGCCAACTAACAATTTGAATTTCAAACACTAAACGCGGGGTAAGTCCCATCCCCTAACACAGACGCGCAAACTCCACCCGCACCAATTAAATGTGAACGACCGCTGTACGATTTAGCCATTAGAGAGAAAAGAAAAAATAGTTGTCACCTCGTTCTATAGGGGAAGAGGAGGGGGGATTAACATGGAAAAAAATCTAACCTAACTTGCGCATTTTGAAACTGAAACTAAAAAGCCAATTGTATGCAGGGCAGAGAAAAGGAGCAAGACAAACGTAGATAATGTATTGTATTCTAATAGAAGGATAAATAAAAGGAAAGGACAGAAACGATAATATTGTTATGGAAATCCCATATAAATCCCTATAATATGTTATCTTGCTTGAGAGTAAAAGTATGTTGTTCTGAATAAAGAAAGAAGAAAAGTACGAAGATGAAAACTAGGATAAAGAAGTAAATGAAAACATACTGGCTAGATAAAGGACAAGTGTCCGGTTAATAATTACTTTCAATTTTTAAAATCACTTCAATAATAACGGAGATATCGTAGAAAATAAAAATTGAAGACAGACAGACATACACAGTGGTAACCGCTCAACTTTGAAAATCTTGGGATGTTACATTTTCGAAACGCGTTGTTTTTTTTTAAAGAAAGTCAAATCCGTTTGACTTGATTTGATTGGGTGGTGCTGGTTTAGGTAGGGGAAATAAAACTATCGCTTGCCAAGCATAAGCTGCCACTTGAAAATTTTGTGTTCACCAACGTTTGGTTAAGATCAGAAGCATAGCATTGCCTTTGCGGTCTGGACGATAAGCGATCTGCACTTGTGCCCTTGATTGCCAGTTAACCTTATAGTTGTGTGAATTATTTCATTGATTGCGGTAAGATAAACACTTTATATATATATATATATATATATATATATATATATATATATATATATATATATATATATATATATATATATATATATATATATATATATATATATATATATATATATATAATTAATATGTAGAGGCCAACCCAGATAGGGCGCCCAAAACTGTTGTGTTGTGTGACATTTGCCATTGTGGAAGCTTGCGACATACTAGGAGCACAGGCATGCCTAAGTAGACTTATGAAGCAAATGAAAGTACATTGTGTTGGAAAATGAATATATAAACTAAATAAGATTTCTTATGAAAAGAATTCACAAGATCACTAGAAAGAGAAAAAGAAAAGAGTGTATCCCAGCTGAAGATAGCGAAGGTTTAAGGTGACAGGGGTGTTGAAACCATGTGGGGAGAAGAAGATACCCCCTGAGTATGAAACAGTCACAATAAAATTTAGGGACTGTAGCTATTTTGGTTAGCTCTTTATCTGATCACAATGCATGTTTAATTATGTTTAATTGTTAGTGGTGGAGATACATAACTAGAGTACTTAGGGAAGACTGTTTCTCTTGTTGCAGGGTTGAGTCATATAATACCCAGTGAGCCATAACCTGGAGCTGCAGAGTTTTGAGGCACCATGCTGTTTGTTTGAATGTGAAGTCTTATCTGCCTCCAGAGCACACTGTAGTGATGAGTGTGTGTATTTTCGAGCAAGTCCTATATCTTCAAAGGAACAACAAGATAAGCCATAAGATTGAGGGCTTATGTCAGCTCATCTCGTTGTATTCTCCACCCGCTATTATAAACTGTTTTGTGATATGATGAGACACCCAGTCCTTCCAAGTAGTGACACTTCATAGGACAGTATTGTTTCAACAGTGAATAAAATTCTATGAACATTATAGTAGTGACTTTTATGGACAAGATGTCCTTCATATTTATTTAAGGTTGTACATAAAACACACTTCATTTTAAGTTTTAAACATTCCTGTCCCAAAAGATTTGCGGTACAGGAAATTAAAATTGTAAAATAATATTATAACTTTAACCCCAGTCTTGTTGATTTAATTTTCATTAAGTTAAAGTGTGTTTGTTTTTTGCAGGCATTTATCACTACATATGCATTACCCTAGATACGTAGCCATATAACAAACATCACACAATAGATATAAAATATTGCACAGCGTGAGATCTGAGGGAGGTAGCGTTAGGTCCCCTGAGAACTCATCAACACCACTTTCAACTATTAGACTCAGGGTCTGACATAGCTTGACCTCACGCTGTAAACACATATATTTGCATTTAAATACCATCAATAACCTCCCTGGTGTTAATCCACCACAGTAAGCAATCATGTTTCTGTACAAGTTCCCGTCTCCAGTAATGTATATCAGCTATGTTTTTGACATTTTTCGGTGCCACGATGTCACACTGTACAATCTCTTCTCTCCTTGCAGTTCTCCATCTCTTTTTCGTTCAATTGTTCCTGTTGTCACGATATATTCTTTTTTTTTTCTTCTAATAACATGCGCAAAGAAACAGAATTACTTTATTTCTTGATTCAGATTGAATACGGGACCAAAAGATGCAGCAATAGTGAATGCAGTCAGCGACCCATAGCTTGACTGCTTGCATCAGGGTCAGCGAACCAGAGCTGGTGAAGACCGTACTCCACCTCCACGTGGTGGTCCTGGAAACAGTCTGCAGCAGTGCAGTCTGGCTGAGCGAGTACGGATCGAAGAGGGAAGGCAAACCCGGTCCCAAAAAATGCCGTGCTGAAGTCGGATGTGTCGACCGAAAGGTGCAGATATCACAGCTACGGCGTAAACAGACACAACGCAACCACCGTCCTTTTCAGGGCGAACGAGGAAGAAGAAGAAGATTGAATACTGTAAATGTATGCTGTTATATTACATTTAGAATGTTGCTTGCCTTTAAATTGATACTTTCAGTACATGTGAGAATCAATGTATAACAGTACAAATGATGATAGACGAAGGATAGAATATTAGACCGGCCTGCACGCCCAATTCTCAACGCTTTGGAAATAGAGTTCGTACGCTCCTTCCTCCATAAAATAACACACCTTTGTTTTAAGAACACATTTCTTTTATGAAAATTCTGGTTTACATCAAACAATGTTGATCAAACTGTACGAAATGTGTTACTGTTATTTAGACACTGACCCGTATAGGCCCACCCGGGGGCTGGGGGGTGGGGGTGTCTCTGAGGGGACTATAAAAGAATAGAGCTCCTGCTTCTCCATGCATGTCGTAAAAGGTGACTAATGTAAGGTTGTACATGAGGCTGAAGTTAAGAGAGGTAGGGGAGACCAAGGAACACATGGAGAAGACAACTGGGTGGCAGTCAAGACAGGGATGAAGAAGACGCAGACAGATCTTGAGCTGTTGGCACGAGACAGCCAGACGTGGCATAAGTTTGTTGAAGGCCTATGCTCCTTGGGGAGCTGACGAATCATGAATGAGGCTGAGTTCTATGAGACAATGAAGGAAGAATAAAACCACGCTGTCTTTAGGGGTCGTTCACATATGACGTCATGCAATTTTGGCAATTTTTTACCTTCCCCTTCTCCCTATGTCACATTTCATCACAAAACCTAAACCCCCCTCTTATATGACGTAATAAATATCTTAACCCCCCCCCCCCCCTTTCCCCATCCTTCGTTTTTTGTACTATTGAAAAGAAAGAATGTAATCGAATGTATATTAGTTAACTAGTGCAGAAAAAAAAAATAATATATTAAATAAAATTGTGTTTAATTAATCAGGCTTGAACATTAACTACTTTACTGGTGAAATGTTGCTGAATTATTTCTTTAAATATCGCTCATTTTGGCTTCATTTTATTTATTTTATTTTTTTTTAAATGAAATGTAAAGTAAACACATCAATAACTTCAGCTCTTATTTAAAGTTTCATGGACTAATGTTAAACTTGAAGGATAATCCATACAAATATAAGAGTTTAAACACTGAAGTTATTATTAATGAATAATTTCTCTACGTTATCACTATCCCATGGTGTTGAAGGCCGTTTTTGTTTCGTGTTAGGGTTTTGCAAGTGTATGTTGTTTACATACAACATTCATGTGAAGTTAATGTCCAGGGTTCTTTCTTTACGTGCCCTGCAGACAAATATTAATTTTCTTTCGTTCAAGCACCGCTTTCTTTAACAAACGTAATAACTGCCACTTGACGGTCATAAACTTTATTACACATGAAGAACGTTACAATAGACCCATTGATGTGGTCAGGCAGTTCGTACACAACCAAGATTAATAATAATAAAAGTCACTCATATGTATGAAACAATCCTTTCAATCATGAAAAATGGAATACAGTTGTATATTTTCAATACACAGGATCTTGTACACATGAATATATCTTATGGGCCATACACACACCCATATACACATCTCAACAGCCAAAACGGCTGGTCACTGAATGCCGTCGCAAAGTAAGATGCTTCTCCACTGAAAAGAACTAGAAATCCATTATCTTCCAGATTAACATTGTTTAGTTGAAAGCAGTATATTACATTATAATAAAATAATGAAATGTATAATTTTAAAAAAAAAACAGTTTAAAACATTTAAAGGTTATAACCAGGGTTGTGGAGTCGGCCAAAATATTTCCCGACTCCGACTAATGAAATTGAATAGTCATATGGTGTAAAATTGTGCACTTATATGGATATATGTCTATAAGTATGGTATATGTGTGAATAAATGACTACGTGGCTTTCGTAGGTTACATTTGCAACTATTCATTCATTCATACAGTAATACAAACCAAAAAACTCAAAACGTATTTTAAAATATGGTAATTTTTATTGAAATTGAATTAGTCCTTCAAAAGGTCCGGCCTCATTGATGCTGTCTAATCGGATAAGGGGTGCTAAGTTAATAATACACAACTAAGTTCCAGTGTTATTTCACTTTTTTAAGCGATTCTTCCCCTTTCTTTCCTTTACATGGATCAAACGTGGATGGATCTGCGCTCTTTTAAGTATCGTAGGAGTCGGGACGTTTGTTACCGACTCAGACTATACCAGAAAACGACCGACTCCACGACTCCGAATCCAAACTCCAACTTTACAGCCTTGTTACAAAAAGTATCCGATATTTTAGGTGAGATTATAATATTAATATAAGTCGTCCATAAGGTAGTTGTTAACTATTGCGGATAAAATCAGACTTTGAGTAAAGTTAAAAGATAAAGGATTCCGTTTACACGCCTATTCTAAAATAGAGTTTCTTCATCTTTTTTAGTGCCATGGACCCATTTGATTGTCCGACAAAAGCTAGTAGCCCCTTAGATTGCCAGCTGAAGGCTATGAACCTCTTCTTGACAAAAAAATTACTTTGAAGTATAATTTAAAATTGTTTACATTTTAAATTTTATGATATTTACACGGACCCTCTAGAATCCATTCATGAATCTCCATAGGGTTTCCTGGACTACAGGTTAAAAGATCTAGAATATATCTTTAACCCTTAGAGCTGCTAACAAGCAACGAGCCTGCCTGTGGTCTGTACCTACAATTATGTCCCCTTTCACGCTCCGTGAAGAGTATCATGCCCCTTGCTGTAGTTGATCCCCTTGTGAAAATTCTGCTCTTGAACATTTCATGTTTTCTTGCGGTGGTGATTTGTGTTGCAGTTTGTTTTACGTTGCCGTTGTCCTTTGATCTACCTACTTTTAACAAGCTACCAACAGATCTGCAATCATTTCGCACTCCTATATGTCGAGTTTTTACAGATCCGTTTTTACCAACGCTCTGTATGTACCGATTACCCTTAATTAATTAGGTGTGGTTTTTTTTTTTTTTTATCCCCGGAGATTCCGAGATAACTGATTAAAAAATATAGGTCATATGCAGGGATGTGCAAGCAAATAAAATTTTGTGGGGAAAATTAAAAGTTTAGCGTCAGTTCCACACAACATGAAAAAAAGTACATGCTTGAAAAACAAAAAAAAATCTAAATTTCGAAGCATTTTGCCAGGTTGTACATGATGTTTCTATTAATTTTTGGCTTAACGTTTATACAAAACTGGCATATACTCTATCCATCACTGTTCGGCTTGCTAAGCTATCGTTAAATAAAATGAGGCCTTATGGTCACCTCTGCGTAAAACAAAATCAATACAAAAATAAACCATACACGGAAAAATAACATCAAATAACTTTATATCCTTACATGCCTCCTTCTTATTCCTGCTCGGTCCTTGAGGAGCATGGGACAATCCACTGCAGTTTAAACTCTTGCAGAAATTTTTTTATTGAAGAAGTTCATTTGCTCTTAAATTGCCCATTCCGTTAAAACAAAGCATGCAAGAACTTTGGCCTCACAACTAGTCTAAAGAAATCAAATGTGCTGGATCAGGATGTGGATTGTGTACCAGTTATCACTATCGATAACTATGAGTTGGCAGTGCTGCACCAGTTATCACTATCGATAACTATGAATTGGCAGTAGTGCATCACTTCACATACCTGGGGTCTACCATCAATGACAATCTCTCTCTTTATCTCTTTGAATACAGAAATTGATAGCCGTATTATTAAAGCTGTGGGAGCCGCGCTAGCGTAGTGGTTACCACACTGCGCTAGCGACCGGGTGACCCAGGATCAAACCCGGGCGAGGACATTTGAAGATTTTTCGTCGACCGGGATTTGGACTGGATTAACTCGAGCCCTGGAGATGTCATTTGAAGGAGTGTCGTCGACCAGGGACTGGCGACTCCTGAGCCGACCCAGCTCTAATGGGTACCTCCGAAATCGGCGAGTGTCTGCCTGAATGGCGAGGGACACTTGTTTCTGTGCAAGAAAAAAGGGATACTCACGTAAAATAAGTCTCTGGTTAGACATACTAACCTGAGATTTCGCCTCAGGTAATAGCGGGCGTACGAAAAAAAATAAAAAAATTAGAGCTGCAAACATCTTTGCCCGCCTCACAATGTGTGTTTGTGTAAACTCCAAACTCACATTGAAGACGAAATCTCGTTATATAATGCCTGCGTCACCAGCACGCTTCTATATGGTAGTGAGACATGGACAACCTATGCAAAGCAAAAAAGAAGGCTCACGCTTCTATATGGCAGTGAGACATGGACAACCTATGCAAAGCAAAAAAGAAGGCTCAATACCTTCCATCTACGGTGTATATGCCACATCCTTGGTATTTCGCGATAGGACAAAGTGACAAATGTCGAGTTGTTGTCACGTGCTAACCTGCAAAGCATGTATACGCTGCTTAGATCGCGCAGAATCCTATGGCTTGGCCCTGTTCGCCGCATGGAAGCTGGTCGCCTCCCCAAAAATATTTTGTACGGACAACTGGCAGATGGAACAACAACATGCGGCCGACCGGACAACTGGCAGATGGAACAACAACATGCGGCCGACCGGACAACTGGCAGATGGAACATGCGGCCGACCGGACAACTGGCAGATGGAACAACAACATGCGGCCGACCGGACAACTGGCAGATGAAACAACAACATGCGGCCGACCAGACAACTGGCAGATGGAACAACAACATGCGGCCGATCGGACAACTGGCAGATGGAACAACAACATGCGGCCGACCAGACAACTGAGGTTCAAAGATGTGTGCAAGAGAGATATGAAGGCACTGGACATAAATCCGGCAACATGGGAGAATAAAACTGCCGATCGTAACGAATGGCGATGCTCTCTATGGCGTCACCTCATATTGGACGAAAAGCAGCTCTCACAACAGGCAGATGAGAACAGAACACGCCGAAAGGAACAAGAAGAAAAAAGTAGCTGAGGGTCATCACCTCAGGGGCACATTTGCATAGTCAATTATGACTGAAGAGGGCTACTTCCTGTCTTGCGATAGTGCCTCACTGTGACGGTATTGCCTCCCCTGCTTTGCAGTAGTGGTCCAACAGTGACCAAACTCAAGAGTATCTAATATAGGCTTCAATGAAGTCTATTTGTACACAAGATTACTCGTGGCAGAAATGTAGACAGAAGAGTAGTAAAGCTTCTATCACATGGAAGTCTTCACAAGAAATTCAGGTAAGCGAAAACAATGCTGGCTGTCGCTAAGCACGTTAATTCTGTAACCTGCCGACCACTTTTTGTGAAGAATTTAAGCACTTATTTATCAGCTCGTTAAGCCCCCACCCATGATTTACTCAGTGGAATTCTCTTATTCAAGTATATCTCTGTTTAGAATGTGTGTAGTAATTGACTAAGACAAACATGCAGTAACTTTAAAATGATCAAAGTGACGTTAAATTTGTAACATTACAAATAACAAAATTTAATAATCACTTTAGTTTTAGCAGTTTGAGAATAATTTGAATAGTTATGGATAAAGAAAAGCTATCATCCTCGTATTTGGGGATTGCAAAAAAGGGTAAGAAAGTTCAGATGGCAGCTTATATTTGAACTTAGCTGCCATTGACGGTTCGGTCTTTTCACACTGATCACTCGTCTCTGGTCAAGGTTGTCGGGTGTAGCTCGTCTCCCAGAAACTTCAAGGAAAGTCTACACAGTGTTCTTTGTCTTAAAGCGTAGGCCACTGATCCCGTCTTGTTCCAGAAATAGTACGTTCTGCAGGTACCACCAAAAACTGTGATAGAAGAATAGAAAAGAACGCTCTTCTGAGTATGGCGTTCTCCGACACAGTTATGTGTCCTCCCTCTTCTATTTCACCATCCCACTTAACTCAGAGTTTACCCTCGATGAGAATTAAATTTAATCCCTATGGATAAAACTTCCTTTACATTTAAACTGAATAGCTTTAGCTTTACATTACATTTAAATGAAAAAGGCTAAACGTACAGATATAATATGTTTTACATTTACATCTCCTCTGTTTGAAAAGTGTTCACAATATAAATTCATTTATGTTTCATTTACATTTACAGTTGTGGAAAAGTTTGAAATTTCTATTAATTAAAATGAATATTTTCCCATGGACATTTACACTGGTTTAAAGCGTGAAACCTTACATTAACTTTAAAGTGAATATGTTTATAGGGATATCTACACTGCTTTGAAAATGTAAGTCTTATGCTTGGAATGTACATCATTTCTTTCATCTTTCCCTCCCTGCTCCATAGGGAACTTGGAACTACTTTTGCTTTTAGTTCTCCTTACGAAATTATCAATAAAGCAATCACCAGCCCGTGCAGTGGTGGTTCCTGAATCATAATTCTATACGCTGAGGTTGCCAGTCTCAAATGCCTTTGACATCCAATAGCGAGTTTCACACAATAAAATGTACATGGTAATATATACAAATATATGTTAGTTCACATGTTAGTAATAAAATATGAAATGTAAATCCAACTTACGCCAATCCTGGCTACAGACTTGTCGCTCAGATGAATAAAAGAAACGAATCGTTCTCTTACAACACGTGTCTGGGATTTCTTTTAATTTTAACATAGATTGCACCTTCTGACTCCGTGTTTCTTCAATTTCCTAGTCCCGGTTGTTCCTTATTAAAATTTGAAAGAGATTTCATGTGCTTTATAAATCTTATCTGGTTCTCCAATAAAAGGTCCGGATAACAATTAGGAATTATGAATCTAGTTCTTCCTCTGACGAAGGTCTCATGTCTTGGCGAGCGTGCAAATCACAGAGAAATAAAACTGTGAAATTGTCAGTCTATATTCCCTCCAGTGATGTTATGAATCTAATCAGAAAGATCCAATCATTTCAAATCATGCAGGAAAGGCTGTGATATTTCAAAATAGTCCCACGTGAAATAAGGTGCGTGCCTGCAAAAGTCCCGTATTACCATATATGGACATCTGTTGCCTTGTATACACTCTCACACACACATTTGTAGACTCATATTGTCTAAAATGTAATAAATCCATGATTACTTTTTAACAAGTGACCGGAAGCTATTACATCACATTTGTCTGCCCACAGGTGTCACACAGACGGTAATGTCGTTATCTGTCGTATGAAGGATGACCTGGAAGCGCTTATGTCATAAGTTCCGCCTCGTGCAGTGTTTCGCCAGACAACCAAATCTGGTTTTATTAAACACTCCTTCCCCACGTAGCTTGAATAAACAAAACACCTTCGCTTCAAAAGATGGTCAGACAGATTATGCGATAAAATACTGTCGCTGACCGTCTAATAACCTGGCATAACTTAACACGTCTTCGTGAAGCGTGAATGCGACACAATAAGATAAGAATTACTCCCATAGCAAATACTGCCATAGGGGAGTGGCGTGTTAGAGACTTCACCATGCTATGTACAGCATAGAGCAAAATAGTGAAACTAACGAATGAAAAGGCATGATTTATGCCAAATAAAAGCAATGAGTGAGAAAATAGAGAAAAGAAAGGATACTGCCGGAGGGCTGAAGGTGTAAGAGATCACACAAAAGAGCATGTTCAGACGTTCTGTCACACTCACAACCGTCATTCTTGTCACTTTCCAACAATATCCTCGCACGTTCCGCAGAACACTTTTATTATTTGTTTCCACATCTATCTTGTCTTGTGTCGTCACACTTAAGTCAGTATATGTATCTTTACAAATGACATTCTTGCCATTTTCTGACTATTCAACATTATTATATTATATTATATTATATTATATTATATTATATTATATTATAATACATTATATCTGTATGGAACTAAAACGACAGCTGATAACTAATGTATTCTTACCAACTCTTTGCTATCATTATCATGCATCGCCAGAGTACAGGAGAGGAAAATTACATCGTTTCAGAAGAAAAGCATAAGAAAACCAGCTGATGTTACCAATGGATGCAGAATGATAAATAAAGACTCGAAAAAATTGATGGGACTACATCCTGCAACAAATATATAAACAAACAGAAAAAAATGGTTCATCTCATACAACATCTCATACAACATCACATACAATTGGGACCGTCAGTTACCAAGTCGTACCCACAACAGTAGATCTTGTTTTAGGGCACGTGGAATATCAAGAGGCAGACGAGTAGACAACATGACAGACATCCAACAACACAGCTCGTAACAGAGAATGCGTTACGCTTGCCTCACAAACGAAAACTTCAACTTGCCACGCCACTTCACAGCAAGAAAATAAAGTCAAGAAAAATGGCCTTGGTCACGATATTTTTGGTGCACTTTGTCTCATACCCATGTCCACTGAAGATCGATTGTCTTCTTCTTATCTTTATGACTAAATTTCTTTATTTATTAGCTCTTCTGAGGCAATCTTGAAATCTTCTGAGATGCTGCATCTTTGTTGCAGACAAAGATGTTTACATTTGTTTGCTCAGTGTCCAGGATTATTTTCCATACATTATGACTGTTTCGATGTAACACTGCAACTCTCCACGTATTGCGTTCAATGGCTATGATTTATCATAGTGTTGTTTCCGAACCACTGGCTCTCGAGCCAAAGTTTTGGTACATGGGGTAACTAGCTTCACCAAAAGTGAAACTTGCGTCGCGGTCGTAAAACAAATTGAGAACCACTGATCAATCGCACACTATGATTCTTATTTTAAAAAAAGTAGCTATGTTTAATGTAACACTTGTCCTGTTTTTTTTTTTTTTTTTTTTTTTTTTTTTTTAAATTCTGATTGTGCTGCAAAGCCGCAAAAATAATTAGATTGATTCTAGGTCTTACGGGTATAGACAGCATCAACATTCAGATAGCGCCGGGCAACTATCGAAATAATTAATAAATCTAATCGGTTAAAACAAATAGACGAAATAATTAATAAGTCTCATTGGACAAAACAAACGCACCACTCACGACCCCACGTTTAGCCAAGGGCGTGTTAGTGCGAAATCGGGTGGTAGCACCGATAAAACTCAAACTGCATTGTTGTCCGATCATGAAGGACAGGGAAAAACGATTTATAACGTCATAAATCGGCTTAATAAATGTCACCCGGTGCACAGCTACCACCCTAGCACCAAGGCTGTTGTGATTTTGGTAAATTTATACAGATGGAAGCGGCCCATAACTGCGCTTCATTACTGCTGATGCGAGCACCTTCTATCAACAAAGCAGCATGTCTCTCAGGTGTGAGTTGGAATTATTGGATAAATTGTTCGAGTGTAGGACAATCACGCGCGTGTGGTAGAAAGGTGTGGATTTTGTTAGCGAATCACTCACGCTGAGGTGTTGAGTGTGATTGATGAGTGGCAGCTGAAAAAGTGGAACTTTCATTCATTAGAGTACAAAGTGTGATGTCTATTTTAAAATGGAATTAAAAATACAGTTGTCTGTGTATTTCCCGGGGGTTGGTTTGGTTTGGTTCTAGTTCCAATGACTATCTTCGTTGCACGCGGACAACTCCATCAGTGCTCCTATCTCCTCCCTCAGACCACACAAGGAGGATCTTAGCACAGTGTCCGAACACCGTAGCACCGGCGAGAATTCCAATGTGTGTATATAGGAATCACACGTTCTATAAATATTTATGTGGTGGGTAGGTTTCCAATTTTTTAATTTTGCCAGGGCAGTGGCCTGATAGGCCTGCTCTTTACGATTTCCAACTGCCATGCGATTTTTAACGTGTGTAACTTGCACACGGGACCTCCTATCTTTTCGCCCTTATCCGAGAAGGCTATGCATCCGATCTCACTACCCAGGAGACAAGGAGGGAGTATGACGTCATTAGGACCACTGGTTCTGAAACAAAATTTTCATAAATTATATTCCCGCACCTGAGAATCGAACCCGGGGTCTCTGGGAGGCAAAGACAGAATGGGGCTACTAACTGACGCTAACCTTTTAATTTTCCGCACACAATTTAATTTGCTTGCACATCCCTGCATATCACCTATATTTTTTAATCTGTTATCTCGGAATCTCCGGGGATTTAAAAAAAAACTGCACCTAATTAATTAAGGGTAATAGGTACATACAGAGCATTGGTAAAAACGAATCTGTAAAAAATCAACAAATAGGAGTGTGACGTATAATGGAAAACGAGCCTACAGTAATCTGACAGTTTTGTAATCTCGAAGCGTTCTATGATTTGCTAGCAAAACCATGCATTTTCCATTTGCCTGTTTTTTCCCCTCAGATACGTAGTACTTTGGTATCTCTGTGTAATTGAATTGCCGTGGGCCACCATTATTGGGCTGTGCTTAGGGCATCAGTTGGCCTTAATCCGGCCCTGTGTGTGCAGGAAACTGAGGTTGGAGTTTCCTTTTGTTGTAATTTGCAATGTCTGCTGTAAGAACTTTGAGAAAACGTAGAAGAAATGCTAATGAAACATTAGAGGAAAGATCTGATAGACCGAAACACGAGACTCTACTACTACGAAGACGGACAGAAAACATTGAACGAACGAACGAACGAACGAACTTTATTTTCAAAGGGTTGAGAATTGGGCTCACAGGCCCGTCTGACATTCTGCCCTTCCTTTCTCTCGTCTTTTATACTGATTTCATTTATTCTCACATATATTTTACCCATCAATTCAAGGAATTCAACGTTGTAAAGGTAAAATAATAGCATACTCACATTCACAGTATCTAATTATAAACATGAAATAGAATATGTTGAAAGGTACAAACTAAGTATTACCATGAAACAAAATATGTTGAAAAGCACTAACATCATCATTAAACCTACACTCGATATTATACCATTTGTTCGGAAAAATAATCACATTAGGGGTTGAAGAAAAGAGAAGCTAGATTAGAAATGAGAAGACGGGTGAAACGCCGTAGGACTAATCAAAAGATATACCGGATGCGAATGATCAATAAGCTGTAATTAATGAGGAAGAGCATGACAAATGCTGTGTTTCAGCTGTGAGTATTGCAATGCAAGATGTTGGAGACATCAGTCAAACACATCGAATAAATACACTAAATGTTGTCATGATGGAAAGGTTTCACTCGACCCACTGTCTGAGACACCTATTCTATTACGAGAGCTGCTTACAGGAGATACACGTGAAACAAATAATTACAGAGAAGATATACGAGTGTACAACTCATCAATGGCGTTCGCATCAATGGGCGCAGAGATTAAATCACCGCCTGGAAATGGTCCATACTGTTTTAGAATACACGGCATGATTTACCATTTGTTGTCACTGCTATATCCAAACAAGGCAAATAAGTCAGGATACGGACAACTTTATATTTTCGATTCTGCTGAAGCAACAACAAAACGGCTTGAAAAACAGCCAAACCAAGGTTGTTTGACCGAAGTAATGCAACAATTGGACGAGATGCTATGACAAGTTAACCCATTCGCTGAGTCATATAAACCAATGCATCAAATAACCCAGGCCAATCCATCAATGGATGTGCGCATGGTATTTATAGAAGACCCGGACCTAGATAAGAGACGATATAATGCACCTACATCCAAAATGGAGGTTGCTGAAATATTTGTTGGAGGAGACGGGGAACCACCTGCAAATAGAGACATATGCATACATCCCACAGGTGACTGCTGTAGAATTTTATCACTGCTAAACAAGAATGGAGACCCCATATATCCCACAGGTGACTGCTGTAGAATTATATCACCGCTAAACAAGAATGGAGACCCCATATATCCCACAGGTGACTGCTGTAGTATTATATCACCGCTAAACAAGAATGGAGACCCCATATATCCCACAGTTGACTGCTGTAGAATTATATCACTGCTGAACAAGAATAGAGACCCCATATGTCCCACAGGTGACTGCTGTAGAATTATATCACCGCTGAACAAGAATGGAGACCCCATATATCCCACATGTGACTGCTGCAGAATTGTATCACTGCTGAACAAGAATGGAGACCCTATAGTGTATTCGTTGCTATTCCCGTGCGGAGATGGCGATTGGCACGAGAAACTACAGCACGCAGAAGAGAGAAGAACCGCAAAACGTATTAGAGTAACACAGTTGCAATTTTTTGCTCATAGACTTGCGTTGAGACCTGATTTTAGCATAATACATAGCAGTGGAAAATTATTTCAGCAATACATTATAGACGCCTATGTGAAGACTGAAGAATCTAGATTAAATTATTTACGCCATAATCAGAAAGATCTACGAGTGGAAATGTCCCGCGGACTATTGGATGCAGTAGAAGCAAGAGCTCAGAACCAAAACTTGAGAGCAGGGAAGATGATAATTCTGCCTTCGATTTTCCAAGGCAGCCCAAGGTACATGCAACAAAACTATCAAGATGCTATGGCAATTGTACGAAACTTTGGGAGACCTGATCTATTCGTTATGATTGTCGTAATTAGATAGGTTTGAAAGTTATTTATGGTCCCGCCTGAGTAGAGTGGATGGTGATAAGTACGTGAGAAATAAAGGTGTGATTAAATAGATTTCACGGGTGAATAGCTTAAGGAGAAGATCTGTCTCTGGAATGAGTAACTTTCTCTAGTCCAGCCTATCTATACGACTATAATTTAGTACAAGACAATCTTTCTCTCCCTATACATGTAAATATAAGTTTAACTACACACACAAAACTATATGACAATAAGAACCATAAACGTGAAAAACTATGGTTAATTGGGTATGGGTCTGACCAACACACAAAGTTAAGTTTCTTTTGTTGTTTATTATCATCAAACTTGACAACACCAAATATCTAAAGAAAGATCAAATAAAATCAGATTTACAGACATATGAAAATAACGGAATAAATATGCCCTCCCCCTCTGGAGAAAAAGAACCCAGAAAGTAAATAACCCAAAGGTCAAAGGTTAGCACTATGTTACAGAATAGACAGTACGGTAAACAAAATTTCTACTAAATACTGCTCAGTAAAGTCAACAATTTTAGCAACAAAAAATAACCAGATTGGTAAAAGTTACCGTAACAAAGAAATACATTCACTCTCTCTGTCATATGTGACCACTCACTCACTCCTTACGTACTCTTGGTGATATCCTTTGGAAATACAATTATCCTTTATATATATATATAGATAATGTCAGTATTCAGTGCCCAACTTGGCCCCAGTACATCCTCGACAAATAAATTAATAAGGTGGACGCCAACTTTGGTGGTTTATTCCTGGATGTACAAATGTCCCTTCGAATAGTTAGTGTAGAAAACGAGATCTTGTGTTCACAGTAAACAGTGGAAAATACTTCCAGTCTTTGGAAACATCTGGTTGCAAAAAAAAATAACTGTTACTATTGATAAATGATGGTAAATCCTATCGGCTGGCTCTGTGGTGAGTGCCGATTTTGAAACAGCGTATCTCTTCTGGATAAAATCCACTTGGATACGACTGTCAAAAGTCGGGAGATATGTTATTATTTCTGCACAACCCCTGTGGGCTGATAAATTTGAACAAAAATATCTGTGTATTGGTAAGTCCAGTTAAATTTACTAGTTACATGTTTCTGGTATATCTTTGGCCAATCCGGTTCACAAATGAACTTGGAGATGCACATGCCAAGAAAAGGCAACATTAACCATTCAGTAAATGAAGAAAAGGACCAATATAGACCGCTGGCTGCTCTTGATCAGGTCTGCTTAGAATACAAGAACATTTATGAAAAAATGCTACTATTCTATATAACTACATATATGCTCACAGAGGGGACAAGACGATCTCTTATCCACTCCGTCAGTCCTGTTAATTTTAAAAGGCACACGGTGTCCTTAGTCTATTCCTATCCGGTCGGCTTTCGCTAGCGCGGGTTTTTTATGTCGGTTGAAGGTATGCGCCCTCCCCGCCCCTGGCTCGCGTTAACAATGAGTACAATGTCTATTATTATTAAATTATCTATACGTGCACTGACATAAATATCACCTGTCGTTAATAGCTATATGATTGTCGGCGTCTGTTTGTTTAGTCGTATGATATTAACACTCTTCAGACCGGATATATAAAAAAATGGTTCCAAAAGGAACGATGACTTTTGAAGTAAAAAAAGGACATTTATTTTTTAATTTTGACTTCAAATCTATGTTTTATATTAAGAATACATGTTACAAATTATATTTGTGCTAAAAAATATACAGCTTTCACTTATTTTGACTTTGAAATTACACGCAGAAAAACGTAAACACTGAATTTGTCCGTCCGCCATTTTGGATTTTTTCCGATCAACTCGACTTAACAGGTCGTAAACAAAATGCAGTCTGAAAATGACTACAATGCATCTAGTGATGTAGATTCCTGTTTTGATGATTATTCAGAGGACTTGGAAACGTCTGATGAGTTGGATGGCGAAAATACAGCTCAGAACAACTCAGATCACCAGCCGTACATGTAAAGGTAATGTTAACGAAATGACAGCTGATTTTGAAAAGTAGTAAAACAGTCGTTTTAGTGGGCTATTGTAGTCAGTATAGCTGCTTTCTGTTTGTTTTTGAAAAAAAGAAACAAATATTTCACCTTTCAAACAGTTAACAAAGAACTCATGGCACCAGGAAATAAATATAAAGTGAATCTGACGTAACTTCTGAATCAGCTGATTTTTTTGACCTCATTTGCCCTGTGTCTTTGCTTTTAAAAATTATTATTTACATCATATGACTTTATGATTGACAGTATTCCTTTGTACGGAAAATGTAATGTGTGTCAATTTTCGTGTGTACACTAAACTCTAACTTTGAATTCTATTGTTGATCTGTAAAAATTAATTTTAAATTGTTCTTCTTGCAGATGTTTTGGTTATGATGGACTTGATGAAGTCCCACCTTCCAACCCTCCACCTTTTTCGCCTGAGAGGGTTCCAGTCTGCAACTGTCAGAGGTAAGCACCAGAGAAAATACAAAGCAGTTTTTGAGACCCATTGACTTCTTCAAACTGTAATTTTATGAAAGAATAATAGAAAATATATATAAGAAAAGGGTGTTTCCTGTTTGACAGTATATTAGAGAGAAGCCAACAAAATGGGGGATGAAATTATGGGTTCTTGCTGATGCTGTTAGTGGATATACTTTGATGTTTATTTAGGTAGGATCACTGCAAATGGACCATTTGGTTTAGCTTATACTGTAGTTAGTTATGAAAGTAGTGGACAAGAGTGACCAGCCAATTAACAAGTACAATGTTTTGAGAAAGACCAATAAATATTGGAAAACTCTTTTTTTCATTTTCTGGATATTGCTATGGTAGATGCTTACATTTTATTTCAAGACTAGCAGAAAAAACACCCAAATGTAGAAGACCAGCTAGATATGGTCAGCTAGATTTTACAGAAGAACTAATCCAGAATTGGGGAACAAAAGTTTGTATGATGATGCACTACTCGCTTCAAAGCCACCAGTTTTTTCTCAGCACACCATGGACCCCAAGTTTACAAAGACAAAAAGAAGTTGTAAGCTTTGATACCAAATTGTAAAGATTGAAATAAAAATTTAAATGTAAAGTTTGTAATATTTTCTTAAAATGTGTTCATGCAGGTAGGAATTGTCTGTCAGAATACCACAAGCCTTAGTAGGAAATATATAAAGATGTGTTGAGTCTTTATTATGTCACCCTCATAACTGATTTTACTTATGTGTTAGTGATCATACAGTGTTACACTAGAAATATGTCTACTGAAGTCATATTTCATTATTTTAGCTAAGATGTTGCAGCTACCTAAAATAACTGTAATGTATTCAGTGGAAGATTTAAAAAAAAAAATATTTTTTTTTGGAAAAGCCTAGTTATGTAACATTTCAAAAATTTGCATAATTTTATTATTTAATGTTGAATTGTTTTGGAAATGTAACATGGAATGCAGAAATGGTTAGACTACAATAAAATATGACTGTTGTTAATTGTTCTGATAATACTTTATTTTTTTCTTCTTTGTGAAATATCATGTTTATAATTTTTGTGTATTTTTCCTGTTGACTTTCCTTCAATTTTTTAAAACTCGCATCAATATAAATTTTTAAAATATTAATTTTACATCTAAATATGGTAGTCTCTTCAATTACAAACAATTTGATGTATAACACTCTTGGGTAGACTTCAAATTATAATGTATCAAGGAACATTAGAAGTCAGATATGTCAGAGTATGAGAAAATGATACAAAATATCAGGTCTGAAGAGAGTTAAATAATAGTCACTTATAATAAATATACAAAATGGAATAAATGTGAATTCTTTTCTGTCACTCATCAGTCGTGCCTAGTGCATACTCAGTCAACTAAAACCATCTCTTCGTATGTGAGAAAGCGGGTGATGGAAATTACATTTTAACTGCACATCTCGTAAAAAATAGCTACGCGTTATTTATTTCACTAGTTTTAACAGCTAGAAAATCCAAGTGAATTAAGATGATAAACTTAACACATTAAATCACGTAAATGCGAATTTCTATTACCACAAATCATAAATGAAACGATCCCCACGAAATGCTATTAACACATTTTCCACAATAGTTTTAGATACGTGCTTAGACTATCCAAAATTCTGCGCGACAACTGATAGCGGGTTTAAGAAACCACAGGTTATATATATTATTGGCTCTCTGATCTATAGATGACGCTACTTTTCACATTACCATGTGACTCGAGAGAATCGTGAACAGAGTTCCCCTGATAAAAGGTTTTACGGTCGCTCTGTCTCAGCGTTGCTAATCGACATCAGAAGAATTCTCACGTCTAACCGAGTTCTCGGAGATTTTTGCCCTCATCTGAAGATCAACGGCACTCGGGAAAATCCCGTGAGTCTACTTCAAAGGATATATGTTTCTACACGTGCGGTCTGTCAGCTATCGTGTGATTGGCGGATAAGCTCGCGTGAGAAACTAGGTAAACAAACTTATTTGCTACCTGTTATGACTGGCAAGTCGCGAAGTTTGTAAACTTTGCGTTAGCCCATGTTAACAGAAAAAGAGGCGTGGATTAAAAGGTGAGTAGACAGGCAGAAAAATGCATCGTTTAGCTGGCAAATCATAGAACGCTAACGAGGTCCGAAAGACTGTCAGATACTGTAGGCTATATTTCCATTATACGTCACAATATTTACTTGCAATCCTGTCTGGCCTGAGATTGTGAATGCAACAGAAGGAAAGCAACGACCTGAACACAAACCAGACATAACTGTGACAGTGTTGAAAACAAAACTTGCAGAACTGCTTGACGACATTCTCAAGCGGAATCTTTTGGTACTGTCATAGCCTTCATCTACGTTTAAGAGTTCCAGAAACGTGGACTACCACATGCGCACATACTCCTCACTCTGTCTACAGATTCTAAAATACGCACAAAGGATGACATTGACAGAGTCGTAAATGCAAAGCTACCAAGCTCAAAAACAAATCCAAGGTTGTTTAAATTGTCACAGAGTGTATGCTGCATGGTCCCTGCGCAGTACTTAATGCACGATCTCCGTGCATGAAAGGTGCATGCACTAAGGGATTTCCGAAAGAGTTCAGATATACAACAGAATAGAATGTTAATGGCTATCTGATATATAAGAGAAGAGAAGGACCTGTTGTTAAGGCAGGAAAGTATGACATGGGCAATAGATGGATTGTACCTTATAATCCATGGTTGTCGAAGAAATTCAATGCGCACATTAGTGTGGAAGTGTCTGCCTCCGTGTCACGGATTGCCACCCCTGCTTTGCAGTAATGGTCCACCAGTGGCCAAAACGAAAGAGCATCTAAAATGGGTCGTCAACGGTGTCCACCTTCGCACACGATTACTCTTGGCAGAGTTGTAGATAGAAGGGTAATGACGCTTCTATCCCAAGGGTATTTCCGAAGATAATTCAGAAGTCAAGAACAATGCGGCATTGGCAGGGAAATTGATAACTTTTATATCTGATCCACCGCCTTTTGTAAAGAATTAAGCAATAGTTATAGCCCGTTCAAGCCCCCAGCTAGTGTAATTTCAGCAAAATTCCTCTTTAAAAGAATTAGCTCTGTAAATGTAAATATCTGTCTAAATGTAGATATATTAAAGAGTTGTGCTCATACGTTTGCTATCACACTTAAAATAACTGAATCAACTATGATTGTTATGTTTTAAAATAACATGTAACATATTTAATACTCAATTAGTTTTAACAAGTTAAAATAGAAGTGGAATGATGGTGAATTTTAGATGAAAATTAAGGTCTTGAGACTTGGTTTGAGAATTTAAATTACAATTAAAATGTAATGTCCGTTTGCTGGTGCCTTTTACAAGCACTTAGCTGGTATACGTGAGTCCTGCAGCCTTGGTTTCGTCAATTCTTTTGTGATGATGACACTTCACAGTCTGATAGCATCGTTCCTCGAACGATCTGATAGCTTTGTTCCACGAACATTTGGACAAAATAGATAGAACAAATGCTTCTGCTAAGTACATTTGTGGGCTGCAAATTAACAGGCAAATTGTCTCGCTGTCCTCTCACCAATGTTAGTCTCTCTGAATAATTATTCTTGAGTACACACAGCGTAACTCAGGGAAGATGATCAGAAATCACCAATATTCTACTGGGTATTAAACTGGGAAAATATGTGCTTGGACAGCGCGAAATCAATGATTTGCCTGAATTAAAATTAGCAAGGTACTTATATCTCACAAAATGACACTATACACTTGATGCACATGTGATTAAATCATCACTCATCACTGCTCCAGTTGGAGTCTGGGGATGCTGCTGTTTTCGCGTTTCTGAGCGAATTATCATAAAACAAACACATGCGCTTGCTGAAGTGGTTTATGAATATAATATAATCATATGTTGAGGTTGCAAGCCTCATATATAACCACTTAGCAAGAAAAACATGTCAAATTCACATTTGTAAAATAAATGTTTACACTTACCCCAAAATTTGAGAACACAATCTCCTCGCACAGTTTAGAATGGACGTAGCACTTTATTAGATGCTTCGAATCACTTGGCCTCGAAATTTTTTAATTCCTCCTATGACGGGTGAATCTGATTCCTTAGGTATCCCTTCGTAATTAAAATGCGGGTTTACTTTTAAGTGTCAAAGTTGCCCAAATACTTCTGATCCGATCCCTTAAGTTTCCAGTCTTGGTATTTAAAATATGCGGGTTTATTTTTAAGTTTTAAAGTTGCCCAAATACTTCCGATCTGTCACTTATAATTTTGGAATCCTTAGTCCGATGGCTTTCTGGCTCATGAGAGTTACTAATTTGACGTGGCGATGCAGTCTGATCTGTGACTCCGATTTTGCTAGATTGTATTTCCATTTCTCAGTTCAAAATCCCAGATTGTACTTCCGATGAATTTTCCAATGAAAGTCAGACCATATTCCGGCTTCTCAAATCATTCCAATCGAAAACTCTGAACTATATGTTTCGGGGTGTTTAACTTAATATCATTTAAAATTCGAACTCGTGACCTCTTTCTAATAATGCTGTAATACTTCCGCAGACTCACAAACAAATCTGTGAACTTATTTGATGCCCAGATGCTACCTTCCAATATTGCCTCCCCAGACATGTTATCTGTAACAATTACACAGGGATGGCCCGGTGGAAGCTATTATCTCATTATCACCTGTGTTTTTGTGCCTCCGCCAGACGGATCTCTCAGACAGACAAAATGGCATTCTACTCATCACTCGTACGAGGCCATATTGTGTCAATAAAAAATGCCTCTAACAAAGGTGGCTAGGCGACGCAAGAGATAAACGTATCATCCGCTGACCGGTGTAATTAACCTGGTATTGTTACGATTCACTTGGCGGAATGTAAACAAGTCTGGGTACGGTCACAGCAAAAAGAATGAAGGTGCATGAAATATGTCAAATAAAAAGCGACCGGTGAGGAAAATGAAGAAAAAAGTGATACTGCCGGAGGGGATGAAGGAGTGAGAGAGGGGCACATAAGTACATGCATAGAAGCGTTTTGTCACACTCCGCGAAGAGTGTATATTACCTCTATAAATACGTTTATAAAGGTCATGATGCGCATCTGTACGGTTACAAAGGGAAGGTACCGATGGTAGTTTGGTCTTTGATGAGATTCAAACTTTCTTAGATTGACGGTACGTTAGTGCACCTGAAGCAATACGGCGTTTGAATGAGTTTCCGATGTCGGAGAAGTCGCAATCCATAATAAGATTGGCAGTGCACCTACGTGATCAACAGCAACTGATCTCCCAAGAGGACAGAGAAGAGGAGGCCTTACAACGAGAAATGTCTACAAAGACAATGCTTGAGGCATGGCTTGAATTAAACAGAACAGATCTGCAAGCACGGCAATTCAATTACACAGAGATACCAAAGTACTACGTATCTGAGGGGAAAAAACAGGCAAATGGAAACGTAGGCAAAGAGGTGGAGATGATGTTATTTGGCGTATGCCTGTTGTAAGTGTTCACGACAGCGAACGCCTCTATCTACGTATGCTTCGGGAGCCGCGCTGGTGTAATGGCTTCGGCGTTGTACTAGCGACCAGGTGTTCATGGTTCAAACCCGGGCGTCGGCGTTTGAAGAAATGTTTACGGCCGGAAATTTGACTGAATAGCCTGAACGGCTCCTGTGATAAACCCTCTGTGGATGGGAAGGAGCGAAGCTCCTGACCGGGTTGGAAGGAAAGTCCTCAGGTTCCCCAGCCTCGCAATGACATGTCATTGGGCCGAAGGGCTGAAAGCCCAAGTGCCGCTGGTTAAGGAAAAAAAAAAAAAATCTACGTATGCTTCTTACAAGAGTTACAGGTAATACAAGTTTTGAGCAATTGCGAACAGTCAATGGACAACTCTGTGATACATTTCAGCAAGCTTGCAGAGAACTTGGACTTTTGAAAGGAGACAGGAAATGGCACGACACACTGTCCGATGGAATAGAGGCACGTATACCAAGTTATATACGGTTACTGTTTGCAATGATGTGTGGATTTGGAGAACCAGACGATGTACCTGAACTATGGGAAAGCCATAAGCAGGGCATGAGTGAAGTTTTCATAAGACGTTATTCTGAAGAAACTGGCCCTGTCTATATTCCTGCAGACATAAAGGAAATGTTGAAAAATTATGGTCTGAGCCTTTGAAAAGTGCTTCTACCAGCTGTTGAAATGATGACAGAACCTCTGCATTTGCAATCATTTGACATTTTGGAAGAAAAAGCCAAAGCGATCGCAAACAGAGAAAAATGAAACAACGAACAAAAAATGTCATTTAACATTGTTCTTGACGCCGTATACTTCTTCTTCTTCTTCCTCGTTCGTCCTGAAAAGGACGTTGGTTGCGTTGTGTCCGTTTACAGCGAAGCTGCGGTATTTGCGCCTTTCGGCCGACACATCCGACCTCCGCACGGCATTTTTTGGGACCGGGTTTACCTTCCTTCTTCGATCCCTACTCCTCAGCCAGACTGCAGTGACGCCGTATACAATAAGTCAAATCCTAATAACAACTTTTTTTTTTAGATGGTCCGGCTGGAACTGGAAAAACATTTCTTTACTCAACTATACTAAACACCATACGAGGCAAGGGAGATAGTTTTACTCCTGTTGCGTCTACAGGTATTGTATACTCTGTTAGCTGGGGGCAGGATTGCTCACTCTACGTTCAATATACCTCTGCTTCTGAATGCAACTTCAACATGCAATTTAAAGCCGAACACAGAGGAAACTAAGGCACTTCTACAATCAAAACTGATAGTGTGGGACGAAGCACCAATGAGTCACGTTCACGTCTTTCAAGCAGTAGACAGACTACTGCGCGATCTTACAGGATAAAACAAGTTTTTTGGAGGGAAAGTTATACTACTTGGCAGAGACTTCAGGCAAGTCCTACCGGTGAGACTACGAGGCTCAAGATCTCTAACAGTGGCCAGTTGTATAAAGAAACATAGGCTATGAACCCAGTTCCATGTACTGACACTTACACGTAATATGGGAACAATAGCAAGCGAGAAGAAATTTTCAGACTGGTTATTAGAAGTAGGCGATGTAAGAAAGGTTGCAACTATGAGTTTGCCTACACCTTGTTTGTCACACACACATGACCCTGTAGAACAACTCAAAGGTGACGTTCACTTCAACACTGTTACAACTCAAAGGCAGAGCAATAATAAGTGTTACAAATGAGGATACTTTGGAACTGAACAACAAAATGTTTGATCGTATTCTCGGAGAAGAGACTGTTTACAAAAGTGTGGATACTGTAGCAAGCGATGAACCACGTGACCATCTGGCATACCCTGAAGAATTTCTCAACAGCTTACTACCAACAGGAATGCTTCCTCACGAGCTAAAACTGAAAGTAGGTGCTGTAATCCTGCTACTACGGAATCTTATGCCATCAAGGGGACTCTGTAATGGAACAAGATTGATAATTACGTGTATACATAGACACATCGTAGAGGCTCGCGTAATATATGGATTGAACTTAGATACTGTTCTCATACCGCGCATACCTCTTATTCAATCTGATAGAAATATGCCTTTCAAATTCAAAAGACAGTTTCCTATATGTTTAGTATTTTCAATGACCATCAACAAGTCACAGGGACAACATTTTGAAAGAATATGCTTATACCTTCTGAAACATGTCTTCAGTCACGGGCAACTATATGTTGGTCTCTCGAGAGTTAGATCAATGGACTCATTAAGTGTTGTGTCTGAGAATTGTGTATATTGTCACATAATTTTTGGGTCGCTTTCTTGACTAATTGCGTGCTTTTCAGTGGTCGGCACCTTTTTCTTTCTCTGCTATGTAGCAGATATTTTGTATTTTCAAACATTCTTACACTCCTCTCAGTGTGAAGTCGTCGTCTGTTTGGTTACCCGTTCCTCCCTGCTGGGAAAGCTGACAATCATGTTGGTTAATCTCGGGTGTGGCCGACATCAGACTACAGGTTAGCACTAAAATCGCCTCAGCTATTTTGGTTAAGCGTTGATAAGGCGTGCCGGGCGATAAATTACCCGTCTGTGGACAGATTACAGACACACACTTATCAGTCGGACACACCTGAGCGGAAATGTTGTAATAGTCCGGGCATATGTAAGAAGTTATTTGTAAACGTTGTCGAGAGACCATCGGATGTTTTATTGCCATATATGGGAGAGGTGACCTTTTGCATCACGCACAGAATTTCAGGCAGAAGTAATTTTGAATTACCCCACAAAACACGCATGTTTGAAACGATTGGCGCTCTGCTTAGCATTGTAACAAACAAATGCGGGAGAAGACAGGCAATATAATCTGACATTTTTTGCAAGTCTAGTTCCCAGTGAGAATGGCTTGCCAAGACGACCACCAGACTGCCAGAACTTAGAATCAGAATTCCATTCATCAGACCTGACTTTGTTGGAGCATTTTGAAGGACATAAACAGCCCATAAAAACTATCAATATAAACAAGGAAAACCGGGATTTGAGGAATCTGGAACACGGAGTCAAAGTGGGAATTATTATTAAAGTAACGACCCATAAGAACACGTGAAAAAAGGCATCTGCTAGTGCCTTAACCTGCTTCTCTGAGCAAACAGTCTGTGAGCCAAAATTGGCGTGAGTTGTACATTTTACATTTTATATTTTTCATTACTAACATGTGAACGAATATGTATATATTGCCATGTGATTATTAAAATGTGAAAATTGCTAGTGGACGTCCAAGTCATTTGAGGCTGGTAACCTCAGCATAAAGAATGATGATTTTATGAACTACAGCTGCAAGGGCTGGTGACTGCTTTATTGCTAGTTTCTTAAAGAGAACTAAAAGCATAGGTAGTTCCAAGTTCCATATGGAGCAGGGAGGGAAAGATGAAAGAAATGATGTACGCGTACATTCTAATTTTAACATTTACAGTTTCAAACCAGTGTAAATATCTATGTAAACATATTCGCTTTAAAATTAATGAAAGTTTCAAGCTTTTCAACCAGTGTAGATATAAATGAAAACATATTCAATCTATCTTGTGAACATTTTTCAACCAGTGTAGATGTAACCGAAAACATATTCAGTCTATATTGTGAACATTTTTCAACCTGTGTAGATGTAAATGTAAACATATTATATCTATATTATTAACCTTTTCATTTAAATGTAAAGTAAATATAAAGCATTTCAATTTAAATGTAAAGAAAGTTTTCTCTCGATGGATTAAACTTAATTCTAATCGAGGGTAAATTCTGAGGTAGATGGGATGGTGGAATAGGAAGAAGGGGATACATAACTATGTGTCGGGAAACTCAATACTCATAGGGTATTTGTTTCTATTTTTTTACAATACTAGTTGGTGGTACCAGCTGAGGGTCTTATCTCTGGAAAAAGAAGGGTACAAGTGGCCTGTAGTCGAAGCTAGATACCATTATCAGTCAGGGCTTGAAGACGAGGGATCACCTTCGTAGCCATTCCCTGATACTTCTGGGAACTTGCTACGCCCTACAACCTTGACCAGTGACGAGCGTGATCAACAACCCAGTCTGCCAAGAACCAAACCATCAGAAGGAGCAGAACCGTCACTGACAGCTAAGTAACACATAAAAGCTGCCAAGTGACATCTTATACAAACTTCCATTACATCACAACAGTTTTGATAATTTTTCTGATAAATAATTATTCATTTTTTAAACCCTGTTAAAACCAACATGATTATTAAATCTGTTATTTGTAAATATACAAATTTAACGTCGATTTAGTCATTTTGAATATACTGCATGTTTGTCTCAGTCAATTTACTAATTACACTCTAAACAGAACTATACCATAATAAGAAGAATTCCACTTAGTAAATTAGGGTGGGGGCTTGAACGAGCTGAAATTACTAATTGCTTAATTCTTCATAAAAGGCAGCGGATCAGATATAAGTTAACAATTGCCCTGCCCAACGCAGCAATGTTCTTGACTTCTGAAATATCTTATGAAAACTACCTAGATATAGAAGCATCATTATCCTTCTATCTCCAACTCTGCCAAGAGTTATCTTGTGCGAAGGTAGACACCTTTGAAGACCCATATTAGATACTCTTGAGTTTGGCCAGCGTTGGACTACTGCAAAGCAGGGGAGGCAATTCCGTCCGTGACATATATAATGAAATTTATGAATGAATATATAAAATGTGTTGATATTTAATACAGTATATAACCTTTAAGATATGATGCTGATGGCGTATGTTACGCCTGGTACAACATACATACATACATACATACATACATACATACATACATACATACATACATACATACATACATACATACATACATACATACATACATACATACATACATACATACATACATACATACATACATACATACATACATCATACATACATACATACATACATACATACATACATACATACATACATACATACATACATACATACCTACATACATACATACATACATACATACATACATACATACATACATACATACATACATACATACATACATACATACATACATACATACATACATACATACATACATACATACATACATACATACATACATACATACATACATACATACATACATACATACATACATACATACATA